>JAZKJV010004513.1:822500-1503079 GCA_037367405.1 Ottelia alismoides | reverse complement strand
TATTGACAAGATATGTCTTTCAGTCTTTGTTCGTATCCTGCCCGACTTTTTGTTCATTAATTTATCTGTTATAAATCTTTTAAGGTCGGGGAAGTGTTCAATGGCCTGTATAAAGGGAAGTTCAAATATCAAGCGTTTTCCAGTGCTTCCCGTATAGTCGGATCCAAATTTCACAGATCATCTCAGTTTTAATTTTTATGAAATTTTCTGAATTTTCAATTTTTTTGTGATTTTCAAATATTTCCATTTTTTTGGTATTTTCTGGGTGGTGTGGGGGCGTGGGGTGTTCTTCAGACGAAGAGGGGCTCTGGTGTTCAGGGTGAGGGTCATAATCATTTTCAGAATTGTCCATAGGTCCCTGAATATCCTCAGAATTTTCAATCTCAGATCCAATAATTTCCTCATTCATTTTACTGTCCGAACCACATAGAATGCGATGAATTGATCGGTAAATTTTGAAATCTCTCCTCTATTGAATTGAATTTCTTATTCATCCTCGAAATATCCTCCTCAAGATTTGGTTCATGATTAATTATGGGAGCAGTAGGTGTATGTTCGATAATCTCATCTTTCATTTTTCCCTTTGTACTGAGAGGAGAGTTTCTTGGAATATCCGAAATATGATCATTATTTCTGAAATTTCTCCTCAAAAATAATGGAGGGAGGCTGCTCATATAGTCTAGTCATGTGGAGTTGATCCGAGTAAATTTATTTCTTTGATCATGAGTGGTCGGATCTTGGTATGGTGGAGCATGTCTGAAGAAGGGGTTGTCGTTCATGAAGCCTATCGAATTGGTGAAAAGAGATGGTGGTTGAGAGTTTCTTGGAGGAGGTGTTTTGGTCTAACCGACACGAATTCATTTTCATAGTATAATTTCGATGGGTGTTCCGTCATTTTTGAGAGGAATGAGGGTTGGATCCGTGAGAGTATTTGGATAAGAGTTCCATTATGAGGTTTAAATCAAGAGAGGGAAGAGATGATTGCACGGGATAGTCAAGAGAATTTTTATCGAATGTGCGGCTATTGATCTTGAAATCAGTTCACGCACACCAATGCAAACACAATTCAAACCACGGGTTCACCAACTCACACAATGAAGTCGTAAGGGTTCGGCTATTATCTTTTCAATTTTAGTTGGTGATAAATTCAATCTTGCAAGCCTTTTAAACGAGATGTTAGGTTTGGAGCTGGGCTCTATCCTAGTGTGCGTCTCTCTCCTCGCTGCAAGATAAAATCAAACAATGTCGGGTTGCTCTCCCGCAGAAATTCTTGATTTTATGGATTTTTTTTTAGATCGGCTATATTTAGCAGTCCCAGTTTTATTAAGGCGATCACTGAAGAATTTAGGTGAACAAAAATACACGTCTACCGTCCAGTCCCAATTTCCTTTAGATTTATGTGATAAAACAAGAGAGAGGAATTCGGGAAAAGCCGATGCACGCGGAAAACTTATGATGAATGCTCAGTTAGAAGACTTACAGTGCCTCCTCGCAATCTCCATGTGGGATGCAATACAGAATTGAAAATTTATACTAAATGCGTGCAAGCCGATGAAAACCGCACCTAAGCAGAAAGTTCTATTAGCGGGAAGAATTGAGTTGAATTTGGCTAAGTTGAACGATCTAATGTGCGTCTCAGTTAAAGTGCAGTGTGGCTTAAGATCCTACGAGCACAATCAGAAATAAAAAAATGCTCTAAGAGCCGTATGTGCAGGTCTATCCTAATCGCCACTCAAGTCGGGCCCCACCCTCTTCGGAGAGTGAAACAGGCCACGACACACCACAAATAGAGTTCAATGTCCTTGTACACACGCGAGAGTCCACGGACACCGCTATAAATGAGCAGAAAATAAAAATGCAGAAATTAAAAACCTAGACTCTACTCTCTCTCACAACTCGACTCGATCTTAATTTGATTGCGGTTTCTTCGGGTGTCGGTGAAGATGCGTCGGTTCCTTGAAAAACCGCTCCACGTGCGTCGGGTACCTCGCAAGAAAAATAAGAGAGAGAATGTAAGAGAGTGACTCAAAAATAAAATAAATGAAAGAAATGCTGAAAAATAAATACAAGAAATAAAATGGATTTACAATGAAAAATTCGGGGGTCAGACTACCCGAATTCGGAAAACCGAACAAAAATTTTCAAAACAAAAAACTAAGCCGTTTGCCTCCCCGGCAACGGCGCCATCTGATGGGTCCGCAAAAGCCGCGATAAGAAATCGTTTTTATCATTCGTGCGTGAAAATAATGAAGTCGTTCGTTGTAGGCGGCGATCGGAAACAGTCAAGAAATAACCACAAAAATAATGATTCAATTTTAATCTCGTGGTGTATGTTTATTTTACTTGGGCAAGTCCCAAGGTCGATCACAAGGAGGCAAAGGAACAACCTAGATTAATGTCTATCAAAGTTCGTGTTCGGTTTTCGAGGCGGTCTTTTTTGGAATTTTAAATGCAATAAAGGATGCAAAATACAAATTTAGCCTTATTTTAGGGACTAAAATGCAAATTACGTCCAAACGAAGTCCGAAAAAATACGAAACTTGGCCGAGATGTAAAATATGATGAAATAAGTGCACTGTAATTTTTTTGGAATTTTTAGGTGCAATATGATTTTTTTACGAATTTTGAATGCAAACAAATTAATTTTCAATATTTAATTTTAATAAATATTAAACCTACTTATTTTCGAGAACTGAAATTATCTAAGATCTATCACAAGGTAAATGGATCTTAGAAAAATCCTAGATCACAAAAATGTAGGGTCTAATAGCTATTAAAAATTAAATACTAAAATGTGCAAAATGATTTTTACAGGGCAAATGATGCATGCAAATGCAAAGATTTTTGGGCACAATGTTAATCAAATAATCTCTACGATATTTGATTTTTGGGGAATTTTTAGAGTCACGGTTAATTAACTATGAATTTCATAGCACAGATTGGGCAAATATTCCAATTTTCGCAAAACAATTATTTATTAATCAACCGTAAATCCCAAAAATACCCATAGTATCTCAAAATGTAGAGAGTTAAATGATGAACAAAGTACTATTTTTGTAGAAATAAAATGATGTCTAGAAGAAGTTCAAAACAGAGGGAGAACACAGGGGGTAAATGCAATGAATATAAATAAAAATGAATAAAAAAATAAAAGTGCAGACGGGGACCTAAATGCAATTACCGATAATCCTGGGGTAATGTTGCAAAATTTCCAAGGGGCACGTGTGGCGGGGGTTCCTGTGCGAATATGGAGAACTTCCAGGCCTCTTCTGTAAATGACCCAGGTGGTCACGTGCGTAGCACGTGACCCCGGATGACGTTTGATGACGTCCCCTCCCGTCACGTGCGAGCACGCGGGGAGGGTCTCGGGCCCCGGGCCCGGCTGCTGTGGCCTTTGGAGTGGCGGAGGGAGCTCGCTGCCTCCCTTTATTGTCGGTGGCAAGGCGGTGAGGGGCCTGCTCGTCGGTCGTCCTCTAGTTGGCGGTGAAGACTGTCGGCGAGGAGGAGCTGGAGTCGGCGACGGGCGACGTTGTCGATGGTCGGGGAGCGAAGGTCGATGGCAAAGCCGGTGAAGCGGTGGACGGTGCCACTCCTGGTGGATCTTGGCTGTGCGGCAGATGAAGGCTGTGCGGAGGAGTCGATGATGGAGGAGCTCGGAGGCGTTAATGGCGATGGCGTGGCCGGAGGTTGTCGGAGACGTAGATGAAGCTGCGGATGTTGTCGGTGAAGACGAAAACTTTGAAGCGGTAACTCGGTGGAGGAGATGCTGATGGGTTGTAGCAGCTGGAGGACGATGGCGATGGTAGTCGGGCGGAGTAGGCATCGATGATGAAGCGGTGGCTCGACGGCAGTTGAAGAGGTGCCGGAGCGGAAGCACGTCGTCGGAGAAGACGCTGATGTGCAACGAGTGCGGTGAGCCCTCGGATCTCGTCGACGGCAAGGCCTTGGTGCTGTCACCACCGGGCCTTGCCTGGTGGAATCGGCAGATGGCGATGAAGCGGGGCGGCGAGGCACTATTTATAGGCGAGACGGGGGGGGTCGGTGGTGGTTGCGAGCGGGGCGGCGGCCGTTGCGGAGGTTGAGGAGGTCAACCCGGGGCAGTTGGGTGGCGCGACGATTGCGGAGGGGGAAGGCGGCAGGCGCGAGAGGAGCGGGAGGTTGAAGGAGGGGTAGGGGCCGTTCGATCGACCGCTGATCAAACGGCCCAAAATCGACCACGTGGCGGGAGCCTGGGGACGGGGAGCGGCACGTGCGGAGCACGTGCCTGGTGGCACGTGCGCTGCACGTGCGTGGTAATTAATTTTTTTTAATAAAAACGGATTAAAGAAAAGCCCAAAAAACGCTGACACGTGGCGGCCTCTGGGGCCGCCACGTGTCAGCACCAGATAATTCGAATATAAAATGTTTTGTAAAATCAAAAAGAAATAGCAAATGACCTCGGATCAAAAAAGTTCCTTCACGAAAATTGCTCATCTCGACGAGATCTACAACTTCCATGAAGACATCAAAACCAAATTCGGTCAAATATAAAAAGTGAATTTTTGGGGTATCCCATGTACATAGAATACCTTGATTTTTGGTTTTCTAATTTTTTTTGTCATTTTTAAACACGATAAAAATCCGGAAAAATAGGGAAAACTCAAAGATAAATAAAAGAGACCTTAATCTATTTTTTTTGGATTTTTATAAGGTAAGAAAATATATACATAAAATATAGGGTCAAAAGCCGCGAAAATATACAATGTACAAAAGAGGCCCAAAACCCAATTTTCACATACGAACTCCGATTCACTTGAACTTGGTCTTATTTTGAAGGTAATTGAATGTACATTAGTTCAAAAGTGAGTAGGATCAAATCGGACACTGGATGGGGAAGATATGTGGCTTTTAGTCCGAGAATCCTGAAACTAGGGTTTGGGTTTTTGGTCCACTTACCTGGATTAATAATTTTTTTGTATTTTTTTATTTATTCTTGTTAGTGATGTGCACACAGTGGATGTGGTTTTGTGGCATTCGGAGTTAGCATGAAGGAGTTAAAAATAGGGGAAGTTAGGCTATTTACAGGTCAATTCTGGCTTGGATTTTTGGCTTCTTATTTTATGCAGAAATTAATGCTAAAATGCAATTCTTATGCAATCATGCATGAATGCTAATTATGCAGAATAAATGCAGAAATGCAGTTGATTTTGAGGGACTTGAGCTTTAATTAATGAGACTTAGAATGGTGAATCCGAGATTCATCAACCCACTCATCCTCATTTATTTATTTTAATTTTTCTCATGGACATCACCATCATCCTCTATACACTTGTTTTTTTAATTATTACTCACTGTTTAAGAAAATAAAAAAATAAAAAAAATAAATTTTAAAAAAATCAAATCTAAACATCAAAAAAAGCGGGCCACGCCCGCCTGCTCCTCCTCTGCCAAGCCCCCTGGCCGCCATCCTCCCTTGGCTGGTCACGCCGTGCGGCCACAACCGGCCACCCCCGGCTCCACCGTCAGTGCGCCCGGCCTCCACCTGCAACCCCTGCCGCCCAGCCTGCGCAACCATACTCTTTCGTCACATCCACCCCCCACCGCGCGCAACCGTCGCCACCCCTCCGTGCTCCTCGCCAACCACGTATGCCACCAGCGTGTTGCCGCGCACCTCGAGAGCCGGCATCGCCCTCGTCGCTCCTCCGTAGGGCCTCACCGGCTGACCTCCGGATCCGCTACCAAGTGGTTCCGCCATCTTCCCAAGTATCGTGCCCTATTGAAGAAGATGTTCATTTTTTAATTCATTTTTTTGTTTTGTGTAAATTGCATACTGTCCCCATTAAGTTTTTGTAATTACAAACAAGTCCCTATGCATGTTTTACGTTGCCAGTTTTGATTTATGTTTTGCATGGATAACCCTAAGTTTATACATTAATTTGGACACCAATATGGCATCATTTATTTAAATGAAAAATGGCACGATGTTGAGCAACTAATTTTCTATCATCTGACTATTGTTTTGTATTTTTCTGAGCTTTGTGTAATCAATTAAAATTGTTCAAGTTAAATTCTGCATATTTAACCAAATTTGAGCTCTTAAATTCATATTTCACTCTCGATTGTTCAAAAAATTCAACAAAAATCAGAACTGATGCTTTGAAATGTGTTTTTAATTAGTTTCCAGATTTCATTTTAACTGGAGTTGTCTTGTGCCATAAATAAATTGTAGAGTGATTTTCGTAATTAATTTTAAATTAAATCCGCAAACATCATTTTTACGACTTTCAACTCTCCTGGATTGTTTGTTAAAATATCTTTGTGAGATAATTGTTGTCTAGATAATTTGACATTGTGGAATTATTAGGAATTAATTACTCATTATAACTCTATTTCATTAAAAATTCATAAATAATCTCAGAAAATTCCAAAAAAATATTATAGACTCAGTGCATCATGTTTATATTCCAATAAAATTTTCATAATTTTTACATTCTTTTTGTATGAAAAATTGTGAAAAAAACCCATAAAAAGTATGAATTTTTTATTGTTGCATTTTAATCCATAAAATTCCAAAAAAATGTTTTCTGCATTCATCATTGGATTAAGTTTCAAGAAAAATATAATTTGGCTAAATTAAATTAAATTTGTATTAAAATTAATATTGGCCTAGTTGTGTGTTTTTTTATTAACTTGACTCACCAAGATATTGCATTTGCATTTATTTTTGAATAAAAAATCAAAAAAATCTGCATTGGAAAACTAGACCTAAGTTCTTTGAATTAATCCAACGTTGTTCCTTTGCCTCCTTGTATTCTACCACGGTCTTACCCGAGATATAAATTAAAGCTGAGACACTCTTCACGGAGATTTTTCTCTCGGTTCTGTACGATTCGGTAAGTACCCATATTACAACGAGTGCAAATTACATCACATGTTCAACGGACCGATCATTGTTGCCTCCACTGCTAACCCTGATAATGGGGTCGAGGAACCTACTGCAGGGAGTACTGGCATTGCTGCTGGGTGTACTGGGGCATTGAGGCTGGGTGCCCTGCCTTGGTTGTGTTATAGGCTACTTTTGGGACTGAGCGCCTCTGGTGGACTATCAGAAGTGTAGGTGATCGCGACGGAGCCTGGGTTGTAGTTGTTAGTACTAGTAGTACCAAATCCCATTGACTTCCATCAATGGCCTCGTCTGCTCGTAGACTGAGAGGAAAGGGAAATCAAAGGATAATATCGATGGTACACCACCATCTGAGTGTCTGAAGGACATGGTGGTGGAAACTGGTATTGCAGATGTGACTAAATGGGCTCCGCCTGAATAAGTGAACCTATCCGTATGAGGCGAAAGGCTATAATGAACTACTTCCTGGATCAACATGTGACCCCAAAACCTTGGTTGATAAGCCGTGTATGCGTCCTGGAGGCACATAATCTTAGTCTTCAGGTCACTCAATGTTTGCGCAAGATCATCGATTCTGTTGAGCTTATCCAGGACCTGACACATCTTCTATTCAATAATCTCCATCTAATCCAACTTTTGGCTGATGATGCCCATGTTGTCAACTGAAGACTCTTCTCATGTTGACATTGTAGAAGAAGAAGAAGGACAAGCCTCAATACATGCTATTCTTTAATATGAATTTGCATGATGGCGAGGTTTCCCTTGAGTGTAGACTCGGGTCTGGAACATCACTATATAATCCTCATCCATCTCCTCATAGATGGCCCAGACTTGATCTTCATCCTTGGTGAAGTAAGAACCTCCACACATGGCGTTCACTAGCCCTTGCAGCTCATGCGTTAGCCTACCGAAGAAACTCTAGACGAGATTGGGCTTGCTGATGTCATGGTGGGGACATCTATCGATGAGTACTCGGAAGCAATCCCAAGCCTCATGGAATAGTTCATTGGGGTCATGGAGAAATTGTTGATCATAGCTCAAGTTGCATTTGTCCGACCGAGTGAATAATACATGCTCAGATAGTATGTCCTTAGTTGCTCATAGGTTGTGATAACCCGCCCCAAATGTTTTAGACAATAGGGTTCTCTGTCGACCAAGGAAAATGGGAAGGCTATGAACTTGATAGTGTCCTCATCCACCAGCATGTAAAGATGGGGCTCATCGATGTCATGCCCGTGAAACTTGGGCAACTGCTGAATAGTATGAGGTCAGAACTCGAAGTTGCCAAGGATGACAGGCAGCTGGATCCATCTGTGTATGAAGTCGCGCCAGGGTTGTGCAACTGCCTCATGCTGTGTGATGGTCTCGCATCTGCCATGGCATCTACTCGATCCTCAGGTATATCTCCACCTCCTCTATCGGTTGGTATGTCCTCTCTCGCTCATCTAGTTCATTTCCCTCCTTACCTCTACCATGAACATCCCGTGGTCTTTGATCTGTCTCTACATGGTCTCCAGGGAAGCTAACGAGGTGTTGTTTCTGGTGGTCTGATCTAATATGAATGAAGAGGACTGTGGCTTCTCATCAGTTCTTTCTTCTCTGGCCATCTCTCTGATCTCTATAAAGGCAAAAGACCCTAGCTCAAGTGTTGTCAAATGGACATATAGTTGTGCTGGCCTCTTTGTGTGTACCTCAAGTGTAGAAGAAGGGTCGTCAAAGGAGAACAGGGTAGAAGCAAACTCGGGTTCAGAGAGTAGGTCTGATCTCTCTGAAACTGCCCTAGATGAATGAACAAGAGTGTTGGGAAGCAGTGCTACAAGAGGTAGACTAAGAGACCTCTTTCCCATCATCTTGATGTGGGGATTTATGAAGAGTTGATCTGGATTGCAAATAGGATGAGAAATCAAACCCCCGGTTTCACCAACTCAACACTTGTGATGATCGTGAGATCTCAGTCGTTTATCTTGTCAATTTTTATTTTGGTGATAATTCAATCTTACAGAGGGAGTTACGAGTTGTTGGGTTCCCGATTCTCCTTGGAGACTAGCCCATATTATTACTACTAGTTGCCCCTATTTCCAACCAGTATATGTGTAAGTACGGATTGTTTCTAGCTACCGGTTACTTGAGGACGGAGCCTTACTATGTGTCCTCTGAACCACCCGCTCTGCTAAGGAAATACTGACCGATTACCAGCTACATGTACATCCTTACTGGAGAATAGCTAATTGCTTTTATAAAAACTGATAGTCCGAAGAAAGTGAAAGCGTGGCTCTATCCTAGTGTGTGGTCGTTCAACTCTCAAAAGATAAAATCAGACAAGGAGGGGGTTACTCCCCTCAAAATAAAATTTTTTTCTTTAAGCTCAGTTTTAGGTCAAGTTTTCTTATCAGTCGTGATTTTATTGGTTATCTATTTTTAGGTATTTTTCTGAATAAGACAACGTCTAACGAATTTTCCGATTTCCTTTTTATTTAAAGTCCAATAAAAAAGAGGAGAAAAATAGAAAATCTGATGCACGATTAAAATCAATGGTGCATGTCGGGTTAGAGATGCATACCTTGCTAGAGCAGTCTACATGCAAAGTTATCCGCACATAATTGGAAGGCATAATTTAAACTAATCTAAATGATGCACGAGGAAATCGCCCTAAGACATGAACTTCTGTTAGTGTGAAGACTGATAGATATTTATTCACAAAGAAACCTAAGTCTAGTCTTAGATGTCGATCGGTGCCAACCACAGTGGGTCTTGCTAGCACTGTATATGACCTCTCACAGCACATGGTCTCTAATCCAAAATAAATTAGCTTTTTTTATTTTGACTAAGCCCAATCATTATCTATAGGCATAAACATTCTTATTTAGGGTATTTGGACCTTAATTTTTATCGAGATCAACCAAATAAAAATCCTAACTCTATGGGCTAAAACCTTAGAAAACAAATAAAAATAAATGCAATAAAAACTCAAAAAATCAGGTTAGGTCCCCCAAGTGCACTAGCACTGGACAAAATAGACCCCGAGTAATCAGAGTGTCCAACAAGTGTCTCTCACAATATTACAAGTTTTTTGCAAAAATAAATGCTAAAATAAAAATCTATCCTATATAACTGCCTCCTGCTCCTCCTCAAGTATTGGGCTCTCCAAAGCTAACCTAGCCTTGCTCCAGCAATCCATCACTCCAAAAGTGAAACAAAACATGTTAGAAACAATTATAGAAAATAGATGCAAAGAAAATAGAAGATAAGCATACATAAATCATAACTACATAACTGTGCTCCCCAACAGCAACATAATTCTGATGTTATGGATTTCAACTAACTTAGACGAAAATAATTAGTCGAGTGTCACTCTTCCAAATTAACCAAACCTATCAACGAGAAAATTTATTAACCACTAAGCAATCAAGCAAATTAAGTATAAGTGGCTTAGCTACTTTTAGTAACATGGAATAGTGACCTGGGTCGAACTCAAGGAGCACAATTAAAAGCTAAGTAGATGATTTAGAAAATCGGAGGGTTTTTATTCTTATTTTTATTGGCTTTTAGTTTTACAAATTCTTAATCTTCAAAATAAGGAAAATAAGGACGAAAGCAAAGATATATACAAGCAACTCTTTTGTATTATTTTAATAAATAAAAAATGGTCGAAAATAAAAGAAAATTTTTTTTACTTGTATATATTTTATACTTTCTATAACAATTTTTCGAGATTTCAAATGTTTTTATGATTTTCTAAAAATCAAAAAATGAGAAAACAAGCAAACAGTGCACAACCAGGAATATTTTTCAATTTGAAAATATAATAAATGCTCAAAAATCCTACAATGATTTTCATCAAATACTATGAAGAAATATCTACAAAGAGGAACTTAAAATGCAATTTTTGGACTTTTTGTTGCTTTTATACAATTTTTATAATTTTTTGATCTTCTACAATTTGTTAGGTTTTATAAAATATTTTCAAGAAAAATTTATACATTAGCTAAAATATGACAAAATACAATACTGTATTTTTTGATTTTTTTAAAGTTTTTTCAAATGTTTATAAATTTTCCAGGTCAAGTAGGCACTTTTTCTACTATTTTTGAATTTTGAATAATATAAAAATATAGAAAAATGACATACAAAAATTACTACACAAAGATTAAGTTCGCAGGAGATAGGGTTAATTGTTAGGGAATTTTTAGAGCCAAAATGCTATTTATTATGATTTAAAAAAGGCAACATTAAAAACTATGAAGGAAGGACCTTTTGCAATTATTTTAAGTTTTAGGGCTTACTTGATAACACACAAAAGTAGTACAGGGGCTGCTATACAAATAATCCAGAAAGGATCGAGCACTACAAATGATCAAAATATATTCTATTTAATTAACCAAATAAAAGTGCGAGGTAAAACATGTAAATATCCCACAATAACACTTGTGGATGCACGTGAGTTCAACTCAACTGAACTAAAATGCAAATAAGTAAAACATAAGGTACTTATTGTAAAAAGTTTTTACATATTTATTACAGTTACTTGACTGAAATGAAATAAAGAAAATTGTGGGAGAAAAAGGGAAATATACCCTTACAGCAGTGCATGACATGTGAGGCGGCTAGAGTCTTTGATCCATTTTTGAAAAGGATCCGATAGTGTAGAACGTGGCATAGGCATACGGTGCAGATCACTAAATCTCAGATGGCATGCGAGCATGCTTGTCAGATCAGGTGCTATTCTGAATATGATGGTGCAACTTTTGGGCGTTGATGAGCAGTCAGGATCGTATGTAGAGAGGGACGCTGCACAGATAATGGCTCTGAAGGATGTTAGAAGAACACGATGCTGGCGAACTTGAATCGATCATATATGGCACTCCACGGGTCTGATAAGATCACTCCAAGGTCCAACACCTCCGTGATGGCGGTTCATGTCGAATGGTGGGCTTGGATGAGGTGGCGAACAGTCAGATGAGTGGAACGGAGTTCCACCGCCTGGAGAAGCTCCACCAGACTATATGAGGCTCAAATCGAGTCACCTCATGTGCTTCTGTACCTACAAAGGGATAATGACTAGGAGGCAAAGCTCCTGTCACATTATTACAATTGAAAGATAAAGGAAACGATGGTGGGATGGAGGTCAACCTCTGGCTGAAAATGGGGAAGGGGGTCTAGCCTAATATCGCTCTGATGATCGAGATTCAATGGTCTAGGTTACATGAGGAGGTGGTTCGTGAAGTGAGTGTCAGATCGAAGCAGATGGATGTGAGGGATGTGGCTCCAGTTTACGATCGGAGTGGAGATGGTGAAAGATGACTTATGGGAAAAATCAAAGTTAAAATGTGAAAGTGAAGAAGAAGGATGATACCTTAGTGGTCTATTGTGAACGATGAAGTGAGGCAGAGGTAGGGGCGAGGTCATGGCCTTAATCCTGTTGCGGTGCGCAAGAGAGGCTACACACGGTGGAGCTCCGGCCGTGTAATGAGCTACGTGCTACCCAACACCAAAACAAGCTCCCAAAGGGACCTTTGGAACCATGTTACTACTCTGGAGGTGTTAGAGGAGGAATGGTGGCACGAGGGACGAGCTGAAGAGCAATGGAGGCAAAGCTTCGAATTTGTAGGCAGTCTTAAGGTTCCGGAAAAATGGAGAAATGAGGCAAATCCTAGGAGGATCCGACAACACCTAGGGATCCACGAGGATCTCAGATCTTCAAGGAATCTAGGGGGTCTGGATTTTGAGGAAGAAGGTGGTTGGATTCTGGCGTGATAATTGTTGAAAATGAGGTCCGGCGACAGAAATCTAAATCGGGTCCTGGAGAAGGAAGGGTTGACCTGGTCAACAAACCCACATCAGCCAATAAGAAATTCTAAATCCAAAAATCATAGAATATTAAATAAAAAATAGTAAATGAATTTAAAAAATGAATAAAATGAAATTTGTTTATTATTTTTCAAGCTATTTTTTGTGATTTTTAATTATTTTTATGAATTCATATATACATAATTTAAAGTATATTGTATTATGTACAGGTTTAGTATACATATATTTTTTATTCTTTTATTTTTATTTTTTATTTTTACTAAAATTCATATTATTTATTTACCACATAATTAAAGGAATATAAAAGAATTTTTATTTGATTTTTGCAAGTTAAATAAGGATGCAAAATAAATAGGTATTTTATACAATATAAATATATGTGGCTATTTGTACAATGAATTTTTTGTTTTATTTTAAATTTATGTTGTGTTTAATTATTTTTATCTTAATTTCGTAATATTATTAGAAATATTCACAACTATTTAAAATACAATATGTACATGTATATGTATAGTATAGTTATACAATACACTCAAAAAGCTAACTTTTCCATAGTGACTCCAAAAATGTTGAAACCATCCTCATTTTAAATATAATTTAATTTAGAGTACAATAAAGGTGAGTTTGAAAGAATTGAAGTTCATTTGGAGCCATAAATTGATCTTTTAATTTCTATTTTGAGGCTTCTTGTGAGTGGAATTATTTGCGTTATGTATATCAATTAGTTTTACAAATATTTTTATTATTAAGAAAACATTTTTATTTACAAGTTTTATTAAAAAAATTATTTTGAAGTCTTTTTATTGATGAATAATACAGAGGAATGATATGCACAAGGAATATATAGTGAAGAATATACAAGGACCCTATCTCCTCCTACTTTATTCCTTGTCGATGAGGTCAATAATTGACTCGGGATTTAGGTCAGTCTGTATTTACTACATAATTACAACCCTCTTCTCTTTTTCTTTTCTTTTTTATTCATTTATTTTGAACAAATAGGTGTTAATTACATACTATTAATAAATGCATGCATGATGATTATTTATTAGATTTACATATATTTACAGATATTTTTGCTAAAAGATTTGTCTAAGATAAAAGAATAAAGAATGAGAATTATAGATTCATCAATCATGCTTTGTCTTTCAAAATTACATGGAGTCTAAGTTGTAATGTTTTATATTTCTACCTTTATACAACTATGTGCCTTCTTTTATCTTATTCATTTAGGAGAAACATCGATATTTAAGCATTTAGATATGAATACAACCATATGAATGTATACAGAGTGTCCAATTTATAAATTTCGTAAATCATGCTTTGTATATTTATTTTTAATATGAATTTAGATGATGTCTTCATGTTCCAAATTTAACAACCTCCTAGAGGAGAATTCCACCTACTTCGGGAGATGGGCTCAGTTTAACAACCTCCTAGAGCAGTGAATATAGTTTGATTTGATTGAAGGTTTAAATCATGTAGCCCCTATTTTGTACGATTATACCTTTTTAGGAAACAAGTTTGACATTTAGTTGTTTATTCAGCCTTATGGTGTTTGACATCCATATAAAACTTATCTGGAAATCCTTGTTCCTGGTAGACATCCTGGTAACTTTCTAGATTTTGTTGATGATTTGATAAATTGATGGTATGAAGAAAATGCTTAATTTCTCTGACTTAGACTACATTTTTGAACTTCTTTTTTTAATATAATAAGTTTTTGGGCATGTGTTGTTGGATTAAGCATTCGTGCGTACGTGCATTAAAATGGGTATGCAATAGGCGTTAGATCTTAAAGTAATATTTGTATTGCTATGTATTTTGTTAAGTCTCCTACGCATGTTCACCGAGGTTAGATGCACCAGTTTTTAGTCAATTGTGATTGTAGGAATTGATCAGAATTTTTTATTATGTCTAGTTATGTTTGTAGAAAACTTCATTCAATATGTTATAAGAAGAAGATATCTTTAACGTGAGCAAAGGAGGACCTTAAGAATAGCAAAAATCAGAGTTACTTTAATTCTTATTCTCATGGATTTTTGAGATCTAGAATGAAGGGTGTGGAGAGAATAGTTACTAAGCTTTGTTTCTGTATTATCTGTTTGACAAAAATGATTGATTAGGTATAGCATTTGGAATTTCATCTGATTGTTTGCAGGACTAGAGACTTTTGATGTTAGTCTCCTTTGAACAGAATATTGTTCAATTTGAGCTTGTATGCTAATGGTAATAGTAGTTTAATATGCGTATAAATTATTCTAGGTTGCACATGGATTGAGTAAAACTCAAAAATCCAGTTAATTACGCATAATCACAATCAAATAAGAAATGTCCTGGTTTTGTATATCATGACCGAAGAAACGTTGTTATTCATAATAAGTGTCAAATAATAAAATATATAGTGATATAGAAAACTATTGATATACTCAAATGGTGATGCTTCTTATTCATTGCAAAATTTGTATTTCTTGACAATTTTTTTCGTTGAGATTTTGAATTTTGAACCGTTAATATTCTACAGAAATTTTAAAAATAGTTTATGTAGTGATGGTTGTAACAACGAGTAGCGAATTCGTCGCGATATGATATAACGGCGTATTATTCATTGCCTTGTTAATTAAAAAAACTATCGTTGTAGGTATATTGTTGTAGTGTTCATGCAACAAAGAAGTAACAGCATCCCTGAGCCCCTGAGCCCGCATCTGTCACCACCATGCAGCAAGAAAGTCGCCTCTCCTTTCGTCATCCAGCCATGCCGAGCGTGAATCCGCCTCCCTCTGATCTGCGCTTTTTTGATGAACTTTGTTTGGGTTGTCTTTTTAATTTAATTTTGAATTATATATCACATGTGTCAAACTTGGGGTGCTAATTAGGAATTACTTGTCCAAGAATATATAATACTAGTAGGGAACCGGTGCAAAAGCACGGGTAAAAAGATGTTTAGTGGAGTACGTCTATTGTAGTTAACCGATTCACATAAATCGATTATATTTCTGAATTCTACTTCATTAAAAACATTGTCATCAATCATCTTCACTTTTTTTGCAGACTAGTTGCATCGAATCCAAGTTTCTCTATAATATAATTTTCCTTACCATTATAGATATGTTTAGTTCCAATGGTACCTTCTATCAAAGATTATGTTTGCAATCATACATAACAAAGTTCTTTTGGCTTCACTCATCATTATCATATAACTATTCTGAAGTAAATATATTTAATATATTAATTTTACATCTAAGTTGTGCAATGCATGCATATTTAAGGTAATCTATTTATACGGTATAGTAACAGTAATCAAGAGTAAGCTTTTGAACTGTCTAAAGTAATAGTTAAAATATAAGGGAAATTACTTGGAAAGAATGCACTTAAGTGTCCCATTTATTTAACGTGCCCTTATAGGCACTGGTATGTATTAACAGAAGCTAAATTCCTAGATAAGTGAAGGATTAATTAGATACCTCCAATAGAAAGTTTACGATCACTCGATATGTACATAGCAAGGGACTACCTCAATGAGTTGATGCAATGAATCCTTTTGACGTCTCCCTAGAATTTGATCTCTGCAAAGGGATTTCATAAGGACAAAGGAGTGGTGATCTTATGCAACCACGATGTGACATCATTAACACAGTTATACATGAGATGCTCATAAAAAAGTATAAGTTGAAACAAATATCAATAATTGCGAACTCCATGAACAAAATATGCACACCCATAGATATCAAAGTACCTGGAATAATTTGTTGCAAATCCATCATTGTATGACAGATCCAATTTAACATTATTTCCATCACATGGAACCAAGTAGGTAACGATTCCAGTTAAAGACTGATGTAAAACTTATGGAATGTCATACTACAACAAAGGATGACACCTTATCAACATCTCCATACCTCATGATTATGAGATTCTCACAAAGGAGGATGCGCTACTGCTGGATCTCCATGGGAAAATAGCCATGTGAAGGGCAGATCTTAAGGATTTTGTGGAGTAGACATGTGTTTTGGTATCTATTCCGAGCACCAATGCATTTTAGCTCTACACTTGACGAACACTTTTATCAACATTTTTACCCAATAGGATTTGATGAAAGGGGCACCCTCTCTAGTGGAATGGTTTTGTAGAGACCTCCAATTTGTTAGACATTAAATTTATGTTCTCGTTATTTTTGATGGAGACAAAGAGGATAGCAGAATTCAAGATGAGAAAGAGGTTAAGAGACATGGATTTTAACAAATTATCTCAATTTCTGAAACCGTTTATTGGATTCATGTTGGAAAGAGTAGAAAGCCGGGATAAGGTTTAAGTAAGATATTAAGGATAAATTGCATGCTCAGATTGACAAGTTAAGCATGTCTTTCAAGTGGATTTGAAATATAAGCATCATATTCATTTGAATAACCGACATTCTTCTGAAATTCTTGAAATATCTAGTACCACCTTTTATGCATATTTAATCAAAAGAATAAGGAAAGTCTTCAATAATATTTAAGGCTATCTGATTTGGCATAATATTATTGGACATCACAACAGTTGAATATTTAAAGCAGAAATACATTAATGAATAAAGTTGAATGTTGAAAGATGAGAGGGTTAACTAACAATCCATGAATTATGGATAATATCATCAATGTTCTATTTCTTTGTAAAAGCTCGATTAAATTAATGAGAAGATAATCCAATTTTTGCATGGAGTCTGAATCTGATTTTAGAGAAAAGCATGTAGTAGGTAATAAGTGGTGCTTAGATAGATAGACAGAAGCCTATATAATGGGCAATAAGTGGTGCTTTGATTGAATTTGATTTTAGATAGAAGCCTATATAATGGGCAATGAGGTCATAAATGGAATTTTCAACACAACAAATAATAACCTTGACGCACTTTAACATATGTTGATGTTAATGGAAATGAATTATTCAATAACTTTGTACTAAGTAGGAAATGGAAAATGGAAGCAGGCAATAAAGGATTTCCAAGTGAAGTCAAGCAAGTTGGGGATGATAGCGTCCTTTATTCTGGGGTTTTTCAGCAATTATCTTTTGGAGTTTGTTTTTGAAAGATTGTCCATTGTTTGTTGAGGTATCATTCCACCATTTGACATCCTATCTGTCAATTATCTTGTAAGCTCACACTTATTTTAATCCCACTACGTAATCACTCTTAGGGGATGCCTCTGCCAGTCCAAGAATTGAGTTCTTAGCAAAAGGATAAAAGGCAAAAGATAACTTCGACGAGGATAAGAACGAATTGAAGGTCTTCATAATTTCTCCAGCTTCAACATCACCTTCTGTAGCAATGAAAGCAACAAATTCTTGATATTTACAGGATCGAGGTCGTCATGTTTGTGAGCTTGAAGCTTAAGACAGGCATCTCCTCTACGTTGATCTCTGCCTCGTCGTCTTCTACCCTTCCCCACATCGCATGTCTCACCTCCTCTATTCCTCATAGCCCTCTTCCTTCAATCTCCTATGTGGCATTCCCTACGCCACCCTCCTATTTGTCATCGTCCTCTTCGCCTCCCACTCCATCCCCATGATCATACGTCGCAAGGAGACCAATGCCCATGCCATCGAGTCCATCTTCACTTGCAGGTAGTCCTACCTGACCGTCGAAGACGAAGTCACCAGCAATGCATCTGTGCTCAAGGCCGCTACATCCCTTTGCTCCCACAACCTCGAGGTCATAACACTGTTGTTGTGCTCGATAGGGAGCAGGGGGAGGTAGAGCCTTACCGAGAAGGGGATCTCCTTTGCAATCGGTGATGCAGCTGTGGGAGAAGGATGTGCTTCTCGTGATGCGGGGGAGAAGACCGGAGTAGATGGCTTCCCAAGTCTGAGCCTCCCTAGGGGCAAACCGTCGCATCCCAATGCTGGCACCACTACATAGGATCAGGGCTTCTTACGGAGAGAGGGTGCATCGACGGGGAACGCACCAGGAAGCAGATCAACCTTGTCGGCGAGCATCTGGAGTTCTGCAGCGGTGGACGTCGTCTACGAAGTACATGCACCGTCGGTGAGGAGTCATCGCACGAGAAGGGGGTGAATAATGAATTAGCGAACATGCAGGTGAGAAAAGGGGTGGGTCAGTGAAGGGGGAAATGGAGGCAGCAGTGGGAATCTTGGATGGGTCAGACATTATTTGCATAGAGAAGGGCAATTGTGGAATGATCGCAAGATACGGCAAGGACGTAAATGGAATTTTCTGTGCAAAAAATAATAGCCTCGATGCACTTTAATATATGTTAATGGAAGGGGAAAACATCAACATTGAACTCGACTAGCTTCAGTTGAACTAAATACCAAAACCCCTAGGTTCCTTTTGGTGTTGTTTTTGTGTTGGTTTTGTGTGTATGTTTGGTAACGGGATGTCCTGGACTCTCTTTTCGATGAATAGAATTTGATCATTTATCTGAAAAAAAACTGAACGGATTAAAGAATAAGGTATATAGATGAGACACTGACATTAGGAGAACTAGGAAGGAGAGGATCAATTGCCAGAGGAAGTCTCTGCTGTGACCTCGCGAGGCATATAATTACCAACCCTCATACTATTATTGCAATTGATGAACAGCCCGCAATCATGGAGGGGTACTGGGTTTTTTCCTTGGTCTAGGTTGCTAGGCATGATCAACATTCTCACGTACGGTTAGTCCTTAGTCCAACTTGACAGATTTTTTTTGTATCTTTCATTATAGAAGACAATCATTGTTCATTCATCAAAAAGAAGCTTTTGTTTATTACTACAAGCGGATGCCACCTTTACTTGATGAGAAGAAAAAAAATAACACCATATTTTCGTGCCCTTCTTGAGTTCGGTTAAAACTAAAGTTAAGGGAGATTAATAAAACAAGCCAAAAATTTGCAGTATACTTTGCCCTTGGGATTTTAATACGTTCTGCTTCTTCTTCTTCTTCTAAAAAAGATGTTTTACTTGCTTTTACATTTACGGCTTTATGGGAGAGGTTGAAACCATGGCACTTTATTGGTGCAAGAAGTTAAACTCCATGCCTGCACAGCACTTCCACCAAAGCATTTACTAAATTTCCAAAATGCTGCCAGATTTGAAGCAGAAGCAACTAAAGAGGCACAGCAATAATCTAATCTCTAAGTTGATAATGAAGAAAACTTGTGTCACTGCAACAAAATTTACATAAGATAATGAATAATCTAACATTCGTTATTCTCATGTATTCCGAGGTTAAATATATGCTAAGGAATAATATTTATTGATTGATTATTTAAATATGCAATTACTGTTATATTATGACTATATTCATAACAATGGATCATATAAAAATGATTATTTTAAAATAATCAACAATTAATATAAATTTTAGCAAGTATGCCGATGGACAAGTCATTGTTATATGAACTTTAGCGGCACATACAATATTCATTGCTTACTACAACAACAAAAGTTATTTTTGCAACAAATAATATCCGCTGTTATATATTATCATAAGAGATAGAAACGGATATTCCAATTATTTGTCATCATTGTTCAATTTTTTTGTAGTGTCTACTACTACAAGTTCTTGCTGATGCATAGAGAAATTAATGCCCTTAAAGGCCTCTCTGCACTTCTCCTTTAAGATAAACCACCAGGTCGATGCTATTCTTTTTTTGAGAGAAAAGAGGGTGAAATCTCACGCTGGGACTACCCGTAAGAAACTTTTATATTAAAAAAGGGAAAAAGGTTACGTTACCTTGTGGACCAAAATCGATAGAGGGAAAGACAATAGATAATTACATTTTCCCAATAGAATATCTGATTTTTAAAAATTAAATCATTTCTTTCTCCACAGATGGCCCACAGAGCCACAAACGAAAGTGCGCAATCGTCCGTCAAGTTGTTCCCCACCAACCTTTCTACCCCCAGAAATCGACCATTCCATCTCGTGAGACCAAGGACGCCCCTACCTCCTTCCCCACCTGCTACGACAAAGGACAAGTAAAGAACAAGTGCTCTGCATCCTCCGTTTGTGCGCCACATCTATCACATTGGGTGTCTGGAATTCCAAACAGATTGCCCCTTCTTACTTTGTCACACAATCTACCCCTTCTGAGGCACCACAGGGAGACCTTGACTTCACACGGGGTCTTGCTTGCCCAAATTATCTTCATATCTTGATTCATGTAAGGGTCCAGAACCCTCGAACACCCTCTAAACACTTCGTGCGCCTTCATCACCGAGAATTTGCCATTACAAAGTGTTTTGTGGTAAAATTTTGGATGCAAAGGGATACATAAAATATCCATATTCGACCTGCCACCGTCCATTTTATGCAAATTTTGACATCCATGTACATATCCGTTTTAAAATGGATACCCCAAACATTCGCATCTATATCACTATATCCATTTTCATATATAGTTTGAATTTATTTTTAACCACATATAATCTAATTCTATATATTCTTTAACCATATTTGGTGTACTTCTTATGATAGAAGCATATTTAGTATATTTATATGATGTGTTTTCCCTCCAATTCATTTATATTTAAGTCAATATATGAAGTATTTCTAATATTTCTCATATGTGATCATTATCCGTTTTACATCCGTATTCGTTTTTTAAAAATACGATAAAATAGCTTAATCTTCGTCAACATCTTAATCAAATCCGTATTCATTTAAAAATAGTTAAGGAAATGAAAACATCTATATATTTGTATCCGTGTGTTTACATCCTTATGCAGAATCATGGAAAAAAAGTTTTAAAGCAGTATAGAGGTTCCGATAAGTTTTGGCAGTCAAAAACTTAAATATGAACTCATATTCAATTTAGACGTGATGTATGATTCTACGTATTTTTAGAAAGATGGCATTGATTTGTCTAAACTTCTACCAAAATTTAATAATCTGATCCTAAGCACTGGAATTTTTATTTAAAGTTCGTAAAAGTAAAAATGAGAGTTTTGGCTAGAAGACTTTGGACCAAAAATATTGGTCAAGCATGCAAGGAAAGCATATTGTGTAGACACATTACTCATAGAAATTTAGCTCGTGCCAACGGTTTCGGGTATTAACATTGTCAATACCTATTGCCACAAGTTTTGTGGATAGTATTTTACTGCAACTAAAAATCTGCATCCACAAACTTATGGCAACAACAGATTATTTTACTATTACGTGTGACGGCAATTTTAGTGTCAATGTTTAAATGAGAGAAGTTTTGTTGGCATATTTGGCTGCTAAAGAATTGCAGTGCTATGATTTAAATGTCATAAGAGCGTTTTATTTGTAGATGGATAATAATCCTCCATGTTCATAGAGGGAATAATGTTGTTTTTTAGTAAGGATGAAAATGGTTGGATATGGATACAAATATATGTGTTATCATATCCGTATCCTTTTTCAAATCCGGATATTGATACGAATACAAATATCACACGAAATTGGAAAGTGTAAAATCATATCCTCAAAATATGAATACAAATGCAAAATAAATATAAATAATTCAGATACAAATATTTGACAAATGAATACGAATTAAGATATGAATATTATACATGCCCAAATTTACTTCAAAGTTATAAGCATTTTAAGATCATAACAATTTGCAACATATAAAAATATATTAAATATTTTAATAATTATTATGTGTATAAAAAATAATTAAATAATAAAAAAACTTACTGAATTAACTAATAATAAAAGATAGCTTACCAAACTTATTTTTTTGTGTACCATGTAAGTAATGGTATCATCCAAAATTTGAACATTCGTATTCATATTCATATTTCTATCCATATTCATATCCTTCAAAAAATTGAATATTCGTATTTGTACGTCTAAATTTTTTAATATTCATATTCATCAAAATTGAGCATATTATATTCGTACTCATGTTTGGTAATTGTTGAACATTTGTATTCATATTTGTCAGATACGAGAAAATAACATCCATATCCTCTATTTGACGAATGCAGATACCAATATATCGATATTTGGTTTCATGTTTAGTGAATGTCCAATGTTCACCTTCAAAGAATAATGTGGAAAAAGGCTTGAGGGCATCATGGTCTGGTTCATTTGGACCTCCTCTAGCAGAACTAAGGGCATTGCTCTGGTGGATTGGAAATCGGTAGCACAAACTAAGAAGAATGGGGGCCTTGGAGTGTGCAGCCAAGAAGAGATGAACAAGGCCCTCTTAGGCAAGTGGGTCATATGTATCTGGGGGAACTATGATAGTCTGATGTGTAGTATTATTCGCAAGATCTACAGCTTCGGGTGCTCCTTCTGGGAGAGTGAGGAGTTGGGCTCGGTACCCTCTTACTTTTGACTGGGCATTTGTAGGGCTGCGTAGGAAATTCGTCAAATTTTGAGGATATCCTCTGATGGGAAATGGGAGAGGTTTCAATTTCTGGGTGGATGACTGGACTGAGGCAGATGCGTTGGATGTGTGTTTCCCGAGTTTTATAGCGTTGGCTATCAATCTATCGCTGATATAAAGAATGCTCACACCTATTTACCCCTCTTCATATTAGAGCTTTCTGACCAGTAAGTGGGGGAGGTGATGGAGGTACTAGATGAGCTTGAGGATACTTCAGCTCCCACAGAGGGGCGTGACCGCTGGTGTTTGCGGGATGGCACGTCCTCGCTTGGGAAGGCATATGTGGCTTTGAAAGCCCGGTGATATTTGATCCATGAGGATGTGTGAGCGACTGCATGAGGATATGTAAGTAGAAGATGCCAACGTGGGTGAAGGAATTCTTGTGAATTTTTAGAAGAGGCAGATTCTGGATAGGGGATAGAATTTGCACAGTTAGTGCCAAGCGTAGATCCCACTTGCTTTCGGTGTCAGGAAGGGGAAGATGATTCTGATCACTTATTCTTTAGGTGTAGGCAATCGAAGGAGGCTTGGTCAGTTTTGAGATACCCTTCGAGTTGATTCAATGGAATAGCTGACTTCTGAACATTCACAGACATGATTAGAGGGGAATAGAAAGAGAAGGCCAAGTACATGGTAATGGCATGAGCGATCTGGTGTGCCGGAAATGATATCATCTTCCTGCATACACACGGGTATAGTGAAAATATGATGGCTCATGCAAATGCATTGATTGAAAGTTGATTTTTGTAAAAAAAAATCCGATGACTCGACCCTCTTTCTCAGGCATGTAACATTTTAAGGTGATAAATGGTGAAGTTTTTGGACACACACACCACCCTTTTTTCCTTTCAAAAAACTTTTTCTTTCAAAAAAACTTCTGCAATTTCAGTTATACCTCTCCCTTTTTTGAAATATCAGGTGTGCTCCTATCTTATTAGGAAATTAACATTTATCGCTCTTGAGTTAGTTGATGTCCATCCTTGTATGAATTTACTTTAACATAAGAACATATATGTAAATATAGAATCTCAAACGGGAATCACTATAAAAAACCTAAAAATATCTCATCACCTTCCCACAAGTTACGCACGTCGCTTGAGGCTCCACAAGTCCCACCGCTCCCTGCTCCTTCCCTCCTCCTACCATTGTTAGAACAAATCTCCTCCTCCAGCATCAAGGGCTCCCAACCTTCGATGCTTGCCGCTGCCGCTGATGTTCTTGGCCCTGTCCCTGAGCAGCTTAATAAGCTGCTTATAGTAGGAGAGATTAGAGGATCCTCTACCTTGTCAGACACCTAATCGAGGTGCCGGACCTTCTTGTACTCAAGGACAGATTTAGAGGAAGGAAATGTGGGGCGCATGCCCCTCCTAAAAGTTTACGATAACATAATATATATTTAACTATTCTCTATTGATTTTTGAAGGGAAATTAGTCATACCATTTCCTAAGTATAAATTCCATTTTGGATTAATTTTCAATGGTAAAACTTATACATGCATCCCCTTCATTTGTTTAGGGGAAATCAATAATATTTGAACATAAATGCATCCCCTTCGTTTATATAGTAGATAATATATCTTTTAACATAAAATTTCTACCTAACAATGGTTGATTTACCCTGGATCAATCTTCTCAGATAATTTCTTAAACCAATAATCAACTTATAATGGATCTCTACCCAAACTATCTTTTTGAATATCTATTTTTTAAGATCCATATGAAGGATATGGGATAATCCTCAAGCGCATCACGGAAGCGTGAGCATCGTATCAAATACGACGAAGAACAACTAGTCATACTAGTTGTTCTATGCAGCGGAATTTAAAAAATGTTCATGTGATGAAACCACATGATACAAGAATGATTCTCGTATCGTTTCATCTAAAACCACATCAAGTATAAAGGATTACCTCTTGTAGCGTGGTTGATTGAGTCTCTATAAAAAGAGACCTCCTGTCTCAAGTCCGATCGTCGGAGAAGACACTTGCGAGTGTGGGGATGAATCGTGTGATCCTCGCAATCTAACAAGTTGGTCTAAGCACGATGAGCTCCTTATCTCATCGTACGAGATAGAACCCCTTCTTCACGAGTGTAGCACTCCGAAGAAGAAGGAGAACCGAAGAACGTCAGAGCTGCAGCGTGGTGGCGAAGCGACGACGACTCCTCTCCTCTAGGGTTTGGTGGACAACCACCAAGAAGGAGAGAAGAGAGTTGATGTGTAGAATGAGAGAGAGAGAAGAGAGAGTTGTATCTCAATTGTATAACCTTAGATAGCATGGCATGCCTCTCTATTTATAGGGTTTTGGGATCCATGGATCACAATCCATGGGACACATAAAATCAATGGATGAGATTGATTTATGTTCAATCCAATGGTCAAGATTGTTGTTGGTAAAACCAACAACTAATAATCTAATTTAGATCAAATATATTTCATAAATCAAATACAATTCAATCCTAAATTAAATCAAGCAATTAAGGAGATAATCATCATGGAGATAATATCTCCCCATGAAACATGGTGGACGACCACCAATTCCATATAGGACTTGGTAGTCGTCCACATGTTTCCATGTGGAGGCAATCTCATGAAATCTCATGAGATTGCATATCTCCATGAAAATCTCCATTATTTTTCCAATAAATGTTGTTGTGATTTATTCTTCAAAAATAATTCATAATTAATTTTGAGAATATTGCAATCTTACCATTGGAATTTTGTGAATCACATTCACAACCCAAAATAAAAATATAATTTACATTTTCAATTAATTATACAGTATTCAGGTAAAGATAAGAGCAGAACGGCGTTGGAGTGGTTGTTCATAAAGATTTGAAGGATTGTGTGGTTGAGGTGCGAAGATTTGGGGATTGGATTATTTTGCTAAAGTTGGTGCTTGAAGAAGAAATTCTGAATATCATCTCAGTTTATGCACCGCAAATTGGTTTAGATAAAAGAACTAAACAAGCTTTTTGGGAGGATCTGGATAAGATTTTACAAGGAATCCCTCAAAGAGAGATGGTTTGCATAGGTGGAGATCTTAATGGACATGTGTGAAAAGATGTTTCATGGTATGCAAGTGTGCATGGAGGACATGGTTTTGGGGATGGAAACGAAGAGGGAAAAGTCATTCTGGATTTTATAACTACATATGATCTTTTCATAGCAAACACTCTTTTCAAGAAGAGGGAGGAGCATTTAATTACTTATAAGAGTGTCTCAACTAGAACATAGATAGATTACTTTGCGTTGAGGAGAAGAGATCGGTTGTGTTGCAAAGATTGCAAAATAATCCCTGGAGAGAGTTTGACAACCCAATATCGCTTGTTAGTCTTGGATTTACAAATAAAAGGGCTGGTAAAGAAAAGGAAGGTTCCTAAGATCACTAGAACTAGGTGGTGGAATCTTCCGCTGAAGCAATCGAGCTTCAGGGAGAAGGTTTTAGAAGACTTATCTTGGGATTGTAGCGGTAGTGCAAACGAGATGTGGGAGGCAGTAGCATCTTGTATCCGAAAGGTAGCTAAAGAGATGCTAGGCGAGTCAAAAGGAGGAGCTCCGGGTCAAAAGGAGGCTTGGTGGTGGAATGAAGGGGTGCAAGAGAAGCTAAAAATTAAAAGAGCTTGCTTTAAATCTATGTCTAAGGATAGAACAGAGGAAACTGTCACAGACTATAAAATAGCGAAGAAGGAAGCAAAGAAGGCTATAAGCGAATCTAAGTCAAAAGCTTATGAAATTTTGTATAAAAATCTCAACTCTAAGGAGGACCAGAAGGATATATTCAGGTTGGCCAAAGCAAGAGAAAGAAAGACCAAAGACCTTTCTCAAGTGAGATGCATTAAGGATGAGGAAGGACACGTGCTTGTTACTCAGAAGGATATAGAGACTAGATGGGAGCAGTACTTCCATAAACTTTTCATTGGAGAAGGAAATAGAGAGATCACTTTGGGTTATCTAGATAGTAGTTAAAGTTACTTGAATGGTGCATGCTATAGACGAATACAAAGAAAAAAAGTAGAGGAGGCTTTGAAGGTTATGAGACCTGGGAAAGGTGTTGGACCAGATGACATCCCTGTATAAGTATGGAAAGTTTTAGGTGAGCGTGGTTTGACTTGGCTTACTAATCTATTCAATGTTATTTGGCAAAGCAAGAAAATGCCAGAAGATTGGAAAAGGAGTTTCGTGGTACCTCTTTATAAGAACAAAGGAGATATTCAAAATAGTTCAAATTACAGAGGTATCAAGCTGATGAGTCACACTATGAAAATTTGAGAATGTGTGATCGAAAGAAGGTTGAGGCAAGTTTCCCAAGTAAAAGAAAATCAATTCGGATTCATGCCAGGTCGCTCAACTATTGAAGCCATCCATTTGCTGAGGAGAACAATGGAGATTTATATAGCTAAAAGGAAGAATCTCCATATGATCTTTATTGATTTGGAGAAGGATTATGATTCTGTCCCTCGAGACATACTGTGGAGAGTTTTGGAGAAGAGACAAGTACTTGTCCTATACATTAATCTCATAAAGGATATGTAGGATAGGGATTTATCTTGTGTAAGGACCCCGACGGGGAAGACTGGCTATTTTGATATCAACATTGGTTTAGATCAAGGTTCAGCTTTGAGTCCATTCTTTTTACTTTGATTATGGACAAGTTGACAGGTCACATTCAGGATGAGTTACCTTGGTGTATGTTATTTGCTAATGATATTGTGTTGATTGACGAGACTAGAGATGGAGTAAATGAGAAGATTGAGGTTTGGAGACATGCATTGGAGACTAAAGGTTTTCGTAAAAGTAGGGCTAAGACGAAATATATGGAATGCACCTTTGATGGAAGCAATGGTGAAGGAATCGAGGTGAAGATTAGTGACGATAACATTTAGAAGAGAGATTCTTTTGGATATATGGGATCTATTTTGCAATATGATGGGGAAATTGATGGAGATGTTACTAATGGAATAAATGCAGGCTGGCTAAAGTGGAGAGGAGCCTCCGCTGTTCTCTGTTATAAGAAAATTCCTTTAAAAATTAAAGGAAAGTTTTACAGAGCAGCCGTGAAACCTGCTATGCTTTATGGTTCTGAATGTTGGCCTGTGAACCATAGACATGTGCATAAAATGGCTGTAGCAGAAATGAAAATGCTAAGATGGATGTGTGGACATACACGTAAAGATTGTATTCGGAATGATGCAATCACAAAGAAAGTTGGTGTAGCTCTGATCGAGGATAAGATGCGAGAAAACCTCTTAAGATGGTTTGGTCATTTGTAAAGAAGGTCAACTGATGCACCGGTTAGGAGATGCGAGTGTTGGAATGTTGAGCCTGCTAAGAGAGGGCGAGGACGGTCCAAGAAGTGTTGGAAAGAGACTATACGAAGGGATCTTAGTTTTTTGTATATAAGTCTGAGATTGACCCAAGATAAATAGGCGATCGAGAGATGGAGCATGCGATGAGGAATGAAATGGGATGGTAAAGGGGGTCGGACACCGTCGATAACAGCGTGGAGAAGTTGCCGGAGCGGAGCTCCGGCGAACTTCGATTTAGCTAACCTAGGCTATACTAGGGATCGGATGGCGAAATAAATGGCAAGAATGAAAATTAGAAACGAAAATCTACCTAAATAACATAAAGGGACAGCTCTTATACCTGGGGGCCTCCAGAGAGCAGGACGGACGCCGGAGCTCCACCGCGACAAAACTTTCCTCCTTCTTGGGCCGATTCGAGGTGCTGGGAAGCGCCTCCTGTCACAAGGGCTCGTCCAGGACTCGATTCAAGCTTTTTGGGGGAAGAGAAATTGGTCAAATTTGAGGAGGAGGATGGAGCTCTTTAATTATAAGCATTGCAGGCGGCCTTATTGATCGGCGACTATCGAAGAATTTGATGACTGTACAAGCAATCCAAATGGGTGGCGTGAATCATGATGATTCTAAGAGAAACTTCCGCGAAGAGATCGAAGGGTGATTGATCACTGTATCGAGTGGGAAAAATGGAGGAATATCGGGGATTGGACAAGTCTTACAGAGGTCAGAGGCGCAGGGGGAAGTTGACCAGGGTCAACATTCCCTGGCTTCTGATTGGGCCACGTCAGCTCGATTATTGACTCATTAATTTAACCCCCTAAATGATTTTATTGTATTTTGCTCATAAAATAAAAAATGTGTATTAATTAATGTAGTGTTTATTTATGATTTTTATTTAATTTCTTGATGTATTTTATTATGGGTTTATTTTAATAATGTATTTATAAGTGTATTTACATGTATTTCTTTTTATTTTGTATTATTTTATTTTATTATTTTATTTTCTTATTTTATAAATTTTTAACTTATTTTCATGAGTGTAAATATATTTTTGTTTAATTTTTATGAGTTTATTTACATATTTAAATAAATAGGTGTATGTTGTATGTAGGTATACTTATAGGTATTTTACCTATATTTTAAATATCTTTTATTTATTTAATGGATTTCGTTGGATTTTATTTTGAATTTGTATTTTTAATAAATTATAAGTAATATGTACATTATTATAAAAATATAAATTAATAAAGAATAAAATAATGAAATCCCTTTTTATTTTATAAACATATACATCATATGTATTTTGCCTATGTATTGCATAAGCTTATTTTATTTTACAAATTCTTTTTGAGTTTTATTCTAATTTAAATATGTATGTGTAATATATATATATATATAATATTTACAAGATTCTAAAATTATCAATTTATAAAAATAATAAATAATGAATAGAATGAATATTTTAATCAGTACTATATACAATGAGGGCCAAAAACCTAACTTTCACATATGAACTCCAAAAATTAAGAAACCAATTTTACTAAATAGTTCTTGGAAAGCTATATACAGTTAAAGGTGATTTTGGGTGATTTTGAGTTTTTATTTGCATGATATGGGTCTGTGAAGTTGAGATTCTGGCTTTTTATTCTGTCTATAAAATGTACACTGTGTATCATTTTTGTACAAACTCAATTTTGTATTTTTTTCACATTATTATCTACAACTTTCATGTACAAAATTTATCTATTTGATGAATGTATAATTATATACAAAATAGGTGTCAAAATGCATAAATAAATGAATAAATGAATGAGGTAGTTATTGTACTATTGGCCCTTATCTCCCCCTACTTTATTCTATGTCGACCAATTCCATGCTGGCCTTGGTCTCGGGGTTCGGGTCATAAAATATTTGCAATCTTTTATTCCTTTTTCTTTTCTTCTATTTATTCTATATTTTTGGCATTAAAAACCTTATTCTATGTACAATTAGTACAACAAATAATGAATGCTATTATGGATAAGTTGATGTCATTTACATGCATTTGCCGGAATTTTTAAGGCCAAAATGATAGAATAAAGGTGATGAAATGGAGATTCATCAGTAGGATAGGAGCATGTTTGATTAGATCCTTCAAGAGATTAAAAAATTGGAGAAACCGATCATCGACCACCAAATCAGCCTCCTTGCCAAGCAACTCTGCCAATGGTCGGGCAATCTCGCTGAAGTCTTTAATAAATATGCGACTAAAACTGACATGCACCAAAAACGACCAAACTTGCTTGAGATTTGTGGGTGTCTCAAGTTTGGAAATAACATCCACCTTGGCTGGGTCAACCTCCATGCCATGCTTGGAGATGAGGTGGCCCATCAAGATTCCATCAGTCACCATGAAGTAACTTTTCTCCTATGACAGTACAAGGTTCACCTCACATCTTTTCAATACTTAATCTAAATATCCAAGGCATTGATCAAAGCGGTCTCCATAGATCGAGAAGTAATGCATAAATACTTCGAGAAAATTGCCAACCATATCAGCAAAAACTGCCACCATGCATCTGTGGAAAGTAGCTAATGTGTTACACAAACCAAAGCACATATGGTGGATGGTGTAACTTCCAAACGGACATGTGAATATAGTCTTATCTTGATCTTCAGGTGCAATGGTGACTTGGTTATACCCATAGTACCCATCCAAGAAATAGATTCCTTCACGGCCAGTATTTCGACTATCTGATCGATGAAGGGAAATAGGAATTGATCATTGGTCGCAAGAGTTAAGCGTCTATAGTCCACACAGATGCGCCATCAGGTCGACACTCGAGTCAGAATCTCCTCTCCTTTGTCATTGGTAACAATGGTGATCCCTGATTGCTCAGGCATTGCATGTAAGCAGCTCACGCATTTACTATCGGAGATGGGATAGACAAATCTCACATCATACCACTTTTTGATTTCTTTCATGACTACCTCTCACAGATTTGGATTCAATCTTCTCTGAATGTCCTGAGGATTTACTATCTTCTTCAAAATAGATGTGATGCGAGCACAATGACAGATTTATTCCTTGGAGATCTGTAATATTCCAGATGATAGCCTTGTAGGTTTTTTCAAGAACCTCAAGTAGACAAGATCCCTGGTCTTTGGTCAAATGTGAATTGATGATGACCGGATGCATATCTGGCTCACCTACGATGAAGGCATACTTCATGCTGGAGGGTAGAGGTTTCAATTCAGAGGGAGAAGGAGTTGGCTTCATGGTGACTTCAAAAACTAGGTAGGTGTCTGGTCATTCAACTATTTGTTGTCCACCAATGTACATTCAACTCAGGATTTAGAATATCATGCATATCTTTAACAATTTCATCCTGCTCAGATGAGGATGGTTGTTCAAAAATCTCAGAATGATCATCATCAAACATCTCATGATCAAATACATTAGGAAATTCGATCGTTTTCCATACCCTCCTTAGGAGAGAGGAACACCTGCATAGTATCTCGAATTTTAGTCAAAAAATTGCATCCTTCTTTGCTATTCGAATCAAGAACTCTTGTAACAGATACCACTTCATCTGGTTTTGGTTTTGAGACTGTCTTGATCAGAACTTTATCATTGCTGGAGTGTAATGTAATCTCTCTAGTTCCATAGTCTACCATAGCCTCGATTGTTCGAAGGAATGGGCGATTGAGGATGATTGGAGTGTGGAGTAGACATGCAGAGGTGCCCATTTCAAAGACAATGGAATCCATAGGGAATTGCATCCCTTAAACGGTAAAGATGACATCCTCTAACATGCCCTTCGATCGCTTAGTGGATCTGTCTGCAAAATGTAGAATCATTTTTCAATGCTTGAGCGGTCCAATTCTAAATTCCTTGAGCAGGGAGGAAGGCAATAGATTGATCGAGGATACATTGTCGATCAATGTTAACTCGAACTATTGGTCAAAAATTTGACACCTGACGAGTGGTGTTCCCTTATCTTCCTGTTTGTGCATGAGATTGCTGATGGCATTCACAATAACCATGGTGAGAACGTACATCTCTACTTTTCTGTTCTTGCAGCTCGGACGCTTTGTTGTACATGCCTCTTTGAGTCCTTGCTTTACTACATGTGTATACTCCATGGATTTCAACAATGGAATTTATAGAATCAAATTTTATGAGATTTTAACAATCACAGGATCAAACAAAGAATTTTTCAATTTTTTTATGGTTTTTGCTTTAATTTCTTATGGAAATTGAATATCATAAGACTCTGTATGTGGTAAAAATATGTCCATATCTTTGTTTATAGGTAGATGGAAAAAATATGAAAAATCATCTACATGTTGTGGATCAATAAATGGTGCAACCATGGCTCCCTCGGCTAGTGTTGGTTCGGCTGTTGAAGCTGGCTTCTCCATCATGGGTGCAGCTTCACCTTAACTACTACTATATTTTTGTATTTTTGAATTTTCTTCATTTTTATCTTTTTGGTGTGGGTGTTGTTGCTCCATCCAAAACAATTCTAGCCCCCATTGACTAGATCGGCTAAAGATTCACCATCTGATGCTTTGCTCTTTTCCTTCGAAGTTTTAGACATCTTGAGTGTCCTACCGCTCTTGAGATTTATAGCATTAGATAAAATAATATCATTCATACCTGATTCGGGTTGAACACTACAAACTACATGCTCCTTGCAATGAAAATTATTTGGATCTGATTCAACATGGGCTGGAATGGTAGTTCTTGTGGTCGTCAGGTCATCGATCTTTTGGCTCATCTTAACCATGTTCTTTATGAGTTGGGCCAAAAAGTGTAAAGTAGGATTTACCGAAGCAGCCTCAAAAGATCAGCCTAATAAGACTATTTATTCTGTTGATAGTGTGGGGGTGATGAATCTGTGATTCATCACTCTAAAAGTTGAAAATAGAGTCTTGTTCCTGAGTAAATAGATGCATATTTCCCTTTATATTGTAAAATTAGCATTCACGCATGCAAGCATAATATCTGCATTTTAGCATTCATACTTGCATTAAATAAGAAGCCAAATTCACTTGTAAATATTCACTTGTATATTAGATAAAATACCTTATTTGTATATAATTTATACTAACCCTAAAGCTAATAAAATAAACTCCATAGTGTATATATGACTAACACTAATAAAGGAAAAATATCTAAAAAATACTAAGTTGTACAATTGACCAATAAAACCCCAATCCAAGTTTGAAGTTGTAAACCTTAAAATGTGCATATCTCTCTCATATAGCCTCCGAATTAGGTCTACTCACTTTTAAAGTAATATACATTCCAAGACCTTTGAAACAAGGCCAATTTCATTAAAATCGGAGCTCGTATGCAAAACTTGGGTTTTGGGCCCCTTTTTGTACATTGTACATAATGATCGTTTTACCCCGCTATTTTATCTTTTTATTTTCTTAATTATTAAAATCCATAAAAATTAGATTAAGTTGTAAATATTTCTTTTATATTTTCTCTATTTTTATTTTTGATTTTTCTCTTAATTAAAAATGCCAAAAAAATTAGAAAAGATAAAATGCGGTATTTTATATCTTAAGGTACCACCCAAAAACACATTTTTGTACAGATGATTTCCTTTGATTTTCGGCTCTTCACGAAAGTTGTAGATCTCGTCGAGACGAGCAACTTTCGTGTTGACCACTTTTTGATTTAATCCCTTTTATTATTTCTTTTTTATTTTTGTTTACATTTAATTTTTGATTTTTCTAGGAGCGACATGTGGCAGCTCCTATAGCCGCCACATGTTACCCCTTTATTAATTTCGAATTTATTTTATTATTTTCGGATTTATTATTATTATTATTTTATTATTACTATTTTAATTATTTTAAGTAGCCTATTATTTTATTTTATTATTTTGTTTATTTAATCTCCCTTTTACCTCTTCTTTTCTTACTCCCCACTCCAAGCTACCATCTTCCCCACTTCTTCCACCATTCTCTCCACTCTCTCCATCTCTTTTCCAACTCCCTCCTCCTCTTTTTATTCACCACCATCTACATCATTTTCCCTCATCCGCCATTTCTTCAATTGAGAGGGAGAGACTACCAGCCCCCGGGTGTTGTCGGTGACAGCTTCAGCATCTTCCGGTCGAGCAACGACGGTTTTCAAGGCGAGATCCACGAGGACTCCTCCTCATGTCGTTGTGCATCACTTCAGATCACAACTGAGCTTCTTCGATTTTTCATCAGATCGAATCGAGGCGACGACAACCAGAAGCCACACGACGCGGCTTCACTTTCGGCGAACCACAGGTAAGTATACTCTATCTTAATCTTGTCACTTCATTTTTTTATCTAACGATCTTTTTTCCTTGTTTCATCCACAAATCATTAAATAAAAATCACCTTATTTATCAGTCACCACCATCACTCATTATCATCATTTTATTTCATCTCCATACACAACATCACACACAAATCATCATAAAAAAACCATCACCACCACTATCATTATTCATCATTCACCACGTTTTTTCATTTTCAGCACTGTTTCCTTTTTACAAAGAAAATTACAACAAAAAAAGTTACAAGACAAAAAAAACAAAAAAAAATAAGTGCAGGTCCTTAGGCTGTCATCTCCCTCGCCGTCACCGGCGGCACCACACATCTCCGCCACCAGCCACGGTCCTGCGCCTCCATCCGCCCCCGGGAGAGACACCCCGAGCTCTGAGCTTCAACTTCATGACAGGAATTGAGAGTTTTATTGAGCGAAGACGTCCGTCTTCTCCGGCGAGATCCTCGGCCTCCGCCGAGTCGCAACCCTCCTCCGCCGAGCCGCTGCTTGAGCTCAAGGATCCACCGGCCCTTCGAGCGACGACCTGGAACCCAAGAAAGAGTTCCAATCCCTAGGTGACACCTCCATCCTTCTCCGATCTTCTTTTCATTTCGTCTTTGATTTTCTAGCTTTTTATTCTCCGCCTCCGGTCATCTCCTCGCCTCCATTCCATTCCGCCGAGCTTCGCGTCGAAGCTCCCATCTTCACGGTAGCCTTCACGACCTCCGACGACGCATTTCACCATACCTCGATCTCGAACTCTGCCCCTGGCCGGCGCCGCCTGGAAGCGTGCCTCCTCGACACCGAGCCTCCAGCACCTGCAGCGCACCCCCCTGCTCTCACGCCAACCGCCTCCTCCAGACCTCCGCGCGGACTAGAAGCACGCCGCAGAGGCCGCGCCTCCGCCCTCTGTGTGACCGCCCTCACGGCCGCGAGAACCCTAGCACCTGCGCCGCCCCAGACCCCGCGACCGGTCGTCCGAGCTCCGCCCACCGTGCTGTGTGCGCACAACCGTCCCCACGCCTAGCCGTGCACTACCTCCAGTGCCGGTGCTTAACGTGCTCCGCCCGTCAGCGGCCTTTTCAACACCGCCGCCCCGCGCACCCAACACGCGCGCCCGACGTCTGGCCTCCAGCCGCGCAGCGCCGCCATCTCCGCGTGCCGCCAACCGTCCTCGACTCCACACGCCTTTTGCCCTAGCGAGAGGAGGAAGAGACCCACGTTTTCCAGCAAAGGGTTATTTTATATTTCGGTACAATTGCATTCAAACCCTTTCATTTCTATATATTTGCAAAAGCATCTTGTGCACAGTTTCAATTCATTTATATCAATTTCTGTCTTGCTAAAACACCCCTGTCTTTGCATGATAATTTGGATAGTCAAATAGCATTATTTTCTTTAATGAAAAATTGCAAGTTCTAGAGCAAGTAATTCTTTATCCCCTGGCTATTTAAGTGTATTTTTGTGAGCATCTGACATTTTATTAACAATCAGAGATCAAAAATCAAAGATATTTTACCCATTTACACTCTGAAATTTGCACATTGTTATTTATTGCTCCAAAAATTGCGAAAACATTGTCAATGATGCCTTTTAGTGTACTTTAATTACTGTCCAAGTTTCGTCCAATTCGGAGTTGTCGTTTGCATATAATAAATTCTAGAGCGATTTGTGTAATTGATTTTTAATTAATTCCACGAATAATATTTTTGAGAAATTTCAAGTCTCCTGGATTCCTTATACAAATATCTATTTGAGATAAATAGGTTGCTGGATAATTTGATTTCGTGGATTAATTAGGAAATAAATACTCGTATTCACTCTATTTTCAGTAAATATTCATAAAAAATCATAAAATGTTAGAAAATTCCAAAAATATTAGTGTAGCTTCATTTCATCAGTTTTAACATCTAATAAAATTTTCATAATTTTTGCATATCATTTGCACGAAAAATTGCATAAAAATCCAAAAAAGTTTGCATTTTTCATGTGTACATTTTAAATCCAAAAAAAATACATTTGCATTCATTATTGGATTAGGTTCTTAGAATAATTATAACTTGGTCGATTTGAATCAATTTGACATCAAAAATTAAATTTGGCTAAGTGATCGTTTTCTTAATAACCTAGTTTAACCGCATTTGTTCATTGGCATTTTTATCGCATAAAAAATACCAAAAAAATATCACTTGGAAAACCGTAATCTAATCCATCTAAACTGATCCCGAGTTGTTCCTTTGCCTCCTTGAGTCGACCATGGGGCTTGCCCAGGCTAAACAAACATAAAACCGTGCGATAATTCATTCGACGATTAATCAAGCCGTGCGGTTATTTTTGATCGATCACAGATCTATCCGACTGCAACGCACTAGTCAATTATACGACATTAAAAGGGTAGATTTCTTCGCTCGTCAAATGGCGTCGTTGCCGGGGAGGCAAACGGCTTAGGATCAGTTTAGAAAATTAGATTTAGGTTTTCCAGTCACTCAGGTAGTCTGATCCCCGAACTACCTTGTAATTATTCCATTTTTTTCTCTTCAATTTTTTTTTTAATTTTTTTATCTCTCTGACATTTTTTTATATCTTTTTGTGCGAGGGTCCAGTGGAGTTGGAGCGGCTTTCTTGAAGTCGACGCATCTCGAAGTGCATCGGAGGCCGACTATTCGTGGATCAAGTCGGCTGTTGAGACGCCAAAAGGAATTTTTCATTTTTTTTATTATTAATTTGTAAAAAAAGTTGCATTTCCAGCGGTTCCCATTTGGGTTCTCGCGTGTGTAAACATAGTGAAACCGTGTCCCTATCTGCTGTGTGGTTTGAATTTCTAGACTAGGCTTGCACTAGCGGCTCCTCGAGCCCCACTAGGATTTGCTTGTGCTCGTAATTTTTTAGGACCACACATCACTTAAAAGACGCACTTAGACCGCAAATCTAGTCAAATCAACACGTTCTTCACTCGCTAATAGGACTGCCTGTCTAGGTGCGGCTTTTCATCGCTTGCATATCATTTAGTGTAAAATTTCAATTCAGTCTTGCATCCCGCATTATAGAGAGCTGGAGGCACTGTAAGTATTCTTACTTAAGCATTCATCATCGTTTTCTCGATTGCATCGGCTTTTTCCGATTCTCTCTCTCACGGTTTTCTAAACCTATGATAAAGGAATTGGGACTGAACGGTAGACGTGATTGCTTGTGTAGATTAATATCAGTGACAACTAATCTCTAAAATTGGGACTGCTAATTGAATTGGACCCAAAAAAATTTAACTAAAATTAACCTTTGTTTGCGGGAGAGTAACCCCGACCTTGTTTCAGGTTGAGTGAGGGTACTTGAGTGTGTGCGAACACCTTAAGGCAGAGCCCAAATCCCCGCCTTCTATATCACGTTCCAACTGATCCTAGCAAATATCACAAGTCGAATAATTTCAGATTCACTGACTAGTACCAAGTAGCCTCCGCCTGTCTCAGGTAGATAGGGGCGAAATTGCGGTACTTTGCGACAAGCTGCCAGTAACCCCCTGGGGTGAAGTTCTGGCCTTGTCAGCCTCCGCCTGCTTGCAGGTAGATAGGGGTGTGGTCTTTGAATCCATCGACTTGGGATAGGAGCGAAGAGAGGAAGGACCGGCGGTATCTTAGGCGACAGGTTAAACAGGGAAGACGCATCCGGCTCTGAGCCGACTTCCCTATAGGCCGCGTAATCCTTGCTATCTTGCTTGAAAATCACACTTAAAATCTACAAGATCAATTGGACTCGATTTCGAGTCCTTCACCGTGTTGAGTGTGAACTCGGGGTTTGCTCTTGCGTTTGTCTTTGTGTCTGTCCGTGTGCGTTATCCTGTGTTATTACACGTTTTCTACATCAATCTTCTTCCTTTCCTCTTCAAGATGTCGGAATATTGGTCCCCATACCCTGTGACCTCTGGTCAATCCTCCTCGACCATATACTGTTCATCTTCGCCTTCTCCTTCTTCCATGTACCTTCTGCCATCCACGGGAGACCCTTACCCGTGGTCGGCTCCTCCTCAACCCGATCATGAAGTCAGAACTCCGACTGACTTCTCCACTTCTTCTCATTTCTCACCTACTCCATATTCTGACATTCCGGATCCACTTCCATCTTGGGCTGACTGTCCTTATTCTCGAGAGCTTGCAGGAATCAAGGAATCAAATGAAGAGCAAGCCACTGCTGAGATAGATGATTGGAAAGATTATATGCCCCCGCATACTTCATTCTCACCTCAAGTAGGGACCAGACAAGAATTCACATATATACATCCTGACGTGACCTTAGGGCATAACATGGTCGATCGAACAACCCGAATGGAGAGGCCTACACATCATGATTTTCTAGACTTGATTGACTTTAGTGATCAAGCCTCCATTAACCAGCCTTCATTCGAAGAGCCTATATATTTACAAGATTGGACTCATGAGCTAGACTTATCAGTCCCCGTTTCATCATATGAGGCTCCGACCAATATTTGCCATCTAGATGGTCCATACTCGACCCGGAATTACATGCCAGAGTCTAGGTATGTTGAGTATGAGACCCCAATATCTCAACAGTGTCCTCCACTTGAGCAGAACTTTCCCATGATTTGTCATGAGAATTTTGTGGAGGATGACATTTCTCGACTTATCGTGAAAAATGAAATATTAGGTAACAACTTGAGAAATGTCATTGAAATATTGAACTCAATTTCTGTCAGCTTGGGAATGAAAGTGGAAAAGGATATGAGTAATTTTGAGGTTGAAAACCAAGCAAACATCAGGGAACCCACACTGTTTGTACAGCTGGAGTCCATTATATCTTCCTCTTCTACTAACCCCTTGACCTCCAATCCAGAGTCTGGTCATTCATCTATCCAAAACATCAAAAAAATAAAAAAACCAGAAAATTACATAAAAATTGAAAATGAAAAAGACCTAAAAAATTGGATCCTGCCCTAAGGGAAGCACTCAATGAAGAACTGATTTTTAATCTTCCCTTAATAAAGGCCATAGATCACTTTCCTGACCTCAAACGATTTGTGAGAAGTAAATTGATGCCCAAGAGGTCGGGTAATAAGAGAACAAGGACTGAGAGACACATAGTGTCTATGGCCACCTCCTTGGTGATGGGGAGAATGACCAAAAGCCGCAGAGTGAAGCGGTTGCCCCGAGTTGAATGTGAAATCAAAGACACCATCTTTACCCATGCAAGAATCGATGATGACTCACCGATAAATATCCTCCCGACCTATGTGTTTGACAAGCTCAAACTCAGGCCACTTAGAAAGTTAAGAGAGATTGTTCAGCTGGCTGATCGATCCATCAAATGGTCGAGAGGAAATATTTCAGTCATCGTTACTTTTCAAGGTGCTCTACTCCAGGTGGACTTCACGATCATTGACATTGAGCCTCGAGGAGAGTTTTCCCAGTCTCCGATTATTCTCGGGAAGTCGTTCTTAGCCTTGGCTAAGGCGACTATAGATTGCGAGACTCGGGAAATCGATTTTACAGCATTGGGAGCGCTTCGACCTCATCCATTCTTTGATAAACTTTACTCTAAAGTGACCCGCACATCCGCTGACAGTCGTGACCATCGAGAGGAAGATGAGTCCCACCTCTCTACTACACTTGAGAGACCGATTGTTCGGACGACCGTTGGATCAGAGACTTCCCATACCTCCACTTCAACAACTGCTTGCACCACCACCGTGACAGCTTCTAAGGAGGACTCATGACCAGAAGCTGACATTGAGTCGGACACAATCTTTGTGGATTGCCTTGATCATTTCAGTGATCCGACACAAGAACCTAATAATGCCAAGCCAACTGAGACCACTAGAACCTTCCCGAGACATGTGCTGACCCTTTAGGAATATTACAATCTTTATGGTGACTCGTCTGACGAGGAACCCATAGTCAGCACCACACCACGACCCGAGCCTTCTAAGGAAACAACCCAGACAAAATTGACTCCACTTTAAAACACGATTGCTCCCTCTTCTAGTCGGCTATCTAGTGAGAGGAAGTTGAGAATTGATTCCTCGAGGTGTTCTCCCGAACCTCTCAAGGCGCGTCGCTCTCCACTCCCTCTCAATGATTCAGGTTCTAGAAAATCGACTAAGAAAATTTCCTTCAACATTCCGGAGAAGGAATTATCAGAGGAATCCTCATCGGGTCCAGATAAGGTGATTTATATGAGTGAGCTCAGTTCAGTTGTCCTTAAGCCTTATCTAAGCAAGCAGCCGTGTGTCGACCTGCGTTGGACGATCCCTACACCTCACTATTATTCATCTGAGGACGATTCCGACAGCGACACATATGTATATTATCCACCTCCTCGCGTCCGCAAGAAGGTTCGTCACAAACCTTCTTAATCCTTGTATATTCTCAATTCTCCTTGTATATATTTTTTTCTCCCTCTCCAGTGATTCGATTCACTCGCCTCGGCTCCATATCATTTCATTTTATGGCTATACTTAGGATGATCAGATCCTAAGTATAGGGGGGAGAGTGACCCGAGTCTCTTCACTGTTCATTGTACATCCTCCAAATCACATCGGTTCCCATACTCATTCCTGTCCTATACTTAGGCTGACCAGAGCCTAAGTATAGGAGGGACCGATGCCCGTTGTGTATATACTCATCCATTTCCCATCTTTCCCTCGTCCGCCCCATTTCTGATCTTCTTCTACACTTAGGCTGCCAGAGCCTAAGTATAGGGGGGCGGGACGACTTCTATACTTTTTGTTATTTTAGCTCTCCTACGCTTAGCCCGAGCTATGACTTTTTAGTCGCTTTCGTGCTTTGAGGACATAGCACACGCTAAGTATAGGGGGGCGTGTATATATATTACATATATACTTTACCCATAGCTCATACTTTCGCGTATTTTCACATATTTTTGTATATATTTTGCAATAATTACGGATGGGTAAAAATTGAAGAAAAAAATTTGTATACTTGTATAATACTTGTATAAAAAGTTGTAAAATTCTTGTAAAACATACTTTTGTAAAAGTTGTTGTATACCAAAAAAAATCGTGTATACTATGTACAAATTGTATCAACTAAAAATTGTTGTAAATAATAAAAAATTGTTGTATACCAGAAAAATAAAACAAAAAGGCTTCTTATTTACTCTTGCATATTATCTTGCATTTTCAAAAAGAAAGAGTCTTGCATTTCATTCATAGCATGTCATCTGCACATCATCTGCATATCTTGCATATGCAAAGTGAAAAGCTAGTGGGTTCTGAACCAAGTTATGAGTAGATATTGAGGATGGACCTGATTTGACCTGAATCCACCTAATTTCAGAGGAACCTTATAGGAACTGGAGTTAAGATTTCTCAGGTCAAGTGACTTAATTCTTTGAGTCTGCATGTCTATGTTCACATGTCATCTTGATTAGTCTAAGTAGAATATCTCGTGCATACGCATGATTCTTTTAGACAGTGACCTAACTTGGACAAGCACTATGCACGTAGCTCTTCATTGATGAGGTGGTGAGGAGGTAGAATCCTTTAGCTTGGAGTAGCACACGGGTGGAAACATCTGTCCTCCTCTAGGGAGGGTAGTGCATCTCAACCTAGTCTGGTGGTGTTGACGTCTAAGGACGGGATGCTGTGGGTTGCAATAATGCTTCAAAAGAGGGATAGTCTACTGGCTCAAGAGGAAAAACTCCTGATGTACATGCTGCACCTTGTATATAGTTCAAAAAGAAAAAAAAAAGAAAAAAAGAAGAAAAAAAGAAGGAAAAAATGCAAGAACTCCAAAAAAATCAGACAGGTCCAAGTGAAAAAATAATACCTGTCGGAGTATGTATATTAGCAAAGAAATGCAGCCGGATGACTTGGCTACACTGGTCAGGCATCCCGGGATAGGTAGCTACACTGGCTACCATCCATTCTTTTCTCTACCCCCTCCTCTTGAGTTGGTCGCACTTGAACTTAGAAGGGAATACCCCGCTCCTCGAGGAAAGAGTTACTGGACCGGGTTATTTGAGTTACCTTGTTACAGGAGGCTGGTTCTGAGCCATTTCTGATGTGGAGAGTTACATTTCACTTACACAGTACAAGTAAGAATCATAGTCATCAGAAATTTGCGTTTGAGGATTTGTTCTGACCTGACTATTGAGGAGTCTTGAATAGAAGACTTGTGGAACTTGAAGTCTGTTAGGTTAAGTTCAGGTCCCAATAAGGTTCCGCCATAGAATTAATCCAAAGGTCGAGTCAATCTCCATTTTCAACTTTTGTTCATGATCTTGGTATGGAACCCAAAATCATTTCTCTCTTGCATTTCATTTTAGTTGCCCGGGGACGAGCAAGGTTTAAGTATAGGGGGTTGATGAATCTGTGATTCATCACTCTAAAAGTTGAAAATAGAGTCTTGTTCCGGAGTAAATAGATGAATATTTCCCTTTATATTGTAAAATTAGCATTCATGCATGCAAGCATAATATCTGCATTTTAGCATTCATACTTGCATTAAATAAGAAGCCAAATTCACTTGTAAATATTCACTTGTATATTAGATAAAATACCTTATTTGTATATAATTTATACTAACCCTAAAGCTAATAAAATAAACTCCATTGTGTATATATGACTAACACTAATAAAGGAAAAATATCTAAAAAATACTAAGTTGTAAAATTGACCAATAAAACCCCAATCCAAGTTTGAAGCTGTAAACCTTAAAATGTGCATATCTCTCTCATACAGCCTCCGAATTAGGTCTACTCACTTTTAAAGTAATATACATTCCAAGACCTTCGAAACAAGACCAACTTCATTAAAATCGGAGCTCGTATGCAAAACTTGGGTTTTGGGCCCCTTTTTGTACATTGTACATAATGATCGTTTTACCCCTCTATTTTATCTTTTTATTTTCTTAATTATTAAAAATCCATAAAAATTAGATTAAGTTGTAAATATTCCTTTTATATTTTCTCTATTTTTATTTTTGATTTTTCTCTTAATTAAAAATGACAAAAAAATTAGAAAAGATAAAATGCGGTATTTTATATCTTAAGGTACCACCCAAAAATACATTTTTGTACAGATGATTTCCTTTGATTTTCGGCTCTTCACGAAAGTTGTAGATCTCGTCGAGACGAGCAACTTTCGTGTTGACCACTTTATGATTTAAGCCTTTTTATTATTTCTTTTTTATTTTTGTTTACATTTAATTTTTGATTTTTCTAGGAGCGACATGTGGCAGCTCCTGGAGCCGCCACAAGTCACCCCTTTATTAATTTCGAATTTATTTTATTATTTTCGGATTTATTATTATTATTATTTTATTATTACTATTTTAATTATTTTAAGTAGCCTATTATTTTATTTTATTATTTTGTTTATTAATCTCCCTTTTACCTCTTCTTTTCTTACTCCCCACTCCAAGCCACCATCTTCCCCACTTCTTCCACCATTCTCTCCACTCTCTCCATCTCTTTTCCAACTCCCTCCTCCTCTTTTTATTCACCACCATCTACATCATTTTCCCTCATCCGCCATTTCTTCAATTGAGAGGGAGAGACTACCAGCCCCCGGGTGTTGTCGGTGACAGCTTCAGCATCTTCCGGTCGAGCAACGACGGTTTTCAAGGCGAGATCCACGAGGACTCCTCCTCGTGTCGTTGTGCATCACTTCAGATCACAACTGAGCTTCTTCGATTTTTCGTCGGATCGAATCAAGGCGACGACAACCAGAAGCCACACGACGCGGCTTCACTTTCGGCGAACCATAGGTAAGTATACTCTATCTTAATCTTGTCACTTTATTTTTTTATCTAACGATCTTTTTTTCCTTGTTTCATCCACAAATCATCAAACAAAAATCACCTTATTTATCATTCACCACCATCACTCATTATCATCATTTTATTTCATCTCCATACACAACATCACACACAAATCATCATAAAAAAACCATCACCACCACTATCATTATTCATCATTCACCACGTTTTTTCATTTTCACCACTGTTTCCTTTTTACAAAGAAAATTACAACAAAAAAATTACAAGACAAAAAAAACAAAAAAATAAGTGCAGGTCCTCAGGCTGTCATCTCCCTCGCCGTCACCGGCGGCACCACACATCTCTGCCACCAGCCACGGTCCCGCGCCTCCATCCGCCCCCCGGGAGAGACGCCCTGAGCTCTGAGCTTCAACTTCGTGACAGGAATTGAGAGTTTTATTGAGCGAAGATGTCCGTCTTCTCCGGCGAGATCCTCGGCCTCCGCCGAGTCGCAGCCCTCCTCCGCCGAGCCGCTGCTTGAGCTCAGGGATCCACCGGCCCTTCGAGCGACGACCTGGAACCCAAGAAAGAGTTCCAATCCCCAGGTGACACCTCCATCCTTATCCGATCTTCTTTTCATTTCTTCTTTGATTTTCTAGCTTTTTATTCTCCACCTCCGATCATCTCCTCGCCTCCATTCCATTCCGCCGAGCTTCGCGTCGAAGCTCCCATCTTCGCGGTAGCCTTCACGACCTCCGACGACGCATATCACCGTACCTTAATCTCCAGCTCTGCCACTTTGCCGGAGCTTCTTCGTCGGACCACCACAGCACCCCTTAGGCCTCTCCGATCGCCTTCACTTCTCCACGAGTGCATGCACGAGCTTCGGCTCTGTATTTAGTACTTGCAGGAACCTCTCTGCTCATTGGTCGGAGCTTCGCCGGAGTCGTCTTCGACCTTCATCGCCAGCGACTTCAGACAGTCCTCCGCCGCTCCTGAGACCTTCAGGATCTTCACCGCCACACCACGAGTCTTCTGAGATCGCTCCGACAAGTTGGAGAGATTCATCGGCACGAGGAAGGACGGGCGAAGCAAAGGCAGCTTCGCCGGAGCCCCGCCATCTCCTCTGCAGGCGACGGAGGATCATCGGAGGAGACGTACAGCTGCCTTTCGATCACGTCGGTCGAACGGTCCTCAGCGAGCCACGTAGCCTCTCCGCCGAGCCTTACAGGAGTCGTTGGATCCACTTAGATCTAACGACGCCTAGTTCGCCACGCGTCTCCCCTCCGCAGCAGCTCTCAGCCGTTGATCTCTCATCTGATCCAGCGACGGATCTTCAGCCACGTCTCCATCTCCGTCGAATCCAGTAGCCGTTGGATCAGCATAGATCTAACGGCCTGATGTCACGCCACGCGTCCACATCACAATCCATCGGATCGAGCTCGATTCGAGGGTCCTCATCGAGCCACGCAGCCTCGGTCCGAGCCTCTTCACCGAGCCTAGGCTCGGATCGCCCGAACCTCACTCCAGACCTCCAGAAGCCTCCGAGCCTAGCCCCGAGCCTCCGCAGCTATCTGACCCTAGGCCGACCACGTGAGGAGCACGTGCGGCTTGGGAAATTTACACAAAGGCCCCTAGAACTTTCAAATATTGTAAAAAGGTCCCTGTGAAGCTGAACCCACGTGAGGAGCACATGCCTTGTGGAGAAATTGCACTCGAGTCCCCAGCATAATAGGTAATTGCACTTAAGTCCCTGTCAGCATATTTACTTTATGTATTTTTATTTTCCTGTATTGCATTTACACCAGTGTGTTTGCATGCATCCCTAGGTTGCATTTTACATCATTTTTCAATTCTAGAAGTTGCATTTTGTTGAGAAACTTGTCCTCTGTCTATTGGGTCACGTCTCATGTTTTTGTAATTTCAGTGGAATTTTATATGAATTAATTGGTTGATTTATGGAATATTTTGCCCAGTGACACCTTTTAATTTTTAGTTAATTTTCTGTGATTCCAAAAATTATCAAAAATTCAAAGTAGCTTAAGGACAGTACTCTTAACACACAATAAAAATTTCATGTCATTTGCACACATATCGAGGCCTAAATAAATTGTCAAGTGATTTTCTCATTTTAATTCTAATAAATTCATTTCACATTGAAATTAAGATCTATCAATTTTCCTGGATTCTTTATCATTAGCGCTATCTAGGATAATTTTATCTCTTGAAAAAATTGTGATTTGTTATTTATTAAAAATTAAATAGTGAAAATCACCCTACCTGCATATTTAATTCACAGTAAATTCATTTAGTGTCTAAAAAATCCAAAAAAATTAGGGTAGATCACTTTCATCATAATTAATCATCTGGCCAATTTTTAGAATTTTTGGACTTCATTTGATATCTTAATTGAATTAAAAGTTAGATTGGCCTGCTGGTTGCATGTATCTGCATAGAAATTAGAAAAAGAACAGAAAAATAATTCCCCGAAAATCACACACTTGATCTTTGCTAAAATTCACCTAAGGAGACAGATGCCTTTCTCAGTTCGACCTTGGACTTCCACCAAGTAAAAAAAATCTCCCGCTTGAAATTAACTTGGCATTAATTAAGAGTGGTTTTTGACTAGCCTCTCGTATCCGACTGCAACGAACGATTAACATTAATTTGGACATTAATTTGCTCCAATTAACTAAGGGTACGGGACGCTTATAAGGGGGGTTATTGTTGATAACCTTCAGAATATTTAGGAGGAGGAAGAGAAGGATACTACTATTGGTATTGCTGAGAGGAGTATTGGTAATGATGTGGAGCAGTCAGCTACTGATAGTGTTGTTGATGGTATCCGAACTAGTGCTGGTAGCTCTACCTCCAAGTGTATCCTTGTTGCGGAGGCTGGTGTTGCTGGGCAGGGTTGGGTTGATATGTCTTCCCTCCTTGCTAATGGTGAAATGGTCAGTTGACATGGTTTTGACCCTATGGTTGTCCATGAGGATGAGTCAGTTGTTGATCATTACTCCAAATGCCATTCACCTATTGGATGATTAGTGGAGGTGGGGAACATGGCTCGATGTACTAAGGCTAGAACTCAGATGGCTGGTAAACGACCATCTGTGTCTGCGGTTGTGGCTGATGCTTATAGGGTGCATGCACGTAATATACGTATTAGGCGGGAGGTTAACTAGGACTCTGCTGAGGTGGATGTGGCACTGTATGCTCCTTCTTCTCAGCTTGAGGCTCAGGTGCGGCTGTCACTATGTTACATGAACCGATGGTGTTCACCGGCAGCTACGGATGCTTGGTGATGATGTCAAGCTTATCCTAGACCTTCATGCATTGCTTGAACCCATCAAGCTTCTCTAGGTCCTACGATCTCTTCTCAATAATGTCTACTTTGGATAGGTGACTCCTGATAATGCTCAGGTCGGAGTTCTCACACCTATCTGCTCCATGAGTATCTGCCATATTAACTTTCTTGTGAAGGATCTGTGGCTATGGCAGGAATTGGAAAGAACGAGAGGAGGAAAGTGCAGCGTCTCCTTCAGCCATTTCCTCGAATATCTATCATACTATGCCCTCATCCTTGTTAAAGTGAGAATTTTCACAAGCAGCATCAACAAGACATTGAGTACTTTTAGTTAGACCCTTACAGAAGTTCTAGACTCGACTGGTCTTTGGTATGCCATGATGGGGGCATCTCTCTATCAGATCATCGAATCTCTCCAAGGTCTCGTGAATGGACTCTTACAGTCCATGGATGTTTGCTATCTTGGAGCATGTCAGATTGAGGTAGCTGGGAGGATAGTACTTGTACAAAAAAGAGGATTTCAGATCTTCCCAAGTCGTCACCACTTTCCCTAAGTGGTTGACCCTGTGGAGAGCTTCGCCTTGTAGGCTGAAGGGGAAAGCAACCATCTTGATTACACCCAACAGGATGTTGTGGTAATGAGTGGTGTTGTAAATGCGTCCAAACTATTGTAGATGGATGTAGGGTTCCTTAGTCAGGTTCTCGTAAAAACTAGGGAGCTGAGAAAGGAGCTGAGGTTTCATCTCAAAATGTCTGTGGATCTGTGGAATCTGGATCCACTCAGTGATGCGCCCGGACCTAGGGTTGTATGTTTGCTTAAGAGTGGGCTTGGGTCGAACTCTCCTTTCTTCTCCCTTGCCTCCGTGGAATCCATCTACAAAAAGGTAATCTTTATAACCAGGAATGTTATCATCATCCCCTCCTGGGTTTCCGCCTCTCTGTTCGGATCTTCTCTTCAGGTTATTTAACATCTCTTGGAAAAAAACATGTGCAAGCACTTGGTCGGTCAGCTACTATTGGATCGCCTGAATGGATGCCAATAATTAACTGTTAACCTCGTTTTGACTCATGCCATGCTCTTGGTTCTACTATGATCTTGGATTTTGTGGTCCCTTTCCTTTGCCTTGGGAGCCATTTCAGAATCGGAATCGTTCTCGAGCTCCTGGTCGGGATGTAAATCTGCATTGGGAAATAGTACCAAATCAATCCTCAGAAATGATGGATCAAATTTGAGATGAAAGTCTGACTCGAATAAGAGATTTATTGAAGAAAGAAAAGTAGTAGAAGGAAGGAGACCGAGACCAGATTCTTCACAATTTCCAAAGCAAGTGAAAAAAAGGGAGTCCAAGGAGAAGCCTGTAGGATCCATCCTGTCTTCTTGGAGATCACCCCTTATTTTTATGGTTGTCAAATCCAAGAATTGGTGTACTTGTCAGTAGAGTCCCAACAAAACCATCTTGGAGTCAACATCACAAAGGGAAAAAGAATATTGATGAAGGATGAAGGATATGGTGATGAACAAGAAATAAAAGGAGTATAAAACAGTAGAAGTCTCACAATAAGCAAGGGTCAAAGAGAGGATGAAAAGAAGAGTTGACCAAAATGTGCCAGTGCGTGGGACTTGATCTTTGGACCAAATTCTAAACAAACCAACACCAGACAAATTTGAGTTCACCAACTCAACACATGTGAAGCCGTGAAGGTTCGACTATTTTTATGTTTTCAATTTTAGAGTTGTGATTCAGAAAAAAAATTGTCACGAGTACTGACGGGAAAGTATCACCATACTTGTTACACCTCCTTTGTATCCTATGATCTGCACTTTTTGAGGTCCTCAATATTGGTTCTGGGGGGTTACTCAACCAAAGATAAGACAAAGGAAGTCGATAGGCAAAACCACTACTTCCCTTGCAAGCAAGGTAATGGGATGCAAGACGATGAGACAAATACCTTCATGATGGTGTGGCCTATGCTCAATACATCAGATCAAGTTGGATTCTTGATGACCACCCGAAAACTAGATTTAAGGTAGTAATTAATCTATGTCGTTTTGACCCTAATCAATCAAGCAATCAATCAAGAAGATAAACAACTTTTAAAAAATTCAAACAATGAATGTAAGCGGCTTGCTACTTTTATTTACCTGGTATAGCAACAAGGGTCGAACACAAGGAGCACAATTAAAAACTAACTAATCAATTTCAAAATATTTTTATTACTTTTAGTGGTTTTTAATTTTTTAATTTTTTTAATTTTTCAATATAAGAAAACAAGCACAAAACACACGAACACTCTTTCTGTATTTTTAAATAGGGTCAAAAATACTCATAAAATTGTAATAAAAATATTTTTGGATTTTATATATTTTATAATTTTCTTATAATTTTTATAGATTTTTCAGAGGTTTTTGTGATTTTCTAAAAATCAAAAAGTGATAAAATGGATAATCAGTGAACAACCAAAAGTAAATTGCAAATTAAAAATAAGTAAATGCCCAAAACTTCTAAATGTGATTTTTATGATAAAATACAAGCAAATAGCTATAAAAAGAGACTAGAATAACAATTTTTGGATTTTTTTTTGTATGATTTTATAAAAATTTTAAAGGTTCTCAAGTGTTTGCATTTTTTGGGGTTTTTATAAAATATTTTTAAGCAAAAATGGTAATTTTTAGGTATTTTATAGAAAGACAACTACTCTAATTTTTTTACACCTTTTGGATATATTTTTCAATTTTTTATGTATTTTCTAAAAGGAACAGGACAGTTTTTAAGGGATTTTAATTTTTAATAATAGAAAATGCATGCAAACCAACAAACAAAAATTACCCTAAAGAATACATGCTAGCAAGAGCTATAGGTAATTTTTTGGTATCTTTTGGAATTAATCAGTTATTTATTGCACTAATAAAAGATATGTAATTAAAAATAGTGTAGAGGGACCTTTTTTTAATTACTTTAAGTTTATGGGCATCTGGAATAACAAAATAAAAACTACAGGGGCCCTTTTGTTCAATTTATCCATATACTACATATGCATCACGTGACTCAGGTAAACAGGGGTATAAATGCAATTTCCAAAACTAAAGATTCATTCCATAACGCAAACAAAGTTTAGGACAGAAACTACAAATAACCTAGAAAACGTGTGCGGGTGCACGTAACTCTAACTGAAATGGACTAAAAAGCAAATATGCAAAATACGGGGGTCTAACTGCAATTTGTCTCAACTGCACATTATATTTATTAGACTAAAGCTAAACAATAGAAAAGACAAGGGGTGCAAGTGAAAGATACCCTTGAAACACGTGAGTGGCACATGAGGTGGCCGACGGCTCTGATGATCTTCTGAAAAGGATTTGACGCTGCGGGGAGAGGCATGTGTGTACGACTCTAATCAGCCGTTATCTAGAAATCTGACGCCTCTGGAAAGCCTCTAAACGTGCGGTGCAGATCAACAGGATGAAAAGATCTGGTGTCTGACAGTACTGCCCAATCGAATGGCTTAGATCAGATTTGGGAGAGAGGCTTCCAATTTGACAGTCAGAGAGGATGCTGGAAGAATCGGTGGTTGGGGAACTTCGACCGGTGATATATGGCATTCTGTTGGTTGGATTGAGGCTTTCGGGGGTCCAGCACCTTCGAAATGGCGCTCCGCGTCTACTGGCTGGCTGTGATCGGGAGATGGATGATCGGATAGGCTTGGCGGTGCTCCACCTCCTGGATCAAATTCAGAATTAGAGTTGAAGCTTGATTAGCGCCTCCTAGTACGTCTGAACTTACATGGGGAGTAGAGACTCGAAGGTGACACCTCGGCCAAGGGTCATTTCAAAATGAAGATAAGAGAAGCGACTGGGAGGCGAAGGGGACTTCTGGCATAGGTGGAGGAAGAAGTCCTGGCCTAATCTGGCTCCGGTGAGCAATATTAGGTTGGTTAGATTGCAAGGGAAGGATGGCGACATTACGAGGCAAAGATTGGTGCGGATGGAAGTGGGATATGGATCTCCGACACTCGGGTCAAAGTAAAGATGGAGGACGGTGGCTGATGGATGGATTCGAGGATGAACAGTGAGATGGAAATGATAGAAGCTACATGTTGATACTGGAGCTAATGGTGAAGCAAGGTGGAGGTGAACGGTAGAGTAATGGCCTCAACTTTGTTGCAGAAGGTAGAGGAGGTTGTTCATTGTGGAGGAGTCTGTCCACGAGCGAGCTTCATTTAATCTCAGCACCAGATCGAGCATTGAAGGGATCTCCAAGGAGATGTTACTCTCCTGAAGATGGCTAAGGATCTGTAGTGGAGTGAGGCACGAGCTACTGAGCTCATGAGGCAGAGGAGATACTTTATAGGGGTGCCCATGGTTCCAGAAAGATCGGAGATGTGAGCTGCACCTAGGGATGTGTGAAGATCACGGATCCTAGGAGAACTGTCGGGCATGAAAATCACGGTGAATGGTGGTCGAACCCATCTGGGAAAATTTGACGAAATCAGGTCCAGCGACAGGTTTGGCAGATCGGTCAGCTGGGGGGTTCTAGAGAGGACCGATCAGAAATTAGGGATTTACAAAATGAAAGAATAATAAATAAAAAATAACAATTTTTTTTTAAAAATAAAAAATAAATAAAATGAAAATTGTTTATTATTTTCAACTATTTTTCTATGATTTTTAATTATTTTTATGAAAAATATAGATAGGGTATATATAGTATAATGTAGTATGTACAAGTATAATATACCTTTATGTTATGTACATGAATTTTTATTTTGTTATTTTTACATATGTTTTATTTTATAATTTATTTATTTACAACATAAATTGTGGATATAAAATGATTTTTATTTGATTTTTATAGAATAAGCAGATATATTAATTAATTAAATGTCTTATACATTATACCTATGTGTGTCTTTTGTACAATGAACTTTGGATTTTATTTTTATTTTATTTTGTGTTTTCTGATTTTTATTTTTTATTTTATTATTAAGGGTTAATAAAAAATGTTAAAAAATATAATATGTACAAAGTATACATTAAATATAATTATTTATAGGTATAGGTATTAAGTGGCTATACAAGAACACTTTCTCCCCCTACTTTTTTTCCTTGTCGATCAGGTCACTTATTGACCTTCTCTTGGGGTTTGGGCCAGTTTGTACTTATTTCATAATTACATCCCTTTTTCTTTTTCTTTTCTCTTTATTCTTTTATTTTGAAAAAAATGTGTTAATTATGCAGTATTAACAAGGAAATGTACAGTAGTCATTTATTTACACTTATTTATAGATGCTTTTGCTAAAAGATGAAGATAAAATAGAAGAATAAAGAATGAGAATCACATATTCATCATCACCCTATACTTTATCTTTGGTAGTCCCTTAGAAAACACTTATTTTAAAAAGAAGTGAAAATAGAAAGAAAAGAAAATTAAAACATCAAAGTTTTTTATTAAACTTGTCTTCATTAAATTGGAGTATGGAGCTCAATCAGATCTTTGGATAAGTAGTTTGGTGGAACCTTATTGGCAAGCGGATTTAAGACTCAACAGCCTTCAAGTTCAACAGTTCTATGGTTAGGAACTCCTTAATAACCAGGTCAGAACAAGTCTACATACACAAACTCTAATGACTATGAATCTATCCTTGTACTATGTAAGTGATGTGTAGCTCCCACCTCAGACATGGCAAAAAACAGCCTCCCTCAACAAGGTAACTCTAAACCCCTAGTCTAGCAACTCTTTCCTCGCGAAGTTGGGTACTCCCTTCTAAGTTCAAGTACAACCATCTCAGGAAGAGGGAAAAGGAGAGAATGGACCATGACCAGTGTAGTCACGTATCCCTTGGAGCTTAACCAGTGTAGCTATGTCTCCAGCTGCAAGCTTCCTTGAGATGAGACAATGGGATACATAAGCTTTCTTATTCACTATATACACTCTGGAAGACATTTTATTTCAATCATCCATGTCCCCTTTATTAAAGTTTTTGCAATTTTGCATATTTTGTTGACATATATACAACATATCTACAAGGTGCAACATATACATACAGAGTTTTTCTTCTTGAGCCAGCAGACTATCCCTCTTTTGAAGCATTATTGCAACCCACACTCTCTTATTGTTAGACCTCAATGCTACAAGACCATGTTGAGGTGCAAAACCCACCTTAGAGGCGGGCAGGAGGTTCTGCTTAGCTGTACTACCCCCGTATGCTACTCCAAGCCCAAAGGATTCTGCCTCCTTACCACCACATCTGTGTTGAGATACGTGTAAGGTGTGTGTCCAAGTCAAGTTATTGTCTCTAAGAGTCATGCGCGTGTTGTTAGTGTTCTACTCTGGCTCATCGGATGACATGTTAACATAGCCTAGTGGACTCAAAGAATTAAGTCACTATGGACCTGAAAAGTCTTCACCCCAAGTCCTATAAGGTTCCTATGAAGTTAAGTGGATTAAGGTCCTACCAAAGCACCATTTTTCAATTTAATTCCAGACTATAAATGTCAATAGTGATGCAAGTATTTAAACTCTTTTTAGTGGGAATTTTTCAAGCTATGCAAATTTTTAAGGATTTTGAATTTCAAATTTTTAGGTATTTTGAAGAATAATGAAAGCTTTTTACAAAAATATATACAAAAGGGTTTATGCTACGGGTTTTATGTACAAAATGGATTTTATTTACTCCAACTATATTAAGTGTGCTTTTGTATAACTAATATTAGGGGTAAATTATGGTTTTTAATATACAAATATATACAAGTAGTTTTTGCACCCATATTTATTTCCTTAAATGGTAAAATGATTTTGCAAAATAGTTTTCAAAATATTTTTCAAAACTAATTTTACAAAATTGTTTTTGCAAACTTTTTATTTTCTCGTAATTTTCAAAAATTTTGTACAATATACCTAATTTTTATATCGAAAATAATTTTAAAAATATTTGAAAACAAACCATTTTTACAAATATTTTTACAAAAAAATTTGAAAAGATTTTTTAACATGTTTTCAAAGCATTTTTATTCATGTTTTATAAATAATAGCCATGTTACAAAGTACGAGTTATGGCTAAAGTATATATACAATATATACGACACCCCCCTATACTTAGCTCGAACGATGTCCTCAGAGTAATCAGAGAGCGGTGAAGGAAGACAAAACTCATGTTGAGTATAGAGAAGTGGGTAACTACAACGACTCAAAAGAATTAAAGAATAGAATCAATAGAGGTCATTGATCCCCCTATATAATGCTAAGTATAGAAGACTGTACACAAAAGGGAAAACCGATGAGTAGAATGCACCGACATTACCTCCCCCGTACTTAGGGTGAAATATCCCCGAGTATAGACAAAAAAAATAGAGGTAATGGAGGAAATGGGCAATCACAAGTATAATACCCCCCCCCCATACGTAGGATCAGACGCATCCTAAGTATAGAAAAATCATAAGAGGGATCAGGGGTATTAAACCCAAAAAATGAGTGATATAGACAATATGGATCTATAAAGCTACGGGGAAGAAGTGAGAATCAGGTATGAGATGCAGGTGATGTGAGTCTAAGATTGCATCTCATACAAAATGAATAGGGGCAATATTGACGATCAAGGGATAATGATCAAGATATGGCTTCAAGCGCTGACCGTTAACTCGAAAGGTGGAATCAAAAGACAATTTAGATATATCAATGCTTCCATTTGCATGCACCTTTCTGACCAAGTATGGTCCCTTCCATTTACTCTATAATTTCCTTGGAAATAATCTTAACCTAGCGTCAAATAGCCATACTCTATTATTGGGCTCAAACTATTTATGGTAGAAGTGAGAATCAAGCCATGTCTTCACTCTATCATTATATTGTAGGCTACTTGAGAAGGTTGTGTCTCTCAACTCCTCGAGGGCTGCCAATTATGCTCTCCTCTGGTTTCCTACACTCTCAGAATCCAATAGTTTCTCAGCAACTGCCCAAAGTGACTTATGCTTAATCTCCACGGGTAAGTGGCATGGCTTGCCATAAACGAGTCGAAAGGGAGATGTATCCAAAGTTGTCTAGAAGGAAGTCTGATAGAACCATAAGACCGAGTCCTGAATCTGTGACCAATCCTTTTGGTATGGGCGGAAAACCATCTGCAGAATAGTTATCCCTATTTGAAACCTCAACAACACCATTAGTATGTAGATGATATGGCATGGCAACTCTGTGGTCAATGTTGAACTCATTAGTAAGGGCCTTTACCTTGTCCTTTGATAAAATGAGTTCCCCCCATCATAAATCAAGACTCTAGGTACCCTGAACCATGAAATGATATTTTTCCTCCAAATTTGCAAACAGTCTTTACATCTGTGGCTCGGACGGGGATGGCCTCAACCCAACGACTAACATAATCAAAAGCAAGAAAAATGTACTCAAATCCCTGAATCTTAGGGAATAGACCCATGAAATTGATGTCCCATATGTTAAAAACCTCACATAAGTGAATGGGATGCATCTGCATCATATCTCTCTGTCGACAAGTGTCCATCCTCTAACAATCAATGCACCTCTTCACGAATTCATCTGAATCCTTGAAGAGGATAGGCCACCAAAGGATGGATTGGAGAACTTTCTATGTTGTCTGTCTCCCAGATTGATGTCCTCCTGCCTCAAGCTTGTGGTAATAGGTGAGGATGCTATGAATATCGTCCTGAGGAATACACCGACGCCAAACGCTATCCCCCCCACTTCATGGTAAAGGGTGGGATCCTCCCAATGGTACGACTTGGCCTTCGTGAGGAAGGTCTCAACTCGCTACATGGGCCAACCTTGTGGAACTTTTTTGGTAACAAGATAGTTCACAATGTCAGCGTACCATGGAAGTGAGGTGATAGTAAGAATCGCCTCGTCTGGGAATGTCTTTGTAATAGCTATGGTCTCATCAAAATCCTCAAGGTTCTCTAATCGGGAGAGATGACCAGCCACTACATTCTTAACTTTATGTTTATCCTTAATCTGTATATCAAACTCCTAGAGTAGAAGGATCCATCTGGTCAATTGTCTTTGGCATTCTTCTTTGCCATGAGATATCAGATGGCAGTGTGGTCTATGTAAATGATCACTTTGGATCCCAGAATGTGTGATCTGAACTTTTCAAGAGAAAAAACTACGGCTAGCATCTCCTTCTCAGTCACTGTATAGTTCCGCTGAGCAGCATCCAAAGTCCTGCTAGTGTAGTGAATGGCAAATGGCAATCCATCCCTCCTGTGCGGGTGCACGTAACTCTAACTGAAATGGACTAAAAAGCAAATATGCAAAATACGGGGGTCTAACTGCAATTTGTCTCAATTGCACATTATATTTATTAGACTAAAGCTAAACAATAGAAAAGACAAGGGGTGCAAGTGAAAGATACCCTTGAAATACGTGAGTGGCACATGAGGTGGCCGACGGCTCTGATGATCTTCTGAAAAGGATATGACGCTGCGGGGAGAGCATGTGTGTACGACTCTAATCAGCCGATATCTGGAAATCTGACGCCTCTGGAAAGCCTCTAAACGTGCGGTGCAGATCAACAGGATGAAAAGATCTGGTGTCTGACAGTACTGCCCAATCGAATGGCTTAGATCAGATTTGGGAGAGAGGCTTCCAATTTGACAGTCAGAGAGGATGCTGGAAGAATCGGTGGTTGGGGAACTTCGACCGGTGATATATGGCATTCTGTTGGTTGGATTGAGGCTTTCGGGGGTCCAGCACCTTTGAAATGGCGCTCCGCGTCTACTGGCTGGCTGTGATCGGGAGATGGATGATCGGATAGGCTTGGCGGTGCTCCACCTCCTGGATCGAATTCAGAATTAGAGTTGAAGCTTGATTAGCGCCTCCTAGTACGTCTGAACTTACATGGGGAGTAGAGACTCGAAGGTGACACCTCAGCCAAGGGTCATTTCAAAATGAAGATAAGAGAAGCGACTGGGAGGCGAAGGGGACTTCTGGCATAGGTGGAGGAAGAAGTCCTGGCCTAATCTGGCTCCGGTGAGCAATATTAGGTTGGTCAGATTGCAAGGGAAGGATGGCGACATTACGAGGCAAAGATTGGTGCGGATGGAAGTGGGATATGGATCTCCGACACTCGGGTCAAAGTAAAGATGGAGGACGGTGGCTGATGGATGGATTCGAGGATGAACAGTGAGATGGAAATGATAGAAGCTACATGTTGATACTGGAGCTAATGGTGAAGCAAGGTGGAGGTGAACGGTAGAGTAATGGCCTCAACTTGTTGCAGAAGGTAGAGGAGGTTGTTCATTGTGGAGGAGTCTGTCCATGAGCGAGCTTCATTTAATCTCAGCACCAGATCGAGCATTGAAGGGATCTCCAAGGAGATGTTACTCTCCTGAAGATGGCTAAGGATCTGTAGTGGAGTGAGGCACGAGCTACTGAGCTCATGAGGCAGAGGAGATACTTTATAGGGGTGCCCATGGTTCCAGAAAGATCGGAGATGTGAGCTGCACCTAGGGATGTGTGAAGATCACGGGATCCTAGGAGAACTGTCGGGCATGAAAATCACGGTGAATGGTGGTCGAACCCATCTGGGAAAATTTGACGAAATCAGGTCCAGCGACAGGTTTGGCAGATCGGTCAGCTGGGGGGTTCTAGAGAGGACCGATCAGAAATTAGGGATTTACAAAATGAAAGAATAATAAATAAAAAATAACAATTTTTTTGAAAAATAAAAATAAATAAAATGAAAATTGTTTATTATTTTCAAACTATTTTTCTATGATTTTTAATTATTTTTATGAAAAATATAGATAAGGTAAATATAGTATAATGTAGTATGTACAGGTATAATATACCTTTATGTTATGTACATGAATTTTTATTTTGTTATTTTTACATATGTTTTATTTTATAATTTATTTATTTACAACATAAATTGTGGATATAAAATGATTTTTATTTGATTTTTATAGAATAAGCAGATATATTAATTAATTAAATGTCTTATACATTATACCTATGTGTGTCTTTTGTACAATGAACTTTGGATTTTATTTTTATTTTATTTTGTGTTTTCTGATTTTTATTTTTTATTTTATTATTAAGGGTTAATAAAAAATGTTAAAAAATATAATATGTACAAAGTATAAATTAAATATAATTATTTATAGGTATAGGTATTAAGTGGCTATACAAGAACACTTTCTCCCCCTACTTTCTTCCTTGTCGATCAGGTCACTTATTGACCTTCTCTTGGGGTTTGGGCCAGTTTGTACTTATTTCATAATTACATCCCTTTTTCTTTTTCTTTTCTCTTTATTCTTTTATTTTGAAAAAAATGTGTTAATTATGCAGTATTAACAAGGAAATGTACAGTAGTCATTTATTTACACTTATTTATAGATGCTTTTGCTAAAAGATGAAGATAAAATAGAAGAATAAAGAATGAGAATCACATATTCATCATCACCCTATACTTTATCTTTGGTAGTCCCTTAGAAAACACTTATTTTAAAAAGAAGTGAAAATAGAAAGAGAAGAAAATTAAAACATCAAAGTTTTTTATTAAACTTGTCTTCATTAAATTGGAGTATGGAGCTCAATCAGATCTTTGGATAAGTAGTTTGGTGGAACCTTATTGGCAAGCGGATTTAAGACTCAACAGCCTTCAAGTTCAACAGTTCTATGGTTAGGACTCCTTAATAACCAGGTCAGAACAAGTCTACATACACAAACTCTAATGACTATGAATCTATCCTTGTACTATGTAAGTGATGTGTAGCTCCCCACCTCAGACATGGCAAAAAACAGCCTCCCTCAACAAGGTAACTCTAAACCCCTAGTCTAGCAACTCTTTCCTCGCGAAGTTGGGTACTCCCTTCTAAGTTCAAGTACAACCATCTCAGGAAGAGTGGAAAAGGAGAGAATGGACCATGACCAGTGTAGTCACGTATCCCTTGGAGCTTAACCAGTGTAGCTATGTCTCCAGCTGCAAGCTTCCTTGAGATGAGACAGTGGGATACATAAGCTTTCTTATTCACTATATACACTCTGGAAGACATTTTATTTTCAATCATCCATGTCCCCTTTTTTAAAGTTTTTGCAATTTTGCATATTTTGTTGACATATATACAACGTATCTACAAGGTGCAACATATACATACAGAGTTTTTCTTCTTGAGCCAGCAGACTATCCCTCTTTTGAAGCATTATTGCAACCCACACTCTCTTATTGTTAGACCTCAATGCTACTAGACCATGTTGAGGTGCAAAACCCACCTTAGAGGCGGGCAGGAGGTTCTGCTTAGCTGTACTACCCCCGTATGCTACTCCAAGCCAAAGGATTCTGCCTCCTTACCACCACATCTGTGTTGAGATACGTGTAAGGTGTGTGTCCAGGTCAAGTTATTGTCTCTAAGAGTCATGCGCGTGTTGTTAGTGTTCTACTCTGGCTCATCGAGATGACATGTTAACATAGCCTAGTGGACTCAAAGAATTAAGTCACTATGGACCTGAAAAGTCTTCACCCCAAGTCCTATAAGGTTCCTATGAAGTTAAGTGGATTAAGGTCCTAACAAAGCACCATTTTTCAATTTAATTCCAGACTATAAATGTCAACAGTGATGCAAGTATTTAAACTCTTTTTAGTGGGAATTTTTCAAGCTATGCAAATTTTTAAGGATTTTGAATTTCAAATTTTTAGGTATTTTGAAGAATAATGAAAGCTTTTTACAAAAATATATACAAAAGGGTTTATGCTACGGGTTTTATGTACAAAATGGATTTTATTTACTCCAACTATATTAAGTATGCTTTTGTATAACTAATATTAGGGGTAAATTATGGTTTTTAATATACAAATATATACAAGTAGTTTTTGCACCCCATATTTATTTCCTTAAATGGTAAAATGATTTTGCAAAATAGTTTTCAAAATATTTTTCAAAACTAATTTTACAAAATTGTTTTTGCAAACTTTTTATTTTCTCGTAATTTTCAAAAATTTTGTACAATATACCTAATTTTTATATCGAAAATAATTTTAAAAATATTTTGAAAACAAACCATTTTTAAAATATTTTTACAAAAAAATTTGAAAAGATTTTTTAACATGTTTTCAAAGCATTTTTATTCATGTTTTATAAATAATAGCCATGTTACAAAGTACGAGTTATGGCTAAAGTATATATACAATATATACGACACCCCCCTATACTTAGCTCGAACGATGTCCTCAGAGTAATCAGAGAGCGGTGAAGGAAGACAAAACTCATGTTGAGTATAGAGAAGTGGGATACTACAACGACTCAAAAGAATTGAAGAATAGAATCAATAGAGGTCATTGATCCCCCTATATAATCCTAAGTATAGAAGACTGTACACAAAAGGGAAAACCGATGAGTAGAATGCACCGACATTACCTCCCCCGTACTTAGGGTGAAATATCCCCGAGTATAGACAAAAAAAATAGAGGTAATGGAGGAAATGGGCAATCACAAGTATAATACCCCCCCCCCATACGTAGGATCAGACGCATCCTAAGTATACAAAAATCATAAGAGGGATCAGGGGTATTAAACCCAAAAAATGAGTGATATAGACAATATGGATCTATAAAGCTACGGGGAAGAAGTGAGAATCAGGTATGAGATGCAGGTGATGTGAGTCTAAGATTGCATCTCATACAAAATGAATAGGGGCAATATCGACGATCAACGGATAATGATCAAGATATGGCTTCAAGCGCTGACCGTTAACTCGAAAGGTGGAATCAAAAGACAATTTAGATATATCAATGCTTCCATTTGCATGCACCTTTCTGACCAAGTATGGTCCCTTCCATTTACTCTATAATTTCCTTGGAAATAATCTTAACCTAGCGTCAAATAGCCATACTCTATTATTGGGCTCAAACTATTTATGGTAGAAGTGAGAATCAAGCCATGTCTTCACTCTATCATTATATTGTAGGCTACTTGAGAAGGTTGTGTCTCTCAACTCCTCGAGGGCTGCCAATTATGCTCTCCTCTGGTTTCCTACACTCTCAGAATCCAATAGTTTCTCAGCAACTGCCCAAAGTGACTTATGCTTAATCTCCACGGGTAAGTGGCATGGCTTGCCATAAACGAGTCGAAAGGGAGATGTATCCAAAGGTGTCTAGAAGGAAGTCTGATAGAACCATAAGACCGAGTCCTGAATCTGTGACCAATCCTTTTGGTATGGGCGGAAAACCATCTGCAGAATAGTTATCCCTATTTGAAACCTCAACAACACCATTAGTATGTAGATGATATGGCATGGCAACTCTGTGGTCAATGTTGAACTCATTAGTAAGGGCCTTTACCTTGTCCTTTGATAAAATGAGTTCCCCCCATCATAAATCAAGACTCTAGGTACCCTGAACCATGAAATGATATTTTTCCTCCAAATTTGCAAACAGTCTTTACATCTGTGGCTTGGACGGGGATGGCCTCAACCCAACGACTAACATAATCAAAAGCAAGAAAAATGTACTCAAATACCTGAATCTTAGGGAATAGACCCATGAAATTGATGTCCCATATGTTAAAAACCTCACATAAGTGAATGGGATGCATCTGCATCATATCTCTCTGTCGACAAGTGTCCATCCTCTAACAATCAGTGCACCCCTTCACGAATTCATCTGAATCCTTGAAGAGGATAGGCCACCAAAGGATGGATTGGAGAACTTTCTATGTTGTCTGTCTCCCAGATTGATGTCCTCCTACCTCAAGCTTGTGGTAATAGGTGAGGATGCTATGAATATCGTCCTGAGGAATACACCGACGCCAAACGCTATCCCCCCCCCCACTTCATGGTAAAGGGTGGGATCCTCCCAATGGTACGACTTGGCCTTCGTGAGGAAGGTCTCAACTCGCTACATGGGCCAACCTTGTGGAACTTTTTTGGCAACAAGATAGTTCACAATGTCAGCGTACCATGGAAGTGAGGTGATAGTAAGAATCGCCTCGTCTGGGAATGTCTTTGTAATAGCTATGGTCTCATCAAAATCCTCAAGGTTCTCTAATCGGGAGAGATGACCAGCCACTACATTCTTAACTTTATGTTTATCCTTAATCTGTATATCAAACTCCTAGAGTAGAAGGATCCATCTGGTCAATCTGTCTTTGGCATCCTTCTTTGCCATGAGATATCAGATGGCGGTGTGGTCTATGTAAATGATCACTTTGGATCCCAGAATGTGTGATATGAACTTTTCAAGAGAAAAAACTACGGCTAGCATCTCCTTCTCAGTCACTCTATAGTTCCGCTGAGCAGCATCCAAAGTCCTGCTAGTGTAGTGAATGGCAAATGGCAATCCATCCCTCCTTTGTTCAAGCACAACCCCTACGACAAAATTAGAAGCATCCATCATGATCTTGAATGGGAGAGACCAATCGGGTGGCTGAAGGACAGGAGCCTACACAACTAATCCAGTAAGAGTCTCAAACGACAAAAGACACTTATCATTTACAAGGAACCCGATATCTTTTATCATCAGATCGATAAGCGGTCAGAGAATTCGGCTGAAGTCTTGTATGAACCATCGGTAGAAACCGACATTCCTCATAAAAGTCTCCAACTGTCTTAAATTGGATGGTGGATTGAGCTTCTTGATGATGTCCACCTTTGCCGGATCAACCTCCATGCCCCTGCTGGAGATGATGTGACCAAGGATCATCCCTTGAGTCATCATGAATTGACTCTTCTCTCAAGATAAAACAAGGTTGACCTCGATACAATGCTGAAGTACTCGGTCTATGCAAGCAAGACAAGCATCAAACACACCACCGTAGACCGAAAATTCATCCATGAATACCTATAAACATTCATCCACCATGCTGAGAAGATGTAAAGCATGCACCTGTGGAATGTAGCTGGAGCATTATATAAACCAAAGGGCATCCGTCTAAAAGCATGCGTTCCAAGCGTACAGGTGAACGTCGTTTTCTCCTGGTCTTCGAGCGTTATGGCCACCTGATTGTATCCCGAGTACACATCAAGAAAGCATTAGTGCCCTTTCCCAGCTAGCCTCTCAATGATCTGATCAATAAATGATAGCGGTAATTATCCTTCTTGGTGGCCTGATTCAATTGTCTGTAGTCCACACAAACCCTCCAAGAAGTGGGTACTCCGGTAGCTATCTCCTCTCCAGACCCATTCACAACAGTGGTGATACTCGTCTTCTTGGGTACCACATGCAACGAATTAAACCATTTGGAGTCAGAGATGGGGTAGACAAAATCGGTGCTCCACCACTTAGTTGTTTCCTTCATGACTACATCTCAGAGATTCAGGTTCAACCATTACTGGAACTCATGCGATGGCTTGGCATCATCTTTGAGATATATGTGGTGAGAGCACAGGGCCAGACTTATCCCCCGGAGATAAGCTATACTCCATCCGATCGCCTTATGGTTTCTCTCAAGAACCTTCATCAATTGAGATTCTTGGTCATCAGTCAAATCTGCTAAGATAATGACTGGAAACATCTCTGGCTCACCTGTAAGGAATCTATACTTCATATTCTGTGGCAAGGTCTTCAAATCAGGACAAGTGGGAGTTGGCAAATCTGGCTTCTGAAAAGTTTGAGTAAAAGCTACCAAATCTGCATGGGAGAACTCTTACTGAATCAGTAAATCTGACAAAGACGGCTCTACTGATGTGTCTATCAATTGTACTGACTCGAACTCCGTCCCAGTTGTGGGCTATGTGGTCATCAAACACACTAAATAATCATCAAAGTACTGCCAATTGAAATCGGTGTCTGATCCCGAGGGATCTGTATCTGCATCTTCATCATAAGAAATATATTCTACTTCGCTACCATGATCACAATCATCAGCCTCTAAAATGTCATGTGCCATGAGTTTTCTCTCTGAATTGTCACCAACTACTATATGTGGCTCTGCAGTCTCTGAAGGTGTGATAAGAGCTCATGGAATTTAGTCTGTCGAAACGACTTCATCATTTGTCATCACAAAATCACACTCCTGATGGAGGTCTAGCTCTGAATCTATCGTCTACTCTGAATTCTGCTCGGAGCAAGTTGAATCTCTGGCTATGATTTCCTCAATCGTCTCTATTTGTATGCTTTTGTCCTCGAAATGAAAGTATACCTTCCTGCTATCATGATCGAACACTGCCTTGGTTGTGGCTGAGAACAGTCGTCCTAAAATGATGGGGTATTGGTCACAGATTCAAGTATCTCCATGTCCAACACAATGAAGTCCACGGGAAATTTTATGCCCTGAATTGTGGTGACAACGTCCTTTAATAACCCCTTCGGCCTATTAACATATCGATCTGCAAACTAAAGATTGTCCTACTATGTTTGATAGGTCCAAACTCGGAATAGTCAAGTAAGGCAGTCAGAAAGAGGTTAATCGAGGAACCAATGTCTAATAGAGTGCAATCAAATTATTGCTCATGAATATGACATCTAACATACGGAGCTCCTGCATTGGGTCTTACAGCTGGTAATCTGTTTTGAATGATGAAGTAGGTGGCATGAGTGAGCACATGGATTTTTGCATTGTGATTCCTCTTCTTCCATCTGATGGAGGTCTTTTCTCTAAGGTTGATCTGGAATAGAGGGATGTGCTCAAGTACCTCCTAAAGAGCCTGCTGAATCTGAAATCTATCTATCGTATGCTCGTTGAAATCTAACTATTGTCTCTTTTTGGGATTTTCTGATTTTTGGCCCTTCCCTAAGCAGAGTGCTTGTGGGAATGGGATGGAGGGAACCTCTTCAGAAAGACGAGGGTCAAGAGTAGGTTCCTGAGCATTCAGAAGACTAGAATCCAAGCATAGATCATCAAGCACCACAGATGGACTCATAGGAGATACAGAAACCTTTCCTTTATTCATATTTTTGGTTTTTTAAGTTTTCCATTTTTTGTATTTTCTAAACATATCCTCATGTATAGAAGGATTCAACACAACCGAAGGACTCTTGGTGGCATCAATACCACCGGCAACATCTGAACTTGCAGTATCAGCACCGTGCTCTGGCCTAACAGCTAAAATATGAGTGGCCTCAGTACCAGCTTGTGCAACTAGAGATTTGATAGCCTCAGCACCATCGTTGGGATCAACATCCTTGGTGGCTCCAGCACCACCGTCATCATCATCATGGTGAGCGGCATTAGCACCGCTCCTAACTTTGTATGGTGCCCTAGTACTTGCAGTGGTCTATCGCCTAGACGAGTCACCATCGGTTGGCTTCCTACTGCTCTTAAGTGTCATAAAATCAGCATCAAACAAAGAATAAGTGTCATCTAGAATATCACTAGGAGAGGCGCTCTCTGTAGACTGTGCATGCTCAGACTTACTCTTCAGATTGTTTGGGTTAGGTTCAATCTGAGTGGGTATGGCGGTCTTTCCCTTGATTATTTCTCTCATCTCCTGTCGGAATTTGTCCATCTCTCGTTGGAAGATAGCTTGATGCTCAGATAGCATATGAGCGAGATCATCAAGGGTTGGGTTCTCATACGAGTTAGCATGAGAACCAGACGGGTTGCCTCGCTGGAAATGATGCTGAGTCTATTGCTGGTAGTTAGGAGGAGGTTGGGAGTACTGATGATGAGATTGTTGTTTTCTCCATTGTTGACCCTGATATGCGTATTGAGGACTGTATTGCTGCTACTGCTGGTAGTACTAGGGTTGCTGCTATTGTTGGGCACCCTACCCTGCCTGTATCGGAGGCTGCTACTAGGATGAAGTGCCTCCAGTAGACCATCGGAAGCCTGGGTGCTCATGATGGATCCCGGGCTGCTGTTGGTACTGAGAGTACCAAATCTCGTTGACTTCCATCAACGGATCCCGTTGCTCATGGACAAGCAGGGGAAGGGATATCAAGGGTTGATCTGGATTATACACCACCATCTATGTGCCTGAGGAAGGTGGTGGTGGCAACTGGTAATGTGGGAGTTGTTGGATTGTCTTCGTTTGAATGTGGTGAACTTGGCGGTACAAGGCGGAAGGATGATAAGAACTACTCCCTAGATCAACCCGTGACCAAGAATGGGGCTGAAAAGCCATCTGTGCCTCTTGGAGACACATGATATGTGTCTTCATGTCACTCAATGTATAGGCTAGCTTATCAATCTTATTGAGCTTGTCGAGGCCCTGGCATGCCTTCTTCTCGATGATCTCTATCCGATCCAACTTCTGGCTAATGATGCCCATATCGGCAGCTGAAGATTGTGCTAATGTTGCTGCTATAGAAGAGGTGGAAGGACCAGCCTCAATGTGTGCTATCCTCTGGTATGAATCTCCCTGCGGATGAGGTTTCCCCTAAGTGTAAACACGGGTTGGGACATCAATGTATAGTTTTCGACCATCTCCTCATATATGGCCCAGACCTGGTCTTCGTCCTTGGTAAAGTAGGAACCTCCACACGAGGCGTTCACTTGCCCTTGCATCTCAGGTGTTAGCCCACAGAAGAAACTCTGAACGAGGTTGGGCTCGCTGATCTCTTGGTGGGAGCACCTATCGATAAGCTCTCTAAAGTGAACCCATGCTTCATGGAACTGTTCATTAGGGATCATGGTAAAATTGCTGATCATGGCTCCTGTTGCATTGATCTAGCTGAGTGGATAGTTCTTGTTCAAGTACTTGGTCTGGAGCTACTCCTAGGTGGTTATAACCTTCCCCAGATACTTCAACTAGTAGGTTTCTCTGTCAACCAAAGAGAATGGAAAGACTATTAGCTTGATTATGTCCTCGTCCACCAGTATGTCATGGACGGTGCTGCAAATCATATCGAACTTCTATAGATGGAGATGGGGATCTTCGGTGGATAGCCCATGGAATTTGGGCGGTAACTCAATGGTCTGGGGATAGAGCTCAAAATCACCCAAGATAACGGGAAACTGGATCCATCTGTGTGTGAGGGTTGCACCAGGGTTGTTCAACTACCTCATGGTGCAGGCTAGTCTAGATGGGTCATGTGGCTCGTCCTGGCATCTATCTCCACCCTCAGTTCTTGGTATTTCTCCACAAGATGTTCATTCTAGATCCTCTCGCCTTGCTCACATATGTGTGAGTTCTATCCTCCCCTCTACCTTGAATACTCACTGGTCTCAGATTTGTCACTGCATAGTCTCCAAGGAAGCTAGCAATGTGTTGTTGATGGCAGTCTGATCTTATACGAACGAGGATGCATGTGGCTGCTCATCGGTTCTTCCTTCACTACTGGTCATCTCATAGGTCTTTGCAAAGGTAAAAGACCATAGCTCAGGTGTTGTCAAGTGAATGTATAGTTGTGCTGGCCTTTCATTCTGTACCTCAAGAGTGGAAGAAGGATGGTTGAGGGGTGACATGGTGGAAGCAAACTCGAGTTTAGAGAGAGAGAGAGTCTGAGATTTCTGAAGCCACCCTAGATGAATGGGGAGGGATGTTGGAAAGCGATCCTATTAGAGGCAGCCTAGGAGACCTCTTGCCCATCATCGTGATGTGGGATTTATGAAGATTAGATATGGGATGAAAGCAGGATGAGAAAACAAACCCCCAAAACACCTACTAAACACAATATGATAACCATGAAAGCTCAGTCATTTATCTTGTCAAATTTTATTTAGGTGATAATCCAATCTTGCAGAGTAGATCAGCGAGCTATTAGGAGCATGATTCTCCCTGAGACTGGCCCAAGTCCTTACGACTAGTTGTACCTATTTCCAACCAGTATGGGTGTAAGTACGGACCACTTCCGACTACCCGATTTTACTTGAGGATGGAGCCTTACACAAGATCCTCTAAACCACCCACTCTGCTAAGGAAGTTCAGAACGTTTACCGGCTACCCGAAAGTCCTCACTCAAGAATAGCTAATCGTTTTTAGAACCGGTAGTCTGAAGAAAGTTCAGGCATCGCTCTATCCTATGTGTGGATCGCTCAACTCTTAGCAGTAAACTCATACAAGAAGGGGGTTACTCTCCCCAAAACAAGAATTTTCGAGTGAAGTTTTAGTTTTAGGTGAAGTATGCTGTAGTAGTCCCATATTTTATTTAGTTATCTCTTTTTAGGTTTTTTAATAAAGACAATGTCTAACGAATGTTCCAATTTCCTTCTTATTTATGTCCAATAAACTAGGGGAGTAAAACAGAAAAGCCAAGAGTGATTAAACAATGATGCATGCAATGTAAGAAATGCATACCTTGCTCCAGCACTCTAGATGCAGGTGTGATCCGCGTATAAATTTAAAGAGAGAAATTAAACTAACCTAAATAGTACACAAGGAAATTGTCCTTATGTGATATCTTCTATTACGTGAAGAACTGGTATCTAACTACTCATAAAGGAGACCTGAGTCTAGTCTTAGTTGTTGATCAGGCCCGCCATAGTGGGTCCTGCAAGTGCTATATACGGCTTCTCTCAACGTGTGGTCTCTATTCTAATTAAGTTAGTCTCTTTTTTAATTTGACTATGTCCAAAACATGATCTATAAGCACAGATAGTCTATTAATTTGTTTATATCTTATCTAATTACCAAGATCGACCAGAATAAAACCTAAGTCTATGGGATAAAACCTCGAGAATCAAATAAAAAAAATGCGAAAAATCGTAAAAAACTCGGTTAGGTCCCCCGAGTGCACCAGCACTCGGTGAAACAAGCCCAGAATAAAGTTCAAGTACAAGAGTTCAAATATCTAAGTTATTACAAAAATATAGGCAAAAATAAGAATAAGGAGATTCTATCTAATATAACTACTCCTCCTGCTCCTCTTCATGTGCGGGTCTCTCCTAAGCAGACTGAGTCATCCTCTAAGTGATACCTCACACGAAAAGAAAAACAGACGATGGTCAGAAATAGTGATAAGAAAGAAATAAAGATAGGCAAAAATAAATAAAATCTAACTACTTAGCCGTGCTCCCCAACAATGACGCCATTCTGATGACTGCCTGAACAACTAGAGTTAAGGTAGCAATTAATCTATGTCGTTGTGACCCTAATCATTCAAGAAATCAATCGAGAAGATAAACCAAAACAATGAATGTAAGTGGTTTGCTACTTTTATTTATATGGTATAGCTACTAGAATCGAACATAAGGAGCACAATTAAAAACTAAATAATTGATTTCAAAATATTTTTATTAATTTTAGTGGTTTTTAATTTTTTAAATTTTTAATTTTTCAATATAAGAAAACAAGCATAGCACACACAAACAATCTTTCTGTATTTTTAAAAAGGGTCAAAAATATCAGATAATTATAATAAAAATATTTTCGTATTTTATATGTTTTATAATATTTTGGTAATTTTTATAGATTTTTCAGATGTTTTTCTGATTTTCTAAAAATTAAATAGTTATAAAATGGACAATTAGTGAACGGTCAGGAGTAATTTGCATGTTTAAAATAAATAAAGGCCCAAAACCCCTCAAACCGATTTTTGATAAAATACAAGTAAGTAGCTATAAACAGAGAGTGAAATCACAATTTCTGGATTTTTCTTTGATTTTATATAATTTCTATAAGTTTTTTAGTGTTCTACAATTTTTTGGTTTTTGTAAGTATCATTAAGCAAAAATGGTACCGGAGCATAAGGATAACAAAAGACAACTACCCTAATTTTTTAGAATTTTTGGATATATTTTCCAAATTTTTATGTATTTTTTAAAACAAACAGGACACATTTTAGGGGTTTTTGAATTTTGAATAATAGAAAATGCATGCAAACCAACACACAAAAATTACTCGAATGAATACATGCTAGCATGAGCTATAGGTAATTTTGGAATTAATTAGCTTTTTATTGCACTATATAAAAGAATTGTAATTAAAAATAGTGCAAAAGGGACCTTTCTATAATTAATTTAAGTTTATGGGCCTCTTGAATAACAAATTCAAAAACTTCAAGGGGACTCTATGCATTTTATCCATACACTACATGTGCATCATGTGACTATGGTAAACTTCGGTATAAATGCAATTTCCAAAACTATAGATTCGTTCCATAACATAAGACAAAGTTTAGGATAGAAACTACAAATAACCCAGAAAACATGTACAGGTGCGTGTGAATCTAACTCAGATAGACTAAAAAGCAAATCTAGAAACTACAGAGGTCTAACTGCAAATGTTCTCAACTACATATTATATTTATTAGACTAAAGATAAATAACAGAAAAGACAATGGGTGCAAGTGAAAGATACTCTTGAGGCATATGAGTGGCGCGTGAGGTGGCTGATGACTCTGATGATCTTCTGAAAAGGATCTGATGCTGTGGGGAGAGGCGTGTGTTTACGGCCTTAGATCGATCTTTATCTAGAATCTGACACCTCTAGAAAGCCTCTGGACGTGCGGTGCAAATCAGCAGGCTCAAAAGATCTGACGTCTGACGGTACAGCCCAATCAAATGGCTCAGATTGGATTTTGGTGAGCGGACTCAAATCAGACGGTCAGATGGATGCTGGAAGAATAAGTGGTTTAGGAACTTCGACCAGTGATATATGATGTTTTGTGGGTTGGATCGAGGCTCTCGGGTGTCCAGCACCTTCGCAAAGGTGCTCCACGTCTACTGGCTAGTTGTGATCGCGAGATGGAAGGTCGGATAGGCTTGGTGGCTCCATAACCCCAAATATCTAGTTAGCGAGTTGGCACAGAAGCAGCTGAATACTAGCGAGGAAGAGCTAGGATTCGATGCGCACCTACTGGCGAGGTTCCCTAGGGTCATATCCGAAGCGAACTCAAAGCATACCAAATACCAAAAGGTCCACCCACCACCCCGGACATAGTTGCATGTACTATAAATGGTGCCTGCTCATATGCTCTGATAAGGCTAGCTGATGTGAGTGAATTTCAACGAAGTCATCTCCCAAAAGAAATATTCTCATATTAAATCAAATACCCACAGCAACACTGATTTACAAATCTTATTAACCACAGAATTTAGTGAGTGGCGCGTTTTTCTCCAAGATGAAAGCAGAATTCCGAGTCTGTCGCCTTTCCGATACCTACATTCCCCATGGGAAAAAACAGTACTATTGCATTCCGAAGCAGCATTCAGACTATCTTACCTTGCTAAAATAGAAATCAAACTTCCAAAGTAGTAGTAGACCCTTGTTCTTTTCTACGGAGTCTAGTTCCGGGGAGTCGCGCTGGAGAGCCCGGGTTGCCCTCTCGCTTTCTCTTGCCTACTCGACTCTACTTCTCTGCCTCTTGGACCATCTCCGGCATTAGATTTGAGGCTCGATTAGCACCTCCTAGTATGTTTGAACTTACATGGGAGTAGTGTATCGAAGGCGACACCTCGGCTAGGGGTTATTTCAAAATGAAGACAAGAGAAGCGATTGGGAGGCGAAGGGGACTTCCAGTGTAGGTGGAGGAAGAAGACCAGGCCTAATCTGTCTTCGGTGAGCAAGATTAGGGTTTTCAAATTACGAGGGAAGGATGGCAGCATTACGAGGTGAAGATCACTATGGATGGAAGTGGGATATGGGTCTCTGATGCTCGGGTCGGAGCAAAGATGGCAGACGATGGCTGATGGACAGATTTGAGGATGAACAGAGAGATGGAAATGTAGAAGCTACCTGTTGCTATTGGAGTTGATGGTGAAGCAAGGCGGAGGTTAACAGTGGAGTAGTGACCTCAACTTCGTTGCAAAAGGTGGAGGAGGTTGTTTGTGGTGGAGGAGTCCGTCCACAAGCAAGCTTCGTTCAATCTCAGCACTAGATCAAGCACTGAAGGAATCACCAAGGAGTTCTCACTTTCCTGAAGATGGCTAAGGGTCTGTAGTGGAGTGAGGCATGGGCTACTGAGCTCGGGAGGCGGAGGAGATACTTTAAAGGGGTGCCCATTGTTCTAGAAAGATTGGAGGTGTGCTCGAAACCCTAGGGCGATCCTGCTGCACCTAGGGATCTACGAGGATCACAGATCCTAGGAGAATTGTCAGGCATGAAAATCACGGTGAATGGTGGTCAAAACCATCCAGGAAAATTTGACGAAATCATGTCTGACGATGGGTTTTGTGGGTCGGGTCAACTAGGGCAGAAGGTAGACCACGATCAACATTCTAGAGAGGACTAATTAGAAATTAGGGAATTACAAAATGAAAGAATCAAGTATTAAAAAAATGATTTCAAAAAAATAAATACAATGGAAAATGCTTATTTTTTTTTCAAACTATTTTTCCGTGATTTTTAATTATTTTTATGAAAAATATAGATAGGGTATATACAGTTTAATGTAGTATGTACATGTATAATATACCTAAATATTATGTACATGTATCTTATTTTATTTTTTTTACAATAATATTATTTATTTTATATTTTATTTATTTATAACATAAATTGAGGGATATAAAATGATGTTTATTTGATTTTTATAGAATAAGTAGATATATTAAATAATTAAATGTCTTATATACTATACCTATGTGTGTCTTTTGTACAATGAACTTAGGATTTTATTTTTTTAATTTTGTGTTTTATAATTTTTATTTTATTTTTATTTTATCATTAAGGGTATGTAAAAAATGTTAAAAAATATAATATGTACAAAGCATATACTGAATATAATTATTTATAGGTATAAGTATTAAGTGTCTATACAAGGACACTATCTCCCCCTACTTTCTTCCTTGTCGATCAGGTCAATTATTGACCTTATCTCGGGGTTTGGGTCAGTTTGTACTTATTTCATAATTACATCCCTCTTTCTTATTCTTTTCCCTTTATTCTTTTATTTTGGAAAATATTTGTTAATTATGCAGTATTAACAAGGACATGCATAATAGTAATTTATTGTATTTACACTTTATTTATAGATGCTTTTGCTAAAAGATGAAGCTAAAATAAAAGTGTAATGAATGAGAATCATAGATTCATCAATTCTCTACACAAGGCTAGAGCACCGTAGTCGACAAGACCCCCACGTGTCCACGAACGATAGAAGCGCCAATACATCGCCACACCCTGGTGATAGTTGAGGCAACCACAGAACGGGTTTTTAGTTCTATTCCTTAAGGGTCATGCCTCTCTCTATCTGGAATGTAATTGAATACAATGTGGTCTTTATGAACATCAAACAATTATGTCCATTGTGATTTTTATTAGGTTAAAATTCACTTAGCAGTCCCCTTATTTTAGTTTTCGATTTTCAATTTTTTGAGCATTTTCAATGCAAAGCACCTAATAATTTTTTGGATTTTCTTTTTACCCTCAATGCTCAAAATCTGAGGGAGAAAGCGACAAAGCGATTCAAGTCAAATCAAATATGGAAATCTCACCCTTGATTCTAAATGATGAATGCTGAGATAGAATTATAAACAAAGCTTCCCAACTCTTAATGCAGGATGCAAGATAGAAATTTAGAAACCTAATCTACATGCACGGTATGCAAATGAAGAAATTGCCCTAAATAGGAGTGGCTATTGACCGTGAAGAACCAAATATCAAGTATTCAAAATTAGAACCTAAGTATCCGATCTTGGAGACTCTTTAGTGTCTGCATCAACAAGTCCTGCAAGCGCTGCGTAGAGTTTATATCAGTGTGTGGTTCCAATTCTAAGCAATCAACAATTAGATATTTGACTAAATCCAAACAAAGATGACAATATGCACATGATTCTATTAGGTGTTTGAACCTAGTTTATCGAGCAAGCAATCCTAAATGATAAAGGCTCATTCTACAAAACAAACCAAAATAAGGCAGAAAGCACAAAATACGGAAAACAAAGAAAATGAAGGTGATGAAAATGTAGAAAACAAGGTGAGCTCCCAAGTGTACAAACACTTGGTAAAATAGGCCCGAGTGTCCAAAGTTCAGTACATCACGCGCCCTTGTCTACCCTTGTTAATTCAACTGAGCTATCAATCGAATTAGGTTTGTCATTCGTTGTAGTCGGGTAATCGAGACACCATCAAAAACCACTCAAATTTAATGGATAATCAAGTTTAAGATGCAAATTTATTTTACTTGGGCAAGCCCAAGGTCGAAGTCAGGGAGGCAGCTGCTTATGTAAATTTTCAGTTAATTTATAGATCAGATTTTCAGAAGAATATTTTTGGTCTTTTTATAAAAATGTTTTATGTAATTAAAGAAAACACAATGCATTTTCAAGCCAAATTTGTAAGTTAAATTAGAAGAATAGTCAAATAAAGTCCAAAATTAATGAAACTTGGCCAGAATATGGAATGCTATGAAACTAAGTTACTCCAATTTTTTTGGAATTTTTAGACTCTAAATGAATTAAAAATGAATAAAATATGAATACGAGGTAGTTTTTTCAAAATTAATTCTAATAAATACCAAAGCACATTATTTTTAAATATAACTATTTTCCTAGATAGGTCTAAGTGAGATGAATCCAGAAAAATTAATAAACCTAAAAATCTATGTAAATTGGACCTATTAAAAATCAATTAGGCAAAATACTCTTTTATTTTCTCAGGACTCGGGATGCGTGCAAATGTTATGATTTTTTATCACAATGTAGAGCAACTTAACTTAAGTTTAATGTGATTTTATGGTGATTTTTGGATCAACAAATAATTTAATAATAAAAAAAGGCACACAGTAGGCAAAATTAGACAAATTCCACCAAAATAATATTATTAAATTCAATGCAGCTCACAAAAATATGGCACATGTCACAAAAGATAAAGGACAAGTTAAACTACAACATGCAATTTTTGGAATTTAAAAATGGTGAGAAATGGACACCTAGATATGCATGCAAACACAGGGGTATGAATGCAAAATAGAAAATAAAATTTCTTAAAATAAAATGTTCATACATGGACTAAAGTGCAAATACCTATAATGCTGGGGGTATGGATGCAATTTTCCCATTGAAACGCGTGTTCCTCACGTCACACTCTTGGTAGGGATTGAAATACAATTTCTGAATGTTGCAAGGGCCTTGTTGCAAATTACCCAACCCTAACATGAGAGACACGTGAGGGGGCTAGGCTCAGATGGTGATGGAGGCTCAAGTGGAGGCTCGGGAGGCTCTGGAGGTTCGGCTTAGCATCGGATCAGCTTTGGGTGCTCTGAGACAATGGTCGAGGAAGAGGCTCAGAGGCTCCAAGTGGCAAAAGCTAGGCCGCTCGATCAGGAGCGATCCAATGGTGGCAGAAGCTGGATACGTGGTGCAATCAAGGACCATCAGATCGAGGTTGATCCAATGGTGGTGATGGCTGACGATGTGGTGTGATGCGGGTCATTGGATGGCGATCAACCCAACAGTATCTGGATGTCGAAGCAGATGTGACGTGGCAGAGTAATGGACGTTGGATCCTCCTGATCCAACGGTGGCGGGAAGCGGGTGACGTGTCGTAAAGAGGGTCGTCCGATCAGGAAGATCCAACAGTATCTGTACGTCATCTTCTCCAGTCTGCCGCCTCCTACGGTGGACTTGGCGAGGCTCCAGTGATGGGCTCCTTGCTCCTCCTCCTTTGACTGTGGTCGATGAAGCTCGGTGGTGGCTCCTGGATAGTTGAGAATGATCGTGGAAGCCTCAGGGATCCACCATAGTGTCTGAAAGCGGCTGTGAAGGTATGTAGGCTGGAGGCGACGAAGCTCGAAGTAGCTCCGGTGATAGTTCCGTCCAATGAAGACAGTGTTCCCTACAGGGTTAGTGTCGCGAGCGTCCTCCCGAGGACCTTAGGTTACCCGTCAAACACGTCATTCGCCTACTTAATTAGCTTAGAGTAAATCCGTTCTTATGAAAACCTGGGGAAATTTTTCGCTTTTTAAACATGACATTCACAGGATTTATTTTGGCTAAACAAGCAACCACAAGAAAACCAAAAGCGGAAGTGAACAGTGCACCAAGAATGAACAACAAGTATCCATTCCTTTTCATTTCATTCATATAAACATGTTGGGTTTTCACAACACCCATACACACACACACACACACACACACACCAAAAATAAGTCTACAGAGGAGAGCACAACAAACAACTGTAAAAGTAAACTCCAAAAGATATACCTGCTCTGAAAGTGTATCCTCCAAAAAGAAACGACTGAAGCCCAAACTACATCGGCTACTCGGTCGTCGGACCCTTGCCTGCCACAAGTAGAAAGGGGACAAGCAAGTATCTGTCACAAAATTGTCAAGTACAAATTCTACACAGTTTTACTAAGAAATGTAGTAAGAAAAAAGACTAGAATAGCTAGAAAAACAGTAAGGTAACTGTAGTGGACAAAAGAAAACTAGCAAGCAAAAACGGGGTAATAGATTCTTTTTAAGTTATTTACTTGCTTTTGGAAGGCTAACAAGAAGAACACACTCGCTCCCTACCACACCGTGTCTCCCTCGATCAATGGAACTAATCAAACAACAACTCAAGCCTAGAAGTAAGTCTGTGGTCTTGGTCTGGTCAGGACCTCGATAGGATAGGACTTCAAAGTCCTGGTTGAACCTCACACTATGACTCTGAGGTATGGTGTACGCCTCAAGGTTGGGGTGCCTCCATAGGCATGCGATGGTATCTTGCATCCTAACTAAGTTCCCAACACTTCTTCTAGCTTTTTCTCTCAACTCTCATTGATCCTCGATCGACACATGTGATAGCTCGCTCACGAAGGTGTACAAGAGGAAACATACTCACAACTCTCTCAATACCCAACCCTCGTTAGTCTCTACTAACGGTACATGTCGTCACTAATCTCTTGGTGGAAAGTTGTCACTAATATCTTAGTGGAAAGTCGTCACTAGTATCTTAGTGGAAAGTCGTTACTAGGCAAATAGCGGAAAGTCACCCATCTCTTACCCCATCACGAGGTCCCAACCTGGCCGAAAGGTAATTAAAGGATTCATCAGTGTCTATTAGCCACTACGCCATCACCAGATCGCAAACCTGGCGGAAAGGTAATAATGAAGTCATCTATGTCTACCGATGGGACTACAACTTAACTGGGCAATTGGTAAACTGACACAAGTATATTAATCACTACCCCATCACCAGGTCACAAGCCAGGAAGAAAGGTAATTTATTTCTGCAGTGAGGATACCCCCGAAGGGATTCGTCTGTCTTGCCAATCCCAGTGGAAGTGTAGTCCAAGGGAAAGGCAGTGGTAGTACTACTACTACACCTCTCAGTGTCCGCTACCCAAGCCTGAGCGACCTCATCTCCTGCTCAGGTGAGGGTTACCGTGCCCTCGCACAGTCAGAGTATAAATCTCCAAGACTGACCATATGTGACATAACCATTTCTTTTATTTTCATGTTTCACCCTAAGTGTCTACGGTTTCTTTGATTTATATCCCATCTACAAGCTGTCAGTCCCAGACCTGAACTTCTTCTATAAGAACCTCAACTAATCCTAGGTCAGGGATACAGACCTGTTATGATAGTCTCTCTCTCCTACTTCAGAACATCAATCTTATGATCTTGTCTATCTTATCGGAAAACATCTTTCTTTCCTACCTCCCAAAGGATTCACAAGCACCCACAAGATCGGGCTACCTATTAGAGGAAAACTTGCTTCATGGCAAGTTCATATAGTCTTATTATCATGTATGATAACCACGTATATATCATTAAGTTTATCCCCCAATCTCATAACTCATAATATGTGTTTCAAGCCCACCTTTATAAGTAACAATTATCCTAAGGCAGGCTTAAAAATGGTTACTAATAGGGGTTTACCCATTCAAAGTTTGTCATATCAAAACAGTAACAATGTGCATGTACACTTCATAGTAGTTCACGGCATCTGATCCTTTTATGTTCACACCCAACTTCATGGCTTCAAAGACACCATCTAAGCATTCAATTTACTTTAAAGTCTAACATTTATAGGGTACTTTAGAGGGCATCACATGCTCCAATCATGTATCTATTCTACTCATAGATCTATGTGTACAACAAGCATATGGCCGCAAACATAAGGCAGTTCAAAGCATCGGTGTTCTCCTAATTACTCAAGTAAAGTTGTAGCTTTCAAGTCCACAAAATCCACTCAAAATCCATGCTTAAAGATCATCAAATCAGTGGTCAACATCCAATCAATTTCATCAATGCTCAACAATGACTTGCAAAGGTTCACAATACCATATAGCAATGCATCAATAGCCAAAATCATCTATTCATCCTCTCTTATTCCCTCTCCTTTATGGGATTAAATCATAAATTGATTTCCCATTTCAATATAAGGAGAACATGGGGACTTGGGGGTTCTTAAAACCTATTAAAGGATGCCTAAAATTTTGATTAAAACATGCATCCAACAATGAAATTCGACCACAGCAAGGTCCATGGACAATAACCAAATTGGTCTCAAAATAACCACCAAAACCAATCTAAATACATGGATTTCATGGGTATTGTATCCCCCATATATCCAACATCAAATCCACCAAAGGATGTCTAAGAATATTTCCAAAATCATGCATCTCCTTAACCCTAATGCAACAATATCAAATCTGGACATTCAGTGGTAATCATAATAACAACATTCATAAACTCCTCAAAACTCATCCTATTTCGAAACTAAACCATTGGATTGATGGTTAAAATGAAGGAGTATCTATCAACAACTAATTACACTCAAGGAGACCTGAAGAAACTCCACAAATCCATCATAAATCTATAACTTAAAGTGCAAGGATAGATCTGAACACATTTAGTTACTTGTATATGACAGCAGATAAATCATTTCCAAATCACTTCAAATTCCAAAATAAAAGCCATGAATCATAGGCCCACTTAATGGAGATATAATCAATAAGCAAATCTATCCAAGGGATCTCAAAGAAAATCCTCAAATCATTAAAATTATTGCCCAACATTCAGCAACAATAATCTGAAATTTTAGAAAAACTGTACATGTATGTCCTCTCTAAAAATTCCTAATCACATGCAATTTCGTGTCCAAATCCATGGATTGAAGGCCAACTTAGTGTAGATATAATCAACAAGTAATTCTACCCAATAGAGCTCAAGAAAGATCCCAAAACACATGCATAACTTGGATTTGAAGAACAACAATCAGATCTGGAACACCACAAAAAAACATCCACTCTAAAGCCTCAAAATCACAATTTTTAGCAACAAAAACCCAAAAACAAACACTTGATCTGAGACCTGGGATATAAGTGGTGTCAAATCTTCAAATGTCAGCAAAAGGAGGGCTAAATTTGTACCTCAAACTCAAGCTTCAAGAGCTTGAGGAAGAACACTCCAAGAACAAGTGTTGAGCAGTCCACACCTTGGGCCTCAAGCTTGGATTTCTCCTCTTCGTTGACCCTTGATCTTACATGCAATGCAAGATCCAAGATCCTCTCCTCTCCAGCTTTGATTTGAGCTCTTGAAACTCAAATTTGGATGAGAAATGGAGAGTGGATCAAAGGGAGAACGTGGAGGAAGGAGGGTGGTCGGCCATGGCTTAAGGGGGAAGAAGATGAGAAGAGAAGATAAGTGGAATGAGGGGGCATTAAGGGTGTTTATGCCCTTGGGAAAATTGCAACATAAAACCCACATACTCCTTGTATTTGCATTTAAGGCCCACCTATGAATAGTAACACATAATTAACTACTAAACCTTACTTAGTCTCTTAATTCCACTTAACCACAAATGGCATCTCAAATTGTTATATAGCTTACTAATGATTCATCATCTTGGGCTAAATTAGTCATTAGGATTTAGAGATGTTACAATTATAAAAACCTCAAAGAGAGTCTCATCCTCGAGACTCCGCGTCTAAATCAGGTTTTGCTTGGTCTGTCATAAAAACCCTCAAAAGGTTTTTAGCCCATAAAAACCTCAAAGAACGTTTTTACCCAATATGAAAAATGATTTGCCACACAGATAAATTGATAAATTTACACTGAGAAGTACCTGAGAAAAGTCGCGGGTATCTCTCGCGCATTCCTGCTTCAGTTTCCCATGTCACCTCCTCAACACCTTGTCTGTGCCATAGGATCTTGACCAAGGGAATCTCCTTGTTCCGAAGCCTCCTGACCGTGAAATCAAGTATCCGTATAGGCTCCTCCTCATATTTCAACTCTGGCTCTATGTCAAGGCTCTCGTAGCTGATGATGTGCCGACAATCGTGCATGTACTTTCTCAAGTTCGACACATGGAATACGTCGTGTATGGCCGCCAAATGTGGGGGAAGTGCCAGTCCAAATGCATTTTTCCCAACATGTGAAAGTACCTCGAATGGCCCAACAAAACGTGGCGCCAACTTGCCACGAACTCCAAACCATTGTATCCCCTTCATGGGCGGTACACGTAGGAACACAAAGTCTCCAACCTGAAACTCCCAATGTCGGCGTCATCGATCTGCGTAGCTCTTCTGGAAACTCTATGCCGTCAAGAGCTTCCTCCTCACCAAGTCAACAATCCTCGCAGTCTCCTCCAAGAGATCCATGGTATAAAATGCATGATCGTCTACCTCGCCCCAACTGATTAGCGTAAGGCATCTCCGCCCGTAAAGAGCCTCTAATGGCGCCATGCCGATGCTCGAATGATGGCTGTTGTTGTAAGTGAACTCAACAAGAGGTAAATGATCCTTCCAGGATCCCTTCCACTCTAAAGAATAGGCGCGTAAAAGATCCTCCAAGGTTTATATCGTACTGTCACTCTGTCCGTCCGTCTGAGGGTGATATGCTGAACTCATCTTCAGCCCTGTCTATAATGCTGACATTTACTGCTGGAAGTAATGGGAAGTGAACCTCGAGTCTCTATCAGACACTACCTCTCGGGGTATGCCATGTAATCTCACAATGTGTTGTATGTACAATCTAGCCAACTGACAAGGTGTATAAGTCATGCTAACAGGTATAAAACAGGTTGACTTCGTCAACCTGTCAACAATGACCCAAATGGAATCGTGGCCTCTCGGTGTCCTTGGCAATCCTGTAACAAAGTCCATCGAAATGTTCTCCCACTTCCACTCAGGAATGGGGAGAGGTTGCAGTAAACGAGGTGGTCGTCTATGCTCTGCCTTCACCATCTGGCAAGTCAAACACCTGTTGACATGCCCAGCTATGTCCCTCTTCATCTCGTCCCACTAGAAATGTCTTCGAAGATCATGGTACATCTTCGTACAGCCGGGATGAATGGAAAGATGAGAACAATGCGCCTCGTCAAGTATGTCTCTTCGTAGCCGCTCATCGTTGGGAACCACTACCCTACCTGCCTTCCACAGAATCGACTCTAAGACAACAAAGTCGTCAAACTCGTCCTTCACTGCCCTCATGTATCTGTCGCGAATCCATGGGTCTATCTGCTGACCAACCATTATACAACCCCAAAGACTGTTGTACCTCGGAGGAACGGAAATTGAAGAAGATGCACTGTCCTGCGGATGCCAATCTGTCAGTGCTGCAAGTAAGTCCCAAGTGTATAGCCAGTTCATCGTACCCTCCGTGTGTGCTCTCCTGCTGAGGGTGTCTACAACCACGTTTCCCTTACTAGGATGATAAGATATCGTGCAATCGTAGTCCTTCAGCAGCTCTAACCATCTGCGATGTCTGATGTTCAGCTCCTTCTGATCAAATATATACTTCAGACTCTTGTGGTCTGTGAAGAGCTCAAAGTTAACCCCGTACAAGTAATGGCGCCAGATCTTCAGAGCGAAGACCACTGCCGCCAACTCAAGATCGTGTGTGGGGTAATTCCGCTCATGCAATCTCAACTGTCTCGAAGCATAGGCAATCACATGCCCCCTTTGCATCAGCACTGCTCCCAAACCATCACCTGATGCGTCTGTGTAAACCACGTAGTCCTGTGTACCTGACGGTAGAGCAAGAATCGGAGTTGTAGTAAGTCTGTCCTTCAGTGTCATGAAGACCTGCTCGCACGAACTATCCCAAACAAAAGGTACTCCCTTCTGCATCAAACGCGTCAAAGGTAGTACGATCCGTGAAAAGTTGCTGACAAAGCGTCTGTAATAGCCTGCCAACCCAAGAAAACTACGGATTTGTGTCACTATCTTGGGTTGATCCCAAGACATCACTACATCTATCTTCGCGGGATCCACTGTGACTCTTGCTCCTGAGATGATGTGTCCTAAGAATGAGACCTGAGGTAGCCAAAACTCACACTTACTCAACTTGGCATACAGTCTATACTCTCTCAAGGTACCAAGCACTACTCTCAAGTCGTTCTCATGGTCCCATTTATTCTTCGAGTAAACCAGCACGTCATCTATGAACACCACAACAAACTTGTCCAAGTAAGGACGGAACACTCTGTTCATCATGTCCATGAATGTCGCGGGGGAATTCGTCAGTCCGAATGGCATCACTACAAACTCGTAGTGTCCATACCGTGTCTGAAAGGTTGTCTTCGGGATGTCTGTCTCCTGAATCTTCAACGGATGGTAACCCGAGCGAAGGTCGATCTTCGAGAACACCGAAGATCCCTGTAGTTGATCAAATAGATCATCAATGTGTGGTAGAGGATAACAGTTCTTCACCGTCCTCTTGATCAGCTGCATGTAGTCAATGCACAACCGCATGGTTCCATCCTTCTTCCGAAGAAAGAGTACAGGAGCGCCCCAAGGTGATGTGCTTGGCCTCACAAAGCGCAAGTCAAGCAACTCATGTAGCAGTACCTTTAGCTCTCTCAGCTCTGCGGGTGCCATGCGATACAGAGCCATGGAGATCGGCTGCGTATCAAGAAGCAACGAGATATTGAACTCGATCTCTCTAACTAGAGGTAGTCCTGGTAACTCTTCAGGAAACATGTCGGGATACTCCGACACAACTCTAATGTCCTGAGCCATCGGCTCTCTATCTGTAACCTCCTGAACAAAGGCCAGAAAAGTGTCACATCCCTGATCAACCAATCGTTGTGCTCTCAGCACTAAAATGTACTCCATACTGGAGTCCTGCAATGTCCCCTCAAAAGTGAACTCTGTCAAGCCAGGGATCCTGAAGACAACATTCTTCCTGTAACAGTCGACTAAGGCGTGATGTGTAGACAACCAATCCATGCCCAAAATTATGTCGAACTCATCAAGCTGTAGTAGAAGGCAGTCTGCAGTCATCTCGTGACCGCCTATGGACACTGGTAGCCCTCTAACTATCTCTAAAATCATGAACAATTGTCCGCTTGGCCCTCGGATGTGAAATGGAGGATCTACGTCCTCCGTGACTCTACCCAATGTAGCTAGAAGTCTCACAGCAAGAAAGAATGGGTAGCACCAGAATCAAATAACATGTGAAAAGGATGGCTCGAAGCTAAAACCATACCTTTCATGACCGTGGTCGCAGACCGTGCCTGCTCAGTTGTAACTGCGTGAATCTGTCCCTACCGCATAGATCCAGCACTGGATCCTGCTGCGCTCTAAGCTAGTCTCTGCTGACCTCTGTACCGGGAGCTCCTCTCGGTAACTCTCGAACGCGTTGGAGGTGGAGGTGGTGGAGTCTGTAGCTGTGGGCACTAGGACCTGACATGTCCCACCTGCTGGCACTGGTAGCACCTGATCGCCCTGCTCGGCGTAGAAGATGGACCGGCACTCTCTACGGGTCTCGTGCTCTGTGCTCCAAACCTCTGCGACCCAGATGGCCACGCTGCCTCAAAACCTCTACTTGCCAGTGCTCCTCCCAAAGTGGTCGTGGGGGTCGAGCGAACACTTCCAGAAGAAGCCGTCCCTGTCGGATGAAAGCATCGTGCTGACCACTGTGGTCGGAACTGCCGCCGAATAGGTCCAAACGACCTCTGTGGTACCGATGGCAGTCTAAAAGTACTCCCAAAATGTATCTCGCAGACGTCCTCAATCCACTCTGTTGCGTCAGTAACCTCAGCGATGGTAGTCGGTCTCAGCCCCACAAACTTCTCCTGAACATCCTCCCTCATGCCACGAACAAACTTCTCCAGATTCTCATCTGGAAAAGCAGCTGCAGAAGATGTGTGGCGTGACAACGCTGTGTAGCGCACAAAGTACTCTCGCGTTGTCATCCTGCCCTGTCTTAGCTCTGCAAATAACCTGCACTGCATCTCTCTCCACATCCCTGAGAAGAAGTGGGCTCTGAAGTGGGTCTTAAAGTCTGTCCAAGTCGGCACACGCTCCATCTCAGACACAGTAGCCTCCCACTAGCGCTCTGCAAACCCAGTAAGTGAGAACTCAGCAAAAGGTAACCACGACTCTGGTGGTGCCTGAATCATCCTAAACACCTTCGTTACCGTCCTGAGCCACTACTCAGCCTCGTCAGACGAACTCGTGCCCTGGATCCTGGGTACTCCAGCTCTCTGGTAGGATGTGAAAACATCATGGTGTCTCGGTGCAGTAGGAAGAACAAACCCTATGACCTCTACTCCTACTACAGGCCCTTGGCCTACCTCAGCTCTGTTGCCTCCTAACTCCCTCGGAATTTCTGCTTCAGAATGCTGGTGAATCTCCTCAGAGAATAGATGATCGGCTCTAGCGGACTCATCCCTGGATGGGTGGTATGAGAAGTAAGACAACTCCTCCATCCTCAGCTCCATCCTAGTCTGTCTCTCCGCCAACTCAGTCTACTGGGCAACTATCTAATCCTGTCTCTCTCACAGATCAGTGAGTGTGGCTATCACCTGCACCATCTCTCCTGGATGATCATGAGCTACTCGTGGTGCCATGCTAATCCTCCCTGTATCGGATCATAGCATAGTTAAGTACACTTGTAAATAATTAGTTGTACTATTTCTCCTCTTGGGATACATATATGAATGAAATGTTCTGGTGACTTGTGGTTACATAAATCTTATGAATGTTAAACATTTTCCCATTAGGCTTCACGAGAAGTCAGAAGACTCTCGCTATTCGAAACTCAAGCTATAAAGTTATGCGAACACGTGTATTGGGGTAACCTTGCTCTGATACCAAAACATATTGCGACCGTCCCCCCGTGGACCTTAGGTTACCCATCAAACACGTCATTCGCTTACTTAATTAGCTTAGAGTTAATTCATCGTTATGAAAACCTGGGGAAATTTTTCACTTTTTAAACATGATATTCATAGGATTAATTTTGGTTAAACAAGAAACCACAAGAAAACCAAAAGCGGAAGTGAACAGTGCACCAGAACTGAACAACAAGGTATCCATTCCTTTTCATTTCATTCATATAAACATGTTGGGTTTTCATAACACCCATATACATATATATGCCAAAATTAAGTCCACAGAGGAGAGCATAACAAACAATTTTACAAATGAACTCCAAAAGATATACATGCTCTGAAAGTGTATCCTCCAAAAAGAAAGGACTGCAGCCCAAACTACGTCGTCTACTCGGTCGCCGGACCCTTGCCTACCACAAGTAGAAAGGGGACAAGCAAGTATCTGTCACAAAATTGTCAAGTACAAATTCTACACAGTTATACTAAGGAAAGTAGTAAGAAAAAAGACTAGAATAACTAGAAAAACAGTAAGGTAACTGTAGTGGACAAAAAGAGAACTAGCAAGCAAAAACAGGCTAATTGATTCTTTTTAAGTTATTTACTTGCCTTTGGAAGGCTAACAAGAAGAACACGTTCTCTCCCTACCACACCGTGTCTCCCTCGATCAATGGAACTAACCAAACAACAACTCACGCCTAGAAGTAAGTCTATGGTCTTGGTCCGGTTAGGACCTCGATATCCGGGTAGGACTTCAAAGTCCAGGTTGAACCTTACACTATGACTCTGAGGTATGGTGTACGCCTCAGGGTTGGGGTGCCTCCATAGCATGCGATGGTATCTTGCATCCTAACTAAGTTCCCAACACTTCTTCTAGCTTTTTCTCTCAACTCCCATCGATCCTCGATCGACACGTGTGATAGCTCGCTCACGAAGGTGTACAAGAGGAAACGTACTCACAACTCTCTCAACACCCAACCCTCGTTAGTCTCTACTAACGGTACATGTCGTCACTAATCTCTTAGTGGAAAGTCGTCACTAGTATCTTAGTGGAAAGTCGTCACTAGGCAAATAGCGGAAATTCACCCATCTCTTACCCCATCATGAGGTCACAGCCTGGTAGAAAGGTAACTAAAGGATTCATCAGTGTCTACTAACCACTACCCCATCACTAGATCGCAAACCTAGCGGAAAGGTAATAATGAAGTCATCAATGTCTACTGATGGGACTACAACTTAACTGGACAATTGGTGAACTGTCACAAGTATATTAATCACTACCCCATCACAAGGTCACAAGCCTGGCGGAAAGGTGATTAATTTCTGCGGTGAGGAAACCCTCTAAGGGATTCGTCTGTCTCGCCAATCCTAGTGGAAGTGTGGTCCAAGGAAAAGGCAGTGGTAGTACGACTACTATGCCACTAGAGGCAGGAAAGAGAAGAGGTAAGCCTGCCGGACCCGACTTCCTCTCTCGTTACTCAACTCTCCGAGGCGAAGAGTAAAGAAAAACCAGACGAGCTCGTAACTAACTGCGGAGAACCCCCAACCTAGGCTCTCTAGGAAAAACCAATGGGTCAGCGGAATGGTCTAAACAACTCGTGGATCCCAAAGAAGCGTAAAAACCGAGCTGGCTCGAAGAAAACACGTGAAAAAGACTGGGATCCTAGACCTATGCTCTCAGTGTCCTCTACCCAAGCCTGAGCGACCAAATCTCCTGATGAGGTGAGGGTCACCGCGCCCTCGCACAGTCGGAGTATAAATCTCCATGACTGACCATATATGACATCACCATTTCTTTTATTTTCATGTTTCACCCTAAGTGTCTACGGTTTCTTTGATTTATTTCCCATCTACAAGCTATCAGTCCCAGACCCGAACTTGTTCTATAAGAACCTCAACTAATCCTAGGTCAGGGATACAGACCTGTTATGATAGTCTCTCTCCCAACTCCTACTGAAGAACATCAATCTTATGATCTTGGCTATCATATCGGAAAACATCTTTCTTTCCTACGTCCCAAAGGATTCACAAGCACCCACAAGATCGGGCTACCTCTTAGAGGAAAACTTGCTTCATGGGAAGTTCATATAGTCTTATTATCATGTATGATAACCACATATATATATCATTAAGTTTATCCCCCAATCTCATTACTAATAATATGTGCTTCAAGCCCACCTTTATAAGTAACAATTATCCTAAGGCAGGCTCAAAAATGGTTACTAATAGGGGTTTACCCTTTCAAAGTTTGTCATATCAAAACAGTGACAATGTGCATGTACACTTCATAGTAGTTCAAGGCATCTAATCCTTTTAAGTTCACACCCAACTTCATGGCTTCAAAGACACCATCTAAGCATTCAATTGACTTTAAAGTCTAACATTTATAGGGTCCTTTAGAGGGCATCGCATGCTCCAATCATACATCTATTCTACTCATAGATCTATGTGTACAGCAAGCATATGGCTGCAAACATAAGGCAGTTCAAAGCATCGAAGTTCTCCTAGTCACTCAAGTAAAGTTGTAGCATTCAAGTCCACAAAATCCACTCAAAATCCATGCTTAAAGATCATCAAATCAGTGGTCAACATCTAATCTATTTCATAAATGCTCAACAATGACTTGCAAAGGTGCACAATACCATATAGCAGTGCATCAATAGCCAAAATCATCTATTCATCCTCTCTTAATCCCTCTCCTTTATGGGATTAAATCATAAATTGATTTCTCATTTCAATATAAGGAGAACATGGGGACTTGGGGGTTCTTAAAACCTATTAAAGGATGCCTAAAATTTTGATGAAAACATGCATCCAACAATGAAATTCGACCATAGCAAGGTCCATGGACAGCAACCAAATTGGTCTCAACATCACCACAAAAACCAATCCAAACACATGGATTTCATGGGTATCGTATCCCCCATATATCCAACATCAAATCCACCAAAGGGTGTCTAAGAATATTTCCAAAATCATGCATCTCCTTAGCCATAATGCGACCATATCAAATCTGGACATTCAGTGGTAATCATAATAACAACATTCATAAACTCCTCAAAACTCATCCTATTTCGAAACTAAACCCATGGATTGATGGTTAACATGAAGGAGTATCTATCAACAAGTAATTACACTCAAGGAGACCTGAAGAAACTCCTTAAATCCATCATAAAACTATAACTTAAAGTGCATGGAAAGATCTGAACACATTCAGTTACTTGTATATGACAGCAGCTAAATCATTTCCAAATCACTTCAAATTCCAAAATAAAAGCCAAGAATCATAGGACACTTAATGGAGATATAATCAGTAAGCAAATCTACACAAGGGATCTCAAAGAAAATCCCCATATCATAAAAATTATTACCCAACATTTAGCAACAACAATCTGAAATTTTAGAAAAACTATCCATGTATATCCTCTCTAAAAATTCCTAATCACTTGCAATTTCGTGTACAAACCCATGGATTGAAGGCCAAATTAGTGGAGATATAATCAACAAGTAATTCTACCCAAGAGAGCTCAAGAAAGATCCCAAAACACATGCATAACTTGGATTTGAAGAACAACAATCAGATCTGGACACCACAAAAAAAACGTCCACTCTAAAGCTTCAAAATCCTAATTTTTACCAACAAAAACCCCAAAACAAAGACTTGATCTAAGACCTGGGATATAAGTGGTATCAAATTTACAAATTGCAGCAAAAGGAGGGCTAAATTTGTACCTCAAACTCAAGCTTCAAGAGCTTGAGGAAGAACACTCCAAGAACAAGTGTTGAGCAGTCCACACCTTGGGCTTCAAGATTGGATTTCTCCTCTTCTTTGGCCCTTGATCTTACATGCAATGCAAGATCCAAGATCCTCTCCTCTCCATCTTTGATTTGAGCTCTTGAAACTCATATTTGGATGAGAAATGGGGAGTGGATCAATGGGAGAAGGTGGAGGAAGGAGGGTGGACGGCCATGGCTTAAGGGGGAAGAAGATGAGAAGAGAAGATAAGTGGGATGAAGGGGGCGTTAAGGGTGTTTATGCCCTTGGGAAAATTGCAACATAAAACCCACATACTCCTTGTATTTGCATTTAAGGCCCACCTATGAATAGTAACCCATAATTAACTACTAAACCTTACTTAGCCTCTTAATTCCACTTAACCACAAATGACATCTCAAAATGTTATCAAGCTCACTGATGAGTCATCATCTTGGGCTAAATTAGTCATTAGGATTTAGGGATGTTACAGTTAGCTCGTGCTAGAAATCAAGTGCATCGTGCTTGTGGGGTGCGTACGAGTTTTGTGAGGCCTGAGGCGTCAAGAGGTTGACTGTCGGTGAGCTGCTCCATAGTGAGGGGAGGAGCAGCGGTCGAGGATGATTCGATGGGTCATGGAGATGAACGGAGTATGGCACGAAGATGGCAGCTCCGATGCGGAGCTTGAGCGATGGACAGAGAACGGTGATGTCGAGCGGAGATGATGGGAAAAATAAGAGAAAATCGGAGAGGGAGAATATGAAGATTGGAGAAGAAAATGGAGGAATCTACCTGAGGTTGGAAGCTCAGGGAAGAGCTCCTAGTTGTCGCTCGAGGGTTGGCAGTGGACCCGAGCTCGTGCAGCTCGTCGAAGAAGCTGTGGCACGACGTGCTATGTCATGGATCCCGCCGGAGATGATTTTCTGTCGTCGCTCGATTTCTAACCTAATCCCTATCATAGATAGGAAGACTCGAGCTCTAGGAACTCTCGTGCAAGGGCAGATGGGCTGGAAAGTGGTCGGAGGTGGAGTATTTAAAGGGAGAAGGTGGAGGTCTAGGTGATGGGGAGGTGATGCTCGTGGAGCGTGTGGATTGACGAGGAAGGGTGTCATGGAGATTATGGAGGCTGGCGAGGATGAGGGGGGTATGTGCGACATCGTGGAGGTGTTGATGGGCGGAGAGGGTGGCTGTAGTGGTGCCAAAAATAGGAAGGGCGGAGAGGAAGCGCGAGGTGGGCGACGTGGGCGAGGCTTCCTCGGGAAGTAGAAGATGATGTCGTAGCCGTTGGATCTCTTCATCCAACGGCCAGGAGGTGGGCGTGAGGGAGCGGGCAGGATTAAATCAGGCATGCTAGATTGAAGGGCTATGGAGGGTGCCATGTGGATGGCATAGGCGAGGGCACTGGCGAATGGTGGAGATTAAATCTGGCATAGGATCGAAGGGTCGTCGATTGAGCGGGGATGAGCGGATGAGATCTAATCATCGGGGCTAAGATCCAGCGGCCATGAGCGTGACATGTGGACTAAGGAGAGTGACACGGAGACAGGCGATGAGGATGAGATCTGGGACGATGATCCAAGGGTCGTGATTTAGGTGGGAGTGAACGATGTAGATGGGATCATCGAGGATACAATCGGGTGGTGGATATGTGACCACGTGGAGGGCTGAGAATGAGGCAGAGGCATGTGGTCTGGATGGAATCTGGGGAAAGATCGGACGGCTGAGAGGTGATGCGACATTGAGGGCCAAGATCTGAAGGAGAATGTGATCTAACAGCCAGGAGACGAGGCACGTGGCGGGTGGCTAACTAGGTCGTGTGGTGCAACCAGAGGGTGCCACGTGGCCCAATCTGATTGATTGAGGAAGAAATATGGCGTAAGAGGGATAAGATGGCCGAATTTGAAAAAACTCAAAACATGAAAGTTCTAGATCTTGATGAGCTCTACAAGTTTCATGTTGACCAAAAACAGAAATGAGGTCGAATAGATTAATAAAATAAAAGGCTACAAATATACATACATTTAGTATACAATGGGGGTCCAAAACCCAAGTTTTGCATACGAGCTCCAATTTAAATGAAATTGGTCTCATTTTGAAGGTCTCTGAATGTGTATTAATTTAAAAGTGAGTAGACCTAGATTTGAAGATGTATAAGATAAATATGTGCATTCTAAGGTCCAAGGTCTCCAACTTGGTTTGGGGTTTTAGTTGGCCAATTTACATGTTAGTATTTTTTAGGTATTTTTCTTGAATTATTGGTAGTAATATACAACAAAATAAACTGAATTTATGGGATTTAAAGTTAGTGAAATATAAATACAGGTGAGTGAGTTTTACAAGTGAATTGGGCTTCTTATTTAATGAAGATGTGAATGCTAAAATACAAATGTTATCAATGCATGCATGAATGCTAATTATGCTATTTTGGTGGAAATATGCTCCTAATTACTCTGGAAAAATGCTCTATTTTCAACTTTAAGAATGATGAATCACATATTCATCAACCCCCTATACTTAAACCTTGCTCGTCCCAGAGCAACTAAAATGAAATGCAAGAGCGAAATGATTTTGGGTTCCATACCATGGTCATAAACAAAAAGTTTAAAATGGAGCTTGATTCGACGTTTGGATTAATTGTGTGGTGGTGGAACCTTATTGGGATATGAACTTATGACCTAACAAACTTCAAGTTCCACAAGTCTTCTATTCAAGACTTCTCAATAGTTAGGTCAGAACAAATCCTCAGATGCAAATTTCTGATGACTATGATTCTTACTTGTATTGTGTAAGTGTAAAATATCTCTACACATCAGAAATGGCTAAGAAGTATCCTCCTCTAACAAGCTAACTCTAATTCCCTAGTCCAGTAACTCTTTCCTCGAGGAGGGGGGTATTCCCTTCTAAGTTCATGTGCGACCATCTCAAGAAGAGGGGGTGGAGAAAAGAATGGATGGTAGCCAGTGTAGCTATCTATCCCAGGATGCTGGACCAGCGTAGCCAAGTCACCCAGCTGCAAACTTCTTGCTAATATACATACTCCGGCAGGTATTTTATTTTCACTCAGGCATGTCTTATTTTTTGGAGTTTTTGCATTTTTTTTTCTTTTTTATTTTGAACTATATACAAGGTGCAGCATATACGTCAGGAGTTTTTCCTCTTGAGCCAGTAGACTATCCCTCTTTTGAAGCATCATTGCAACCCACAGCATCCCGTCTTTAGATGTCAACACCACCAGACTAGGTTGAGATGCACTACCCTCCCTAGAGAAGGACGGATGTTCCACCCGTGTGCTACTCCGAGCTAAAGGATTCTACCTCCTCACCACCTCATCAATGAAAAGCCATGTGCATTGTGCTTGTCCAAGTTAGGTCACTGTTTAAAAGAATCATGTGTGTGCACGAGATATTCTATTTAGACTAATCAAGATGACATGTGAACATAGACTTGCGGAATCAAAGAATTAAGTCACTTGACCTGAGAAATCTTAACTCCAGTTACTATAAGGTTCCTCTGAAATTAGGTGGATTACGTTCAAATCAAGTCCCTCTTCAACATCTACTAATATCTTGGTTCAGAACCCACTAGCTTTTCACTCTGCATATGCAAGATATGCATATGAGATGTAGATGGGATGCTATGTAGATGAATGAACACGCAAGACACTTTTTCTTACTTTTTATATGCACAGATGATGTGCAAGAGTAAATAAAAAGAATTTGATTTTGATTAATGTTTTTTTTCATTAATGTATAGTATATACAAAAATACATGAAAGTACGAGGTATGGGTAAAGTATATATGTAATATATACACACCCCCCTATACTTAGCGTGTGCTATGTCCTCAGAGAATGAAAAGTGAGGAAGAAGACATAGTTCGTGCTAAGCGTAGGAGAGAGAAAAGAAACAAAATGTATAGAAGTCGTCCTGCCCCCTATACTTAGGCTCTGGCAGCCTAAGTGTAGAAGAAGATAAAAAAATAGGGCAGACGAGGTCAAGAGGGGAAGCGGATGAGAATATACATGATGGGCATCGGTCCCCCTTATACTTAGGCTCTGGAGTATAGGACAGTAGTGAGTATGAGGGTCGATGAGATCTTGAGGATGTACATAGAATGATGAAGAGGCTCGGGTCACTCTCCCACCTATACTTAGGATCTGGTCATCCTAAGTATAGCCATAAAATGAAATGATATAGAGCTGGGGCAAGTGATTCGAATCACTGGGGAAGGTGGGAAAGAAAATATATACAAGGAAGATTGAGAATATACAAGAATCAAGAAGGTTTGTGACAAACCTTCTTGCGTGAACGAGGAGGTAAGGAATATACAAGTGTGTCGCTGTTGGAATCATCCTCAGATGAATAGTAGTGAGGTGAAGGGATCGTCCAACGAGGGTCGACACACGGCTGCTTGCTTAGATACGTCTTAAGAACAACTGAACTAAGCTCACTCGTATAAATCACCTTATCCGGACCAGACAAGGACTCCTCAGAAAATTCCTTCTTCGATATGTTGAAGAAAACTTTCTTAGTCGGTTTCCTAGAACCTGAATCATTGAGAGTGATATGAGAGCGACGTGCATTGAGAGGTTTGGGGGAACACCTCGAGGAATCAATTCTTTACTTCCTCTCACTAGATAGATGACTAGAAGAGGGAGAAATTGTGTTTTTATGTGGAGTCAATTTAGACTTGGTTGTTTCCTTTGAAGGTCCAGGATGTGGTACAGTGCTGACCATGGGTTCCTCATCAGATGAGTCACCATATAGATTTTAATATTCCTGAAGGGTCAGCACACATCTCGGGAAGGTGCTACTGATCTCATTTGGCTTGGCATTATTGGGATCTTGTATCGGATCATCAAAATGGTTAGAGCAATCAACAAAGGTCGTGTCCGACTCAGTGATAGCTTATGGTCGTAAGTCCTCCTTGGAAGTTGTCATGATGGTGGTACAAGAAGTTGATGAAGTGGAGGTGTGGGGAGTCTCAGAATCAAAGGTCATCCGGATAGTCGGTCTCTCAAGTGTAGCAGAGAGGTGGGAGTCATCTACCTCTCGATGGTCACGACTGTCAGCGGATGTACAGATCACCTTAGAGTAAAGTGTATCAAAGAATGGTTGAGGTCGAAGCATTCCCAATGCTGTAAAACCGATTTCCCGAGTCTCGTAATCTATAGTCGCCTTAGCCAAGACTAAGAATGGCTTCCCGAGAATAATACAAGAGGAGCGGGTCCTCTGCTGGCCATCAGGGACCTGCTGTAAGGGGGGAGGGTGTCTGAGCCACTCGATCGAGATCGAGCGGTTCGCACGCTAAGGGTCCACAAAACCCTTAATTTCGTGCGAACCGCTCGATCTCGATCGAGCGGCTCGGACACCCTCCCCCCTTAAAGCAGATCCCCGCTGGCCAGCAAAGGATTCGTGCTCTAATAGGAGACTGGGTGAACTCTCCTTGGTGCTCAATGTCAATGACTGTGAAGTCTACCTGGAGTAGAGCACCTTGGAAAGTTATGATGACTGAAATGGTTCCTCTCGGTTGTTTGATAGATCGATCAGTGAGATGAACGATCTCTCTCAACTTTCTGATTGGCATGAGTTTGAGCTTGTCAAACATAGAGATCGGGAGGATATTTATCGGTGAGTCATCATCGATTCTCGCATGGGTAAAGATGGTGTCTTTGATTTCACACTCAACTCGGGGCAACCGCTTTACTATACGGCTCTTGGTCTTTCTCCCCATCACCAAGGAGGTTGCCCTAGACACTATGTTTCTTTCAGTCCTTGTTCTCTTATTACCCGGCCTCTTGGACATCAATTTACTCTTTACATATCTCTTGAGGTCGGGGAAGTGATCTATGGCCTTTTATTAAGGAACGTTTGAAAGTCAATTCTTCATCGAGTGCTTCCCTTAGGGCAGGATCCAATTTTTTTAAATCTTTTTCATTTTCTATTTTTATGGATTTTTCTAACTTTTCGATGTTTTTGGTCTTTTTGGGATTTTCAATTTTTTTGGTGTATTTAACGGATTAATGATCGGACTTTGGATTGGAGGGTAAGTGGTTAGTAGAAGAGGGAGGTAGAATCGACTCCAGTTGTACATAATGTGTGGATTCCCTAATGTTCGCTTTTTTTAACTTCAAAACTACTCTTGTCCTTTTCCACTTTCATTCCCAAGCTGTCAGAAACTGCTGCAATATTTCCATGACATCTCTCAACTTGTTACCAAATGATTCATTTTTCGCGATAAGTCGAGAAATGCCATCCTCCAAAAAATTCTCGTGACGAATCATGGGATACTTTTGCTCAATTGGAGGATAGTGCTGAGATATTGGGGTCTCATACTCAACATACCTAGACTCTAGCATGTAATTCTGGGTCGATTATGGATTATTTGTGTTGCAGATATCGGTCGGAGCCTCATGTAATGGAGTTAATGAACGGGGGACTGGTAAGTCTAGCTCATGAGTCCAAGCCCTTGAATGAGTAGGCTCTCCGAATGTGTGATATGAAGGATTGTCAATGTTGGCTTTATTACTAGGATCAATCAAGTCAGGAAGATTATAAGGTGCATGTCTCTCCATTCAGGTTGTTCGATCGACCATGTTATTCTGCCAGTCATCTGTCTCAGCAGTGGCTTGCTCTTCGTAGGGATCATTGATTCCAAGAAGCTCTCAAGAATAAGGACTGTCATCCCAAGATGGAAGTGGATCCAGAGTGTTAGAACATGGAGTAGGTGAGAAATGCGAAGAAGTGGAGAAGTCAGTCGAAGGTCTGACTTCATAATCGGATTGAGGTAGAACCGTCCACGGGTAGGGGTCTCATGTAGATGGCGGAGGATACATGGAAGAAGGAGAAGACAAAGATGAATGGTATATGGTCGAGGATAAATGACCATAGGTCTCAGGGTCTGGGGACCAATATCCCGACATCTTAAAGAGGAAATGATGAATGTAAGCATATTGAGGTAGAAACTTGCAATTACACAGGGTAACGCACATGGACATACACAAAGACAAACGCAAGAGCAAACCCTGAGTCCACGCTCTACACGATGAAGGACCCGAAGTCAGGTACGATTAATCTGGTTGATTTTCAGTGTGATTTTTCAAGCAAGTAGTAAAGGTTACGCATCCTATAGGGGAGTCGACTCAAAGCTAGATGCGTCTCCCCTGTTTAACCTGTCACCTAACATACCAACGCCCTTCCATTCTCCACTCCTATCACTAGCCAAAATTTCAAGGACCTACCCCTATCTACCTACAGAGTAGGTGGAGGCTGACAAGGTTGTAACTTCGTCCCTATCTACCTGTCGGAGCAGGCGGAGGCTACTAGCAACTTGTCGTGGTGCACCGCAATTTCGCCCCTATCTACCAATCGGAGTTGGCGGAGGCTACTTGGCACTGGTTAGTTGAACCCATAGTTCAGCCTATGATATTTGCTCGGATCCAGGTACGCAATATGGAAGGAGGGGATTTTGGCTCTACCTTAGGGTGTACACACACACTCTATACCCTCACTCAACCTGAAAACAAGGTTAGGGTTAATCTCCCACAAACAGAATTCCGATTGTATTGAGTTTTTTTGGTCAAATTTGTTTAGCAGTCCCGGGTTTAAGTTAGGGGATCACTTGTTTAGTCCAACCACGAAGCACGCCTATCATCTAGTCCCAATTTCCTTTTTAACCTAAGTTTGAAAAACCAAGGGGGAAGGAGTCGAGAAAAGCCGATGCAAGATAAAACTATGATGAAATGCCAAGTAGAGAAAACTTACAGTGATACTTTCACTTTTTAAGCATGATGCAAAACAGAATTGAAAACTTTATACTATATGCAATGCAAACGATAAAAGCCACTCTTAGACAGGCAGTTCTATTAGCGAGTGAAGCACGGATTGAATTTAGCTAAGATCTACGGTCTAAGTGTGTCTTTTAAATGCGAAGTGTGGTCTTAGAATTTTATGAGCACAAACAGATCCTAAAGTAGCTCTAAGAGCCACAAGTGCAAGCATATTCTACGCAAAGCAATCCACATAGCACACGGGGACACATTTTCACTATACTTACACGTGCGAGAACCCAAACGGGAATCGCTGGAAAAATGCAAAATGAAAACAAAAAATACAAGTCCTCACAGTCACTCAAATTATTTAAATGCAAGTTCCTCGGTTTGCATGGCGAAGCACCTTCGACTCCTCGTTTTCCTCGCACTAAAATAAATGGAGGTCAGATAAAGGACGACACAAAAATAAACAAAAATAGATGATACAAGAATATTCACAAGAAAATCCGGGAATCAGACTACCCGAGGATGGAAAATCAAAACTTAAAATTATCTAAAAATTAACCTAAGCCGTGCATCACCAGCAATGGCGCCATCTAACGCGCCCTCATCTACCCTTGTTAATTCAACTGAGTTATCAATCGAATTAGGTTTTTCGTTCGTTGTAGTCAGGTAATCGAGACTTCGTCAAAAACCACTCAAATTTTATGGATAATCAAGTTCAAGCGGCAAATTTATTTTACATGGATAAGCCCAAGGTCGAACTCAGAGAGGCAGCTATCTCCTTAGGTAAATTTCAGTTAATTTAGAGATCAAATTTTCAGTAAAATATTTTTAGCCTTTTTATAAAAAAAATATGCAATTAAAGAAAACACAATGTAGTTTCAAGCCAAATTTGTAAGTTAAATTAGAAGGATAGACAATAAAATCCAAAATTAATGAAACTTGGCCAGAATATAGAATGCTATGAAACTAAGTTACTGCAATTGTTTTGGAATTTTTAGACTCTAAATGAATTAAAAATGAATAAAATATGAATGTAGGGTAGTTTTTTGTAAAATTAAATCTAATACAAAGCAGATTATTTTTAGATATCAAAATTGTCCTATATAGGTCTAAGTGAGAGGAATCTAGGAAAATTAATAAACCTAAAAATCTATGTAAATTGGACCTATTAAAATCAATTAGGCAAAATACTCTTTGATTTATTCTGGCCTTAGGATGCGTGCAAATGCTATGATTTTTGGGCATAACGTAGAGCAACTTAACCTAAGTCTAATGTGATTTTATGGTGATTTTTGGTGCAATAAATATTTAATAATTAATAAAAGGCATACAGTGGGCAAAATATGTGAAATTCCACCAAAATAATATTATTAAACATGACACGTGTCACAAAAGATAAAAGAAAGTTAAACTACAACATGTAATTTTTTTAATTTAAAAATGATGAGAAATGGATACCTAGGTATGCGTGCAAACACAGGGATATGAATGCAAAACAGAAAATAAAATTTCTTAAAATAAAACGTGCATACAGGGAAAAAAGAGCAAATACCTATAATGTCGGGGGTGTGGATGCAATTTTCCCACTGAAACACGTGCTCCTCACGTGACGCTTCGGGTAGGGACTAAAATACAATTTCTAAAAGTTGCAAGGGCCTCGTTGCAAATTACCCAACCCTCACATGAGAGACACGTGAGGGGGTTAGACTCGAACGGCGATGGAGGCTCGGGAGGAGGCTCGGGAGGCTCTGGAGTTTGGCTTAGCATCATATCAACTTCGGGTGCTCTAAGCCAATGGTCGAGGAAGAGGCTCAGAGGCTCCACGTGGGAAAAGTTGGGCTGTTCGCAGAAGCTGGCTATGTGGCATGATCAAGGATCGTCAGATCGAGGTCGATCCAATGGTGGTGATGACTTACGACGTGGCATGATGTGAGCTGTTGGATGGCGATCAATCCAACGGCATCTTGATGTCGAAGCAGAAATGACGTGGAAGAGTAGTGGCTGTTGGAGCCTCCTCATCCAACAGGGGCGGGAAGCAGGCGACGTGTCGTGAAGAGGGTCGTCTGATCAGAAAGATCCAATGTTATCTGTACGTCATCTTCTCTGGTCCGTTGCCTCCTGCGGCGGACTTGGCGGGGCTCCGGCGATGGGCTCCTTGCTCCGCCTCCATCGCCCATGGTCGATGAAGCTCGGCATTGGCTCCTAGATAGCTGAGAATGATCGTGGAAGCCTCAGGGATCCGCCAGAGCATCTGAAAGCAACTGGGGAGGTCTGTAGGCCGGAGGCGAGGAAGCTCGAAGTAGCTCCAGTAATGGTTCCGGCCAATGAAGAGAATGGTCCCTGCAGGGTTAGCTCGTGACAGAAATCAAGTGCATCATGCTTGTGGGGTGCGTGCGAGTTTAGTGAGGCCTGAGGCGTGAAAAGAGGGTGACTGCCGGCGAGCTCCGCTACCGTGAGGGGCGGAGCAGTGGTCGGGGATGATTCGATGGTTCGTGGAGACGAACGAAGTGTGGCACGAAGATGACAGCTCTGATGTGGATCTTGAGCGATGGATGGAGAACAATGATGTCGAGCGCAGATGACGGGAAAAATAAGAGAAAATTGGAAAGGGAGAAGATGAATATTGGAGAAGAAGATGGAGGAAGCTACATGGGGTTGGAAGCTCGTGGAAGAGCTCCTGGTCATCGCTCGAGGGTTGGCAGCAGACCGAGCTCGTGCAGCTCGTCAAAGAAGTTGCGGCATGGCATGCTACACCATGGATCTCGCAGGAGATGATTCTCTATCGTCGCTCGGATTCTAACCTAATCCCTGTCATAGATAGGAAGACTCGAGCTCTAGGAACTCTCTTGCAAGGGCAGATGGGCTGGAAAGTGGCCAGAGGCAGAGTATTTTAAGGGAGAAGGTGGAGGTCCAGGTGATGGGGAGGTGATGTTCGTGGAGCATGTGGAGCGATGAGGAAGGGTGTCATGGAGATCATGGAGGCTGGCGAGGATGAGGGGGGTATGTGCGACATCGTGGAGGTGTTGATGGGCAGAGAGGGTGGCTGGAGTGGTACAAAAAATAGTAAGGGTGGAGAGGAAACGTGAGGTGGGAGACATGGGAGAGGCTTCCTCGGGAGGTAGAAGACGATGTCGTAGCTGTTGGATCTCTCCATCCAATGGCCAGGAGGTGGGTGCGAGGGAGCGGGCAGGAGTAAATCAGGCGGGCTAGATCGAAGGGTTATGGAGGGCGCCACGTGACTGGCGAAGGCGCGGGCGCTGGCGAACGGTGGAGATTATATCTGGCATAGGATCGCAGAATTGTCAATTGAGCGGGGATGAGCGGATGAGATCTAATCATCGGGGCTAAGATCCAACGGCCATGTGCGTGACACGTGGCCTAAGGAGAGTGTCGCGGAGATGAACGGTGGGGCTGAGATCTGTGACGATGATCTAAGGGTCGTGATTTAGTTGTGAGTGAATGGCGTAGATGGGATCAACGGGGCTACAATAGGGTGGTGAATATGTGACCACATGGAGGGCTGAGAATGAGGCAGAGACGTGTGGTCTGGATGGAATCTGGGAATAGATCAGACGGCAGAGAGGTGATGTGGCATGGAGGGCCAAGATCTAAAGTAGAAGAAGGTGATCTAACAGCCAGGAGACGAGGCGTGTGGTGGGCGGCTGAGTGGACCGTGTGGCACTACCAGAGGGCACCACGTGGCCCAATCTGATTGGCTGAGGAAGAAATGTGGCATAAGAGGGAAAAGATGGCTGAATTTGGAAAAAAACTCAAAACATGAAAGTTGTAGATCTCGATGAGATCTACAAGTTTCATGTTTACCAAAAACAGAAATGAGGTCGAATAAATTAATAAAATACAAGGGTATAAATATACATACATATAGTATACAATGGGGGCCCAAAACCCAGGTTTTGCATACGAGCTCCGATTTAAATGGAATTGGTCTCATTTTGAAGGTCTTTGATTGTGTATTAATTTAAAAGTGAGTAGACCTATATCAGAGGCTGTATGAGATATATATGTGCATTCTAAGGTCCAAGGTCTCCAACTTGGTTTGGGGTTTTATTTGTCCAATTTACAGGTTAGTATTTTTTGGTATTTTTCTTGTATTATTGGTAGTAATATACACAGTATAAAGTGAATATATACAGATGAGTGATTTTTACAAGTGAATTGGGCTTCTTATTTAATGCAGATGTGAATGCTAAAATGCAAATGTTATCAATGCATGCATCAATGCTAACTATGCAATTTTGGTGGAAATATGCTCCTAATTACTCGGGAACAAGGCTCTATTTTCAACTTTAAGAGTGATGAATCACAGATTCATGAGTCCACGTGTATTATTACAAACTAATAGCACAAAGTAAAAGTCACTCTCTCACAAAAATAAAAGAAAAAAGGCTATGCTCTCTCTATTGCTCTCTCCATGTAGCTCACAAGAAGAAGTGCTACTCCCCTCGTGGCTCGGGTGCTCCAACTATCTAAGCGGTCGCCCTATCCTCGACGTCCCTCGTAAGAATAATAGAAAAGAAATTATTAACATAGTTAATAATTTATCTCAAATAAAGAAGGGGAAAATAAAAGCATAAAGTAGTGAAAAAATAACACCCAAAATCTATCATATGCATTTCTCCCCAGCAATGGCACCATTTGATGACTAGGTTTTTGCAAGGGTCTAATGTGGTCTACACAAGGTGAGACCTACATTGTCGTTGAACCGACTACTCACAGAATCACTAGAACAATCAAGAATTAACCCACAAAAGATGAAGCAATGCAAAGCCAAAATGTGGAGTTAAAATTTATATAACTCTACAAAATGTGTATATAGTGTAAGTATATAGAGTGTCGAACACAAGGAGCAAGGGGAATAGAGAACAAAAATAGATAAAAGAAGACAATAATTGTTTTGGTGTTCTAAGATATTTTTTTATTTTTAGTGGGTTTCTAATTATTTAGCTTTTTGGAAATTTTAATTTGTATATTTTTTAAATTTTCTTTCTATAGTTTTTATATTTTTATATTTTTATATTTTTATATTTTTAGTTCCTTTATAATTAATGGAGATAATATATAGAATTGTATATAAATACTATAATAAATACTAGAAATAAATATTTATATAATGGAAAATCAGAAAAATACCTTAAATACGATCCTTTTTTTAAAAGGTTTAAAAATTTCTTTTGGATTTGTAATCATTATAATAATATATAAATATTATTATCATAAAGTAAGGAAATATAGGTATAAGTATACAATATATGCTCGTATGTATTTATGACTATACATATAAATACTCAAAATGCACAAAACAAATTCATTTTGTATTTTATATTTTACTCTTTTTTATGATTTTTATCTTATTTTTTACTATTTTTGTATTTTTAATGGAATAAAAATTTGAAAATAGTGAATAAGAATAAATAGCCAGATTGTTTTGGAATTTAAAAATAGCTACTTAGCTCAAAAATTATCAAAACTAATTTTAATATATATATATAACCAGAAAATGCAATTCTTTGATTTTTTTAATGATTTTTTATAATTTTTTAGGATTATAGAGGGATTGTTATTTTTAGTTTTCCCTTTGATTTTTTTAGTGATTTTTTTGTCTGTAGGTGAAAAATACAATAATATGTAACCTTTATTTTTTAGTATTTTTCAAAACATTTTTCTATTTTTTATGTATTTTCTAATGCAAATGGGGAATAAATTCAATGTTTTTGGAATTTAAATAGGGAAAAATGGGGCAGCCCCCTAGGGGCAGCCAACATGGCTGCCTCCAACCCATTTTTCGCAATTTTTTTATTTTTTTGGAAAAATATCACCATGTATATTCATCCCTATATCCCTCCTATATGTCATTCAAATTTCGTTAGAATTAGAGACTCCTACGGCCTCCATCCAGACGTCATTTTTTTAACAATTGTAGGATTTTTTAAATCGACCTTGTCTGGATGAAGGCCGTAGGAGTCTCTGTTTCTGATAAAATTCGAATGGCATATCGAAGGGATATAGAGGTGAATATACATGGCGATATTTTTCAAAAAAAATATAAAATTTGCCTAAAAATGGGGCGGGGCAGCCATGTTGGAAGCCCCCAGGGGGCAGCCCCATCAACCCCTTTTAAATATATGAAAATATTTTTATTTTCCATGCAAAAAATATATGTGATTAGTTAATAAAGCAGGCACTTAAAATAATTTCCTACAATTTATAGATGAAAAATGATATTTTTAATGCACGAAATAAAGGAAATAAAAATACAATGTTGTCAATGCAAATAAAATAAAAAATACAATTAGGAACAAAAATTAAAAGTCAACGGGCCTCTGCATAAATTCTTGCAAATATATAATTCATTCTATGTTAGTAGGGGTATAAATGTAATTTGTAGAACATGGCAGGGCATACATGCAATTATCCCAAAAAAATTAAATTGAGTAACAAAGTTACTGGACTAAACAATAACACAAGTACCAGGGGGTCCTTGCAAAAAAGCTAGACACCTCGCATGTATGGGCACATGAGGTGATGTGGTAAAGGACCAAAGTCCAAATACAAAGAGTATAGGGGCTTACTTGAAAAATAATCAAAAGTTTTTTCACTATAGATGATATTTAATGGATTAAAACTAAAATACAAAACATGCGAGGGTATCTAGCAAAATTACCCCCACTTTGCATGCAAAGGATGATGGATCAGGTATCACTTATGCACGTGGCAAGATCTAGGGAGCCGATGACGCTTCAATGATCAATGCCTGAGATTAGATCACATGGGCTGATCGGATGGTTGAGTGGGGTACCATCTAACGGTTGATATCAAAACTGGTGACAGAGTAGGATCCAATGGTGGTTGCTCTTCACCAAGAACAGGGAAGAACATCCCAAGGGGGAATCTTCTATCCTCAATTCCACCCCTCCTTCATGCGTATTCGGCAGCTCTTAGGTGCTTAGATCAATCATCCTATCGGTTTGCAACTGCCAGAAGCATTAGAAGGCTTCTGGAAACTCTAGTGTGGTTAGATGAAATCGATGAAGCAAAGTAGCTCCAGGTCCTTTTCCTTGGCAAAAATCGACCCAAAATGGGTCTTTGGCTGCCTAGACCGGCAGGGTTAGTCAACATGTAGAAAATACAAGGTCCAGGGTCTTTATGAGTTGGAAACGAGGGGAGATGAGGTTGGGTGGAGCCCTCTGACGAGGTAACATAGTAATCGAGGTGAATGGAGGTGCGGGGAGTGTAGAAGAAGAGAAGGAGAACGAAGGTAAGGCATTAGGTGGGTCAAAGGACAGTCAGGACATAGTGAAAAGGGGTCATCGGAGCTTGGCTCCGCCAAACTACGATTTTTAATTTAACAAAAATAAAGAGAAATTAAGTAAATGTAAAATATAAGATACTCTAATCTAGGTCCTAGGAACAGAAAGAAACACTAAACTATGGATCTACCTTCATGAGCTGGGAGCCTGGTCGAAGCTCCACCGTAAAAGGAGGCGATGCTTGGATCACCACCAAAACTCCTCTTCCTCCACGCCAACCAGCCAAGTGATGTTCCTGTTGTCACCAGGAAGCTCTAGGGTACAAGAGTTGGGAATTTCGAGGGTCTAAATGGGATAAAAATAAAAATGGTGGTTGGAGAGGTGTATATATGCAGGGCCATCTTTGATCGAGATGCTTGATTGACACAGTATTCCTTCGATCGAGATAATACAATCATGAAAGTATGTTGATCGATGAACAAAAGTTAATGAGGAATCAGGATGAAATGGTGCAAGAATCTGAGGGGAAAATCGATGAAGATGGGGAGTCAGTTAGGCTAGCAGGCCTAGGGTTGCAGGGGGCTCAGTTGACTGACGGGTCAACCGAGGCTGCAACCTGATTCAGACACATAGGTCACTACAAGATAAACCAGAATTCAAATTCAAAATAATTCAAATAAATTTATTTATTTATTAGTTAAAACATAAAAAAATATTTATTATTTCATATAGTATTTTATTATGAATTTTATTTATTTTTGACGTTGTTTAGTGTATGTTTATTTTTACAAGTATAAATATAAGTCTATTGACCTATATATTGGGTATTTTATTTTCTATTTTATATTTTCTTATTAAATCTACATAATTTATATATTTATAACTTATTTTATAATATATAAATATATTTTTATTATATTTTTCTGAGGTGATTTCCATACTTAAATAAATATATGAATTTATTACATACGGGGGTGTGTTTTTCATCTATGTCTTTGAGTATACTATCTTATTTAATTGAATTTTTATGGAATTTTCTTTAATCTAGCTATGTACATGTTTACAAATAATATTAACAAGATTATAAAATATAAAAGTATGAAAAAACAAAGAATAAATAAAATGATTATTGTATTTATGTATAATGTACAATTGGGGTCCAAAACCTAGCTTTTGCATCTTAACTCTAAATTAAATGAAATCACCTTCATTAAATAGCTTATTAAAAGTTATATATAATTAAAGGAGATTTTATCAATTTTATATAGTATGGAGAAGATACAGGTCTGTGAAGTTTAGATTTTGGGTTTTTATTTTGAGTGTCTAAAGCACATTGTGCGTTATCTTTATTTGAAATAAATTTTATATTTTTATATGCATTTTTATCTATAATATTCATGTACAAAGTTTATTGATTTTATGTATAAATAATAAAGAATAGAATATGTCACAAAATAAACTTATTGATGAACAAAAATTAGGGCTTTATTGTGGTTTTGGCCCTTATCTCCCCCTACTTTATTCCTTATCGACCCAGTCATCTTGATGCCTAGGTCTCAGGGTTTAGTGTCATTCAATACCTATGGTATTTCATTTCTTTCTCTTTTAATTTCTTTATTCTTTTATTTTGGCTTTAATTACAGTATTTCGCACAATATTTACATTGTAAGTAATAGATGTTATTTTATGTAGGATAATGATATATAAATGCATTTAGATAGGGTATAGATGTCAAAATGAAATAATAAAGGTGATGAAATGGAGATTCATCATTAGCTTGCACTGAAACTCATGGGAAGACTTGTTGACATCCTCTAAATAAATGTGGTGTGATCACAAAGACGAACTTATCCCATGAAGATTTGAAATATTCCAATATATGGACTTGCAGTTTCTCTCTAGAACATATAGCAAGCGAGATTCTTGTTCATCGATCAACTGCGAATGGATGATGACCGAAAACATTTGGGGCTCACCCCGCAAGGAAAGCATACTTAAGTGTTGACTATAGTGGCTAGAGATCTGATGGAATATGAGCTGGCTTCACGACTTCTTCTTGAAACTATATAGGTGGATGCTGATATCTTTGTACAAATGTAATGGTGTCCATCTCAGTTACCCGTGTAGAATGTAGTATCTCAAACACATCAGATAAAAACTCACCTTGTTCGGATACAGAGGGATCAAAATCAAATATCTCATAAAACTCATCAACATACGACTCGTCATCAACAAGGGAGCAGAATCAGTTGTGCTTTCTATATCGTCCACCATGGAGAGGAATTCCTAGGTTTCAATATTATCCAAAGACAAAACTGGGTCTCTAATATCTGCCAAAAAATCACAATCGTCAGTAGTAAAAGTGATTGAATCTCTCACATCTGACGTTAACTTTCATAGGCAGCAGATCTTGGGTCTCTCTATTATAACCTTCTCATTATAGGAACAAAAGGTTATATTCCCATATCCATAATCTACAACAACCTCGGTTGTACGTAGAAAAGGTCGCCCGAGTATGATAGGGGTATGGAGTAGCGGTGTAGAGGAACCCATATTTAAGACAATGAAATCTACTGGAAATTACGTACCTTGTGATGAGCGCTAAAAACCTACGTTAATTTTGTGGAATTAACAAATAAAATGTCAAAGTTCTTGTAGTCAGGAAATTGAGTGATTCGTCAACAGTGATCGCAGCGAGAAATGATATGGAACATCGAGTCTCAATGTTATCAGATTATTTATTTTACCTAGGTAAGTCCCAAGGTCAAACTCAAGGAGGTAATGTGAGGGTTTAAAATTAATCTCTGAATAATTCAAGAAGTTAGGTTTTCAGAAGAAGAAGAAGAAGAAGTATATTTCTTTTTGGTTTTTTTCTCTTTTTCATCTTTTTATGGATTTTTTAATTAAGAGGATGTAATTAATTGGGAAAAGAAATGTGATGCATGAATTTTAGAAAAAAATTTAATGTAAAGAAATAATGTTTTGTTGTGTAATGAAATAAATAAATAAATGCAATATTTTTGTTAATTTTTAAATGATTGAAAATGTAAATGCAAGTAATGCAAAATGAATAAGTAAGGAGCAAGATGAACCAAGAAGAAATCGATCCAATTAGCATGTTCTCCAATTATTTCCACCAATATTTATTTAATTAAGCTCTGACTATTCTCCCAAAATACCCTTCAAATAATCCCCTATCATTGCAAATTTTATCGAGCAAAAGAATCAATGAATTAAAAGACAAGTGCTTAAGAATGAACAAAATAGAATCTCAATTAATTACTATCAAATAATATCTCAGGAATAGAATCTCAATGTTTAATATGAAAGACAACAAAAAAGACAACGAATCATGGATCAAAATGACACTAAAAACATCGAAATCCGGTAAATAGAGCTCAAGATATGACTTATTGAAATTCAGGGACTAAGTTATAAATAAAATATTTGTAGATATATACTTAGGGGTATTGTTATGTAATTATCCAAAAGTATGAGGATTCCACTACAAATTACCCCTAGTAGGGTATATTTGTAATTTCCTGGAACTAGAGAGGCTTCTACGCAATTTTCCCAGAGTCATGCGCTACAGGAGTAACTTAAGTTCTCCTGGTGATTCTAGAAGAGTCGAAGGGTGTCGGTGCAATTCTTCCACCCTTGCACGTGAGGTGTGCATTAGGGTGATTAGCTCGAGTAGATGCTCAAGCTGAGCCTTCACGTGGCAATCTTTTGCTTCTTTGAGACACCTAAACCTCGTGCCCTAGATCCGAGGCCGATGCTTGATATGAACCGTCGATGAAGCTCAATACAAGGGTTGAAAATTGGGGCTTTTAGGAATGGTGTGGATGCTCCTCATTCTTGATCGAACTGGAATTGTAGCTCTAAGGGGTGAAGCGGCTTTGGGGTCGTTGCGGTAGAAGGGGAGGGCAGTCCAGTCGACACACGACCATGGCTCTAGGCAGCGATTGACGTAGCACATGTGCTGTTATCATGGCAGACAGAGTTGCAGGTGCGGCAGGGCAGATAGCAGCGGCGACGAGCGATGGAATCGAATGGCTAGAAGGTTTATGAAGGTGATGGTGCGAGATCGACAGTGGCATGTCAAGCTGCAGGGCAAGGTGGCGGAGGAGCGTAGTCGGTGGCGAGGCGAGTGGAATGATGGGGAGGTTGTGAAGGGTTGATGGTCAAATGATGAGCGGGGATGACACAAAGGCGGTGATGTGAGTGATCGGAGTGGAATCAATCGTAGAGAAAATTGAGCGAGATCGATCATAGAGATGGAAGAGATGAAAGCGGATGATGGAAGGTGGAGGAGGAAGGATCGAGATGGGAAAACGAGGCGGTGTGATGTGGATTGGGTTTTGATGGAGGAGGGGGAGCAGCAGAGAAAGAAAACGATGGGTTCTGAAAGAAGAAAAGGGGGGAGGGGTATCTCCTGAAATGAGGAGGATGAAGGCCATCGACTCGATTATCGCCTCAAGTCTTGTGGCATACGCGATGAAGCTTTGAAGGATCTCACCTTGGATGATTGTTCTTATCGGTGAAGGAGGGTTGTCACCACCTCCTTCTGAGCTCCCTCTCTCGTTGCGGATATGGTTGATCCCTACAGATCGTTGGCGATGATGGGTTTTAATAGGAGAGATAGAGAGATGTAGCCGGAGGGGGTGATGAGTTGTTGGCGTTCGGCGGAGATAGGATAAGAGAAGGAGAGAGCATGGTTGGTTAGTGGTTGCAGGTCCACGGAGTTGGGGATAAGGTTGTTGAGGGTTTTGGTTACGATCGATGTAGGAGGACACGTCATGGTCTCAACCGTTAGGGTTTGTTGGTTGATGGGAATGGAGATAAGGAAATAGAGAGATGGCTGGAGTGGATAAGGTACGATCGTTAGAGTTGATGGAACGCAAGGCAGAGCTGGTTGGGGAAGGATGGAATGCAAAGGAACAACGTCACGTCAATCTTAGATGAATTAGATCTTGGTTTTCCAAACAGAATTTTTTTCTATTTTTTTATACAATATAAATGCAAATGCAAAAAATGCAATTGAACTAGGTATTAAGAAATCAAACAACTTAGCTAAATTAATTTTTATGTCAAATTAATACAAATTAGCCATATTGTATTTTTCCTAGAAACCTAATCCAATTATGAATATAGAATGTATTTTTTGGATTTTTTTAGGTTTAAAATGCAATAATGAAAAATGCACGCTTTTTATGGGTTTTTATGCAATTTCTCACACAACCAAAATGCAAAAATTATGAAATTTTTAGTGAAAGTTAAATATGATGAAATATTTTTTGCACTTTTTCGTGAATATATGATTTTTATGATTTTTAATGAAAATAGAGTAACTGTAAGTATTTAATTCCTAATTAATCTAAAAAATCAATTTATCCAATGAGTGGTTTATCTCAAAAAAGTAATTTAATAAGCAATCCAGAAGAGTTAAATATTCATAAAATTAATGTTTTCGTATTTAATTATAAATCATTTACTGAAATGACTCAAAAATATATTTTATGCACAAGACACATTCATTTTAGATGAAATTTGGATAGTAATTAAAACACATTTAGATGCATCATCTCTGATTTTAGAGCAAGCGTTAATTAAATACGAATTTCAGACCATGAATTGGGTAAAATATGTTATTTTCACTCAAAATAATTTTAATTAATTAACCACTTCTTACAAAATTACATTTAAATATCCAAAAGATAGAGTCTTATATGCTTTGTAATATGCAATTTTTGAATTAAAGAAATAATGCAAAATGGATGTCCAAATTAAAACATCGACACAGGGGTGTCCGTGCAGTACAAGAATTAAAGTAAACAAACTAAAATGTGTACGGGGCACTTTTTGCAATTAAATAAACATGATGGGGAGAAACTACATTTTTTCACAAATAAAAAAAATAACAAAAAAAGGGATGGAATCGAGCTTCTTCTCATCGTGGAAAACGTGGGTTCCGATAATCAAACCCACGGCAAGGACATGGGTGGAGTGATGCATTGTCACACGCGACGGGATTGCGGGTGGTAGCTGAGGGTACGCAGAGGCAAGGGCTGGTAGAGAGGGAGACACATGAGGCAGAGGCAAGTAGCCGTGTTTGCGGTTGCTGTTGTTCTGTGTTGAGGCAGTGCACGATCATCGTGTGTTGGTGGGGTGCTCCATCACACGCTGGTGGAACGAGGAGGAGTCATGGCTCTGCTAGAGCGGCAAGGAGGCCACTGGGCGGTGAGGAGGTGCCTCCGGGGATAGCGGCTGAGGGAGGGTTGGCGGTGGTGCCAAGGAGTCACGCGGACGGCTGGGCCTAGAGCATGGTCGCTGCTCGCATGGAGGCGCACTGTTGTTGCACGGTGAGCGGCAGGGCCGCCTACTGGGCATAGCTGATCTGTGATGAAAGAAGGAAGGCGGAGGGTGCAGTGGTTCCTCTGCCATTAACAGTGGTCGAGCTTGGTTGCAGCAGCATGACATAGCTGCTTTTTTGTTTATATTCTATGATTTTTTAAAATAGGAAACTAAAATTGAAGAAGTTGAAAGGTGGATGTGATGTGTTGTGATTTGGGTATGGAAGGTGGTGATTGTGTTGATGTGGTGTGGAACAACAAGAAAAGACAATGTTAGATAAATAAAATTAGGAGGAAAAGGAGAAGGATAACTTACCTAGGATTTTGTCAGAGGGTGCGGAGCAGTTATGTTGTACCCATGTCATCGCCTTAAGAAGGTCAGCGTAGAAGGACCTTCAAAGATCTACATCTTGGTTGGAGGGATGTTGCTATGAGGTGGAAGAAACCACCTCGGATCTCGCTGACGGCTCGCCGTCGCTCGACGTCAAAGAAGGAGTAGTCATCTCACGACTTCTACGGAGCTAGAACCTCTCTACCGTAGAATGGCGGATAGGGAAAATGAAGAGGATGAAGGGAATAATAGGAGGAAGATGGAGAGTTAGAAAAGAAGTGGGGTGGAAGTTGCGAAAGAAGTGGGAGAGGTGGAGAGAATGGGAGTTGGTGGAAAATAATAAAATAAAAATAAAAAATGAAATTTAAAAATTAATTAATTAATTAAAATTAAAATTAATAAATAAATAACAAATAATTAAAAATAAGTAAAAAATTAAATGATAATTAAAATAATAAATAAGTAAAATAAATTATTTAAAATAAAATTACAAAAATAATATAAAATGGGGTGACACGTGGCAGCTCCATGAGGTGCCACGTGTCGCACCCAGAAAAATTAAATGTAAACAAAAAAGAAAAAAGAAATAACAAAGGGATCAAATTAAAAAGTGATCAACACGAAAGTTGCTCATCCTGACGAGATCTACAACTTTTGAAGGACCAAAAATCCAAATAAACAATTTGAAAAAAAATATTTTTGAGTGGTATCCTATAGATATAAAATACGAAATTTCGGTCTTTTACGGTTTTTTTACATTTGAAATAATAAAAATCAAATAAAATTAGAGAAAATATAAAACAAATATTTACAATTTAATATATTTTTTTATTTTTTATTAATTAAGAAAATATAAAGATAAAATAGAATACAGGGACATATATACAATATACAAGGAGGGTCCCAAAACCCAAGTTTCACATACGGACTCTGATTCTTTTAAATTTGTTCTTGTTTTGAAGGTAATTGAGCGTACATTAATTCAAAAATGAGTAGGGGTGAATTGGAGACTGTGAGAGAGATATATTCACATTTTAAGGTTCTTAGTCTCAAACTAGGGTTTGGTTTTATTAGTCAATTTTACAAGTTAGTATTTTTTGATATTTTTCCTTTATTAATGTTTGTAATATATGCACTACAAATTTGATTTTATTCAATTATGAGTTAGTGAAAATAAATAAAAATAGTGAAAATATGGTGAATATAATAGTGAATTTGGCTTCTTATTTAATGCAAATATGCATGCTACAATGCAGACATTAATTCTAAATGCATGAATCAGAATTATGCAAATTAAATGGAGAAATGCAACTAACTACACAGGATCATAGGTCTATTTCCAACTTTTAGAGTGATGAATCACATATTCATCAACCCCCTATACTTAAACCTTGCTCGTCCCCAAGCAACTAGAATGAAATGCAAAAGTGAAATGATTTTGGGTTCCATACCAAGGTCATGAACAAAAAGGAGAATATGGAGCTTGACTCATCCTTTGGATTAATAATGTGACAATCTTTAAGTTCCACAAGTCTCTATTCAGGTCCCCTCAACAGTCAGGTCAGAACAAATCCTCATACGCAAATTCTAATGACTATGAATCTTACTTGTACTGTGAAAGTGAAATATAGCTCTCCTCATTAGAGTTGACAAATAAATAGCCTCCTTTAAGAAGCTAACTCTAATTCCCTAGTCTAGCAACTCTTTCCTCAAGGAGTAGGGTATTCCCTTCTAAGTTCAAGTGCAACCGGCTCAAGAAGAGGGGGTAGAGAAGAGAACGGATTGTGACCATTGTAGTCACATATCCGTGGAGATTGACCAATGTAGACAAGTCTCCAACTACAGCCTTACATGGTATGAGACTTTGAAGCATATGCCTTGCATATTTGACTATACAGATATACACACTCTGTCATGCATTTTATTTTCAATCAGGCTTGTCTCCTCTTTTAGATTTCTTTCTTCTTCTTTTTTTTTTGACATATATACAAGGTGCAACATGTCCATAAGGAGTTTTTCTTCTTGAGCTAGTAGACTATTAGTGAAGAGGATTTGTATAGGGTCGTACGGTTTCACAAGATGAAACTGCAGTTCATGCATTAACCACTCACGAAACCCTATTCAGACAACAATTAACCTGCAATAATGATCAAGCAATGAAAATAAATGTGGATTTAAAATTTATTTTATTTAACTCTACAAAATATGTATATAGTGCAAGTATGTAGAGTGTCGAACACATGGAGCAAACAGGATAGATCGGGCGAATTAGTGCACAAAAATATTTGTGAAGTATGTCTCTATATGTTCTTTTTGTGGGTTTTTATATTTTAATTTTGGTTTCGTTTTATATTTTAGTATTTTGATTTTTTTTATTTTTATATTTCTTTTATATTTTTTATATTTTATATTTGTTTTTCTTTAAAAGATAATGACGCTATATATAGAGTATATGTACAAAGTAGGCGATGATACATATAAATAATAATAATAGTCAACATAGAAGAAATAAAGTACTTTTGAGTTTTTAAATGTTTTTTTACTATTTTTGTGATTTTTTAAGAATTTTTGCTAATTTTTATATATTTTTAAAGTAAACAATACTATAAATTACGGTTTTATAAATAGTTGAAATTAAAATGGAAATTAAAAATAAAAAATGATATCCAAAATTTTCCAAATCAATTTTAATATAATAGTAATATATAGAAAATTCAGAGACATAAAATATATATTTTTTTGGTATTTTTATGGATTTTTATATTTTTATAAAGTTTTAGGGGTTTTTCAATTTTTAAGAGTTTTCTTTTTTACTTTTTATTTTTAGTCTCGAGATGTAAAATAGCTAAATAAATAATAAAACTATTTTTTTGGAATTTTTGAAAAAGCTTTTATATTTGTTATGTATTTTCTAGTGTAGACAGGGATAAAAAGGGATCTTTTTATTTTTAATAAATATTAAAAAGTCCTAAAATTGCAAAATAAAATATGTACATGAAAGTTGTACAATCAGGATCATACATGTATTTTTTGGGAATTTTTGGAGTTTAATTGCTATTTTAAATAAATTGAAACCTAAAAGAAAAACTACATTACTAATAGGGGCATTTTTGTAAATAAAAAAATCCAGGAGCCTAGTTGTAATTTTCACAAAAATATAACGAAATTAAAAAATTACTCGACTAAATGCATATATGAAGACCCGTTGGGGTCCACTACAAAAAGCTTGAACCTCACGGGCGCAAGCACGTGAGGTGACGTGGCCGAGGACCTATGTGTAATACAAGAAAGTATGGGAGCCTCATTGCAAAAGTTACAAAACTATTTAAACGGCCTAGGAAAGTTTAATGCTAATGATAAATTACAAAAAAGGATGGGTTAAAAGCGCAAAATACCCATAGCTGACAGGATCCAATGGCTGGGGGCGTTCTTTAACACACGTTGCAGCACAACCATTCCCGATGACGCTTCACTGATGCGTGGACAAGATCAGATATGTTGCTTCATTAATAGCTGAGGCGCATCCCAAAATTGGCGATGGCGATTAGAATTGGAGCAGAGCATCCATCCAATGGCTTCGAGGGTGTCAAGAAGATCAGGGAAGAACACGCCCTTGGAGCTCCTTCAATCGGTCAGCACGAGCAACTCTGGCCACCTGGAAACTTTGCAGGTGGGGAAAAAGGTGGTTGGCGCTCCTCCACATCTATAGATGGTCTTAGGCGAGCACTTGGAGCTCAGATGCAATCAGACGGAGTCGAGGGAGAATGGAGGGTCCAGGTGCTTCCTCTTCTACAAAATCGACTCCAGATGGAGTCCTTTGGCCCACCAATATCTACAATAAACCTCAAGCAAGACAAATAGGGGGTCCTAGTGGTCTTGGAGGGTGAAATAGATGGATTGTAGTGCATGGCGGTGATATCCCGATGAGGTGGTGGAGGAAGGACACTAGAGTCCTACCCCGAGGAGGAGCATGTGAGCTATAGTGGAGCATTGGGGAGCGAAGGGAGAGCGTGTGAGGGTGGTTGGCGAGTGGTTAAATAGTTGGATACGCAGTGGTATGGCTCGCTGGAGGGGCGACTCCGACAAACTTCGGATTGATTCGACTAGGCTAAAACGATGGAAAAAAACATGAAATAAAGTGTGGGAAATTAACTCGAAATTAAACTAAGCTAAGATAATGCAAGAAAAACGAACCTCATCGGTCTGGAGTGGAAAGAACGTCCTCGACGCCGGCGTGCGGTGGAGGTGGGTGGAAGCTCCTCTTCCTTTGCCTGGACTCACTACGAGTTGCTGGGGATGCGCTTGTCACTCTGCATCTATCCTAAGCAAATAAGAGGAGGCCAAGGCTATGGCAAAAAGGGTTCGAAAGGAGAAGGAAAGTTGGAGGAGGCATTTGTACAGGCAATGCAAACAGGGGGGAAACTGAGGGAGATCGACCGAATCGAAGTCGCACTGCCCTAGGAGAGGGCTCGACGTGGATCTATGATGTAAAAGGAAGAAGTTTCATAAATAGTCCCATCCTTTTTCGAGCAATGTATCATGAGTGAAAAAATCGAGATGGATGGTAAAAAATGAGGTGTCAGAGGCTTGGATAGTAGGTCAGATAGTTGACCTGCGGACAACCACCCAGGAACTCTAGTTGGTCCACGTAGACCAACCAGAAAAACCCAGCCAAAAAAGAATTGGAAATTCATTACTAATTATTAAATGATTTTATTAATTTTAGATTATAAAATAAAAATTGTTTATTATTTTCTAAATTATTTTACTACGATTTTTATTTATTTTTACAGGTTATTTATTAAGAGTTACTTATTAGGGGTAATATATAGGTATATTTATCTATGTTTTGTATATTTTTTATTTTGTATTTTCTATTTTATTGTTTTAGTTTGTTATTTTATGTATTTACAACTTATTTTTAGATACATAAATATATTTTTATTAAATATATGTGATATAATATATACACTTAAATAAATAAGTCTATTATTTATATATGTATAGATATAGTCGTATCTTATTTTATTTTGATGTTTTATTGAGGGTTTTATTTTAGTTTTAATATGTATATATATATATTATAAATAATATTTACAAAATTATAAAAATAATAAAGAATAAATAAAATGATTATTTTAATCAGGTATATTGTACAAAAGGGGTCCAAAACCTAACTTTCACACCTTAACTCCAAAAAATATGAAACCACCTTCATTAAATAGCTTATGAAAAGTTATATACAATTAAGGTGATTCTTATATACTTTTGAGTTTTTATTTGAGAGATATGGGTCTGGGAAGTTGGGATTTTGGAATTTTATTCTGAGTATAACTTTTACTCTTTATATTATTTTTGTATGAAATCAGTTGTATATTTTTCTATATTTTATTATCTACAAGTTTCATGTCAAAGTTTCTTTATTTGAGGTATGAAAAGTGGAAAATAAAATAGGTCCCAAAATGAATAAATAATGAATTAATAAAAGGGAACTTTTATTGTATTTTTGGCCCTTATCTCCCCTTGTCAACCTAGTCATCGAGATGCCTACTACTCGAGGTTTAGGGTCATAAAATATCTTTGATATTTTATTCTTTTTCTTTTCTTTTCTTTATTCAAAAATTTTGGCATTAAAATGGTATTTTATACACTATTTACAAATAGTGCATGAATGTTAATTTATGCAATTTAGAGGGTGTTTACATGCATTTACTAGGGTTTTAAAAGCCAAAATGATAGAATAAAGGTGAAGAAATGGAGATTCATTAACTATCCCTATTTTGAAGCTTTATTGCAACTCACATAATCCCGTCATAAGGTGTCGATGCATCTAGACTAGGCTGAGATGTACTACCCTCACTATAGGAGGATGGATTTTTCCACCCTTATGCTACTCCAACCCAAAGGGTTCTGCCTCCTCACCACCTCATCAATGAAGAGCTGCGTGCATGATTCATATCCAAGTTAGGTCATTGTCTAAAAGAATCTTGCATGTGTATGAAATACTCTATTTAGACCAATCAAGATGACATGTGAACATAGATTTGCGGACTCAAAGAATTAAGTCACTTGATCTGAAAAATCTTAACTCTGGTTCTTATAAGGTTACTCTGAAATTAATTACATTAAGGTCAAATAAAATCCATCCTCGACTTATATTCATAACTCGGTCCAGAACCCACTAACTTTCCACTTTGCATATGCTAGATATGCAAATCAAATGTAGATGTCATGAAATGTAGATGAATGAAGTGCAAGACATATTTTTTTATGAATGCAAGGACGATATGAAGAGTAAATAAGAAGCCTTTTTTCAATTTTTTTATTTTCTGGTGTTACCTCCTATTTTATAACAAATTTTACATATGTTTTTATTAACAAAAATTTTACAAAAGTATAGACATTATACATATTATACAAATATACATGTATTTTACAAAAAGATTTTTTTACCAATTTTACCCACTGCGTAATTAATATACAAACACAAAAGTACGAGCTATGGGTAAAGTATATATGTAATATATACAAGCCCCTTATACTTAGCATGTGATATGTCCTCAAAGCACAAGAAGCGAGGAAAAGACATATCTCGTGCTAAGCGTAGGAGAGTTAAAATAACAAAAAGCATAGAAGTCAATCGCCCCCTTATACTTAGGCTATGGTCTACCTAAGTGTAGAAGAAGATAAAAAATGTGGCGGATGAGGTCAAGAGGATAAATGGATGAGTATATACATATGACAGGCATCAGTCCCCCCTATAGTTAGGATCTGGTCAGCCTAAGTCTAGGACAGGAGTAAGTGTGAGAATCGATGAGATCTAGAGAATATACAAAGAATGGTGAAGAAGAGAAGAAGAGACTCGGATCACTCTCCTCCCTATACTTAGGATATGGTCATCCTAAGTATAGCCACAAAATGAAATGATATGGAGTCGGGGCGAGTGATACGAATCACTGAGAAGGGAGGGAGATAAAAGAAAGAAATCTACACAAGGAGGAGTGAAAATATACAAGGATCAATGAGGTTTGTGATGAACCTTCTTGCAGGAGCGAGGAGGTGGGTAATATACGTATGTGTCAATGTTGGAATAGTCCTCAGATGAATAATAGTGAGGTTAAGGGACTTCCTAGCGAGGGTCGACACACGGCTGCTTGCTCAGATAGGGTTTAAAAACAGTCGAACTGAGCTTACTCATATAAATCACCTTATCCGGACCCGATGAGGACTCCTACAAAAATTCCTTCTCTAGTATGTTGAAGGAAACGTTCTTAGTCGATTTTCTAGAACCTGAAGCACTGAGAGGGAGAGGAGAGTGACGCGTCTTGAGTGGTTCGGGGGAACATTTCGAGGAATCAATTCTCGACTTTCTCTCACTGAATAACTGACTTATGGAAGGATCAATCGTGTTTTCAGGTAAGATCAATTCGGTCCTGATTGTTTGCTTTGAAGGCTCGGGATGTGGTGTGGTGCTGACCATGGGTTCCTCATCATACGAGTCATCATATAGATTGCAAAACTTCTGAAGGGTCAACACATGTCTCGAGTAGGAGCTAGTGTTCTCAATTAGCTTGATGGGATCATTTGACAGATCATTGAAATGGTCAAGGCCATCAGAAAAGGCCGTGTCGGACTCAGGGATAGCTTCCAGTTGTGAGAGTTCTTTAGAAGCTTTCATGGTGGTGGTGATGCAAGCAGTTGGTGAAGTGGAGGTGTGGGGAGTCTCTAAACCATTGGTCGTCTGGACAGTTGGTATCTCAAGTGTAGTAGAGAAACATGACTCATATGTCTCTCGGTGGTAACGATTATCTGTAGCTATGCGAGTTACCTTAGAGTATTGTGTGTCCTTAAAGAACGGGTGATGTCGGAGTGCTCCCAATGTAGTGAAGTCGATCTCCCGAGTCTCGTAGTCTATAGTTGTCTTAGCCAAAGCTAAGAACAGCTTCCCGAGAATTATTGGAGACTCGGTGAACTCTCCTCGGTGCTCAATGTCAATGATCGTGAAGTCTACCTGCAATAGAGCACCTTGGAAAGTAATGATGACTGAAATGATTCCTCTCGATCGTTTTATAGACCGATCAGCCAACTGAACAATCACTCTTGACTTCCTGATTGACTCGAGCTTGAGCTTGGCAAACACAGAGGTTGGGAAGATATTTATTGGTGAGTCATCATTGATTATGGCATGGGTGAAGGTAGTGTCTTTGATTTCAAAGTCAACCCTAGGCAACCACTTCACTCTGCGGCTCTTGGTCTTTCTCCCCGTCACCAAGGAGGTGGCCATAGACACTATGTGTCTCTAAGTCCCTGTCCTCTTATTTCCCAACCTTTTTGGCATTAATTTACTCCTCACAAATTGTTTGAGGTCGGAGAAGTGATCTTCGACCTTTATTAAGGAAATCTTAAGAACCTCAGAAATTGCTTCCCTAAGGGCAGTATCCAAGTTTTTAAGTTGTTTTCATTTTCACTTTTTATGAGTACATGACATGTTGATCAATCTAGTGTGTTCCAGGTATTCAAAATTCAATCCGCAAAATCCATGTTCAGATTTCATACCTGGACTCTTGATCGGTCTAGAAATGTCACCCTCCAAAAAGTTCTCATGACACATCATGAGAGAAGTCTTCTCAGTTGGAGAATACTGTTGAGAATGTGAGATCTCATACTCAACACACCTTTCTCATATGTGCAATGTTGTGTTGAGTATAGCCCATCTCTATGGCAGATATTGGCCAGAGCCTTACAAGGTGGAGTCAGTAGACAGGGGGTTTGTAGATTTGTCTCATGAGTCCAATTCCCTGTATATGTAGGATCTCTGAATGGGTGGTATGAAGGCTGGTTAATTTGGCATTAATCTCTAATGTCAATTAAGTCAGGAAGATCATGTGGTGCAGGAATCTTCATGATTCGATCGGTCGATCATATTATACCCTAAGGTCAAATTGGGATCATGTATATGTGAATTGCTATCTAGTCCCAACTTGAGGTGAGAATGAGGTATGTGGGGGCAATTCATTCTGCCAATCATTCATCTCATCAATGGCTTGTTCTTCAAATTTTTCCTTAATTCCAGCAAGCGATCGAGACTACGGTGAGTCAATCCAAGTTGGAAGTAGGTCAAGGATGTAAGAATATGAGGTAGGTGAGGAGTACAAAGAAGTGGGGAAGTCAATCAGAGTTCTGACTTCGCAGTCTGGTTGGGGGTATGAGGAGAAATAAGAGGGTGGAGATGAACGGAATATGGTCGAAGAGGAGTGACTGTGATATGATGAACAATATCCCCGACATCTTCGAAGAGGAATAGGTGAATGTAAGCAGACCGAGGTAGAAAACGTGCAAGTTCACAGAATAACACATAAACAGACAAACATAAGAGCAAACCCTAAGTTCACCTACTCAACACATTGATGGTCACAAAGGTCCGGCAGTTTATCTTTTCAATTTTATTTGGTGATAAATGCAAATTTTGAAAGAGTTAACAAGTTGTTAGGTGCCTGTATTTCCTTAAAGACTGGCCTGAATCTTATGACTAGCTACACCTACTTTTAGCCAATATGGATGTAAGTACAGATCGTAAAACAACTACCCGTTACTTAAGGACCGAGCCTTACACAGTGTCCTTTAAACCATACACTCTACAAAGGAAATCCGGACCGTTTACCGGCTACCCGTATTTTCTCACTAAAAAGTAGCTAATCGTTTTTTTGTAGAATCAGTAGTCAATATGAAAATCATGTCTTGGCTCTATCCTAGTGTTTGTCTCTCTCACACTTGTAAGTAAATTCAAACAATGAGGGGGTTACTCTCCCCAGAACAAGTGTTAATTTTAGTCAAAAATTTATTTTTGTTAAATCTGAATAGGAGTCATGATTTAAAGTTTGATTATCACTCGATTAGTCGACCAAGCATGGCATGCCTAATGTGTTGGACATGTGAGCCCACGACGAGCCATTATGTAATAAATGTTATTGCAAATATCATTCCTTGATATGAAATGAAGAATAAATAATTTACAAAATAGGTCCCTTAGTACAATTAGGGTTATGTACCATGTCCATCTTGATGATCATACAAGTGTTGATTCAATTATTGAATCATAGAGGCTGGTGCTTGGATGAATATCTAAAGAGTTAGATTGAGGACTCATCAAGCACCGTCAAATGATTGTTAAGAAATGATCTCCAGCCTGAGTAGGAGATGGGAATCCTTTCTCATTTAGGCTGATATCTAACCGACCTCTTGATGCAGGTCCTCTACATAGGAATAGAGATTCGGAGGTGTTAAATAAGTTAGGTCAAAGAGTTGACTTAACGAGATCGAGATAACCAAAGTCCTATGTCGTATGCTATCATGATATAGGCACTCATCCTCTGACCGGAGACAGATGTGCTACTATATGTCTTAGTATGTACATTTGGCAGACCAATAGGTTGATGACCTAATCAAGGTCTATACACCAGCGTGTTGGTGTGCATATAAGGGCATATGAGTAATACGATCTCTCAAAGGGATCATACAGGTTCATTACTTAACCGGAAGACATGATCTCACTCATGAGATATTGGGGAGAACCAAATTCCATGCACGGTTGTCTCGCTTTGGAAGCTTGACTGAATTTGTAGGTTTGATATATGCTTTTGGAAAGTATATGATCAACACCTAGGTATGATATATGCTTTTGGAAAGCATATTATCGATACCGACTCCCAATGATCGAATGAGAAACTTAATGATAAATCCCTGAAGTAGATAGTGTAAAATTGATCTTATACTTCGGGTTTATTCTGAGTCTTCCAGTATGCAAGATGTACATGTATTGGGAATACCTAAGGGTGATGTGATCATAAACGGTTGTATAACCATGATGCTTCCATTTCAAGGGAGTGATGAAATGGGTATGGATTTTAGTGACTCCTCTCAGTAGAGAAGTAATCTAATCTTAGTCCAAATGTTGGACATTGATCTGAATGTGAATCAGATGCAATGAAAAGATTAGATTTTCGGTCTTGATTAAATCAAGCATCTATGGGAGGCCTGAGATCTGGATTTGAGATGTTATCTCAATATCCAAATCACTATACATGGAACAATACAATCACCCTGTCCTTATCTCCAAGTATTCGCTGAGAAAGCGCATTAGCCTTGAAAGAGTTCAGGATAATTTCATTGCTGATATAAATGTCCGAGCATTGAGAAAATGGATAATTAAATGTGATTTAATTATCATGAATAATATGAATTTGGTTCATATATATATAGTTATAGTTATCTAAGATAATTAAATGTGATTTGATTATCAAAGATGTAAATAATGTGAATGTGATTCACATTGTTTGGGCACATGAGAATAGAGATCCAAGATGATTAAATGTGATTTAATTATCATGGATATGAATAATGTGGATAGCGTTATCCATATTAATCATATATATTATAAATGTGATTTATAATATATAAGAGAGAGCTAATTGTAATTTACATTTGTTAATTAAATGTTGAGGTGAATTAGATTCACATTGGACATTAAATTGAAAATGTAATTTACATTTTATTTTGGGTTGTGAATATGATTCACAAATTTCCAATGGCAAGATTACAATATTCTCAAAATAATTATGAATTATTTTTGTAGAATATTTTACAATAATTGTTGTTGTAGTTGAAGATATGAATAATCATGAAATCTTGGATTTCATTGGAGAATCTCACATTCCAAATTGGAGTGTGGACGGCTAGCCATTCCAACTTGGAATTGGTAGTCGTCCATGGATCCTTATGGAATGTAGTGATTCTCATCTCCATTATCTCCAATTTTGTGATTTAATTTAGGATTAAATAATATTTGATTTATCAAATATATTTAATCTAAATTAAATTAGTTATTGTGAATTTTATCCAACAACAATCTTGACTATTAAAAGAAACACCATCAATGAGAGCCGTTTAGGGTTTAGGGTTTTTAGGGTCTAGGGTTTAGGGTTTAGGGTGCACCTCGTTTGTTAAGAAGACATCGGATCCCGTGTGTTGAAATCAGGAGATCCACCACTTGGATCATCAACATGGATTGCGAGAAGCTCGCGATTCATCCCCACGCTCGCAAGCGCCTCCTCCGTCGGATCGAACTTGAGACAGGAGAGGTCTTTGAAAATTGATTTCGTCTAATTTGGATTTAAAGTGGTTGAGATATGTTAATTTTAGTAAGTAGGGGTCACTGCTGAAATTACTGTCCTAATCAAGAACCATGTGATTGTCAATTAGTGAAATTAATTGTTAATTTCATGAAATAATTATGGAAAATATTTGAGAAATATTTAATGATGATTATTTCCTTGATTGACTTGGCATTAACCAATAAATTGATTAGATTTGATCTAGATCATAATTGGAAACACAATCATCATACTCCTTGCTTGAATAGGATTGGGAATTTGTCAAGCAAATTTGCTTATAATAAAAAATGTTTTGATTATTACTATATGGTGTAATTTCGGTTGAAGAACCAATGATCATCTCAAGTACAAAGTGATTGACTCGGCATTATTTTTTCCCGAGGCGGATATGGTGTCTAGTCGGGGATCGTTGGGGTAGCGGGTCGCACCGATTGCGGTCCGTCCCAATCCTGTCGGTACTGGCCATGACAGTGGGTAGAGAAAGAATGATGCCTGAGAGATCATGATGTATTTTTCTAATTATTAAAATTCAAATTAATACGTACTTTGAGATAATACCATATATTCAAGTAAAATCAAGTTTGTTGATTGAATTGGATTGATAATTAATTTAATGATTAAGTTGATTATATCCAAATTAAAAACACTCTATTATGAATAGATGTGTATTTCACTTGGAAGAATTAATTATATGAATATGATAAATAATAATTGATTACAATTTGAGTATGAGGTGGAGGATCACATAAGTGACATCCATGGTCTCCCGTCAAGGCGAAGGGTTCCGTCACCAGATATTGTATGTGGGAGACGTCTTTCCGAAGTGACAGCTCCTGCATACGATCCATTTAGATCAGGCTCGTCTCTTCTGAAAGATTAAGGACGTATGCGTAGTGACCCCAATATCGGGTCCTCATATTATTGGGCGATATTGGATTGCGTATAGCGAGTTGTATTCCTGTTGACAGTTGGTTCAATTAATGGCAGGTCAACATCACCTTAGGGGTGGTGGGCCCGGGTGTTAAAGACGAATTGGGTGATGTAAGTTGGACTTGCAAGGCGGAATGTGTTCCCGCTTCTTTTTATCCGAGTTACAGGTTCTCATATTATTGGGATGTAACAAATATAAGAAAGGAGATCCCATATCTTGCTTGAGATATAATGGTAAGTATATCTCTTACATTGAAAGTGATTAAGGGAATGAACTTCCATTGTTGACATGGCAAGACAACTTTGATATAAAAATTCCTAAATCAAAGTAAATTATATATTTATATATGTTTATGCAAATTTCTTATTTCAGATAATCCCTCTTTAATCCCATTTAATGTTATACTCAATAATAACCAGTATAATATCATGGATTGGACCCATGATCCAAATATTGTACTTGCAATTTTACACATAATGTATGTGGTTGCATGTCCAAGTTTCCTCGTAATAATGAGGAATGATAATTAAATAGACAATAGGACTAAAACCCTAGGGTTTGTATGTCTCTATAAGTCTTGATCTCATCGAATGTACTTTTGAAGTGACATGTCGATAATGATCGTAATTATCAAATAATACTTATAACAATCTAAGAAGATGTTTTGGCATACATATGTGCTCTCGACATTTAATCATGAGTAACATGGTTCTCTGCATCATGCAGAATGGTAGCTCTATAAGAGATGATGTATTCAAATTGTTTGAGTACCTGCCTGAACCAATGTTTTAAGAGTTTAGATGGATGTAGATACGATGAGTGTCATCATTCTACTATCTATACTCAGATCATTCATGATGCTTTATATTATTCATATTGTATGAATTGAATGAAGCATGTATAAATGTCGAAATACTCTTATATTGAAATCTTTTGAATTTAACATAAGAGAACATTATCTTAAGCAATGGTTGTTTATAGACAAAGGGAGCGCAGTGGAAGCATGGGTTGGACCCATGTAAGAAGGAAGGTCAAGGAGTTGATTGTACTTCTGTGACTTCCATATGACATCCAAAGAGTTGGATGAATGCCAATACTGCAATAAGTTGATGTGTTGATAGTATGACTATCAAATCTATCTAGATTCCTCGGAGAAGGAATCGGATAGTACATCAGAATAATCTACATATAATCATCGAAATTGACTTACTTATTTGATAAGGTAAAGTCTAATAATTGTATCTCAATCTTCTAATGACACTTGCAATTGGTTGCATATGTATTAGAATATTAGAAATTTGATCTTAAAGTTTAATGGTCATCCATGTTGGAAGTGATGCAATTGTTGCAACAATTTCCATTGGATCAATAGACTTCATATTTTCAGTAGGAGCCCTTAGTCTTAGAGAATGTGTCTGTGACCTGGATATTAGAATACACTCATAGTTTATTTCTAAATGTTGGAAATAAACATGAATTCTGGAATATACCTATCATGGAGAGTTATGATGGATATATTTCAGATAGTAGTCTAACATCTAGTAGACTCCGCTAAATTAGAAAATTAATGAATAGTTCATTGAGATTTCTATCTGAAATTAAACCCTTAAAGATCAATAGGAGGATAAAGATCATTTGACAATGATCAAACATCATGTTTTGGACATATGTCTGTTGATGAGATCAATGGACAAGTAAGAGATGAAACTTTAGAATGTCTAAAATTTCAAAACTTGCATACTTATTAATATTGTATTCAAAGTAAAAATGTCCAATACACCTTTCTTTTAGAATGGTGTAAGATGTTAAGGTATTCAAGATCTCATACATATTGATGTATGTGAATCATCTATATCAGAATAAACATTATGGATATGTGATATCTATTAATGATTATTTGTGATATGGGATTTCTTCTCTTCACATAGAAACTTTGAAATGTTCAAAGATTTCACAATTTTGGTTTAGAACCAAAGTTTGAAAGAATATGAAATGAATTTGATCTAACCAAGGTATCTTGTACCTATTAGATGAATTCAAGGAATACCTTATGGAGATGTGAATATCATTCCCATCTCAATCCTCCTAATGAACCTTAACTAAGTAGAGTTATTGGGAGATACAAATGATCATGTGTGACATGATTTGATCAATGATTAATCTTAGCATAATTATCTCTTAGTTTCCAGATATATGTATATATGTGTGTGTGTGTGTGTGTGTGTGTGTATGTGGTAGGGACTACATTATATATATCCTTAATTAGGTTCCATGTGGTTAAGCTGGAATCTGGCACTGGAGAGTGCTACTTCATTAGGAAAATAAAGGATGGTATCGGATACCTACTTTATGACCTTGAGATTCTTAAAGGATCTCATATCTGAGAATGTGATTCTTAGAGGATGACTCTCTTGAGAATCAAGATGAAAATGAAGTAAAGGAACTTATTTAATCTTGAGAAGATAATGAGGCTCCTGAAATCGAAAACTGAATAGACAATTAAAGATGAAACATTAATACCTCTTCAAATAAGTTTGTGGATGTATTCCATGTTCAGTTGAATCTAACAATGATCTGACTTCATGTGATGATGCTTCTGAAGATCATGTCATGGAAAGATGGATGTTAGCAATAAAGTCTAAAGTAGAATTCATATACAAATGTTGTATATAGACCCTCGAGGATCCAACTATATGGATAAGACCCATTATGGTGTAAATAGATCTTCAAGAGAAAGAGGGAACCTAATGAGAAAGGAGAGACCTTCAAAGCACAGTTCGTAGCCATGAGCTACACACCGAAGAGAAGACATCGCTTGCGATGAGACTTGCTCTCCAATGACCTTGCTTTAACCCATCAGAATATTGCTAACTATAGCTACACAACTTGACTATGACATCTTCATGATGTGAGTCAAGATTACATTCCTCTATGAATACCTCTCTGAGGATATTCATATGAAGTAGCCCCAGGACGTCATGGTTGAGGAAAGCAAGGTGTGCAAGCTAAAGAACTCCATCTTTGGACTCAAATAAGATTATTGTAGTTGGAACATAAGATTTGATGAAATTATAAATGTTATGATTTTAGATAAAATCTTGATGAACCATGTGAGGCTTAGTGGGAGTGTCATTGTGTTCATCATGCTAAATGTAGATAATATTCTAATCATTTAGAATGATATAAGGATGATCATAATAAGTGTTTTATAATCTGGTTGTTCAATACCTCGAGATATGATCTCAAGGATACCTCTTAGATACTAGTTCTGAAGTTGTTCAGAAACAAAGAGAAGAGGGTATTGGGACAGTCACATTAATAGTACACCTTGGACATTTCCATTTTCTAGAAAATTCCAAGAAAAGCTTATTTTTTCTCAAAGATATGGTACCGACCTATCTAAAGGGATAGCACCTCGAAGAGTTGAGGATGTGAATGCAAACTGCTGGCCCTTGTGCATCAGTTCCGAAAAGCCGGTGTATGCTAGATGTGTACAAAAGCCAGATGTCTACCATGCAATGGGAGTAGTAAACTGTTACTAATCCTACTATGGTGATAAAACACTTGATTGTAGAAATAACAATATCTTCATAAAAGGCAAAACTTTTGAGATAGTGATCTCAAAGTCTTATCTTCAAGGAATTAAGACTTTATAGATAGTGATCTAAAAGGTCTAAACTACGGATACCTTGGAAGATAGAGATCTCCAGGAATAAGGGTATTCTTATAGGGATTATGGTAATACTGGTTATAATAATTGTTGAACAGTAGTATCAAGGACACTATAATTGCTTTAACTATATTGAGTATTGGTCGCATAAGATGCAACATTCGCATTAGATGCGAGCACTGTTACTAGGGATATGCAAGTGTCGTAAAAGGACTTGGTGTAGTCTCGCGAGAACAGAGTGACTGATTAGCTTATAAGGGCATATGAGTAATACGATATCTCAAAGGGATCATACATGTTCATTACTGAACCGGAAGACATGAGCTCACTCATGAGATATTGGGGAGAACCAAATTCCATGTACGGTCATCTCGCTTTGGAAGCTTGACTGGATTTGTAGGTTTGATATATGCTTTTGGAAAGTATATGATCAACACCTAGGTATGATATATGCTTTTGGGAAGCATATGATCGATATAGACTCCTAATGATCGAATGAGAAACTTAATGATAAATCCCTGAAGTAGACAGTGTAAAATTGATCTTATACTTCGGGTTAATCTGAGTCTTCCAGTAAGCAGGATGTACAAGTATTGGGAATACCTGAGGGTGATGTGATCATAAACGGTTATATAACCATGACACTTCCATTCCTAGGGAGTGATGAAACGGGTCTGGATTTTAGTGACTCCTCTCAGTAGAGAAGTAATCTAATCTTAGTCCAAATGTTGGACATTGATCTGAATATGATTCAGATGTAATGAGAAGATTAGATTTGCGGTCTTGATTTAATCAAGCATCTATGGGAGGCCCGAGATCTGGATTTGAGATGTTATCTCAATAACCAAGTCACTATACATGGAACAATACAATCACCATGTCTTTATCTCCAAGTATTCACGGTGAAAGCGCATTATCCTTGAAAGAGTTCAGGACAATTTCATTGTTGATATAAATGTCCGAGCATTGAGAAAATGGATAATTAAATGTGATTTAATTATCATGAATAATATGAATTTGATTCATATATATAGAGAGAGTTATCTAAGATAATTAAATGTGATTTGATTATCAAAGATGTAAATAATGTGAATGTGATCCACATTGTTTGGGACATGAGAATAGAGATCCAAGATGATTAAATGTGATTTACTTATCATGGATATGAATAATGTGGATAGCACTATCCATATTAATCATATATATTATAATGTGATTTATAATATATAAGAGAGAGCAATTTGTAATTTACGTTTGTTAATTAAATGTTGATGTGAATTAGATTCACATTGGACATTAAATTGAAAATGTAATTTACATTTTATTTTGGGTTGTGAATATGATTCACAAATTTCCAATGGCAAGATTGCAATATTCTCAAAATAATTATGAATTATTTTTGTAGAATATTTTACAACAATTGTTATTGTAATTGAAGATATGATTAATCATGAAATCTTGGATTTCATTGGAGAATCTCACATCACAAATTGGAGTGTGTACGGCTAGCCATTCCAACTTGGAATTGGTAGCCGTCCATGGCTCCTTATGGAATGTAGAGATTATCATCTCCATTATCTCCAATTTTATGATTTAATTTAGGATTGAATAATATTCTATTTATCAAATATATTTAATCTAAATTAAATTAGTTCTTGTGATTTTTAACCAACAACAATCTTGACCATTAAAAGAAACACAATCAATGAGAGCCATTGAATTTGTGGTGTCCATGGATTGAGATCCATGGATCCCAAAATATTATAAATAGAAGGGCACCCCTTTGCTCTTCTCTACACACAAGAGAACATAAGTCTCTCTCTCTACATGTCAGCTCTCTCTCATCCTCTCTCAAGGCCATCCGCCATGGATGCCCTAGAGAGAGTCTCCATCGCCTCAGCGTCATCGTTATGCTACCCGATTGTTTGCTCGTGGATCTCCGTCTCCTTCGGTGCACCTCGCTCGTGAAGAAGACGTCGGATCTCGTGGGTCGAGATCTGGAGATCTGCCGCTTGGATCATCAACATGGATTGGGAGAAGCGCGCGATTCTTCCCCACGCTCGCAAGCGCCTCCTCCGTCGGATCGGACTTGAGACAGGAGGTCTCTTCGTTTAGAGACTCGATCGCAACCACGCTTCAAGAGGTAATCCTTTACTTGTTTGTGGTTTAGACAAAATGATCTGAGAAGTGTTCTTAGATCATGTGGTTTTGTCGCATGAAAATTATTTAAATTCCGCTGCATAGAACAACTTGTGCGACTAGTCATTCCTCGTCGTATTCGATACGATGCTCACGCTTCCGTGATGCTCTTGAGGATCTAACCATATCCTTCATAACGATCAATCCCGATTTCCATTTAATCCTATGTTGTAAAACCAAGGGAAAGGGAGTCGAGAAAAAGCCAATGCAATCTCAAAATCAATGATGCATGCCCAGTTCAGAAGACTTCCATTGATCCTCGCGCTATACATGTGGGATGCAAAACAAAACTGAATTTTTACATTATATGAAATGTAAATGAGAAAATCATTCCTAGACAAGCAGTTCTATTAGCGATTGATGAACAATTTAATTTGGACTAATAGATTTATGATGTAAGTGCATCTCGATAAGTGTGATGTGTGGTCCTATAGAGTACGAGCACAAGTAGTAAAATAATCTGAAAAAATGCTCTAAGAACTTCAAGTGCATGTCCTAGTCTACTTCAATCAACCACACGACCACAAAGGGTCCAATGTCCAGTTTTGATACACGCGTGAGACTCCAAATAGAATCCTATATAAATAAAGCAATTATTACAATTATTTTTTTCAAAAATGAAAACTAAAATCTCTCTTCAAAAACCTTCTTGGCATCTCAACAGCAGGCTTGCTTCACGAATAGACGACCTCCAATGCACTTTGAGATGTGTCGACTTGAAAAAAGATGCTATAAGTCCACCGAGCCCTCGCACAAAAAGGTAAAATTTATGTCAGAGAGATACCAAAATATATACAAAAATAAAAAGAGAAATAATTGAAGGAAAAAAGGAAAAATTAAATAATTACAAGGTGGTTTGCGGGTCACACTACCCGAGTGAATAGAAAACCTAAATCTAACTTTCTAAAATGATCTGAAGTTGTTTACCTCCCCGACAATAGCACCATTTGACGAGCCTCTAATTACCCTATGTTAAATGTATCGAATTGTTGAAGTCGGACAATCGTGATCGATCAAAAATTAACCACGCAAATTGATAAATCAATGAATTAATTCACGTGCAGCTTGTGTTAATTTTACCTAAGCAAGTCCTAGGGTCAACTCAAGGAGGCAAAGGGACAACGTTGGATCAATCTTAGATGAGTTAGCTCACGGGTTTCCAAAAAGAATATTTTCCTATTTTTTATGTAATATAAATGTAAATGCAAAAAATTGCGATAGAACTAGGTTATTAAGAAAGCAAGCAAGTATTTAAATTAATTTTTATGTGAAATTATTCCAAATTAACCAAATTGCATTTTTCCAATAAATATAATCTAATTATGAGAATTAAATACTTACAATCACTCAATTTTCATTAAAAATTCATAAAAAATCATATATTCGTGAAACATTCCAAAATAATTTGGAATGTTTCACGAATATATGATTTTTTATGATTTTTTAATGAAAATTGAGTGATTGTAAGTATTTAATTCCTAGTTAATCCATAAAATCATTTTTCTAGAGAGCGATTTATCTCAAAAAGATATTTTAATAAGCAATCTAGGAGAGGTAAAATTTCACAAAAATAATGTTCGTGTATTTAACTAACAATCATTTACTTCAATTACTCAATAATTTATTTTATGCACAAGAGAATCCATTTAAGATGAAATTTGGATAATAATTAAATCACATTTAGACGCATCATCTCTTATTTTTGCACAATTTTTGGAGCGAGCGTTAATTAAATATGAATTTCAGACCATGACTTAGGTAAAATATGCAATTTTTCCTTAAAATAATTTTAATTAATTAACCACTTCTCACAAAGTTACATTTCAATATACAAAATATGGAGGCTTATATGCTTGCAATATGCAATTTTTGAATTAAAGAAATAATGCAAAATGGATGTCCAAATTAGAACATAAACACAGGTGTGTCCGTGCAATACAGGAATTAAAGTAAACAAACTAAAATTTGCATAGGGGCACTTTTGGAATAAAAAAATCATGACGGGGAGAAAATGCAATTTTCATAAATAAAAAACTAAAAATAAAAAAGGAGGGAGGAATCAACCTTCTTCTCCTCGTGGAAAACATGGGTTCCAAGAATGGAACCCACGAGTAGGACATGGGCAGAGCGAGGCGCAGCCACACGCGACGGGGCTGCATTTGATGGCTGAGGATGTGCGCGGGCATGCAGAGGCAAGGGCTGGCGGAGAAGGAGCTACACAAGGTAGATGCAGGTAGCCGTGTGCGCAGCTTTCGTTGTTCTGTGTTGAGGAGGTGCATGCCGTGGTGGGTTGGAGGGGTGCTTGAGCACGCGCTGGTGGACGGAGGAGGAGTCGCAGCTCCATTAGAGCAGCGAGGAGGCCACTGGGCAACAAAGATGAGGCTCCACGGGTGGCGGCTGACGGAGGGTCTGTACTGGTTCCGCGGAGGTGCGTGGATGGCTGGGCCTAGAGAACAGTTGTTCCTCGTATGGAGGCGTTCGGTTGCTGCACGGTGAGTGGTGGGGCTGCCTGTTGGACACGGTTGACCTGCGGTGGAAGAATGAAGGCAGAGGGTGTGGAGGTTCCTCCACCATTGACGGAGGTTGATCTAGGCTGCAGTTGCGTGTCGCAACTGCTTTTTTTATTTAAAAAAAAGAAATTAAAATCGAAGAAGTTGAGAGGTGGATGTGATGTGTTGAAATTTAGGTATGGAAGATGTTGATTGTGTTGATGTGGTGTGGAACAACAAGAAAAACAATTGTTAGATATAATAAAAAATGAGGAAAGGGAGAAGGATAACTTTCCTAGGATTTCGTCGGAGGATGTAGAGCAGCTATGCTGTACTCCTGTAGTCACCTCAAGAAAGTTGGTCGAGAAGGACCTTCGAAGATCTGCAGCTTGCCTGGCGGGTCGCTGCTATGAGGTGGAAGAAACCACTGTAGATCTCATCGATGGCTTGGTGTCGCTCGATGTCGAAGGAGTTGTCACCTCGCAGCTTCGACGGGCTAGAACCTCTCTCTCCCTCGTAGAAAGGCGGATAGGGAAAAATAAAGTGGATGAATGGAATAAAAGGAGGAAGATGGAGAAATTAGAAAAGAAGTGCGGAGGAAGTTGGGAAAGAAGTGGGAGATGTGGAGAGAATGGGAGTTGGTGGGAAATAATAAAAATAAAAATTAAATTTAAATGAAATTAAAAAATTATAAATAAATAATCAAAAGTAAAATAATAAATAAATAAAATAAATAAAAACCAAGTATAAATATTTAAATATTAAATAATTTTTAAAACAGTAAATAACTAAAATAAATAAAATAAAATACAAAAAAATATAAAATGAGGTGTTACGTGGCGGCTCTTGGAGCAGCCACATGTCGCACCTAGAAAAATCAAAAATTAAATGTAAACAAAAAATATAAAAGAAATAACAAAAGAAGTCAAATCAAAAAGCGGTCAACACGAAAGTTGCTCGTCTCAACGAGATCTACAACTTTTATGAGGGACCGAAAATGCAAATAAACCATCTATATAAGAAAATATTTTTGGGTGATATCCTGTAAATATAAAATACCAAATTTTGGTCCTTTACATATTTTTTGGCAGTTAAAAAAATAAAAATCAAATAAAATTAAAGAAAATACAAAACAAATATTTACAACTTAATCTATTTTTTACATTTTTTAGTAATTAAGAAATATAAAAATAAAATAGAATATAGGGACTTATGTACAATATACAAGGAGGGGCCCAAAACGCGAGTTTCACATAGGGACTCCAGTTCTTTTGAATTTGGTCTTATTTTGAAGGTAATTCAATGTACATTAATTCAAAAGTAGAGGTCCATAGGTGACTGTAAGAGAGAGATATTCACATTTTAAGGTTCTTAGTATCAAACTAGGACTTGGGTTTTATTAGTCAATTTTACAAGTTAGGATTTTTTATTTTTTCCTTTATTAGCGTTAGTAATATATACATTATAGAGTTTATTTTATTCAATTATGAGTTAGTGAAAATTAAATAAAAATAGTGAAAATATGGTGAATATACATGTGAATTTGGCTTCTTTTCTAATGCAAATATGCATGCTAAAATGCAGACATTAATTCTAAATGCACGTATGAGAATGATGCAAAATAGATGGAGAAATGCAGGTAATTACTCGGGATCAGAGCTCTATTTTTAACTTTTAGAGTGGTGAATCACATATTCATCACACGCGCAACACACGTGAGGAGGGAAGGAAGAGGGTCATGTGCCTTGCACATGACTAGGAAGATGATGAGTGAGGTTGAGCCTCACATGCAGGACACGTGAGGAGAGAGGATATAAGGGCGCATGCCTTGCACGTGAAGAGAGAGAAATGAGGAGGATGACTAGGACTAAGTGATCCAATGAATACACGCCACTTTGCGCGTTGACTAGGATTGGTTGACTAAGCATAAAAATGCAGAATTAAATGCATTAAAAAATGGACTCGGGTGCAAAAGTGATCAACACGAAAGATGTACAACTAATTATGTCTACAATGCTCATGAAGGACTCGGGTGCAAACGAAATGCATAATGCAATTTTTTGTGATATTTTATGTATATAAAATACCATTTTTTAGCTTTACAATTTTCATTTGATTTTATGATGATAAAAAATGTATGCAAAAATTAATCATGATATGAAATAATACAATGGACTTAGATGTCATTTTTTTGAAATTTGTATGGGTTTTAATTAGGTCAGAAATATTAAGGAAGTTAATTAAATGGAGTAAGTGAATAAGGTCAAGTCAGAACCGATCTTTTTAATCACTTTTCTAGTTTTTTTTATTTTGATTTTTATGTGATTTATTAAAACACTGATGAAATTAAAGAAATGAAATAGAAAATAATTAGAATGAATGAAATATGCACATGAAATAATAGGTCAAAGTCAGTGAAAATGTACAATGCGTAAAAGAGGTCCAAAATCCAACTTTCACAAATGAGCTTCGAATTTTATGAAATTGCTCTTCTTGTGAAGGTATTTGAATGTATATTACATAAAAAGTGAGTAGAGTTAAATCGGACATTGTATGGGAAAGATATCAATGTTTTAGGTTGTCTAGTCTGAAATTAGGGTTTGGGTTTATTTTTCATATGTACAAGTTAGCATTTTTTAGGATTTTTCATAATTATGATTAATGATATGTACAAAGTGGAGTTATTTTATGTCAATTGGAGTTAGTATGAATGAATTAAAAATTCATGAAGTTAGGTGAAAATGTGGAGATGATTTTGAATGCATGAATGAAATGATAATGTGTGCAAATTAATTATGAGTGCATGAAGGTTAATCTTATAACGTTAAGATGTAGATAATCCTAAATTCTTGTGGCGAAGCTCTATTTTCAGTTAATAAGAATGATGAATCATGGATTCATTACTTTGCATCATCACGACAATATCCTCAAGTATACCTCTTAGCCTATTAATCAGTCTATCAGCAAACTGAAGGATCGTCCTGGTCGATATAAGAGGCCCCAACCTGAACTCGTTAAGTAGTTAGGAAGGTTTCATGTTAATCGAGGGCCCACTGTCTAAAAGAGCATGATCGAACTCATGGTCGAAAATCTCACATCTGATAGGAGGCGCTCCCTTATCTTTTTTTTCTTATAAGGGAATTTGTTGCTAATGGCATTTGTAGTAGCCATAGTAATGATGCATCGCTCTATCCTACTATGTCACCTTTTCCTAGGCTAACGCTTAGAGGTGCACGTCTCTTTCATCCCTTTTTTCACTGCAAGCATATACTCCATGGTGTTGAGGAGTGGCATCTCTACATGATGTTCTAAAGTATTTCTGTCACTCATGGATCAATCAATTTTTTTTAGTTTTTATATGAATTATAGTACGTAAAGCTGTAGGAAATGGAACAGGAATAGAAACAGAAACATTTTCTTTATTATCTGAATCAGCATGTACAATAGGACGACCAGAAGTAGTCTGTACAATGCCGTCCAAATCAAAGTTAGAATATACAAAAACGGAATCAGGAGCCGGTGTGGTGTCTTCCATGGAAGGAATGGTGTCCTCATCTAGTGTACAGAAATCCTCTCTAGCTCGGCTAATTTTCTCTCTTTATTATTTTTTGAGATTCTATATTTTATTCATTTTTGTGTGAATTTTATGAATGTCATCCTTGGGATGTGAAGGTGAACTAGTCTTGCTTATGGAAGTCCCACGATCATTTCCCAACTCCGACACTGCTGGCTGTTGTAGACTCCTACTGCTCCTGAGAGTAACAACATTAGAAAATAATGGAATATTTGAACTCTTGCATGGTTGGGAAAAAGAACTGTCGTTACTCACTACTTGCTCGTTAAGACATCTCAAGTTGTCGGGATTGGCCTCTGCCTGCTCCGAAATGGTGGTCTTCACTACATATAAATAATCAATCATCTTGTTTACTTTGTCCATTTGTGACATGAGTTGGGAAAGGGAATCTATAGTTGGGTTTACTGATCTGGATGTGCTCGCCTCGGAATACTCAATCGATCAGCGTCACTAAGACTAGTAATGTGACTGAGGTTGTGTCTGGTAGTAACCTTGAGAATAACTCTGGAGGAGAAAACTATGATTACTGAGGAGAAAAGTGTTTATTGTGTCTGCTAATGGTATTGTTGAGAACCATGTATCCAAGTATGAAAATATGTTGGATATTTAACATGATTTTTTTACTGCTAGACATATCCTCCATTATGTTGCTGGTGAAACAGTTTCCCGGTTTGACCACTAGATGTATAGCACAGTCCAGGATGTGTGTGCATCATCAGAACTTTGTCTACTCCAAGTTCGACCAGATACCATTCACCTCCTGAATAAGAGGTGGAGGTCAAAACTGTTGCTCAAAAGGATGGCTCAAGATGGTTCCTGACTGCTGCTGGTAAACTTGCTCGGGTATTTACACGTAGAACATGTGCTGAACTGTTGGAGGAGGTATTGAACTCGGTTACAGTGATGTAGTAGACGATGTAAGCTCATGTACAATGAGATCGAGTGCAATAGGTGTGCAATTCATGATGTGAATGGTACTCACTAGAAGTTCCAAGTGCTTCATGATCTCATCAAGCTTGTCCGGCTGCAGAGCGTTCCTCTTGATCATATTTAATTTCTCCAATTCTTGTGATCACTTCTCAATAATGTCAACCTTTGATAGATGATGTCCAATGATCCCAAGGTTGGTATTCTCTAATTTATCTAAATTGTGGACAGTATCTATTGAGCGAGAATTCTTGGGGTTTTTAAATCAAGATATGAAAATCAATGTGCAGTCGTTGTAACCCAAAAATCATACAACAAACAAACAATTTTTAGTTTTCTAAAGCCCAAATAATTGCCAAAAAATGTAGCAAGAGAAATTTGTACTACTTAATCAACCTGTATAGCAACAGGATCGAACTCAGGGAGGCTACAATTCCTAAGGGTTATTCTATCCAATGAAATAAATCAATGAAAGAATGAAGGAATCTCAATGTACACTACTCTTGGTTTTCTACAAGATTTTTTTGTCTTTTCAATTGTTTTTAATTTTTTTATTTTATTTTTTAATTTTCTGATTTTTCAAAATGTTTATTGATTTTAATTTTGCAATTTTTTATTTTCAAAAAAGGAACAATATGCACAAGGAAAGAAATATGCACACCACACTTTTTTGTATTTATCAAATAAGTCAAAATGCTCAGAAAATTGCAAAGAAAAATATGTTTTTGTTTTATAGGTTTTAAAATTTTTTTGATAACTTTTACAAGTTTTTCTGATGTTTTTATGATTTTATATAAATCAAATAGAGGCAAAGAAGGTAAACAGTGTACAACCTGGAGTAATTTGGAACTTAAAAATGTTTTAACTGCCCATAACTCCTGGAAATTATTTTTATGCTAAAACATAGACAAATATCTACAAAAAAGAACTGAAAACACTATTTTTGGATTTTTTTTCTAAATTTTTTATGATTTTTATAAGGTTTTTGGTATTTTGCAATTTTTGGGGGTTTAAAAATAATTAATGCATGAAATTTGCACAGAAAACAAAAGACAATAAAATACACCTAATATAATTTTTTGGATTTTTCAGAGAATATTTGATTTTTAATGATTTTTCGAATTTTAGGTAGAGAAAATAACATTGTTTTTTTTAATTTTTTAATAATATCAAATAAATTTTAAATGCAATGACAAATTTATACAATGATAAGGAACATAGCAGGAATATAATGAAATTTTTCTAGAATTATTTTACCATAAAAACATTTATTCAACAAGAAAAAGCATGCAATTAAAAATCTAGAAATACAGAGACCATAATGCAAATGTTTATTGTTTCTTCATTAAATTATAACAAAAGTAAACATGTGAGAAGAACATGCAAATTAACCAGTGGTGGCATGTTAAGCACATGATCTGCTCTGGCAAGGGTTATTTCGTAATTTCTCAAATTTTCGGGGGTTGTCTTCGTAATTTTCCCATTTTTTATTTTGAATCCCCTAGGATTCCACTTAGTTTTGTCTTTTCATTTCTTTCCAAGAAACAAAATGAGGGGAGCCACCCTTTCCTTCTCGCCCAAGTCGAAGGCGGCGGTTGCTGCAGGCTCGCGACAAAGTAGCTGTTGGATGGTGTGGCTTCATGCGGCTGTTGATGAAAGGGCTTGACGGCAAGGCAGGGGCAGTCTTGACAGTGATGGCAGTGGTGCACCTGGTTGGGAGATGGGTGGTGGCGAAGGAAGAGCTCCGTGCGAGGGCGCGGAAAGGCAGCTGGTTGAAGATGGTAGACTTCGTACAAGCTGGCGCGGTCGTCGAGGGCTGATGTGGCGGGCCGCGGTCGGCGGTGGTTTGGTGCAGGCAGAGCAGCTCCACTAGTGAATGGCGAGCAGAGGTGGGGAGAGTACAGGCGGCGCACGCTGGCAGAGGAGGGCTATGGCCAGGGGCGGAGCTAGGATTTTTTCATAGGTGGGGCCAATTCTGAAAAAATCAAAATACGTGTATCGATGTATGGATAATTCAAATGCTACTATTGAGTTCTATTATATAAAAATGATGAATAAATGTCTAAAAACATACATAATTTATAAAAGCTTTGCTTGATGATTTTTTATTACATAGAAATCATAAATAATATCGTCTATGTGACTTTCTCTGCTATCTCATTCTCAACGTAAATAATCATACAACTGCTAAGATATCCATCTTCCATCTTAATCATACAATAATATCTTATTCTAAACATGATCGATATTTATGAAACTAAAAAGTAAGAATAGACGTTAATGATTTTCACAATCAGACGTTGGATTATTTGAAGAAAATACTGATATGATACATTTTTATATATATATATATATATATATGTATAATCATATCCCACGTTCATTTATCGCATACTCTCAAATTTGACATCGCAATCCCTGATCATGAATAATAGAAAACCCATTAGTGTTTTCATTTTAATTATCTTGCAGACACTTTTGGACACGTATATCGCTAGGAACTAGATAACTTGCAAAAACTGCACCATCATTCAAAATAGTTGGATGACGTGTAGAAGATCCACAAAATATGATATCTATATTTGTGTAAATGACAAAAGACATAAACCTATATGTATCTGTATCCACGAAAAGTTGAATTTTTGTCCACCATATTCATAAACGTAAACTAATAACATGTATCCGAATGGAGTATAATTAATCATTCAACATAAAGTTAATCATCTATCCATCATACTCATCTAAGCTGTCATCCAACATAAAGTTAATCATTCAAATTCCATTGGATTTAAATAATCATACGGAAAATAGGAACTTTTACTTTATTTTTAAGAAGATGAACAACTCAACACGTCGAAACACCATACCCTTGGAATTTGTGTGAATTGAGTAGCATGATACTATGAGATTCACAAGACTCGACCTGAAAATTTGATATGGATCCCACATCTATTAAAAGAAATCTAATTTTGGAGGCTGTGGAAAAAGCGGTCGAAGTTGGATTTTCTTATACTCTCAAGGAGAATAAACAAGTGGAGATGGATGAACTCTTGATATGGGATAATGAGATTGTGTAAACGAAGGGGGAAAAGATAATTAGAATTGGAAGGGCAGTGTTCTTACGTTGGAAAGGTAATTTTAAAAATGAAAAGTGCAATGGGAGGGCCATGATGTGGGGGAAAGAGAATAAAAAAAGAAATTGAAATTTAGAGAAGAGGGGACCATAACTTCCTATTTCCTTAGAAGGATAAATTTTTAAATATTTAATGAGTAGGAGGACCACAATATGTGAATTTCTATTTTAAGAAAGGGACCACTACATGGTCTCTTGTTTGGGGAGGGGGGCCATGGCCCCTACCCGCCCCCCTCTCCCTCTGCCCATGGCTATGGCATTCGTGACGAGCTACAGGCGGATAGGAGTTGTGTGGGGGCAGCTACAGGCGACACACCTAGCGGAGGACGACGGCGGGCCTAGGCTTCCTACGGTGGTCTCGTACGAGTGGGAAGGACGATGGGGGCGACACACTCCCCCCACAGTGATGACGTAGACAAGGGTGTATGGTCGGCGAGACTTAGAGAAGGGAACGGCAGGCGGAGCGCGGTCGTGGAGGAGATGGCTCCAGACGACGGTGGTCGTGCGGTGGCTCTCTCTTTTTTTAAATTGTAAAAACCGATACAAAATAAAAACTTTTTCCCTAATTTTTATTTAGAAACAGAAACTGTAAATATTTTATTAAAATTTTTAAAAAAAATTATTTCTTTTTAATTTCTTGCAAAATAAATGTTAGAGAAAAATATATTTTTTATTTTTTATTTATTATTATATTTTTTATATAAAAATTAGAATACGAGCACAACGGCTCGTCCAAGAAAATTGAAACACGGAAGAACGTGAATGGATGCGAATCCAGCGAAATAGAAGATAGATTTGAGGATCCGACCACCGTGCGTGATCGGATGTGAGAGGTTGTGAGGGATAGAACGTGAAATGTAGGGATCTCAATGTGAGATGAAAAATCGAATTCGAGGGTTGATCAAATCGAGATGGAGAATTAGCTACGATTAAAACGTTAACAATGAAATGACTATGAAACTAAATCTAGACTTAATCTAGAAGAATGATGGAAAAATAAAGTGGATCTCACCTTGGGAAGTAGATGAATGTCGTGATGGCCTCTACGAGGACCGACCTCCGCTGTCATCGGATGGCTCGGAGGCTAGGCACCTGTCTACAACAAGAAATGCTCTTGGAGAATAGGCTCCTCTCCCAAAGGATTGATCAAGACGAAATGAGGGAGAGGAGACCCATTAAAAGGAAGATGAAATCCAAAAAAGGAAGATATTTACAAAAGAGGAAGGTGTTTAGTGGTGGAATTAATAAAATAAATTAAATAGAAAATGAATTTTCATAATTACAATAATAATAATTAATTGTCAAAAATTAAAAAGCCACCTTAAGGGTGGCTAATTAAGGTAATTATTGAATTATACACATATGGCATATTTTATATACATAATTAATTAAATGAATTTTTTTCGTCACTTTATTTATTTAATGAATAAAGGTTAATTGTTTAATTTTTTTGAGAAAGTTATTTAAGGAAAAAGTTTATATACATATGATACATATATATAGTACATTATATACATGTACAAAAATTAAAAAAGATTTTTTTTAATTACAATTTTTTATTTACTTTAAATTACTTGTGAACAATTTTTACAATTTATTAAAAATATAATATTTAAAAAAATAAATAAAAATAAATACAATAAATACATGGTCAAATTACAAAAACAACCCTAGAAAATAAACTTTTCAACCATAACACCAAAACTTATGAAACCCCAACTATTTTAAAGATAATTTAATTTAGAATACAATGGAAGTGAGTTTGGCTCAATTTGAGTTCATATGGAGCCGGAATCAGTCTTTCAATTATCGCTTAGTGGCTTTTTCCAAGTGTGGTTGTTTTTATTCTATACATGATTTTATTTTGCAAATATTTTTATTAAACTTTTTATTTACAATTTTATTTTGAAAATTATTTAATTTGAGATCAATTTATGTACAATAAAATAGTGTAAGTATACAAATATACACAGCACACATTTTTTTGGATTTTTTTGATTAGGGACCCTATCTCCCCCTACTTTATTCCTGGTTGATCAGGTCAAGTCTTGACCTTCTCTTAGGTTTCGGGTCAGCCTGTATCTATTCCATATATACAGCCTTCTCTCTCTTTTTTAATTTTCTTTTCTTTATTTTTCCTTTCTTTCTTTATTTATTTATTTTAGGCTAAAATGGTAATAGGTGTACAATATTTTACACACAGATGCAAGTTAGTAAGAATATGTTGTTAGTATTATATACAGGTGTTTTATAAAGGATTTAAACTAAAATAAAATGAATAAAGATGATGAAATGCATATTCATCATCCCCCTATGCTTTACCTTTGCTAGTCCCTTAGCAAACATTTATTTGAAAGAATAAAGGAATAAAAAAGAAAAAGAAAGGAAAAAATAAAGAAATTAGGAAAATATTCAGTATTAAACTTTTCTTCATAAAATTGTAGTATGGAGCTCAGTCAGACCTTCGGATTATTAGTGTGGCGGAACCTTAATGGAAATGGATTTAAAAACTTAACAACCTCTAAGTTCCATAAGACTCCTACTCAGGTCTCCTCAACAGTCAGGTCAGAACAAGTCTACATACATAAATTCTTATGACTATGAATCTTTACTTGTACGTTGTAAGTGAAATATAGCTCCCCATCTCAAAAGTAGCAAAGAAACAACCTTCCTCAACAAGGTAACTCTAGTCCCCCGATCTAGCAATTCTTTCCTCGGGGAGCAGAGATATTCCCTTCTAAATTCAATTACAACCAGCTCAAGAAGAGGAGATAGAGAAAAGAATGGACGATAACCAGTGTAGCTACCTATCCTTGGATGCATGACAAGTATAGCCAAGTCATCTAGGTGCAAGCTTTCATCACTTTGAAGCTCTTATTAATTTATTTTTTTCCTTGTGTATACACTCCGGCAGGCATTTTACTTTTCTATCAGGCCTGTCCACTTTTGGAGATTCTGCATTTATTAAAATATATATATACAAGGTGCAGCATGTACATAAGGAGTTTTTCTTCTTGATCTAGTAGACTATCCCTCTTTTGAAGCATTACTGCAACCCCACAACATCCTATCATTAGACCTCAATGCCACCAGATCAGGTTGAGATGCACAACCCTCCCTAGAGGAAGATGAGAGGTTCTGCCTAGATGTACTACCCTCATATGCTACTCCAAGCCAAAAGATTATACCTCCTCACTACTTCCTCCATGAAGAGCTACGTGTAGAGTGCTTGTCCAAGATAAGCCACGGTCTGAAAGAATCATGCGTATGTTGTTAAATATTCTACTTGGACTAATCAAGACGACATATGAACATAATCTTATGGACTCAAAGAATTAAGTCACTGGACCTGAAAAGTCTTAACTCCAGTTCTTATAGTTCCAATGAAATTAAGTGGATTAAGGCCCAACTAAGCTCCATTCTTCATTTTTATTCTAGACTTAGTTTATATGTCAATACTATCTTGAAAAATGCACATGCAAATGCAAGAAATATGTACAATGAAAAAAGCATTTTTTTTTGAAATAATTTTCTATTTTTTGAACTTTTATGTTTTTTAGAAAAGAAAGGAAAAATGATGCACATGCGAAAAGAGTTTTTTATGCAACTTTTTATAGATTTTTTGTTTTTTTATTTTTTTTCAAAAAGGAAAAGGTTTGTAAAATATATACAAGTATATACAGGATTTTTTTTTGTTTTTGTTTTTGTTTTTGATTTTTTTGTTTTTTTTAAATTTTTTAAGGTGATCAAAGTCTATATACACGCACGTGGATTTTATGAATTTATATACATATCCCCAAAAATAAACATATTTAAAATTACGAGTTATGTCTAAAGTATATATACAATATATACGACACCCCCTATACTTAGCTCGAACTATGTCCTCATAGTGATCAGAGAGCGGCAAAGGAAGACATAACTCATGCTAAGTATAGAAAAGTGAAAAGATTCATATGCTACAACAACTCGAAGAGAAGATGAAAAGAATAGAAGTCGGTAATCCCCCCTATACTTTGGATCAAGTAATCGTAAGTATAGAAGACTGTACAAAAGGGGAAAACCCGATGAAGAGAATGTACAGACTCAAATGTTCGACTTACCCCCCCCCCCCCCCCCTATACTTAGGGGAGAATAGCCCTAAGTATAGAATATCAACAAGTTGGGGGACAATCAAGAGAACAGAAGAATAAAAACACAAAAGAGACTATATGAACAACATAACCCCCCTTATACTTAAGGTAGAGTATCCCTAAGTATATGAAACAACAGGAGTGATGAACAGGATGAGTATGAACAACAGAAATCATTTACCACCCCCCCATACTTAGGATAAATCACATCTTAAGTATAGCATATATACACACATGGAAAAGGGGTGAATGATAGAAAGGAAGAAGAAAGAATGAAAGGAAAGGATATACAAAAGTAATGGATGCACAAAGGTCAAGAAGGTTGAAAGCGAGCCTTCTTGCAGGACCGTTGAGGTGTGGATCTGACAAGGTGTCGGTCGATATTGGGGTCATCATTAGACATAAACTGATCAGGATCGACCCATAATGTATCCTTAGCAGTCTCAAAGTGTGCAGCCATGAATCTGTCAGTGGAAGTAGTGTGGTCATGTCCTGCCTTGGAAGTCTCACAAATATCAAAGTAAAAAGGCTCAAAATCATTGTCAGAAAAAGTAAGATCAATTCCATCCTGACAAGCCTCTACTGGATCATCATCTTCATCAAAAGGTCCAAATTCTTTTATAAAAGCAATTAAATCAAATTTGGCCTTATCAGTATCATCCAAATCAAGGTGAATAGGAATGAACTCAACAGTGAAAGTAGTCAAATCATGTACGTCATGTCTAGTCTCAGAGTATGCCTTCCTCTCTAGGGTGTTTATTGTGTAAATCTCGTGGATGTCATCAATGCATCGCCACGTACTAGTTGAGGAAATTCCAAGGTCAATGCTTTTATCATACAACATAAAACAAGAATCTCTGATATTATCATCAAGGTCAAAGTCCTTGGGGTTGGCTAACACGGGTACTCTCTCATGGGATCCAGGTTTCTGGTCTGTAATAGGTATAGTGATCAACCCGTCGCTCCCTACATCAGAACGGAAGCGAATCTCTCTTGATCCATATCAATAACGGCTCTCGCAGAGGCGAGGAAAGACTGTCCCAAGATGATTGGAGGGTGTTCCATAGGGGTGGAGGTCTCCATGGGAAATATGACAAAATCAGAAGTGAAATATATGCCCTGAATAAGAATGACAGCGTTTTCTAGAATACCCTTCAGCCTCTTTATAGATCCATCAGCAAATTGAACTATCATCTTGGTTTTCTTGAGAGGCCCAAGATGAAGAGACTTTACCATATAGAAGGGTATTATATTAATTGACGCGTCGCCATCAAAGAGAGTGTTATCACAAGAATAGTTAGATATGGAGCAACTTACAAGAGGTGTGGCAGTGTTCCCTTTCTTAGAATGTGGACAGTGAGAGATGGCGTAGGCAGTGGCCATTGTCAAGATGTGATGCTCAGATCTGCTCCTCCACTTTATCTTCTTGTGTTGAGGAGCATATAAATGGGTCATGGCCTGGTGAAGTTGGGCTTTAATGATCTCATGAAGGGTAGCCACCACTTCAGGTTCAGTTAACATTTTTGAATTTTTAGACCTCCTCCATACAAGGGAGGAGATCGAAATCAGCATATACATGAGGATTGCGAAGAGCAGTCTGTATCGTAGAATCCTCGGGGTCACGGGTGGGACATACGGTGAATGATTGTGTGGAAAAATGGTTTGGCATGGCTGCCCTCTTCTCACAAAATGAATCAACAATGTGTCTCCCGAAATCTTTTGGATTTTTAATATTTTCTTGTTTTTTTTTTATATTTTGGGTGATTCTCTCATGATTATCATCAAGTGAATCCATATCCTCAAATAGTGGAGCAGCATTTTGGCTCGTATTTATGTTAAATAGATTGGTAATCCTTGAATTCATATTCTCCATCATCTGGTTCAGGGTCTCAAGTGTGGACATCATGAAAGGTGACTCCAAAATCACAGGATCGGGTGAGTGGAATGAGGGTGGTGAAGATCAATGTCTGATTCCTGAAATAATGGGTTAGGCGGGTATGCACAAAAATCAAGAGGAAAGTCCTCCTAGAAAAAGGGAGGTGAACCGGCTAGAGGGTGCGAGGGATCCCTGAAGATCGGATTAAAATCACTCCAGTTGGCCATCTCTGAAACAAAAGATGGGGATCGAGAGAACACGAGGGTCAAGTCAAAAGATGTGAAAAATGGCACAAATGCACAGAAGGATCTAGTATGCACACAAGCAATAAAACACAAAACAAACTCCCTGTTCACCAACTCAACGCAATGTGAAGACCGTGAAGATTTGATTAATTATCTTGTCAATTTTTAGAGTTTGGTGAGAATACAATCTATCAGAGTGGTTAGAGCGAGTTGTTAGGAACCCAATGCTCCCAGGAGACTGTCCCAATCTCACAACTAGTTTTTCCCTGCCAGTATGGGTGTGGACCATTTACCGGCTACCCGATATGCCCAATCTGCTAAGGAAATCCCGGACGGACTGCCAGTTACCCGGTGAAGTCCTCACTGGAGAACAACTAATCACAACACCAGTAGTCTGATGAGAGTTCATGCATAGCTCTATCTTAGTGTGGGTGTCACTCTCTCGTTCTAGATAAATTAAATAAGGAGGGGGTGACTCTCCCCAAATAATGATTTTTTTCGTTACATTTATTTTAGGGTCAAGTTTTATTTAACAGTCCCGGTTTTAGGCAGTTGTCACTTGGTTTGAGTATTTTCAATAAATCTCCAACTGAGTGTCAATTTCCTTTTTAACTTATGTGAGTGAAAACAAGAAAGGAGATCAGAAATGACAATGCATGATTAAATACAATGATGTATGCAGGGGTGATGAATCCCGTATTCATCATGATAAAATTGGTCATTTAGGCTATGTTCCCCATCATTCACTTGTAATTAATCATTAATAGAGCATTATTAGTATTCATACATGTGTTAATAATATTCACATTTCATCATGCATACTTGCATTAAAATTCCCATGTGTAAATAAGCCCAAAAAGCCGCTAACTTCTCCTATTTTTAGTTAATTCATCCTAACTCCGATTGACCCCAAACCAACTCCATTGTGTAGATATTACAAATCTTAGTAAATAAAAAATACAAAAAAATACTAACCCCAATAAGTGTCAAATAATCCTAAAGTCTAATTTCACATCTGAAGGACTAAAACGAGCATATCTCCCACATACAGTATCCGATTTTGGACTACTCACTTTTAAAGTACTCCATTTTCTAATACCATAAAAACAAGACCAATTTCGTAAAATTCGGAGCTCATATGTGAAAGTTGGGTTTTGGGCCTCTTTTGTGCTTTATGACTTTTTGCTATTTTTTACCAGAGTATTTATGTACATAATTAACCCTTTTAATTTTATTTCTTCATCATTTGTGTTCTTTGATGAAAGTTTTATTAAAAGGCACAAAAATCCAAATCCAAATCAAAACTGAAATCAAAGAAAATGACTGAGTCCAAGTGTCTGTTGTTGGTCTGTACAAAAGTTGTGTGTTTCTGACTTCTATTTTATTTTCCCATTTTCTTATTGTTAAAAATCCAAAAATTAGAATAGTGTGTAATTAATTTTCTTGTATTTTATCGTATTTGTTCTATAATTTTTTTCCTCTCTAAAAACCACCAAAAAATTACAAATCCCAAAAACCCGGTTTTCTATACACATGGAGAGCCACTAAAAATACCACTTTGCACAGGTGACCTCTTTTGCTCCTGGCTTATTCATGAAAGTTGTAGATCTCGTCGAGATGAACAATTTTCATGAAGAATATTTCTTGATCCGATGTCTCATTCTACTTCTTCTTCATCGTTAAAGTTGAATTTTTGGGGGGGCGCCACGTGGCAGCTCCTAGGCGTGCCACGTGGCACCCCACTACTCTTCAGTCCGCCGGGTCACGTGCTAGGCTCCTTCCTCCTCCAACAATGGCTCCACTTCCCCTCTCCAGCCGTTGCCTGCAAAGCCGCCCCCGCGCGTAACGCCCCACGCCACACACCTCTGCTCGATCGTTCCACCTCCTCCACCTTCTCGTAATGCCCTCCATCGCAGTCGTTACCCTTCTTCATATAAAGCTCCATCACTCTGCAACCCTCGAGCTCATCTGCCATCATCAGGTGCCAGGAGCTAGGCCGGTGACAGCTGCGTGAAACCTCAACACCATGGTGTGATCCACGGTTTCCATCTCGTGCTGTTGCTCGACCTCAGACCAGCCAAGGTTCGAGGAGCTCCGCCGCTCCTCTGAGGCGAATACTGGGAGGGCCACTGCTTCTCCCAAATTCCAGGCGTTCCACACTCCATCTCCAGAAAAACACTCATCTTCTTCTTAATTTCACCATGTACACCCCCTCCCGACGACTCACAAACTTCGCCGCCACCGCCCTCACGCACTGCAGGTTGCCTGCCTCCGCCGTGTCCCGGCTCTTTGCCCACCACTGCCTGGGCTCGCGACAGCCGCCGCCCCTCGCGTCGTATGTCAGCCGCGGAGCAGCTTCGCCCGCACCCCTGCCGCACTACTCTGCCATCGTCAGCCTCCGTGCCTCGTCGCTACGCCTCTTTTGCTCGGTCATGTGTCGGTCGAGTGCCTCCATCGACCATCGCAGCTCCTTCGCCTCACCGCCCGCCCGACAACTCCGCCTCGCCCTCTTCAGTCGGCCCGCGACGCACAACCAACGTAGGATCAAGGGCCATCTCTTGATCCTACGGTCGCCTACCCGAGCCTCGGCCCCAGCCTCGAGGCTCGGGTCCACCCGAAGCGCTGCCAGATCGTCACGTAGGCTCGGGCCTCCGAGCCTGAGCCCCGATCCCCGAGCCTCAGCCTCAACGGCCCGAACCTCAGCACCGGCCCCCGACCCTCCACCTCGCCTCCAAGCCTCTAGATCATGTGATGGGCATGTGCGGTTCGGGGAAATTGCATTGAAGCCCCAAGCATTTTCAGATATTGCTAAAATACCCCCACCAGGGGTAAATTATGTCTGGGCCCCTCAAACTTTTATAAATTACAGATAAGTCCTTCCAAGGACCTCTTTGCAAGAAAAACATTATTTTTATTACATTTTAGTCCCTAGAATTTCATTTTAGCATATCTTTTTCATACGAACTCTGTTTTGAGCATATAATATGTCATTTTGAAGCTATTTTCGTGCTCTACCATTTAGCATAGCTTATGAACAGATTTGAGGTCATTTGTTGAGAATTATTATTTAGGATCATCATTGACTTTTGCAGGCTAAATTTGACATACTTGTGCTTGAGAAATTAACGATAAATCTTTTGCAGGAGTTCGGATAAGGATTTTACTATATTAAACTATTGTAATCATTACTAATTACTTTAATTAGTAAAATCTTCACAGGTGATTAATTCACATTTATTCCTCTAAAATTATTGCCGACTATTTGAGGAACTGAATCAAAGATATTTGGAGGCCGGATACTCTGCTTCACTATTCTGAATATTAGTTGCTTATAAACCTGAAGCAATGAGTCAAGATCAATCCATTTTTATTTGTGGTTAATTTTGTGGAATTAAAGATCATATTATTTGGGGATTTAATATGTCTAAAAATTGCAGATCCTGGGCATAGTTCTCTCAATTTATTTTCTTTGCATCACTTTGCATCTCATTACATTTTACATTTCCTCAACACAGAAATTGGTCAAGCATTGATTAATTATTTAAATTGATTCAAAAAACCACGCAACTAAGAATCATCTTTCCCTGTGTTTGACCTTGGTAGACTTGCCAAGTAAAAATCTTCCACAACATTCACACATTTTGGTGTTTTGATCGATCGAAATTCGTCTCCTATACTACAATTATCGATTATTAAAGAGGTGAATTTTGCATTCATCAAATGGCGCCATTGCCGGGGAACGGCGAATTTTTAGGGTTTTAAATTATTTTTTGTAATTAATTTTTGTAAAATTAATTTTTGTGTCATATTTTGCATTTTATTCTGCATCTCTCTCTTACTTCAGATACTAACCGTAATTTATCTCTTTGCAGAAACTACTAGGAGCGACATTTTGGAATTCAATTCAAGGATCTGCAAGGAAGGAGATTAAGTTTTAATTTTTGTGAAGAGAGATCTTATTCTAGGTTTACTTTTCTGCATTATTTACAGGGTCCCTCTCTCCTTGTACCCTGTTAATTTGTAATATTCAGGACTGGACTCTCTGTGGTATGACGTAGAATTCAGGAGCACATACGCTAGATTAGAATTATTTGATTGTGCTCGTAATTTTTAGGTCACACATTCACTAACTATGTACATTATAGATCATTCAACATTAGCCAAATTTTTAAATCAATTCTTCCCGCTAATATAACTATCTGCTTAGGGCATCTTTCATCTGTGCATATCATTTAGTGTAATTTTTAAAATTCCTTGTCTTGCATCCCATATGAAGAACGCGAGGATTCACTGTAAGTCTTTCTCTTAAGCATGCATCATTGATTTACGTTTGCATCGGCTTTTTCGGTTTCCTTCCTCAAGTTTTACAACTTAGGAGTTAAAGGAAATGGGACTGTTCATTAGGCGTGAATTTTTGTGCTCACATAAAATTCAGTGACAACCTCAATTTAAAACTGGGACTGCTAACCAAGGTGACTGTAAATAAATTGACTTAAAATTAATGTGTGTTTGGTGGAGAGGAACCCACTCATTGTTTGTAAGGACCAGAATGCACACTTAGGAAAGAGCCCAAAACCGAAGTGTTTCATTCAGACTACTGATTTTAAAAACAATTAGCTACTTTTCAGTGAGGGTCTCGGGTAGCTGTTTCAGGGTCCAACCTCCCTTAGCAGAGTAGGTGGTTTAGAGGACACTGCGAAAGGCTCCGTCCTCAAGTAAAATGGGTAGCCGTTTAAATGGTCCGTACTTACACCTATACTGGCTGAATGTATGTGCAACTAGTTGTATGAACTCGGGACAGTCTTTGTGAAATATTTCGGCACCTAACAGCTCCGCTTAATTTTCAAGATTGTTTTGTCATTAAATTAAAATTGAAAAGATAAGCGACCGAACCCTAACGTGCCTTCACTAGTGTTGAGTGGATAAATCAACATGTTTGTTTTGTGTTTTGATTTGTGTGCATAAAAGACCTTGCAATCGCAAGCAAATCATGGTTCGCTAATCATTCCATCCCTCTTGAGAAGATGTCGGCACAGTGGTCTTCTTTTCCAATCTCCACGACCTTGTCCCGATATTCTTCTTCTCACACTCCTCAAGAGAATCTAAGCTTCAAATCAAATTCTTTTCAGCCATCATTCTCTTCCCACCCATACATCCCACCCTATGACCACAATTCTTCTTAGAATAGCCCTCTCTCACATTCTGACAACCTTATGGACATAAGAGAGAGACCAGAATTGAGGATGAACAATAGAGTAACCGATATTGACAGTAGAACACGATTTCTGGTTACTATGATCTCACAGCCTCTTGAACCATCCCCTACTCAGGATGACCATCTTCTTGAGTACAATCAATTTTCCTTCGACAATCCATGAGAAAACCAAAGTCAAGGAAATATAACTCATGACCAGACCATAATGTTTAAGAACAATCAATACTCTACTCGAGGTTACATGCCAGAATCACGACACATGGAGAATGATTATTCAATCACTAGTCATGAGATGTTTGAGGATGAGATTGCTCGGATTAATCATAGAGCAGATACGTTAACTGAGAGAATATACGATCTCATCCAGTATATGCAGAATTTAGAAGAAGTGAGGCCACCACCATGTGAACCACTAGATTATCGTGTGACTCACAATCGGACACGACCACTGACCTCTGACCTCCCTACTGACCATATTACAGAAAATACCAAAAATTGAAAAATTCAAAAATTCAAAAAAAAATTGGACAATTCTGAAATGGAAGCATTTTGCAAGAGTCTGATCTTAGAGCTTCCATTGATCAAAGCCATAGAATATGTGCCCGATCTTAAGAGATTTGTGAAGAGTCGACTGAACCCCAAAAAGATGGGCAAGAAACGATCAAGAACTGAATATCATGTCATATCTATGGCTAGTTCTTTGGTGATGAATCATAAAATCAAAAGCCGTAAAGTCAAGAGGTTGACTCGGATCACATGTGAAATTGAGGATTCTACATTCACTCATGTTCGGTTAGACGACGACTCCACATTAAACATCCTCCCGAAGTTCGTCTTTAATCAACTTAAATTCGGACAACTCAAAAAGGCTAGGGTGGTCGTTCAATTACCCGATCGATCTACCAAAAGACCGCGGGGGATCGTTTCTATCGTCGTAAATTTTCGAGGTAGAACACATAAAGTGGAGTTTATTGTCCTTGACATTGAACACCTCGGAAGGATGTCTGAGTCTCTTATCATTTTAGGAAAGCCATTCTTAGCCTCTGCTAAGGCGATCTTCGATTGCGAGACTCAGGAAATCAAGTTCCCGAACTTGGACCACAATGAACAAACCCCCAATGACACATCCTGCTCTGAGGAAAACCAACTTGAAACCGACAGTTATGATCTGGAGATAAAAATTCACATTATCAGACATCTCTGCATGACACATTGATAAAATCCCTAGGAGAGTCACCTAAAAGACTGACTGTTGGACAAACTTCGGATTCTCACGACCCTATCACTGCTCCTAGGAAAAATCAAGATTTTGGAGCTTATGATGAATTGGACCATATTATTGAAGATCACCATGATTATTTGAGTGGTCCAATCTTTGAGTCGGCAGTAATTCATGAGATACTTGAACCATATATGGAACCGACTCCGGAAACATCCAATGTCACCAAAATTCACGACCATCCGGATGTGACATCAAAAACCCCAACCATAAACTACAAAATCACCTGGAACAATCTCCCTCGACCGAAGCAGCGCATGACCCTTCAAGAATTGGTCGACTTTTACAGGGATTCATCTGATGAGGAACTCATGAATGTCACATCGGTTACTCAAGATAAGGAGATGAAGACTGTCCAACTTCCTCCCAATACTTCCCAAGTAAACAAACCGACGAAGAAAGTTACCTTCGACCTTAGACACCAGGTGATTTCTGAAGAGTCCTCGTCCGGTCTTGATGTGGTTCATCAGATAAGTGCAATAGGTACAGCTCTGATCCACGGGCACTTACCTCTTATTGACAAAAGTTGGAGATCCTCTGCAGACGACTACTATTCTCCTGAGGACGACTCCGACAATGGCCGGTCTTCTTCATCGGCCCCCTCTTCATCACACTCCACATCTCCATACTATCTACCTCCACACTCCCACAAGAAGGTCTGTTGCAAACCTCCTTGATCTTGTACATCCGCAAATCTACCCGGTTCCCCATCTGTAATTATCCGATTATACTTAGGCTGACCTGAGCCTAAGTATAGGGGGAAGACCACCATTGCTTATACAACGCTTCTCTTCTTTTGTTTTTGACCCATCTATACTTCATACAAGCTATGTCTACATTTCACTTTATGCCATGAGGACATAGCACAAGCTATGTATAGGGGGTGTTTGTATATATTTTATCTACTTTATCCTTAGCTCGTACTTTAATCATTTTTATCTAACATCGGGGATGGGTACAAGTAGTGTGTATAATACCTGTTTTTTCAAAAAAAAAAACAAAACAAAAAAAAACACCCAAAAAAACTTTTTGCATTAAAAAAATCATCACTCATGGTCTTGCATTTCATCAAGCATTTCATGCATTCCTTGGTCGATATATTCCTGACACATTCACCATCACTCAAGGCTTGATATTTAAGGCACTTGATTTATGAGATCTTGAGATTCTGAGTTAGCCAGCCTTAGTCATTAGGATTTTGAACTTAATAATCCATACTTCCCTAGATTGAAAGATTTGAGCGCTATATTGCACTCTTCATCTCTACCTTCAAAAAAAAAGAATATGATCAGCATAATCACTTTCACAACTGCAAAATTGATGAGATGAGTTGAGATATTACTTGAGGAACTAGGACTGGAGATTTGAGTTTAGACTCGATCTGATGATATTCGAGGATGGGATAAAGTTAATGAAGGCTGCAGAAAACCTGACTGTTAGCAAAACCCTAGCCAGTATGTGAGCAAGATTCATATGCTATCTTTTTGATATTGACCTAAGTGCCAGGTTATGATGAAACTTAATGAAAATTGTTGATCAGTGTGCGCCAACTTTTGGTAAAAGCAGTGGAGCTAGCCAACAAAAGAAAAGAAAAATAAATGTTAAAGAAAAGCTCTATCATCCAAAGACAAATTCCAAATGAGCTTCCAATAATGGCGTTCGCTCCCAAACATTTTCAAAGTGTCCACTTGGACCAAGCGCTAATTAGGACCAAGGAGTCGGGCTGACACCATAAAAGGGCTCTGCATCGTAAACGATAAAAGTCTGGGTGTCGAAGGTATCTTAGATACTCAAAAGAGACACACCCCAGTGTACTCCCAAAAAAACAAGTGCAGACGATTCCAAATTCTCTTGAAGGACACATTGATCAACAAAATAAAATATAATTGTGTTGAGTAATAAGGCACTCGAGAGGCACCTTGTTCCAATGTAAGGGAGAGAAAATCAGACACAATCCTATGCCCTCCATCATCTGGCCGTCCATCTACACTTTCAAGTCTGACAAACTAATGACACGATTGACTGAAGCAAGAATAGACTTATTCCCTAGTATTGAGGATTAGGTCTAAAGGAGAGTCTCTTGGATTAGAACTTTGGGTGATGTCTAGACTTGACTCTCATGAATGCAGTACACTAAAAATCATATCCTTATATTATATGTACAAACAGAGAGTCTGAAAATTAGAGAAGTTGGATTCCTTTTGATTAAAGCTTGGTTGAGCCCAGAATTTTATGGTCACTCAAATTAAGGATCTTCTATGAATTAAGCCTTGAAAATTCACATGCACAGTCAGAGATGTATTCAACTAAGTCATTCATTCATTCATGCTCGGGGACGAGCATGGTCTAAGTATAGGGGTATGATGAATCTCGTATTCATCATGCTAAAATTGGTCATTCAGGCTCTGTTCCCCATCATTCACTTGTAATTAATCATTAATAGAGCATTATTAGCATTCATACATGTGTTAATAATATTGGCATTTCATCATGCATAATTGCATTAAAAATCCCATGTGTAAATTCGCCCAAAAAGCCGCTAACTTCTCCTATTTTTAGTTAATTCATTCTAACTCTGATTGACCCCAAACCACTCCATTGTGTAGATATTACTATCCTTAGTAAATAAAAAATACAAAAAAATTACTAACCCCAATAAGTGTCAAATAATCCCAAAGTCTAATTTCACATCCGACAGGCTAAAACGAGCATATCTCCCACATACAGTGTTCGATTTTGGTCTACTCACTTTTAAAGTACTCCATTTCCAAATACCTTCAAAACAAGACCAATTTTTTAAAATTCGGAGCTCATATGTGAAAGTTGGGTTTTGGGCCTCTTTTGCGCTTTGTGACTTTTTGCTATTTTTGACCTTAGTATTTATGTACATAATTAACCCTTTTAATTTTATTTCATCTTCATTTGTGTTATTTGGTGAAAGTTTTATTAAGCGACACAAAAATCCAAATCCAAATCAAAAATGAAATCAAAGAAATTGACTGAGTCCAAGTGTCCGTTGTCGGTCTGTACAAAAGTTGTGTGTTTTTTACTTCTATTTTATTTCCCCATTTTCTTATTATTAAAAATCCAAAAATTAGATTAGTGTGTGACTAATTTTCTTGTATTTTATCGTATTTTTTCTATAATTTTTATCCTCTCTAAAAACCACCCAAAGAATTACATATCCCAAAAACCCGGTTTTCTATACACATGGAGAGCGACCAAAAATACCACTTCGCATAGGTGACCTCTTTTGCTCCCGGCTTCTTCATGAAAGTTGTAGATCTTGTCGAGACAAACAACTTTTGTGAAGAAAATTTCTTTATCTGAGGTCTCCTTCTACTTCTTCTTCATCATTAAAGTTGAAATTTTTTTGGGGGCGCCACGTGGCAGCTCCTGGGCGTGCCACGCGGCACCCCCACTACTCTTCAGTCCGCCAGGTCACGTGCCTAGCACATGACCCCCTCTCCTTCCTCCTCCAACAACGGCTCCTCTTCCCCTCTCCAGCCATTGCCTGCAAAGCCACCCCCGCGCGTAACGCCCTGCGTCACACACCTCCGCTCGACCGTTCCACCTCCTCCACCTTCGCTTAACGCCCTCCGGCGCAGTTGTTACCCTTATTCCTATAAAGCTCCATCACTCCGCAACCCTCGAGCTCATCCGCCACATCAGGTGCCAGGATCTAGGCCAGTGACAGCGACGTGAAACCTCTACACCACGGCGTGATCCACGGTTTCCATCCCGTGTTGCTGCTCGACCTCAGACCAGCCAATCTTCGAGGAGCTCCGTCGCTCCTCTGAGGCGACTACTGGGAGGGCCACTGCTTCTCCCAAATTACAGGCGTTCCACACTCCATCTCCAGAAAAACACTCATCTTCTTCTTCATCGCACCTTGTACACCCCCTCCCGACGACTCACAAACTTCGTCGCCACCGCCCTCACGCACTGCAGGTCGCCTGCCTCTGTCGCATCCTGGCCCTTCGCCCACCGCTGCTTGGGCCCGCGACAGCCGCCGCCCCTCGTGTCGTGTGTTGGTCGAGGATCAGCTTCGCCCGCACCCAAGCCGCAGTGCTCCGCCATCGTCATCCTCCCGCCTCGTCGCTATGCCTCTTTTGCTCGGCCGTGTGTTGGCAGAGCGCCTCCATCGACCGTCGCAGCTCCTTCACCTCGCCGCCCGCCTGACAACTCCGCCTCACCCTCTTCAGTCGACTTGCGACGCACAGCCACCGTAGGATCACGGGCCATCTCTTGATCCTACGATCCACGAGCCACCACGTGTGCCTACCCAAGCCTCGGCCCCAGCCTCGAGGCTTGGGTCCACCCGAAGCACCGCTAGATCGCCATGTAGGCTCGGGACTCCGAGCCTGAGCCTCGATCCCCAATCCTCAGCATCAACGGCCCGAACCTCAGCCCCAGCCCCCGACCCTCCGCCTCACCTCCAAGCCTCTAGAGCACATGATGGGCACGTGCGATTCGGGGAAAATTGCATTGAAGCCCCTGGTATTTTCAGATATTGTAAAAATACCCCCGCTAGGGATAAATTACGTCCAGGCCACTCAAACTTTTATAAATTATAGATAAGTCCTTCCAGGGACCTCTTTGTAAGAAAAAATTTTTTATTACATTTTAGTCCCTGGAATTTCATTTTAGCATATCTTTTTCATACGAACTCTGTTTTGAGCATATAATATGTCATTTTGAAGCTATTTTCGTGCTCTACCATTTAGCATTGCTTATGAACAGATCTGAGGTCATTTATTGATAATTATTATTGAGGATCATCATTGACTTTTGCAGGCTAAATTTGACATACTTGTGCTTGAGAAATTAATGATAAATCTTCTGCAGGAATTCGGATAAGGATTTTACTCTGATTAAACGATTGTAATCATTGCTAATTACTTAAATTAGTAAAATCTTCACAGGTGGTTAATTCACATTTATTCCTCTAAAATTATTGCCGACTATTTGAGGAACTGAATCAAATATATTTGGAGGCCGGATACTCTGCTTCACTATTCTAAATATTAGTTGCTTATTAACCTGAAGCAATGAGTCAAGATCAATCCATTTTGATTTGTGGTTAATTTTACGGAATTAAAGATCATATTATTTGGGGATTTAATATGTTTAAAAATCGCAGATCCTGGGCATAGTTCTCTCAATTTATTTTCTTTGCATCACTTTGCATCTCATTGCATTGTGCATTTCCTCAACATAGAAATTGATCAAGCATTGATTAATTATTTAAATTGATTCAAAAACCACATAACTAAGAATTATCGTTCCCTGTGTTCGACCTTGGTAGACTTACCAAGTAAAAAACTTCCACAACATTCACACATTGTGGTGTTTTGATCGATCGAAATTCACCTCCTATACTATAATTATCGATTATTAAAGAGGTGAATTTTGCATTCATTAAGGGGTTAGAGATGCGTACCTTGTCTCCAGCACTCTACATGCAAAATGATCCGTGCAGAATTAAAATACAGAAAAAAAACTAACCTATATGATGCATGTGAACCGTCCTAACAATAACTTCTATTAGCGGGCAAAAACATGTTAATTTGACTAAGTCCAAATTACACTCTACTTTATAGGTACATAAATTCTTGTTTAGGGCTTTGGACCTAATTAATTACCTGGCTCAAGCAAACTAATTAAAGAAATTAATAGTTGGCTAACGAAATCCGCGTAAAATAAATTTAAAAAAAAACGATAGAAACAAAAACCGGTGAGGTCCCCCAAGTGCACGGGCACTTGGCAAAACAGACCCCGCAACACAAAGTATATAGTGTCCTTTTTACAAATGTTTGAATAAAAATAAATGCAGAAAAAATTCTGCAAATTTTTCTTTCTTTTTTCGGTCTCCTAATTTCTTCTTCTCCTCTTCTCACACTCTCCTGCGGCTCGGTGAAGAATCAAGTCTCCTCCGCTTCGCTCGAGTGCACTGACTCTCCTAAGAAAATCTTCCTCGCTCGTCGGGCCCTCGCAAGAAAGAGGAAATAGAAAATATGTAAGACACACAAGTATATGAAAATATGAGCAAAATTGAATAAATTAAATACAGTGAATATGAACAATGAATAAAAGTCAAAAAAATATAGACAAAAATGTACAACCAAGAATAACAGGTCAAAAGAGAAATCCAACTACCCTCATCATGCCTCCCAGGCAACGACACCATTTTGTTGAGCTAGAATTCATGGGGTTTTTAAATCAAGATATGAAAATCAATGCGCAGTCGTCGTAACGCAAAAATCCCGCAACAAACAAATAATTTTTTTTGTTTTCTCAAGCCCAAATAATTACATAAAAATGTAGCAAGAGAAATTTTTGTTATTTAATTAACTTGTATAGCAAAAGGATCAAACTCTAGGAGGATACAATTCCCGAGGGTTATTCTATCCAATGAAATAAATCAATGAAATAATGAAGGAATCTCAATGTACACTACTCGTGGTTTTTTACAAGATTTTTTTCTTCTTAATTTTTTTAATTTTTTTTTTAATTTTTCAATTTTTTGATTTTCAAAATTTTAGTGATTTTAATATTGCATTTTTTTATTTTCAAAATAAGGAACAATATGCACAAGGAAAGAAATATACACACCACACTCTTTTTGTATTTTTCAAAATAGTCAGAAATGCTCAAAAATTGTAAAGAAAATAATTTTTATTTTATAGGTTTTAAAATATTTTTGTTGATTTTTCTAAGTTTTTCTGATGTTTTTGTGATTTTATAAAAAATCAAACAGTGGCAAAGAAGGCAAACAATGTATAGCCTGGAGTAATTTGTAGCTTAAAAAACTTTTAACTGCGCAAAACTCCTAGAAATTATTTTTATGCTAAAATGTAGATAAATATCTACAAACAGGAGCAGAAATAACAATTTTTGGATTTTTTTCTAAAAATTTTTATAATTTTTATATGGTTTTTGGTATTTTGCAATTTTTTGGGTTTTATAAATAATTAATGCACGAAATTTCCATCGAAAATAAAGGACAATAAAATACACCTAATATACTTTTTGTGGAATTTTTGAGATAATATTTGATTTTTAATGATTTTTCAAATTTCAAGCAAAGAAAATGACACTATTTTTTTATTTTTTAATAATATGAAATAAATTTAAAATGCAATGAAAATTTTATACAATGATAAGGAACACAGCAAGAATATAATGAAATTTTTCTAGAATTATTTGACCATAAAAACATTAATTCAATAAGAAAAAGCATGCAATTAAAAATCTGGAAATACAGGGACCAGAATGCAAATGTTTATTATTTCTGCATTAAATTATAACAAAAGTAAACGTGCGGGCAGAATATGCAAAATACCTAGTGGTGGCATGCTAAGCATGTGATCTGCTCTGGCAGGGGTTATTTCGTAATTTCTCAAATTTTCAGGGGATGTCTTCGCAATTTGCCTATTTTTTATTTTAAATCAACTAGGGTTCCAATTAGTACTATCTTTTCATTTCTCTTCCAGGAAACAAAATGAGGGGCGTCGCCCTTTCATTCTCGCCCAAGTCGAAGGCGACGGCTGCTGCGGGCTCGTGATGGAGGAGATGTTGGATGGTGTGGCTTCGCATGGCTATTGATGAAAGGGATAGACGACGATGTAGGGACAGTCTCGATAGTAACGACGATGACACATCTGCCTAGGAGATGGGCGGCAGCGAAGGGAGAGCTACATGCAGGGGAGCGGAAGGGCGACTGCTTGAAGATGGTGGAGTTTCCGCGGGCTGGCACGGCCAGTGAGGGCTGATGTGGCGGGCCGCAGTCGGCGGTGGTTTGGTGCAGTCGGAGCATCTCTGCTGGAGAATGGCGAGCAGACGTGGGGAGCGCGTAGGCAGCGCATGCTAACGGAGGAGGGTGGTGGCGTTCGTGCGGAGCTCTACGCGGATAGGAGTTGTGTGGGGGCCGTTACGGGCGGTGCATGCTGGCGAAGGACGACGGCAGGCCTGGGCGGCCTACGGTGGTCTCGAGCGAGTTGGCAGGACGACACGGGGGTGACACACACCCCCAGTGGTGGCGACGTGGACAGGTGTGTAGGGTTAGCGAGCCTCGGAGATGGGAACGACGGGCGGAGCACAACCGTGGAGGAGGCGGCTCAAGACGGCAGCGATCGTATGGCGGCTCTCTTTTTTTCAATTGTAAAAATAGATATTAAATAAAAACTTGTTTTTTCTATTTTTTATTTAGAAACAGAAACTATAAATATTTTTTTTTATTTTTTTACTTTTTTACTTTTTTTATTTCTTTTTAATTTCCTACAAAACAAAAGTTAAAGAAAAAATATATTTTTTTTAGTTTTTAGTTTTTTATTTATTATTATATTTTTATACACAAATGAGGATACGAGCAGGATTGCTCGATCTAAGAAAATTCAAACACAGAAGAACGTGAATGGATGCGGATCTGGCGAAATGGAAGATAGATCTGATGATCCAACCACCGTACGTGATCAGATGTGAGAGGTTGTGAGAGATAGAACGTGAAATATAGAGATCTCGATGTGAGATGAAAAATAAGATTCGAGGGTTGATCAAATCGAGATAGAGAATTAGTTACGATTAAAATTTCAACAATGAAATGACTATGAAATTAAATCTAAAATTAATCTAGAAGAATGACGGAAAATAAAGTGGATCTCACCTTGGGAAGCAGATGAATGCCATGATGGCCTCGACGAGGACCGACTCACTGTCACCGGGTGGCTCGAAGGCTAGGCACCTCTCTACGATAAGAACGCTCTTGGAAAATAGGATCCTCTCCCAAAAGATTGATCAAGAGGAAATGAGGGAGAGGAGACCCGTTAAAAAGAAGATGAAATCCAAAAAAAGAAGATATTTACAAAAGAGGAAGGTGTTTAGTGGTGGAATTAATAAAATAAATTAAATAAATTAAATAAATAATGAATTTTTGTAATTACAATAGTAATAATTTTTATTAATGGTCAAAAATTAAAGAGTCACCTTAATGGTGGCTAATTAAGGTAATTATTGAATTATACGCATATGGTATATTTTTATATACAACTAATTAATTAAATAAATTTTTTTCATCACTTTACTTAATTAATAAAGGTTAATTATTTAATTTTTTTGAGTTATTTATTTGAGGAAAAAGTTTATATACATATGATACATACAGATAGGACATTATATACATGTACAAATAATAAAAAAGATTTTTTTAATTAAATATTTTTTACTTTAAATTACTTGTGAACAATATTTGAAACTATTAAAAAATATAATATGTACAGAAAAATAAATAAAAATTAATACAATAAATACATGGTCAAATTACAAAAACCACCCCAAAAAATCGACTTTTCAATCGTAACTCCAAAACTTATGAAACCACAACCATTTTAAAGATAATTTAAATTATAATACAATGGAAGTGAGTTTGGTTCAATTTGAGTTCATATGGAGTAGAAATTGATCTTTCAATTATCACTTAGTGGCTTTTTCCAAGTGTATATGTTTTTATTCTGTACATGATTTTATTTTGCAATCATTATTATTATTTAGAAAATATTTTTATTTACAACTTTTGTTTTGAAAATTATTTAATTTGAGGTCAATTTATGTACAAATAAAATAGTGTAAGTATACAAATATACACAACACACATTTTTTTGATTAAGGACCTTATATCCAAGTACTTTATTCCTGGTCGATCAAGTCAAGTCTTTACATTCTCTCGGGATTCGGGTCAGCATGTATCTATGACATATATACAGTCTTCTCCCTCTCTTTTAAATTTTCTTTTCTTTATTTTTCATTTCTTTCTTTATTTATTTATTTTAGGCTAAAATGGTGACAAGTGTACAATATCTACACGTAGATGCAAGTTGGTCATACTATGGAGTTAGTATTATATACAGGTGTTTTATAAGGGATTTTAAGCTAAAATAAATTAATAAAGATGATGAAATGCATATTCAGTATCCTAATTGACAGGTTTGGGGGTGTAGTCTGTTAATATGTTAGGGATGAAGAAAGGGCAACTGAACTCTCGACCATCTCATCAAAAAATTTACGAACGACTTCTCCATCCTTGTTGAATTAAGAACCCCTACAAGTTACATCTACCAAGCGTTGGTTCTCTAATGTATGCCCCCCAAAGAAGCTCTGGACCAAGATGGTCTTTGGTATCCCGTGATGGGGGCACCTCTCCAATAACTCTTTGCCAATGTCTCGTTTATCGGCTCATGTGACAACTGGGAGAAGGTGGAAATCCTCGATCGCATCATATATGCATGTCCCAATCGATAGTAGTTGTTCAGAAAAATCGACCTCAACTCAGCCCATGACGTGACTTCCCCTCCTAAATGATCTGTCCAGGAAAGAGCCTTATCCATAAGGCTGAAAGGGGATGTTGTCATCTTCACTATCTCCAACGACACATTGGGGTAATGATCCATACCACTGATGTGATCAAACTGCTTGAGGTACACATAAGGCTCCTCAGATGTACTGCAACGAAAAATGAGAAACAAAGAAGAAATTGTAGCTTCAACTTGAAGTACCCATGAATTTTCAGGATACGAATCCAATTTGTAGTATGTGTTGCATCCAGGTCATGTGAATCTCTCATAGTCAGAACTGCAATCCTATGCTCTACCACATCTCTTTCCTCTTGTCTATCTCTCTCATCTCTGTTCTCTCTCTCTCTCTCTCTTTCTTCTCATCTCCTTAATCATGTCTCTCAACCTAGTCTGGACGTTGGCCTGAGTAGTAAGTTGTGCATGAATGACCTGAATGATAACCAACATCATCATATTCACCTCGGTCTGATCATTCATAGGTTGCTTGTTCTTAGGCGGCATAACTAGCTCTAGTTCGATCTCTATGAACAAAAATGGGTCCCGGTCAGTAAGGAGAAAGGGTTGCATCTCAAAAGAAAGTTTGAGATGCGGGTTTCTCTCAAACAAGGGCTTTATTGGTGAAGTAATAAAAAAATAATAGAACTCGGGAAGAAGGTCATCCCGAGATGGTGAAGTATATCGAAATGGGGAGTAAAGTGAGATGTTCGTAAAGTCCGAACAAAAATCACTCCAATCCGACATCTTTAAAACAAGAGGAAATGAAATGAATATGAAATTAAAATCAAAGGACAAAGAAGAAAGGCACAAAAGAGTGCAGGATCACCAACTCACACCATAAACAAACGTACTACAATGATAACCCTTCAATTCACCAACTTCATACAAATGAAGCCGTAAGACACTTTCTCGGGGTCTGTTTCACCACCACGAATGCTGGGGTACCTCACAGTGATTTTGTTTTCATCGCCTTATTTTATTTATTTCCTGTGGATTTCTGTGTGTGGCTAGGTGCATGCTTAAATTTTCGTTTCTTATTTGTTCTTTCATATGTTAATAGAAACCTGTAGGACATTCTCACATAGTTAAATAAAAATGTTCTTCCCTTGCTAGTTAAATAAAAACGTTCTTCCCGTGCTAATAGAATTCTTACTCTTTTTAGGGATGGATTTTATTTTTCGTATTTATATTTCTTTGTGGATCATCTTACATGTAGAGTGCTGGAGACATGTATGCATTTCTATCCATGCATGTATCATTGATTTCCCTGCATTGTATTTTTGTATCCCCCTCAATTTTTCTCCACTTAGGTTTTAAAGGAAAAATACCAAAAATTGCTAGATGCATTGCTTCTCTTTAAAAAGATAAAAAAGGTGATAACCAATAAAATAGGGACTGCTAACTCCACTTGACCATAAAATAAACGTAAAGACTTACATTAATTGATTTGGGGAGAGTAACATGCCCAGTGTTATAGGTACCCTCCATACTGAATGAGGCATGTATACATAAGGAGTAGACCTCAAAGCTTTGTACTTCTACCCTAAGAGCTTGTACTCCCGACTCTTAGGGCATGTTATTGCTGCAAGGACGTGCCTCAGACATTACATAAGTAGTTTTATGTTAAAGGAAGTGATTTTCTTCAGGAATTGACCTGAGCTCTTACAGGGAGGGTCCTCTATTTGAGGGATTTACCTACTCGGACATCAGTTATTCTAGGAGACTACACATGTATGCCTACTAAATAGCTGATGGAAATTCACCATAAATTTGACAAGGTAATTGGATGATCTCTTACAGTTGTGTGCAAGTCAAGATGCCCTTACGAGACCCCTATCTATGAACAAAAGCAAACTAAACCTATTACAAACAGAAAACTTAGCTTCGACCAACCATGTGCCGCTCCTCAGTATCTAGCTCCAAAGAAGAAGCGTCAACCATTGAACCGTGCAATGAACTCGATTTCCTAGAAAGCAATCTGCGTGAGTTCGACCCCTACACACAAGTTATGCCAAATCCTAAAAAGGAAACAAATGTGTCAAATGATATCAAATGAAAATAAAATATGGAACATATATAGAAGTAGAGTTAAGTGAAATAAAAATAAAACCTGAAATAAATGATAAAAGTAAATAGAAACCCTAAAACTAAGGCCTCTACCTACTCAAACCATGCCTCCCCGGCAATAACACCATTCTATTGAGCATGACTATTGGGTTTCAATTCTAATGAATGTCGAGATATGTGTCGTCGTAACCCAAACACGATCAAATAACAATTTTATTTTATCTTTTAACCTAGTATAGTTCTAGGGTCAATATTAGAGAGGCAAACTTTCAACTTATTGTATGTGTGGTAGAATTATTAGTTATTTATTATTTTTATGTGGGTTTTATGATTTTTTAAGTGTTTTATAAATTTTAGTTGATTTTATATGTATTGTTATTTTTATGTTGTTTTACGCATACATATGTGATAAGTAATATAAGTATATGATTTTATTTTTTTAATATTTTATTCTCTATTTTTGGTGATTTCTAGAAGATTTTTTTTATTTTTAAATGATTTTTAATAGTAAAATAGTGAATTTGTAGAAAAATGTACATTTTTGTGACTTTCAAAGGAGTAAATAGTAGCTATTTTTTTTATTTTCATATTGCATATTATCCTAATACCTTTAAAATAAGGTATTATATGTATTTTTCAGATTTTTAAGGAACTGGTTATGAATTTTACAATTTTTATGTATTTTATTTATTTTATGGTATATACTGTATTTTGTCTGATTTTTTTGTTATTATATAGTGTATGATAATATAACAGTAATATATTTTAGTAGGATTTTCTAGTATTTATTTGATTTTTAATCGATTTTTAAAGTCAAAAAGTACTTTGGTAGTAGTTTTTTATTTATTTAAAACATAAAATGAATATAATTTTCAAAATAGGAATCATGTGTATAGTATTTTATTATCCATTTAATAAGATTTTATAATATTTTTATTATTAGTTTTTGAATCATTATAGAAATATTAGGGAAATTATTCAATGGAGCAGTATAAAGAGTGAATCATATTTAAGTAGAAATTATTTCGCTTTTGTTAATAACAGGTTATTGCGAGGTAGTTCATGTAAATTGTCTAAATTCACGTGAACGATTCACGTGTAACTGTTCGAATGGACATGTACGTGATTTGACTAACTCTCAGGGGTATGTCTACAAATCTGCCTGTCACGTGCGGATCAAGTGCGTTCTCTTTATTCTGGATCTATTCGCAAATGCAAAACTTCGAGTAATATCAATGCGAGTGATACACAAATAACTGCGTACTAACGTGCGACGCACGTTGTAAGCTAAGCGGTGGAGGCTTCGAGCACCGAACTTCGAGCCATGTGGTATAATCTTGGTCGTCCATCCGCGGATGATCAGACGGTCGGTGTACGATCTGGAGTAGCTCGCCTTGTTCTTCCCCCTTTCACGATGGAGGTCCATGCTCCAGGCGCTTCTTCTCAAATCTGAATGTGATGCTCGTGCCGATAGCTTTACGATACTCATATCAGGTACAGCAACTTCGACTTGCAGGTTCTTTTCACGGGCGGTGGTGAGTTGATCTAGAATGCTCCAGGGAGAAGTCCTCGATTTCATTTAGTGCTCCGCCTCTATTCTCCAGGTGCTCTATCTTCTCAAAGCATTGTACTCAGGTGGTGTATGCTGACCAGGTCGTGCAACTGAAGCTCCAGCTGCTGTGCCTGGATGCTATTCGGATCAGCAGGTGGTTTTCGTCCAGCTAAAGCCTCTTGTCCAGACAAACCTCGACCTGCAGTTGCAAGTGTTTTGGCTCGAGATACAAACCTCGATCGGATGTTAACGATGAAAACGGAATGGAAATGGATAATCGAAAAGGGAGAGAAGGTGAATCAGGAACGAAAACAATGATGGATGAATCCAGAGGGTTATAGATGGAAAATTAAAATGAATCAAATATAATCTACAAAATGAAAACTAACTACTGACCTGAAAATACTAGATCAATCGCCTGTGTTTGAGGTTGCGAAACCTCGGGTCATCGTCTAGACGCGTCGGCGAAGCTCGCGGAAGCATGGGCCACGGCGAAGCTTGGGACATTGATCTTGCACACTGATAAATCCTAGATTTATCAGCCTAACTCTATATATTTGTCTGTCTTGATTAAGGTAATGACAATATTCATTGACTAACTAACATTAACTACTAATTTGTGTGTTGTATATAAATGACACTAATTACCTTATATTATTATAGCCCTATTATGGTGAAATATCTTTTGTATTTATTTATTATTAAAAATCACATAAAAATTAGAATAAAATTGTATATAAATAAAATAACATAAAAAATAAAAATACAAAAAAAATAAATAAAAGAAAAATCAAAAGAAATTGTTCTATATTGTTTTTTATTAGTATTTAATTTTTAACTATTTACACATGACCTCTGATCTCTTCGGCTTCTACATGAAATTACTGATTCAATTCCTAACTATTTCATTTCTAATATTATTCGATTAACCTAAATTCTTCAAGTCTGATTGGGCCACGTGGCATCTTCAGATTGCGCCACGTGGCCCGGCTCTTCATTAGCATCCACCTTTAATTCTAGCCATCGGATCCTTTTGATCAGACGCATCCCAACCTTTCATTCCCGCAGTTTCCTCCACCGCTCAATCTGATCTCAAGATCAGATCAGAGCATTTCATTCGTGCCTCTCTCACAGTCGTTGGATCCCCAGATCCAACGGCTCTCCTATCTCTTCAACCTCCAGCCACTTCGACGAAACGATGTGACCTTTCATCCCTCGCAACTTCTCCTAATTATGCCGGCCACCATATCCAACAACTTCTCTCGAAACCACCACCAATCCCTTCATCATTCTTCCCTAACCCTTGCCAACCTCCGTTCTCACTCTAACCCTAACCACCCAATCAATGGTTATGGTTGAAACCACCATGGAACCGACTTGAAACCTCCATGTATTCTTCTTCAAATATATCAATACCTGAAGGATATGGGGAGATCCTTAAGCGTATCACGGAAGCGTGAGGATCGCATCGTATGCGATCGGGAGCGACTAGTCGCACTAGTTGCTCGAGGCAGCGGAAATTAAAAAATTTCATGTGAGGAAACCACATGATCCAAGAACACTTCTCGGATCGTTTCATATAAACCACAACAAGTAATAAGATTACCTCTTGAAGCGTGGTTGCGATAGAGACTCTAAACAAAGAGACCTCCTGTTTCAAGTCCGATATGACGGAGGAGACGCTTACAAGCGTGTTGATGAAACACGTGCTCCTCGCAATCCATGTTGATGATCCAAGCAACGAATCTCCTTATGTCAACACACGAGATCCGACATCTTCTTCACGAGCGATACACACTGAAGGAGATGGAGATCCACGAGCAAATGATTCGGTATCATATCCGATGCTACAGCGATGGAGACTCTCTCTAGGGCATCCATGGTGGACGGTCATATGAGAGAGAGAGATGGCGTGTAGAGAGAAAGAGAGAGAGAGAGACGTGTATTTCTCATTATCATATGAAGAGCAAGGGGTGCCCTTCTATTTATAATGTTTTGGGATCCATGGATCTCAATCCATGGAAAACACAAATCCAATGGCTCTCATTGATTTGTTTTTCTTTTAATGACCAAGATCTTTGTTGGTAAAAAACAACAATAATTAATTTAATTTAGATTAAATATATATTGATAAATCAATATGATTTAATCACAAAATTAAATCAGCAACATATGGAGATAATGGAAAGGAGAGTGCCTCCTTCAATGTATATGGAGTGGATGATCACCCTTTCCTAATAGGAATTGGTGGCCGCCCCTTCCTTCCAATGGAAGGGACATCTCCAATGTAATCTCCTTAGATTACATTATTCCATGTATCTCCAATTATACAACAACAATTGTTGTAAATTATTCTACAAAAATAATTCATAATTATTTTGTGAATATTGCAATATTGTCATTGGAAATTTTGTGAATCACATTCACAACCAAAATAAAATGTGAATTACATTTTCAGTGTAATGTTTAATGTGAATCCAATTCATATTAACATTAAATTAACAAACGTAAATTACAAATAGCTCTCTCATATTTATAATATATATAATTAACATGGATAGTGCTATCCACATTATTCATATCCATGATAATCAAATCACATTTAATCATCTTGGATCTCTATTCTCATGTGCCAAATAATATGAATCACATTCACATTATTCACATCTTTGATAATCAAATCACATTTAATTATCTAAGATAACTCTCCTTATAATATAAATCAAATTCATATTATTCATGATAATTAAATTACATTTAATTAACCAATTTCTCAATGCTCGGATACATCTATCAATAATGAAATTATCCTGAACTCTTTCAAGGATAATGCGCTTTCTCCGTAGATACTTGTAGATAAGGACAGGGTGATTGTATTGTTCCACGTATAGTGACTTGGATATTAAGATCACATCTTAAATCCAGATCTCAGACCTCCCATAGATGCTTGATTAAATCAAGATGGCAAATCTAATCTTCTCATTGTATCTGAATCACATTCAGATCAATGTCCAACATTTGGATCAAGATAGATTACTTCTCTACTGAGAGGAGTCACTAAAATACAGACCCGTTTCATCACTCCCTAGGAATGGAAGCGTCATGGTTACACAATCGTTTATGATCACATCACCCTCAGGTATTCCTAATATCTGTACATCCTGCATACTGGAAGACCTAGAATACTCCCGAAGTATAAGATCAATTTTACACTGTCTACTTCAAGGATTTATCATTAAGTTTCTCATTCAATCATTGGGAGTTGGTATCGATCATATACTTTCAAAAAGCATATATCATACCTAGGCGTTGGTCATATACTTTCCAAAAGTATATATCAAACCTTACAAATTCAATCAAGCTTCCAAAGAGAGACGACCGTGCGTGGAATTTGATTCTTCCCAATCTCTCATAAGTGAGCTCATGTCTTCCAGTTCAGTAAATGAACCTGTATGATCCCTTTGAGAGATCGTATTACTCATATGCCCTTATATGCACACAAGCACGTCGGTGTATAGACCTTGATTAGGTCATCAACCTATTGGTCTGCCAAATGTATATACTCAGACATATATCCGATCAGAGGATGCGTGCCTATATCATGACAGCATATGATATAGGACTTTGGTTATCTCGATCTCGTTAAGTCAACTCTTTTGACCTAACTTATCTAACATCTCCGACTCTCTATTCTAATAAAGGACCTTCATCAAGAGGTCGGTTAGATATCAACCTTCAGAGAAAGGATTGTCATCTCCTTCTTAGGTTGGAGATCATATCTTAATAATCATTTGACGGTACTTGATGAGTCCTCAATCTAACTCTTTAGATATTCATCGTAGCACCAGCCTCTATGATTCAATAATTGAATCAACAACTGTATGATCATCAAGATGGCCATGGTATATAACCCTAATTGTACTAAGGGACCTATTACGCAAATTAGTTATTCTTCATTTCATATCATGGAATGATATTTTCAATAACATTTATTGCATAATGGCTTGTTGTGGGCTCGCATGTCCAACAATCTCCCACTAGCCCAAAGAGCCATTAATGGGCTAATCTTTAAACCAGCACTCATGTGACAATCATAGGCTATTTAAGAAAATAGCTAGGTAAGTTGATCAGTCACTTTGTTCCCAAGAGACTACGCCAAGTCCTATTACGACACTTGCATATCTCCTAGTAACAGTGTTCGCATTCAATGCGAATGTTGCATCTTATGCAACCTATACTCAATTTTTTCAGTTCTAGTGTCCTTGACACTACAGCTTAACAATTAATATATAACCAGTATGTAATTATCCTTATCACAATACCCTTATTCATGGTGATCTCTATCTCCCAAGGTATTCGTAGTTAAGACCTTTTAGATCTTCATCTATAAAGTCTTAATTTCTTGAAGATAAGACTTAGAGATCACTAAAGTCCTGTCATTTTTGAAGATAATGTAATTACTGTAATCAAGTGTTTTATTTCCATAGTAGGATTAGTAACAGTTACTACTCCCACTGCATGGCAGACATCTGGCTTTCGTACACATTTAGCATACACTCAGCTTCTCATAATCGATGCACAAGGGCAAGCAGTTATAGCATTCACTTCCTCAACCCTTTGAGGTGGTATTCCTTAAGATAGGTCAGTACCATATCTTTAGGGAAAGAAGCCTTTCTTGGAATTTTACAGAAAATAAAAATGTTCAAGATGTACCATTAATGTGACGGTCACAATACCCTCTTCTCTTTGCTTCTGAACAACTTCAAAACTAAGATCTAAGAGGTATTCTTGAGATCATATATCAAGTTATGGAATGACCGGATTATGAAACACTTATTATTATCCTTATATCATTCCAATTGATTAGGATATTATCTACATTTAGCATGATGAACACAATGGCACTCCTACTAAGCTTCACACGGTTCATCAAGATTCTATCGGAAATCATAACATTTATAATTTCATTAAATCTTATGTTCCAACAACAAGAAGATTATTTGAGTCCATAGACGGAGTTTCTTTAGCTTTCACACCTTGCTTTCCTCAATCATGAAGCCATGGGGATACTTCATATGAATATCCTCGGAGAGGTATTCATAGAGGAATGCAATCTTGACCTCCATCTTAAAGATGTCAAAGTCAAGTTGTGTAGCTATAGTTAGCAATATCGTGATGGTTTTAAGCATGGTCACTGAAGAGCAAGTCTCATCGCAAGCGATGTCTTCTCTTCATTGTGTAGCTCATGGATACGAACCGTGCTTTGAAGGTCTCTAGCTTCTCATCAGGTTCCCTCTTTTTCTTGAAGATCCATTTATATCTTAATGGGTCTTACCCATATAGGTGGATCCTCGAGGGTCCATAAACAACATTTGTATATGAAGTCTACTTTAGACTTTATTGCTAACATCCATCTTTCCATGCTATGATCTTCAGAAGCTTCACATGAAGTCAGATCATTGTCAGACTCAACTGACACATTCAAACTTATTTGAAGAGGTATTATGTTTCATCTTCTATTGTCCTTTTAGTTTCCAATTTTAGGAGCCTCGTTATCTTCTCAAGACTAAATGAGTTTCTTTACTTCTTTTTCATCTTGATTCTCAAGAGTCTCATCATCTAAGAATCACATTCTCATATATGAATTCTTTTAAGAATCTCAAGATCGTAAAGTAGGTATTAAATACCATCCTTTATTTTCCTAATGAAGTTGCACTCTCAGGTGCTAAATTCCAACTTACTTGCCTGGGACATTATTAAGGATATATATTGTAGTCTCTACTACATATATTCTTGGAAACTAATAGGTAATTATGCTAAAATTCAGTATTGATCAAATCATGTTATACATGATCTAATTGTATCTCCCTACAACTCTCTTGAGTTTAGGTGTATTAGGAGGATTGAGATAGGAATGGCATTCCTTTCTCCATAAGGTATTCCATGAATTCATCTAATAGGTACCAACTACCTAGATTAGATAAAATTCATTTTCATCTTCCTTCAAACTTTGGTTTTTAAACCAAAATTTGAAATCTCTGAACATTTCAAAGCTTTCTAAGGTGAAGAGAAGAAATCATATATCACAAATAATAATCAAATGATATCACATATCATCAATGTTTATCATGATATAGATGATCCACATACATCAATATGTATGAGATATTGAATACTTGACATTTTAATCCATTCTTAGAGAAGGGTGCTTTGGACATTATTACTTTGAATACAATATTCACAAGTATGTAAGATTTGAAATTTTAGACATTCTAAAGTTTCATCTCTTACTAGTCTATTGATCTCATCAACAAACTTATGTCCAAGGTTTAATGCCAGATCATTATGAAATGATCTTCATCCTCCTATTGATCTTTAAAGGTTTAATTTTCAGTATAAGAAATGTTAATGAACCATTCATTAATTTTCTAATTTAGTGGAGTTCATTAGATTTTAGATTACTATCTGAAATATCTCCATCATAACTCTTTATGATAGGTCTATTACAGAATTCATGTTTATTTCCAACATTTAGAAATATATAATGAGTGTATTCTAATATCTAAGTCTTAGAGACATTCTCTAAGACTAAGGGCTCTCCCACTGAAATTATGAAGACTATCTGTCCAACAGAGATTGTTGCACCAATTGCATCAATATCCATGTGGATGACTATTAAATCTTAAGATCAAAAATTCTAGTCTTTTATAGTGAAATTAAATGGTTTAATTTCCTGGACTAATTATAGATAAATATTTGTGAAATATTTGATGATAATATTTACTTAAATGACATTGCCTTAACCAATAATCGCTTAGATATGATCTAGATCACAATTGGTTACACAATCCACTTTCCAACAAACAATGTTGCTTGAATAAGATTTGGGATTTGTTTAGCAAATCTCATTATAATGTTAATAAAAAATGTTTTGATTATTATTATATATGGTATAACTTCGGTTGAAGAACCGATTATAATCTCAAGTACACAATAATCAATTTGGCATTATTATTTCCCGAGGTAGATATGGTGTCTAGTTGGGGAGCATTGGAGTAGCAGGTTGAACCGTGTGCGGTCTGTCCCACTCCCGTCTGTACTGGCCATGACAGCAGGTAGGGACTCGATAATGCAGGAGAGATCACGGTGTATTTTTCTAATTATTAAAATTCACAATAATGCATATTTTAGATAATACCATAATTCAAGTAACAATAAAAATTATTTGTTGGATATTAATTAGATCATTAATTTAATATGATTAGATTAATTGGAATTCTATTAAAATCAAACACTCTAACTTTAATAGAGATGTTATTTCCCTTGGAAGAATTAATCATAATGAATATGATTCATGATGATTAATTAGAATTTGAATATGATATGGAGGATTACATAAGTGACATCCATGGTCTCCCGTCAAGGCGAAGGGTTCCGTCGCCAGATATTGTATGTAGGAGATGCATGTCCGAAGTGGCAGTTCCTACATACAATCCATTTGGACTAGGCTCTTCGCTTCTTGAAAGAGTAAGGACATATGCATAGTGACCCCAATATCAGGTCCTCATATTATTGGGACGATATTGGATTGCGCGTAGCGAGTTGTATTCCTGTTGACAGTTGGTTCAATTAATGACAGGTCAATCACCTTAGGGGTGGTTGGCTCCGGTGTTAAAGACCGAATTGGGAATGCAAGTTGGACTTTCAAGGTAGAATATGTTCCCGCTTCTTTTTATCCGAGTTATAGGTTCTCATATTATTGGGATGTGACAAAGATAAGGAAGGAGATCCCAGATCTTGCTGAGATATAATGGTAAGTATATCTCTTACATTGAAAGTGATTAAAGGAATGAACTTTCAGTGTTGACAAGGCAAGACAACTTTGATATAAAAATTCGTAAATCAAAGTAAAAATGTATAATTACATATATTTATGCAAATTTCTTATTTTAGATAATCCTTTATTAAACCCACTCAATACTATACTCAAGGATAACGGGTAAAATATCATGGATTGGATCCATGATTAAGATATTCTACTTGCAGTTAGACACATATTGTATGTGGTTGCAATGTGCACGCTTCCTCATAATAATGAGAAGTAACAATTAAATAGACAATAGGACTACAACCCTAGGGCTTGTATGTCTCTACAATCTTGATCTCTCATCGAATGTACTTTGGAAGTGGTGTCGATGATGATCGTAATTGTCGAATAATCCTTATAAAATTATGAGAAGATGTTCTGGCATACATATGTGCTCTCGACATTTAATCATGAATGACATGGTTCTATGCATCATGTAGAATGGTGGTTCTATAAGAGATGATGTATTCAAATTGTTTGAGTACCCGCCTGAACCAAAATCTTTAAGAGTTAAGATGTTTGTAGATATGATGAATGTCATCATTCTACTGTCTATACTCTAGTCTTTCATGAAGCTCCATAATATTCATATTGTATGAATTGAAATGAAGCGTGGATAAATGTTTAAATGCTCTTATATTGAAATCTTTTGAATTCAATATAAGAGAACCTTTGTCTTAAACAATGGTTGTTTATAGATAAGGAGAGCGCATTGGAAAAATGGGTTGGACCCAAGTAAGAAGGAAAGTCAAAAAGTTGACTATACTTTTGTGACTCCCATATGACATCCAAAGAGTTGGATGAATGCCAATACTGCAATAATTCGATGTACTGATATTGTGACTATCTTGTCTATCTTGGATGTTTAGAGAAGGATCCATATGGTGCATCAGAATAATCTCCATCTACATATAATCATTGAAATTGACTTTTTTATTTGATAAGATCAAAGTCTAATAATTGTATCTGATTCTTCTAATTACATTTGCAATTGGCTCATCCCATAAGACTGTATTCTATGAGGACCCAACAATGCCATATGTCGATGTTACCACAAGTCGAGTCCAACTCCTCTTGCAGATTAGAGCAACTGTAATCGAGTGCACTATATTTAATTCATCCTCCAACTTAAAAAGATCATCATTCCAAGCGACGACAATACCACATGGGCTGTCGTTTGCCAACACAGCTGTGAACTCGTTGAGAAGAGGGCCAGCAATGGAGCTTCATCTCACCGAACCCCATGAATCAATTTTAGTTTCCTGCAACCAGGACACATCCCACCCTCCATGTAGCCAACATCGAGCTGATCGCCAATCATTTCTCTGATTGACCCAACCCATGTACATTCCACGATAAGAGCATCATTTGAGAACCAATGGGGAAGCCCCCGTCACCTTAACCCTCACTGTATGTGCCACCTTCATCTTGAAGAGATTTTTGGGAGTGCTTCCATCTGTGACTTTCTGGGGTATCGTGGGTGGAACTTTTCGCTCACCCGTCAAGCTGGGCAGTTGTTGCACCTCACCTTCTGCAAATCCCTCATCCTAGTCCACCAAATGTGTCTCAACGCCAATTCTCCCCCACTTCTAGACCCTCCAGCATCATTCACCACTTGTTTGTGTTCAAACTATCTCGCGTCACACTCATTTGCATCCATATGACAGCGTTTCCGTGAGAAATATTGTTCTACATCAGATGCTTTCCGACAACGATTCACCTTTTGAATCTGCTTTCCTGCCCCCTTTATGGAGCTGCTCCCTTTACCTCGGTGCGGCGATGAAACATCGCCACCTTCTTGTCCTGTTGATATTCTGGCATCTCACCTACCGACCCTACCTCTTCCCATGGAAGTAGCTGCATGTTGATACACTGCAGTTGATTGGTTCTGATCGGAAATCAGGTTCTCAACTGTCCTCTTATCCAGTCCACTTGATCCAAGAAAACCCTAACCCGAGTCCAGAGGGATGGTTGTACCCAGATACAACAACAAAGTCTGTTGCAACATCGGGTTCTACATAAGGTCCGAGAAGGCTGCACTAAGCGGTGGTCTAGACGAGTTCTACAAGTGACCTATTTGGGGCTGAGGATCTGCACCCGAATACACTAAATGAGGCACCATAAAAGTTGGGAATATTGGTGGTGCTTTCATGTTCTGTCGATAACCTGATAATCTCGTTGCCTTCGAAACCCCAGTTGTTGACATTTTGAATGATGGGTTTTAAATGTGACCCCGAAGACGAGGCATTATTTGAGGAACGAAGGAGGATTGCATCCAAGAAAGATTTTTCCACTGCATTAGGTTTTCAATGTGTCGAATCTGCCATTTCATTTTCATATCACTAATTTATTGCATCTCCCGAATTTCTCGCCACAATAGCTAGCCCACGATGTCCTCCGGCGAAAGCCTCAGCCACCTCCGCGGTGTCGACATTCTCCCGACGAGCGATACTCGAAGAAAGGACCTCCAATATAGCTAGCTGCAACGATACCTCTCTCTCCTCCCGATGTGTATATATTTGTGTATACTCCTTTCACTAACCTTTATTAAAAATTCCTAAAATTTCAAAATTTCCAAGACCTACAAAATTTGTAAAATGTTTGCAAAAATTACATGGAAAAATCTATTCAAAAACCCATAGATTGTTAGAAATCAAAAAATATTTTAACAAAAAGATTTGCTTACACTACATAACATTTGCATTTTTCGAAATGATATAGATAATTGAACAAGTTTAAATAAAGATTGAAGGTTAGAGATTAGTCTAGACCTTAATCCACGTAATCATAGGAACCCGTTAAGGACTAGAATTGAAAGTCTTTAGGTCACTTAGACTTAATTCTTTAGATTCCATGAGACCATGTTCATGAGTCGATTCAATAGGTCTAAACAGAACCCCCCTTGATGACCCTCGCAAGGGTGATCTTTGTCTGATTATTCATTATCTAGTATGCACTACTCCCTGGGGGTTATTTGTGGGAGGGTACATCATCTTGTAGGTACTCGAATTCACTTATGGTTCTCCTATCTGTGGGAGCACGAAGCCGAGTCTTCTAGTTTGTGTCCTCAGTCTCCTCTCTAGTTGTGTTTCCATTTTGTTGGAGCATGGAGCCGAGTCTGATATATTTGACTCATCCGAGTCCTCTCACCGTGATGACCCTCGTAGGGTTGAGCTATGTCTCGTGTTGTTCGGTGTGTTCTTACTACCTTTTGATCTTATGACCATCAGATATCAGGCCGCTGCATTGAGAGTCTCCTATTTCGCACTTTCTATACATCTCCGAGGCCATGATTGACCTGGAGGAATCTATACTATTCCTTCTTCATCCATGTCTTACAGTATCAGCTCCGATCTACCATTCCTTTCCTTATGAGCCAATGTTCTGTTTCATGCTATCGGACCCTGTCTCACCTTTTGATCTACCTTGCCCCGGTAGTTGACACCCAATTGACTGCATATCTGGGTGTCTTTTCACTTTCCGATTGCGTCGTTGTTCTCATCGAGAGACGATGGTGAGAGCATGGTATTATCTTGTCAGATATCATCCTGCACCTCACCGGTCCACACCCTTTTGTATATATGTGTTTTATCTTCCATTCACTCTTTCTCCCGTATGTTACGTGTACCCCAGATCATGCGCCATATCTTTATGTCTATACTTAGGACGTACCTTGTCCTAAGCATAGGGGGTACACACCGTGTTGTTCTTTCTCTGTTTTGTTTCATCACTCCTGTCGTTGCTTATACTTAGGGATCTTTCACCCTAAGTATAGGGGGAGTGATGCATACATTCTTTGTGATCTTTTCATCTATCTTTATATATCTTTTCTTCTTTTCTTAATTTCATTTTCATTTTTCATTTTCTACAAAAAAGGTGTCGCCCCTTTTTGTCAGTTTTCTGTACATAGGACACACTTTGTCCTAAGTATAGGGGGCGCATCCCAAGTTCTTTCATTCTTTGATACCCTCCACTATCTCATCTGTTGTTGATTTGCTATGTTATACTTAAGGATATATCATCCTAAGTATAGGGGGAGACAACCCGAGTTGTGATCTATTTATTCCCAACCTTGACCCTCCTTGCCTTATGTACAGTCTGCTATACTTAGGATAATTTGATCCTAAGTATAGGGGGAGATCAATTTTTGATTCATTTATCTCTTCATTCTTTCATTTTTTTCTAGTCGTTGTAGTATAGGCTTTTCTATACTCAGTACAAGTTATGTCTTCTCTTTTTTCTTTTCGATCTATGAGGACATAGCTCATGCTAAGTATAGGGGGCTGTATATACTTTGTATATGCTTTAGCCATAACTCGTACTTTTGTATTTTTAATAATATGACTAAATTACTAAAATAATATATATATACAATTCATTAAATTAATAAAAGGATATATATATTCCTCAAAATTCTTTTTATATATACTGATTAATAATTCATGTAAAAATGCTTTGCAAAAAGATTTGAAAAAAGGTTTGACCTGTTTGGAAAACTTTTTGTAAAATATTTTCAGCCTTTGTACAAAAGATTTTATGTATAAAATTTATTTCTGAAATAAATTATTTTGAAAACCTGTTTGCAAATGTTTGGAAAATGGTTGTGAAAATATTGTAAAAATCTATATCTACTATTAGAAAAACCTTTGCAAATTAGTTTTCAAATATTTGTAAATATTTACAAAAATTATTTTGAACTATAGTTTTCAAAATTGATTTGAAATAAGTTTGATGAATATATATATATCAATATAAAATAATAATAAAAAATATAATAATTCTTTATCAATTGCATATATACACAGACTAATAAAAATAAATAATATTTTAAACCTATAAATTCTTTAAAATTTTAATCCTTGTAAATAAAAAGAATCACACCCGTGTAAATAGTTGTGCATATTTTATATTTTTTGTATGCAAAAATTCTTTTTATTTTCAAATTCTTTGAAACATTGCATTATTCTTTCTGCATTGTACATAGCATTTGCATAGCATTAGCATTCTTTCGAATTAAGCTTGATGTTTGAATTAGTCCAAATAAAGTCGAAGATTGGAGCTTGGTTGGGCTTTACTGCACCTAACTGCACTGGAACCTTTTGAAACTAGATTTAAGGTTTTTCAGTTCTATTCAGACTTAATTCTTTGAGACTAAGGGCCGGGTTTAAGTCATTCAACTGACTAACTAGAACTCTTCGAGATGCACACATGACTCTTGTCGGTCGTGACCTAACTTAGACACTTGCACCTTTCACTTGGATCAACTCAGTTGGAGTGGTGAGGGGAAGGGATTTTCCAGTTTGAGACGCAGATGAGTGGAAACATTCGTACTCTTCTAGTGAGGGAAGTGCACTCCAGCCCGATCCAGGCCATGAGGTCTAAAGACAGGAGAGTGTGGGTTGCATTAATGCTTTAAGAGAGGGATAGTTTTCTAGCTCAAGAGGAAAAAATCCTTATGTAAATGTTGTTGTAAATAGTATGTTGAAAAAAAACTCCAAAAAAGTGGACATGCCTGATTGAAAATAAAATGTTTGCCGGAATATGTATATATGCTATATAGAAAATAAGCAAGCTTGAGAATCAAAGTTATACCATGTGAGCCTGCAGCTGGATGACTTGACTATACTGGTCATGCATCCCCGGATAGGTAGCTACACTGGCTACCATTCATTCTTCTCTTCACCCCCTCCTCTTGAAGTCGGATGCCACTTGAACTTAGAAGAGAATACCCCACTACTTGAGGAAAGAGTCGCTGGATTGGGGAATCGTTGGGTTCTCATTCCGGAGAAGTCAGTTCCTTTGTCATTTCAGTTGAGGAGAGCCACTATCACTTACACTGTACAACTTAGCTTCAGAGTCATAAGGGTCTGAGTTTGATATAGGCTAGTTCTGCCCTGGCTATTGAGGTGGTTTGAACCGAATCCTGTGACTCTCAAAGGATGTTGTGTTTTAAATTTGGTTCTCGACCAGGTTCCACACACATTCTCACATCAAGGTCTAACGTGAGCTCCAAACTTTGATCTTGTAAAGACAAGTTTAATAATTAAAATCAATTCTATTTATTCTTTCTTTTTCTTTTCTTCATTATTTTTTTTGTACTTATTGCATAAGTGTTTGCTAGGGATTAGCAAAGGCAAGTATAGGGGGTGATGAATCTCCATTTCATCACCTTTATTTTATCATTTTGGCCTTAAAAACCTTAGCTAATGCATGTAAATAGCATCAATTTATACAAAATAGCATTCATCATTTATTGCATTTGTTGTGTAAATAATTTGGTTTTTATTTCCAAAATTATAGAATAAAGAGAAGAAAAGAAAAAGAATAAAATATAGAAGATATTTTATGACCCTAAAGCCCGAGACCTAGTCAAGAATTGAGTTGGTCGATAAGGAATAAAGTAGGGGGAGATAAGGGCCAAAATAGAATAAAAAACCAATTCTTTTATTCATTATTTATTTATTTTTGACACCTATTTTATTCTTTATTATTTATTCATCAAATAAAGAAACTGTGTACATGAAAGTAGTAGATAATAACGTAAACAATAATACAAAATTGAGTTTGTACAAAAATAATACACCGTTTATATTTTGTACACAAAATAAAAAGCCAAAATCCCAACTTCACAAACCCATATATTTCAAATAAAAACTCAAAATGTATCCAAATCACTCTAATTGTATATAACTTGTCATAAGTTATCTAATGGAGGTGGTTTCATATTTTTTGGAGTTACTGTGTGAAAGTTAGGTTTTGGACCCTCATTGTACATTATACCTTATCAAAATATTCAATTTATTCGTCCTTTATTATTTTTAACAATTCATATTTTTTTATAATTTTATAATTATAATTTATATCTTATGTACACATTAAAATAAAAAAAACCAAAAAAAGAAAATGTAAAATAAGTCTATGTTAAAACATAGGCACAATACCTATAATATTACATGTACATAAAAAAGTGAATTTATTTTATTCTTTATTCCTTTATATTTTTATAATCTTGTGAATGTTATTAAAAAATATATAACCAAAACAAAACCCAAAAAATACATTAAAATAAAATGATGTAAATATAAAAGATAGATGAAATATTCGTAGGTATAGATGTATAATTTACATACCTATTTATTTAAGTGCATAAATAAATCATAAAAAATAAAAAAATATTTATACACTTTAAAATAAGTTAAAAATATATAAAAAAATAAAAAAACTAAATAATAAAATAAAATATACAAAATAAAAATAAAATAGTCAAAATATGGGCAAATATACCTATAAATACACCATTAATAATTAACAACTAATAAATAAAGTCAAAAAATAAATAAAAATAATAATAAAATACTAAATAAAATAATAAACATTTTTTATTTTATAATCAAAAATAGAAAAATCATTTACTATTTTAGAATAATTATTTTTGAAATAATAAGTAGTTTTGTCCTTATTCAGGTTGACGTGGCCCAATAAGGGGGTCACGTCTGTTGATCGCTGGTCAACTCACCCCCTGCTTCCGATTTGATGCGGACTTGTCCAATCCTGTGTTTTTGCCCAATTTTCCCACATGCTACATTCTTCAATAGATGCTGCATACTTCACAATAAATGATCAACGATCATGGTAGATACACGCCACATCTTTGTATATCATGTACATACGCTCGAATCATCGCATTTGGCCCGTCAAATAAGGGTGTTATACTTGTATTCAAATAACCAACCTCCTCGTTGTTAGCAATGTGAGCCCGAGGCGAACCATTCCTACAATAATTATTATTGTAATAAATGATTTATCAATAAAACTTATGGATTATGTTTCACTCCCTTTCTGAGATTGATTGAATGAATGAACTATAAGGTCCCTATGTACAATAAGGGTTATGCACCATGGCCAACTTAATAATCATACAGTTGTTGATTCATTGAATCATAGAGGCTGATGCTTGGATGAATATCTAATGAGTTAGATAGAGGACTCATCAAGCATCATCAAATGATTGTCAAGCGATGACCTCCAGCCTGAGTAGGAGATGACAATCCTTTCTCATTAGGTTGATATCTGATCAACCTCTTGATGCAGGTCCTCTGCATGGGAATAGTGATTCGGAGGTATCAGATTAGTTGAGTCAATGGGTTGACTTAACGAGATCGAGATAACCAAAGACCTATGTTGAATACTATCACATCATAGGCACACATCCTCTGACCAAAGACAGATGTGTTGCTATATGTCTGAGTGTGTACATTTGGCAGACCAATAGGTTGATGACCTAACCAAGGTCTATACACCGACGAGATGGTGTTCATGTAAAGACATATGAGTAATACGATCTCTCAAAGGATCATGCAGTTTCACTTGTGAACCGGGAGACATGAGCTCACTCATGAGGTATTGGGGCTGATCAAATTCCATGCATGGTCGTCGTGCTTTGGAAGCATGACATGATTTGAAGGTAAGATATATGCTTTGTGAATGCATATGATGTATACCAAATCCCAATGACCAAGAGTGAGAAACTTAGAGATCAAGCCCTGAAGATGACAATGTAAAAGTGATATATATATTTAGGACGATCATAGGTCTTCCAGTATGCAGGATGTACAGGTGTTGGGAATACCTGAGGGTGATGTGATCATAAACGATTGTATAACCATGACGCTTCCATTTCGAGGGAGTGATGAAACAGGTCTGGATTTTAGTGATTCCTCTCAGTAGAGAAGTGACCTAATCTTAGTCCATATATTGGACATTGATCTGAATGAGATTCAGATGCAATGAGAAGATTAGGTTTATGGCCTTGATTTAATCAAGCATCTACGAGAGGTCCATGGGATCTGGATTTGAGATGTGATCTCAATATCCAAGTCACTATACGTGGAACAATACAATCGCCCCATCCTTATCTCCAAGTATCTGAGGAGAAATCGTATTATTCTTGAAAGGGTTCAAGAGTAATTCCATAGATCTAAGCATTAAGAAATTGATAATTAAATATCTCATATATGTGTGGAAATTATCCAATGTAATTAAATATGATTTAATTATTGTGGATAAGAATAATGTTGATAGCAATATCCAATTATTCATAATATATTATAAATGTGATTTATAATGTATTAGAGAGAGCTAATTATGATTTATATTTGCTAATTATTTATTAATGTGTATTGGATAAACATTGTGTAATTAATTGAAAATGTAAATTATATTTTGTTTTGGGTTGTGAATGTGTTTCACAAATTTCCAATGGCAAGATTGCAATATTCTCAAAATTAATTATGAATTATTTTTGGAGAATAAATCACAACAAAAGTTGTTAGATTAAATAAAGAAGATTTTCATGGAGATATGCAATCTAATGAAATCTCATGAGATTGCTCCCACTTGTAATCAAGTGGACGACCACCATAACCAATATGGAAATTGGTGGCCGTCCACCATGATACATGGGGAGGCAATCTCCATGTTGGTAATCTCCCTTATTTGATTGGTTTAATTTTAGAATTGATGTATATTTGATTTGTCAAATATATTTGATCTATATTAAATCATAAGTTGTTGATTTTTACCAACAACAATCTTGACCATTGGATTAGACATAAATCAATCTCATCCATTGATTTTATGTGTCCCATGGATTGAGATCCATGGATCCCAAAAACCTATAAATAGAGAGGAATACCATGATCTCTAGATTATACTTTTGAAGCACATCTCTCTCTCTCTCTCTCTCTCTCTTTCTTCTACACGCCAACCTCTCTCCTCTCTCCTTGGTGGCTGTCCACCAAACCCTAGAGGAGAATAGCCGTCGATGCCCTCGCCACCGCTTCGACGTTCTTCAGTTCTCTGTCTTCTTAGAGTGCTACTCTCGTGAAGAAGACATTCGATCTTGTACGACGAGTTCAGGAGTTCCCCGTGCTTGGATCAACTCGTTGGATTGCGAGGATCACGCGACTCATCCCCGCACTGACAAGCTTCTTCTCCGACGATCGGACTTGAGAGAGGAGGTCTCTTTTCGTAGAGACTTGATCAACCACGCTTCAAGAGGTTTTCCTTTATACTTGTTGTGGTTCTAGATGAAACGATCCGAGAATCGTTCTTGGGTCATGTGGTTTTATCGCATGAAGTTTTTTTTAATTCCGCTGCTCAGAACAACTAGTTCGACTAGTCGTTCATCGGCGTATTCAATACGACACTCACACTTCCGTGATGCACTTGAGGATTAAACCATATCCTTCAAGTGGTATCAGAGCCTTAGGTTGAAGGTTTTGGATACGATCCGCAAACTTGGGTTCGTAGAGGTCGCGAAAGTTTTTGTCGCATTTGATTTTCGCACTTCTGTTTAGTGAATAAATTCGGACCTGTTTAAATTATTTAAATACGAATTAATCACTTGAATTTTGTTCTCCATTAAATAAGGAAACCATAGGATCTGAGTTTATGTAATTTGGATTCCGTTTGCTCGAGATATGGTTGTTTTAATGAACATGTATTCACTATTGCAGGAACTGCAAATCTTAACATGATTAATGAGTTAATTACTGTTTTTATCCGCTTCGAAATGCGTAAAATATCACTTAGGTTCTGTTCTAAATCAAATTAACAATCTTTTAAAATTGATTTTGTCTAGTTTGGATTTAAATTGATTGAGATATGTTAATTTTAGTAAGTAGGAGTCACTGCTGAAATTACAGTCCCAATCAAGAACCATGTGATTGTCAATTAGTGAAATTAATTGTTAATTTCATGAAATAATTATGTAAAATATTTGAGAAATATTTAATGATGATTATTTCCTTAATTGACTTGGCCTCAACCAATAAATTGATTAGATTTGATCTAGATCCTAATTGGAAACACCATCATCAAACTCCTCGCTTGAATATGATTGAGAATTTGTCTAGCAAATTTCCTTATAATAAAAAATATTTTAATAATTATTATATGGTATAATTTTGGTTGAAGAACCGATGATCATCTCAAGTACAAAGTGATTGACTCGGCATTATTTTTTCCCGAGGCGGATATGGTGTCTAGTTGGGGATCTCTTGGGTAGCGGGTCGCACCGGTTGCGGTCTGTCCCATTCTCGCCGGTAATGGCCATGACAGCGGGTAGGGAACAAATGACGCCTGAGAGATCATGATATATTTTTCTAATTATTAAATTTCAAATTAATACGTACTTTGAGATAATGCCATATATTCAAGAAAAAATCAAGTTTATTGATTGAATTGGATTGAAAAGTAATTTAATATGATTAAGTTAATTGTATCCAATTAAAAACACTCTATTATGAATAGATGTGTATTTCCATTGGAAGAATTAATTATGTTAATATGATTCATGATGATTAATTAAATTTGAATATGAGATGGAGGATCACATAAGTGACATACGTGGTCTCCCGTCAAGGCGAAGGGTTCCGTCGCCAGATATTGTATGTGGGAGATGCATGTCCAAAGTTACAGCTCATGCATACGATCCATTTGGATCGGGCTCGTCGCTTCTCAAAAGAGTAAGGACATATGCGTAGTGACCCCAATATCGGGTCCTCATATTATTGGGGTGATATTGGATTGCGCATAGCGAGTTGTATTCCTGTTGACGGTTGGTTCAATTAATGACGGGTCAACATCATCTTAGGGGTGGTGGGCTCGGGTACTAAAGACCGAATTGGGAAATGCAAGTTGGACTTGCAAGGTAGAATGTGTTCCCGTTTATCTTTATTGGAGTCATAGGTTCTCATATTATTGGGATATGACAAAGATAAAAAGGAGATCCCAGTTCTTGCTTGAGATATAGCGGTAAGTATATCTCTTACTTTGAAAAGTGATTAAGGGAATAAGCTTTCAAAGTTGACAGAGCAAGTATAATTTGATTTAAAATGGCTTAATCAAATATCATAAATATGAATATATGATTATATGTTCTAATATAGTGCATTCTTAATTTCAGAAAATGAAGTCCATCAACCCACTAAGCAGGCTTCTAGAGGTCAACCAGTTGACCGGACCGAATTACTCGGATTGGATCCGTAATTTGGAGCTTGTTCTCTCGGCTGAGCGCATAAGTTATGTGCTCTCATAAGACAAGCATGAAAGCCCTAAAATGAAGGAAGAAAAGGCATACAATGACAAGTAAGATGAAGATCATGTCTTGGCTAGATGCTATATCCTGGGTTCTCTCTCCAATGTTCTTCAGAAACAACATGTGGAGATGAACATATGCCAGAAAATAATGCAGAATCTGAAAGATATGTTTGGTGATATTAATCGCACCCAGCGATATAACGTTATGAAAGAACTCGTTCACTGCAAGATGCAGTAAGGAACGTCAGTCCATGAACATGTACTCAAAATGTTTGGGTACTTGTCAGAGCTGGAAACTCTTTGGGCAATCATGGATGCAGACATGCAATCTGATTTCATTCTGTTGTCTTTGCCCAAGTCTTTCAATAACTTTGTGGTTTCATTCCACATGAACAAACTGGAATTGACAAATGCTGGACTTCTTGTTGCATTAAAGTCTGCTGAAGACGTAATGAAGAAAGATGGTCCCGCTGGCAGTGCAATGGTTGCACAGGTCAGAGGGAAGCACGGTCGGAAGTAAGGTTCTCAGAAGGGCCCGACCCAGAAGAGAAAGAAGAAGGGATAATGTGTTGGCTCATTTTCCAATGCATCCACACTGATAGCGTCGAAGAAAATCGACGTCTGTCACCACTACAAAAAGCCGGAGAACTGGAGGTGTAACTGTCCGGAATACCTGAAGTCAGTCGACAAAGGTAAAGCCCAATAGGTATGAAATCTGCTTTTATCATTGAAACCAGTTTTGTCGTTGGACGAGAAGGAAGTTGGGTTATTGATTCTGATGCTTCTGTTCATGTATGCAATTTGTTGTATTTGTTTCAGGAAACTAGAAATCATGAAGAAGGGGAGATAGTCATCCAGATGGGATCTGATGCAAGTGTTGCATCAGTCGTCGTCGGGACATGTCGACTATCATTATCTAGTGGTAGAGTCCTAGTACTTAAAGAGTGTCTTTATGTACCTAAAGTCAGAAGGAATTTGATATCTGTATCTAAGCTAGTTAGAAGTGGATATTCATTCCTTTTCTGTAATAAATTAGTCATAAATCATTATGATAAATATATTGCAGATGGTATTTTGACTTCTGGTGGACTCTATGAATTGTGCATTAATGAGCATATCATGAATGTTACAACCACTAAAAAAAACCCTAAAAGATCTACAGAGAATAAAAATCATTCAAATATGATTTGGCATCAAAGGTTTGGTCATTTATCTGTTAAATAGATCAATAGATTGATTAAGGATGGACCTTTGGATTTTATACAGGTTCAATCTTTACCTAACTGTGAACATTGTATTCGAGTTAAAATGACTAGGATGCCTTTCCATAACAAGGTTACAAGATGTGAAGGTATTATTGACCTACTACATACCGATGTATGTGGTCCCTTCAGTACCGTGACTCGAAATGGATATCGATATTATTTGGCGTTTATTGATGACCATTCACGATACGGGTTTGTCTTCCTATTACGTCATAAATATGAAACCTTTGAAAAGTTCAAAGAATTCAAGACTTTGGTTGAGAACCAAACTGATAGGAAGATTAAATGGATACGATCTGATCGAGATGGTGAGTACCTCTCAGATGAATTCAAGGAATACCTTAAAGAGATTGGAATTGTCTACAATCTCACTCCTCCTGGAATTCCCCAACTTAATGGTGTTGCTGAAAGATGCAACAGGACCATCATGGATATGATCCGTTCAATGATGAGCAAAGCACATTTACCACTTAGTTTCTGGGGATATGTAGTAGAGACTGCAATATATATCCTGAATAAGATTCCTAGCAAATCTGTACCTAAGACTCCTCATGAACTCTGGTATGGAACCAAACCTAGTATTAATCACTTGAGGGTTTGGGGTTGCTTGGTTCATACGAAGAACGTGGACGCAAGTAATCTAGAATCTCGTACTCATGAGTGTTACTTTATTGGGTATGTTAAAGATGGTATTGGATACCATCTCTATGACCCTGAGACCAAAAGGTTTTTGTCTCTAGAGATGTGAAATTTCTGGAGGATGATTTACTTAAAGGTCAAGACAAAAATGAAGTAGAGGAACTCATTGAATCCCCTGAAGATTCTGAGCTTCCTAGACCAGAAACTGAAGAGGTAAATAAAGATGAAACACCCATACCTCTTCGAAGGAGTTCGAGGGTGGTTGCACCACCTGAAAGGTATGGATTCCATGTGTCAAGTGAAACTGACAATGATCCTACTTCATTTGATGAAGCACTCGCGAATCATGACATGGATAGATGGATGCTAGCAATGAAGTCAGAAATTGATTCCATGCATAAGAATGGTGTATGGACCCTAGAGGATCCGCCTAAAGGGGTAAAACCCATTGGGTGTTAATGGATCTTCAAGAGAAAAAGGGGACCTGATGGGAAAGTAGAGATTTTCAAGGCACGGCTCGTAGCCGAGGGCTACACACAGAGAGAAGGCATCAACTATGATGAGACATTCTCTCCTGTGGCTATGCTTAAATCCATCAGGACACTGCTAGCTATAGCTGCATATCTTGACTACGACATCTGGCAGATGGACACCAAGACGGCTTTCCTCAATGGATACCTCGAGGAGGATATCTATATGGAGCAGCCCCATGGCTTCATAACTGAGGATGGCAAAGTATGCAAGCTGAAGAAATCCATCTATGGTCTCAAGCAAGCTTCTCATAGCCGGAACATCAGATTTGACGAAACCATAAAGAGTTATGATTTTGTGTAGAATCCTGATGAACCTTGTGTGTACAAGAAGCTTAGTGGGAGCGCCATTGTGTTCATCGTGCTTTACGTAGATGACATCCATATCATTGGGAATGATATAGGGATGATGACCAGTGTGAAGATTTGGCTATCCCATACATTTGAGATGAAAGATCTTGGAGAAGCCTTTTACATCTTAGGCCTGAAGTTGTTCAGAAACCGAGAAAAGAGGATTTTGGGATTGTCACAACATGGATACATTAAGAAGATTCTTGAACGATTCCGTATGATTAGTTCCAAGAAAGGATTCCTACCCTTAAGACATGGTATCCACCTGTCTCAAGGAATGGCTCCTCAAACTGTTGAGGAAAAGAAAGCCATGGCTGGATGCCCTTATGCATCAGCTGTAGGAAGCTTAATGTATGCTATGATGTGTACTAGGCCAGATATCTTCCATGCACTGGGAATGGTAAGTCATTACCAATCCTTCTATGGAGAACAACACTGGAATGCAGTAAAGAACATATTCAAATATCTAAGACGGATGCAAGATTACATCTTGGTCTATGGAGATGGTGATCTCCAAGTCTTGGGATATACAGATTCGGACTTCCAATCGGATATTGATGATCGAAAGTTGACATCAGGGTTTGTATTCCTGTTGAACGGTAATGTTGTGAGCTGGATAAGTAAGAAGCATGGCACTACAGCAGATTCAACAACAGAAGCCGAGTACATTGCTGCATCGGATGCTGCAAAGGAGGCGGTGTGGTTGCACAAGTTCAACCTGGAGCTTGGCGTAGTTTCCTCTGATACTCACATCCCGCTACTCTGCGATAACACGGGAGCCATTGCCCAGGTGAAGGAACCCAGATGGCATCAGAAGAGCAAGCACGTGGAAAGGATATACCACATCATTCGAGAGATTCAAAAGCGTGGTGATATCATCATCACCAAGGTGGCCTCTGCCGACAACGTTGTTGATCCTCTTACCAAACCTCTGACATAGAAGGTTTTCGACCAGCATGAAATGAGTATGGGTTTAAGGATTGTTCTTGAATGGTTCTGAGGGCTAGTGGGAGATTGTTAGTAATGTGAGCCCGAGGTGAACCATTCCTACAATAAATGTTATTGTAATAAATGATTTATCAATAAAAGTTATTGATTACGTTTCACTCCCTTTCTGAGATTGATTGAATGAATGCACTATAAAGTCCCTATGTACAATAAGGGTTATGTACCATGGCCAACTTGATAATCATACAGTTGTTGATTCATTGAATCATAGAGGCTGATGCTTGGATGAATATCTAATGAGTTACATAGAGGAGCATCATCAAATGATTTTCAAGTGATGATCTTTAGCCTGAGTAGGAGATGGCAATCCTTTCTCATTAGGCTGATATCTGATCGACCTCTTGATGCAGGTCCTCTACATGGGAATAGTGATTCGGAGGTATCCGATTAGTTGAGACAATGGGTTGACTTAACGAGATCGAGATAACCAAAGACCTATGTTGAATACTGTCACAGCGTCGGCACACATCCTCTGACCAGAGACAGATGTGTTGCTATACGTCTGAGTGTGTACATTTGGCAGACCAATAGGTCGATGACCTAACCAAGGTCTATACACTAGCGAGCTGGTGTTCATGTAAGGACATATGAGTAATACGATCTCTCAAAGGGATCATACAGGTTCACTTGTGAACTGGGAGACATGAGCTCACTCATGAGGTATTGGGACTGATCAAATTCCATGCATGGTCATCGTGCTTTGGAAGCATGACATGAATTTGAAGGTAAGATATATGCTTTGTGAAAGCATATGATATATACCAAATCCCAATGACCAATAATGAGAAGCTTAGAGATCAAGCCCTGAAGATGACAGTGTAAAAGTGATCTATATCTTCAGGATGATCATAGGTCTTCCAATATGCAGGATGTACAGGTATTGGGAATACCTGAGGGTGATGTGACCATAAACGATTGTATAACCATGACGCTTCCATTCCGAGGGAGTGATGAAATTGGTCTGGATTTTAGTGACTCCTCTCAGTAGAGAAGTGACCTAATCTTAGTCCATGCATTGGACATTGATCTGAATGAGAATCAGATGCAATGAGAAGATTAGGTTTACGGCCTTGATTTAATCAAGCATCTATGGGAGGTCCATGGGATCTGGATTTGAGATGTGATCTCAATATCCAATTCACTATATGTGGAACAATACAATCACCCTATCCTTATCTCCAAGTATCTAAGGAGAAATCACATTATTCTTGAAAGGGTTCAAGAATAATTCCATAGATCTTAGCATTAAGAAATTGATGATGTGTGTGGAAATTATCCAATGTAATTAAATATGATTTAATTATTGTGGATAAGAATAATGTGGATAGCAATATCCAATTATTCATAATATATTATAAATGTGATTTATAATGTATTAGAGAGAGCTAATTATGATTTATATTTGATAATTAATTATTAATGTGTATTGGATACATATTGTGTAATTAATTGAAAATGTAAATTATATTTTGTTTTGGGTTGTGAATGTGATTCACAAATTTCCAATGGCAAGATTGCAATATTCTCAAAATTAATTATGAATTATTTTTGGAGAATAAATCACAACAAAAGTTGTTAGATTAAATAAAGGAGATTTCCATGGAGATATGCAATCTCATAAAATCTCATGAGATTGCTCCCACTTGTAATCAACTGGACGGCCACCATAACCAATATGGAAATTGGTGGCCGTCCACCATGATACATGGGGAGGCAATCTCCATGTTGGTAATCTCCCTTATTTGATAGGTTTAATTTTAGAATTGATGTATATTTGATTTGTCAAATATATTTGATATAAATTAAATCAGAAGTTGTTGGTTTTTACCAACAACAATCTTAACCATTGGATTAGACATAAATCAATCTCATCCATTGATTTTATGTGTCCCATGGATTGAGATCTATGGATCCCAAAACCCTATAAATAGAGAGGCATACCATGCTCTCTAGGTTATGCTTTTTAAGCACATCTCTCTCTCTTCTACACGCCAACCTCTCTCCTCTCTCCTTGGTGGTCGTTCACCAAACCCTAGAGGAGAATAGCCGTCGACTCCCTCGCCACCACGCCACCGCTTCGACGTTCTTCGGTTCTCCGTCTTCTTGGAGTACTACGCTCGCGAAGAAGACATTCGATCTCGTACGACGAGATCAGGAGTTCCCCGTGCTTGGATCAACTAATTGGATTGCGAGGATTACACGACTCATCCCCGCGCTCGCAAGCTTCTTCTTTGATGATCGGTGTTGAGACAAGAAGTCTCTTTTCGTAGAGACTCGATCAACCACGCTTCAAGAGGTATTCCTTTATACTTGTTGTGGTTCTAGATGAAATGATCTGAGAATCGTTCTTGGGTCATGTGGTTTCATCGCATGAAATTTTTTTTAAATTCGCTGCTCAGACCAACTAGTTCGACTAGTCGTTCATCGTCGTATTCGATACGACGCTCACGCTTCTGTGATGCGCTTGAGGATTAAACCATATCCTTCACTCGTCTCATCCAAGTTTGGTCATTTCCTAAACCCTAGAGCCCGGTGGTTTCGACCTAGTGTGCATCCCTGTGACAAGGGAAGGTCCCCTGAAGCTCGCGATGGCTGGAGGGTGATGGAGGCGCATCCAAGGCGGCGCTCTTATGACCACCTATGCTCCCTGACCAAAAGCCATGTATGAGCTGCGCATTTCCTTATTTTAGTTAGATTTTATTTCCTGCTTTTCAATTTCACATTTATATTAGCTTGTAGGCGTTCGTTTTGACTGTAATCACTCGCAACGTAGTTCGCCGGAGCTCCGCTCCGGCGAACCCCATTCATTTGTTTTCGAACATCCCCCGTTGTGCCTATCTCCACCACTTTCTTCCCCCTTTACTTCACCACATCCTAGGCATTCTCATGCACCCAAATCCATCGTGGATCTGGTGATCAACTTCTCCCCTTCTGTCGCTCACCGAAGGAGTTCCACCCATGCCATCTATGCCCATTCCACTACCCAAACACCTTAGGACTGATCGTTTTTCGACCCCTGAGCTAACTCTGCAGGTGCACGAGTGTTTCAGCCTCATCTGAGATGATTTTGGCTTCGGTCGAACCTCCCAGGTCACGATGCTTCACCAGTTCATGCTGACGACCCCTGCACCATTTTGATGCACCTGGAAGGAGGAGGACATCGCCAGGAGGCTTTGCACCATGTAGGAGGCTCTGAGATCGTCAGAGCTGCGCTGCAACGTCGATCGAAGTTCACCCTAGCGGTGTTCTTCAGTTTTTCTTCCACTGACCTCTAAGCCGATCAAGAACACCTCCCCAGCAGAAGTAGGAGCCATTGGATGTAGCATGCCTCAACCATCAGATCACCATCCGCGATCTAATCCATGCCGTCCAGCTGCGAGCCGCCATCGTGCGATGGGAGGGCACCACGTGTCAAGTGAAAGCTTCATCGTCATCCGATCACACACATATATTAGGGTAATTGCATATTCAGCCATGCATTTTTGTATATTTATTAATTAGTATTGTAAATAAAAAGTCACGTGTAAAAAAATTGGGAATTTTGCAATAAGAACCATGTACTTTTTGTAATTACATATAGGTCCTTCCCTAGCCGAGTCATGTGTCGTCCTACGTGATGGTGAAATCACATAATATTCCCTGGTGTTTTTGTATTTACTTGAAAGTCTGAGAAAATTGAAGATGCATTTTAAATTTTTGGCAAATTTGCAATATATCCCCTTGCATTTATTTTTTTTGTAAAAATGCCCTATCAGGACATATATTTTTGTGCATTTGCTCTATTTATTGAAAACACCTATTGTGTTCCTAAAAATCCCCAAAAATAAGGATAAATGCCTCATGCCATGTACTTTCATGTCACATGTTCACTTTGCATTTTTGGGTATCTTAATCATTTTATAAAAAATCAAATGAGCACTATTTATTCCCTGTCTAAATTTGAAAATATTAAAAAAAGAAAAACTTCTCAAAATTCCAAAAAAATTAAATATATTGTATTTGATCCTATTTTAACTAAAGATCAAAAATCAATAAAAATGGACATACAAAAGCCTAAAACTCGAGAAACACCAAAATCGTTCATAAAAATCTAAAAAAACATTAAAAATTACAAAAATATGTTTTTCTATTTTAAATTTTTCTTTATACATATATTATAAATAATAAAATTGATTTCGATAATTTTAGGACTTATTTACTTTTTAAAAAAATCCAAATCAACTTCGGGTATTTAAATAATCCCTAATTTGAGATTTTTTACTTCAAAAATCATAAAATTAGCGAAAAATCTAGAAAAATAACAAAAAATTTTAGAAAAATATAAAAGTCCCAAAAATATTGTATTTACTGTATTTTGACTATTTTTGCGTATTTATATATGGTACCTATATATATTACTTATATTGTATATACTCATATATGTGTGTGTGTGTGTGTGCGTGTCTTATATATTTAAATGAAAAATAAATATAAGAATTGGAAAAATATAAAAAGAAAATACAAAAATATAAAACAAAAAAATATAAAATTAAAAACCCACAAAAACAATAACAATGGACAAGAGATAAAAGACAAAGTTTTGAGCATTGTATTTTTCCTCCTCCTGCCGTCTGCACCCTGTGTTGGACCGCTATAGGTACTTACACCTGTACACACTTGTTGTGGAGTTATAATAAACTTTAACTCCACACATTTTAGATATTAATTTCTTTATTCTTGTTGTGGGTTATATGTTTATTGAATCTGGGATTCTCGTCGGTCACCTCGACGACTGTGCTCCCTCCTTGTGTGGAACACACGACCGATGATTATTTTCTTGGTTCATCAGTCTGCTGATAAGAAATTATTCCAATATATTTAATGAGAACAAGAGAATCGGCTTTAGATGAATAATAGTGAGGAACAAGAGTTGTCCAACGGGAATCGATGTTTGGATCTTTGCGTAGATAGGATTTTAGAACTGCCGAACAAACCTCACTCATGTAGATTACCCTTTCTGAACCTGATGTGGAATCATCAGACGATTCCTTTTTTGGCATGTCAAAGGCGACTTTCTTTTTAGATGAAGGAGTAGACATTTTGTTTCGTGTTGTTTGTGAAGGTGCTGATCCTAGGAATGAGGTGTTGACAATTGAGTCTCCATTGAAATTTCTCTCCCTGGTCGGTGTACGTCCCACATATTTGTTCTTAGTTGTCTTATTGTTGGTGCACTCCTGAGTTGGATTGAATTGGTCAAGGTGATCATAGAAGATTTCGGCCGACTCAGGATGCACCCATGCATATGTCTCAGGATCATAATAGAAATCCTTTCCCATGGTGAGAGCAGTAGGAAATGAAACAATAGGGAGAGTCTCTGAACTATTGGTTAGTGCACGTCATTTATATTCATTCTCAGTTGACTTAATGTTGGTGCATTTCTATGTTAGGTTGATTTTATCAAAGCGGTCAGAGGAGATTTCAACCGACTTAGGATGTGCCCATGCATATGTCTCAGGATCATAATAGAAGTCCTTTCCCATTGTGAGAGTAGCGGGAAATGGAACAATGAGATGAGTCTCTAAACCAATAGTCTCTTCAACAGTCGTTATCTCAGGTGTAGAAATAGGGTAGGACTCATCTACTGCTTGATGGTTACGGCTGTTGACAGCTTCGTGGGTTGCCTCAGGAAATCGTGGTTCCTCAAAGACTGGTTGAGATCGAAGTGCTCCTAATGCTGTAAAATTGATTTCCCGAGTTTCGCACTCAATTATTTCCTTAGCCAATGCCAAGAATGGATTTCTGAGAATGATTGGAGACTAGGTGAATTCTCCTAGATGCTCAATATCAATGATCACGAAGTACACTTTGAGCAGAGTATCTTGGAATGTAACGATAACTAAAATGGTTCCTCTCGGTCATTTTATCGATTGATCAACCAATTGAACGATCTCTCATATCTTCTTGATAGATCCGAGTTTGAGCTTGTCAAATGCAGAGGTCGGGAGGATATTGATTGGTGAGTCATCATCGATTTGAGCATGAGTAAATGTTCTGTCTTTGATTCCGCAATCAAATCCGGGAAACCGCTTCACTATGTGGCTCTTGGTCTTTCTCCTCAATACCAAGGAGGTGGCCATTGACAAGATATGTCTTTCAGTCTTTGTTCTTGTCCTGATCGACTTTTTCATCATTAATTTGCTTATTACAAATCCTTTAAGGTCGGGGAAGTGATCAATGGCATGTATCAAGGGAAGTTCAAAAATCAGTCTTTTCTCCAGTGCTTCCCTTAGAGTAAGATCCAAATTCTTAAATTCTTCTTCAGTTTCAATTTTATGAACTTTTCTGGTTTTTCGATTTTTTGAGTGTTTTTCAATATTTCGATTTTTTGGTGTTTTAGGTGTGGTGTGTAGATGTGGTGTTTTCCATAGATGATGAGGGGTTTTGATTAGTCGAGTAAGAGTTTGAATCAGAGTCATCCCTAGGGGAATAATATGCATATGTGTTGCTGTCAGAGTCATCCCTAGGGTGAACATAGGATTTTTGAATATCCTCGGGGCTTTGAACAGAAGATCCAGTCTTTTCATCATCCATTTTTATATCTGAGTTACCATAGAATGAAATTAGTCGGTCACTGAACTTTCTAAATTTATCCTCAACTAATTCGTATCTCTTAGTAATCCTTGAAATATCATCCTCCAAAAGCTTTTCATGATCAATCATGGGAACAGTCGGTGTGTGTTTTTGAATTTGAGATCCAGTCAATTCATCTTCCATTTTACTGTATGAGCTGGAGGAGATTCTCCTTGAATATCCATCATATGATTGTTATTATTTGAAAATTTCTCCTCAACAATTATGAAAGGAGTCTACTCAGTGGAAGGATTTTGCGGAAATCTATAACTCTCATACGCAGCATATCGTGACTCGGCATGCAATGCTGGTTTGAGTAGAGTCTACGTCCATGGTCATGATTAGTTGTATAATCAAACAATGGGGTCATTCAGGGTTCATATATGTCAATATCATCAGTTTGTTCCTCTGTATGTATGGGTTGTCCAAAAGAGTGGTATTCGGGGTTGTCAATAGGGATTTGGTTGTTAGGGTCAATCACATATGGTTGATCATTAGGTGCGGACCTCTTCTTGCATATTGATCGCGCCATCATATTATTCCCTAAAGTCCAGTCCGGAAGTATTTCTGTGAATTTTAGACCAGTCCCCACAAGATCGTGAGGAAAGGATGAAGGAAGTTGGGTTTGGTATTGCTTCCAGTCATGAGTCTCAACAGCAATTTGATCTTTAAATAAGTCATTAGTTTCAGCGAGAAACCGGGAATAATTCAGGCCATCCCACAATGGAAGTGGCTCACATGTAGGAAAGGTCGGAGGAGATGGGATATATATAGAATTAGATAAACCGGTCGAAAGATCAGGGTAAAATGGTTTGAATTTGAAGATTGGACCAGATTCATCCGAGGGTCAAAGTCTCTCGTGAATGTTGGAGGATTCTTGACAGAAGAGGGTTTAGATGCTTTGGGTCTGACCAAGACAAATTCATTTTCATAGTATAGATCAGATGGGTATTCGGACCATTGTCTCGACTTTGTCAAAGGAGGTTGATGATGAATTGACATGGTTGATCTCGCTGCAAGTGCACAAGATATATACAAGAAGAAACTTTTTAATCAAGGAGAGTGATGGCACAAGTGTGCGGTTTTTGATCTTCGAATTCAGTTCACACACACAAATGCAAACGCAATACAAACTCCAGTTTCACCAACTCACACATTGAAGTCGCAAGAGTTCAGCAATTATCTTTTCAATTTAGTTGGTGATAAATCAATCTTGGACAATAATTAGCGAGTTGTTAGGTGCCGGGAAATTTTCTTAAAAGGCTGGACCAAATTCTTACGACTAGTTGCATCCGCTTTCACCTAGTATGGGTGTATGTACGGACCCTAAAACGGCTACCCGTATTACTTAAGGATGAAGCCTTACAAAATTTCCTTTAAACCACCCACTCTGCTAAGGAAATCCAGACCGTTTACTGGCTACCCGTCTTTCCTCACTAAGAACTAGCTAATCCTTTTTATAGGATTAATAGTCTGAACATAGATTCCGGAGATGGGCTCTAACCTTAAGTCTTGTCTCTCCCTCACTCAGATAGATAAATGGATCCAAGGTCGGTGTTGCGCTCCCGCAAAAAGTCTTAATTTTATGGCTCAATTTAGTCAGCTTTTCTTAGCAGTCCCAATTTTAATTAGGCAATCACTGAAAAATTAGATGAGCACAAAAGCATGTCTACTGTCCAATCCCAATTTCCTTTAAATTTTAAGTGACAAAATAGGAGGGACAAATTCGGGAAAATCCAATGCATGCAAAAAATGATGATGTATGCTCAATTAGAAGACTTACAATGATTCCTCGCAATCTCCATGTGGGATGCAATACAAGAATTAAAAATTTATTCTAAATGAATGCAAGCTGATAAAACCCGCACCCAGTAGAAAGTTCTATTAGTCGGGAAGAATTGATTTAATTTGACTAAGTTGAATGATCTAATGTATGTCTCAACTAATGTGAAGTGCGGTCCTAGGTTCTACGAGCACAAACAATAAAATCCTAGAAGATCTAACAACCGTATGTGCTGGTCTAACCTACGAGCCACTAAAGACGGGCACCACCGTCATCAGAGAGTAAAACAGGTCAAGGTACACCGCAGAATAAGTTCAAGGTCTTATTACACTTGCGAGAGTCCAAACAGACACCGCTATAAATGAGTGATTAACTACAAAAAAGAAAATTGCAGAAAATTAAATCCTAAACTCTACGCTCTCTCATGACTCGACTCGATCTTAATTTTAATTTACAGCTTTTCATGCATCGGTGAAGATGCTTTGGTTTTTTTAAGAAACCTCTCCACGTACGTCGGGTGCCTCGCAAGAAAAATATGAGAGAGAGTGTAAGAGAGTGATACAAAAATTAATCAAAAACTAAAACAAGAAAATAAATGGTGAATAAAATAAATGCTTAAAAAATGAAAAAAATACAGTGGAAATTCGGGGGTCAGACTACCCGAATAAGGAAAATCGAACACTAAATGTTGTTTAGACAAAATCTAATCCATTTGCCTCCCTAGCAATGGTGCCATCTGACGAGCCGCGAAAACCCTACTTTAATTGATGTGAATTATTGTTTAAATTTGTTGCTTCGTTATAGGTGGGAATTCAGAATCAGTCAAGAAATAACCGCATTAATTTCTTCATTTTTTATTTGACGTGGTTTATGTTTATTTTACTTAGACAAGTCCCAATGTTGAACACAAGGAGGCAAAGGAACAACCTAAAATTTTGTTTATCAAAGTTTGTGCATAATTTTCGAGGTGGTATTTTTTATTTGTTAATGCAATTTTGGAATACAAAATGTAAATATGACCAATTTTACAGACTACAATGCAATTTTCAATCAAACGATGTCCAAAATTATGTCGGTTAGATGTAAATTATGATGAAATGAACACATTGCAATTTTTTTTGAAATTTTCTGATGCAAGATGAATATTTAAAGAATTTTTGAATGCAAATGATGTGAATATTAATATTTAATTATAATAAATATTTAACCTATTTATTTTCAAGGAATAAAATTATCCAAGATCTATTACTAGTGATTGATCTCAGAAAAATCCTAAATGTCAAACATACGAGTTTAATACCTATTAAAAAATAAAGATTGAAATATGTAAAATGATTTTTTATAGGGCAAGTCATGCATGCAAATGCAATTCTTTTTGGGCACAATGTGAAATACAATTACATCTCTAATCCAAGAATTTTTGGTGATTTTCAGAGCTATGGTTAATTACTTATGAATTTTGAGGGACAATATGGGCAAAATATGTAAATTTCCACAAGAATAATAATTATTAATTAACAACATATGATAAAAATATCACAAGTATGCTATAATGTAGAGAATTAATTGAAGAGAACAATGCTATTTTTTAATAATAAAAATAATGTCATAAGAGGTCTAATACAAAGGGGGAACAAAGGGGTAGAATTGCAATAAAATAAAACAAAGTAGAGAGAGGGACTTTATTGAAATTACCGACCCTGGGGGTGTCTCTGCAAACTTCCCAGAGAGGCACGTGCGTCGCACGTGCCCTCTGGACGACGTCGGTCTTCTATGAAATGGCTATCCTCTAGGGGCTTGATTGCAAAGTTTCCAAGCAGCACGTGCGTTGCACGTGCCCTTAGATGGAGGGGCTTTTCTGGAGATGGGTTGATCCTTTAAGGGCATCCTTGTTATTTTCCCCCACGCACGTTGTGAGCACGTGTGCAGGGGTCTTGTTCTTCAAGAGGGTCATCCACTGGAGGGCGATGCTAGCGTATTGCATAGGAGGCACGGTGGGGTTCTTGGGCGGAGATGTAAGGCCGTTGACTGAAGTGACTTCAGTAGAGGTTGGTCGAGCGAATGACCTGCCAGGGTAGAGGCATTCTCCGGTGGAGGCTGATGAGCGACCCGAGCGACTAAGGTAAGAATGTATCAATGGTCGTTACGACCTCAACCTCTCGGATCGAACTCAATCAAGAAAATCGAAGACCACCAATATAAAAATCAAACAAGCAAATCAAATAGCGGTCTCGCTATTTTATTTTACCTTGTATAGCTACCAGGGTCGAACACAAGGAGCACGGTATGGTAAACCTACGAAGTAGTCGGGATTCAAAAATAAAAAGAAATAAACTATTTTTGGTGGATTTTTTGTTTTTCAAAATTTTTTGTAATTTTTAAATTAAAAAAAAGATGTAAAAGAAATCAAAAGTCACAATCAATCAATTATTTAACACTCCAAAAATGCTTGAAAAATCAAAATAAAAAGATTTTTGGTTTTTATGAATATTCAAGTGTTTTTGATATTTTTCTTGGATTTTTTTGATTTTTAGTTAATTTTATAAAAATGAAACAAGGCTAAAAATAAGAAACAGTGTGGAACAAGAATCTAAAGGCACTTTAAAAATACCTAAAGTGCCTGTAAAATTCTAGCAACAATTTTATGAAAAACTAAAAATACAACTACAGAAAAAGAAATTGCATTTTTAATTTTTTTCTGAATTTTTAATGATTTTTCTAAGGTTTTTTAGTGTTTTTTAATTTTTAGGGTTTTTAAAAATCCAAATGCAATAAAAATTGAAGTGAAATGAAAACACAACAAAACACACAAACCATGATTTTTTGGATTTTTTAGAGGAATTTTAATATTTTTAATTGATTTTTAAAACTGGACAGTAACAATTTTTGCGGTTTTTGAATTATTAAAAATAGCAAACGAACACAAAATGAACCCAAAAATTCCTACACATTCCTACACCATGGCAGGAGCCATGTGTCAAAATTTCACGATTTTTTACTGAGATTTACTATTTATTTCAACCAATCAACGACGCACAGCACATAGGGACCTATACACAATTATGAGAAAATGTCCAGCCAAACAATAACACACAGAAAGAGTACAGGGCTAGATTTGCAAAAAGTCCATATCCGCACGAGGGCGGCACGCGAAGCAGGCAAACATGGGTATAAGTGCAAATACAAAAAATAAAAATTTAATTAATAACAACAATATAATCCAGGATTTGAAAAGAAAATAACCCAAAGTCACGTGGGGTACCACGTTCTCCACATACAGAAGGACTAAAAATGTAAATTCTAAAAATATAAGGTCCTATGTGCAAAATGTCCAAAATAAAAATAACTGCTAAAACTATTTACATGACTTAAATAATAAAGGCAAAAAGTGCGTAGGGCCTAAGTGCAAATACCCTTATTAGTGGTTGATCCAACGGTCGATAGCTCTCCACTTAAGATCTGACGGCTGGGCTCTGCGGATAACGATTCGACGATGAACGGCTAGAAATCGATCCTCAGATGGATCGGATGGTCGAGATCTCCCCAAAGACGAACGACCACCATCAGAACTGGCGTGGGGGCTCGATCCAACGATGGAGGCACCTCCTGGAAGAAAAATGAAGAACTCACCACCGACGAATTTTGCTCTATTGATACGAGCTACTGGGGCGTCCTCCAGATCTGCTAGGATAGGCGAAACGTTGCTGGCGACGGTCCGCAGCTACAGTGAGGCTCCGAAGAGGCTGGGGGCATCTGAAACGGTCCGGCGACGTTGAGGACCTGGAGCTACCGTGCGTAGATGTTCGGACCTCCAGATGAGGTCCTTTAGGCGCTAGACCTACACAGAAAGATTGCTGGGTCGAGGGCAAAGTGCCTCGACCCGTTAGTACGTGCGATGGGTGAAGGATGAGGCGGGGTGAAGTCCTCCGGCGAAGCGGTGGCAGAGGAGGACCGACTTCCTGTTCTTGGGTGAATCAGGATGAATGGAGGGGTGTAGAAGGTGGAGAGAGGTCTCGTAAAGGTGATGGGGTCGTCGGTAGGGCAAATGGATGGTCCGATCTCGAAGGATGATTCGAGGAATGTAAGTTGACCAGAATCAAAAAAGTCGAATCTAAAGCAAACGAAAGGTTATCGAGGATACCTGGTGAAGGAGGTCGTCAGTGCTAGAGGTCAGGGACCTCCGGGGGTCATGGCCTCGATGGAGCGACGAGTCCAGAGGCTGTGCCCACCTCGCAGCGGAGCACGACGGAGTGTACGTCGGATCTAAGGCTTCCTACGCTCGAATCCTCGCTGCGACACTCTCTAATGCAAGTTGTCACTCATACGAAGAGAAGGAGGTCATCGGAGACGAGGGGGTGGCCAAAGATGTGGAAGAAAATGCAGCTCCACAAGGCTATGTACCCAGCAGGGTCCGAGAAGATGGGAGTAAGGGTGCACAATCCGAGGAGTGGATCCCTAACGGTATTTGTCGGGCGTGGATCACAGGTCAGCCCTGGATAATCGGAGCGTGAAATGGAATGGAATGGCGATCGGATCGGCTCATGAAAACTCGAAGAAGTTCGGGCGATAACCAGATCCGCGGAGTATGTGGTCCGGGGGGGCAGTTGACCGGGGTCAATAGTCCACCCTTGGCCAATCAGAAATCAGCAGGGTCAAAACTATTTGTAAAATAATTTAAAAATAGAAAACAGTTTTATTTAAAATTATGTTCAACATGAAAAATGTTTATTGTTTTTTAAATTATTTTTAGTGATTTTTATTCATTTTTATGAAAAATAAGTTATGATATATACGATATATTATATTATATATAGGTATAAAATACCTAAGTATTTTATATTTTTTCTTATTTTTGTACAAATGCTCTAATTTTATATTTTATTTATTTACAACATAAAATTTAGAGTATAAAATATTTTTATTTTATTTTTATTGTTTATTTACAAGTGTGGAATAAATAGACATATTATACAAATATACATGTAATATGTACAAGGTTGAGAGAGAGAAAATATTTTATTTTTAAGTTTATTTTATTTTTCTAATTTTGTTTTATTTTTAGGAATATATACAAGGGATTAGAAACACATTTTTGTTTTTATTTTTGTGAAAATAAAATATATACATAGAGAAAGGAATATGTACAAGGTGGAGTGGCCCTATCTCTCTCTACTTATTTTATTTGGCGATCAGGCCAATGCTTGGCCCTCCCTTAGGTCTGGGTCACTCGATATTTATTCTAAATATCTCCTTCTTTTTCTTTTATTCTTTATTCTTATATTTTTGCACAAATACATGCTAATTATTAATATTAAACAAAAGCATGCTTATGGATAATTTATTGTATTTACAACTATATTCATGATGTTTTGCCGAGATAAATAGCTAAAGTAAAAGATGAATGAGTATTCATCACCCCCTATACTTTATTTTTGCTAGTCCCTTAGAAAACACTTATTTGAAAAAGAATTGAAATAAAAAAGAAAAAGAAAAAGAAGGGAAAGATGAATCAAGGTTGATTATTAAACTTGTCTTCAATAAATTGAAGTATGGAGCTCAGTCGGATCTTTGGATTATTAGTTTGTCGGAACCTTATTTGGACTTAGGTTTGAAACTCAACAGCCTCCAAGTTCCACCAATCTATGGTAAAGACTCCTCAATAATCCAGATAAGAACAAGTCTACATACACAAACTCTGATGACTATGAATCTTTTCTTGTACTGTGTAAGTGATATGTAGCTCCCCACCTCAGAAATGGAAAAATGACAACCCCCCTCAACAAGGTAACTCTAATCCCCTAGTCTGGCAACTCTTTCGTCGAGGAGCGGGGTATTCCCTTCTAAGTTCAAGTTCAACCATCTCAAGAAGAGGAGGAAGAAGAGAATGGACCATGGCCAGTGTAGCCATGTATCCTTGGGAGCTCAACCAGTGTAGCTAAGTCTCCCTGCTATAAGCTTCATGGGATGGGCATGGGTAACTGACGACTCGCAAAATCGGCCCTTTAATAATGCTAAATTAGCACTTGGAAATGTCGGTGCAGTCGGGCCGATTTCGGTCGTCAAAGAGATCACCTCATTTAAATATATGCGATGATAAATCAAAATGAGGTGATCGTTATTAATTTTACTTGGCAAGAAACCAAGGTCGAACTCAGGGACACGAACCTCTCTCGTATTGATCGGATTTAAGTTTGTTTAATCAAGTGTTGAAATAAAGCATATAGGTTAAATCATGCATGTAGACAAAACAAGACAATGCATTAGAACATAAAATAGACATGCATTTTTTATCAATTTTTATAATGCAAATAAATGGATATGCAAAGCGAATGATATGCCCCAAAATCATAGTTACTTGAGCCATAAAAAAAATGCGAGTTAAACTGAGTTGGCATTAAGAAGCACTCCAAATTTAATAAGCAAATACGCATGTCAAATAAAACAATCAAGACACTTAGATATTAGAATAATACACTACTGATCTTGGTGTCAAATTTAAAATTTAAGCATGCCATAATGAAGAGGATGAGAAGATCTTCAAAACGAAACTGAAATCAACTCGATTGGAGCTATGTAGCTCAAGATATGCACGAAAGAAAGCAGGGGCATAAATGCAATAAAACATGAAAAGATAACTACAAAAAGGTCCCTGGAAAGGACTAAAATGCAAAAGAAATAAATGCGAGGCCTTCCCTGTAAATGAACCCCACGCGCAGGGGTATATTTGCAATTATAAAAACCCGCAAGGGTATAAGTGCAAATAACCCCAGATGCACGTGGTTCGCATGTGAGGACTGGACCTTTCTGCAAATCTGGAGAAGTCAGAGGGCGTCTCTGCAAAATTCCCAAATAGCACGTGCGCAGCACGTGCTACCCAGGCTCGGAAGGAGGCTCGGATTCGGCAGAGGTTCGGAGGCGCTTCGGCTAGGCTCGGGTGGACCGAGGCTCGGTGCAGGCTCGGTGGAGGCTCGGAGCAACCGAACCTGGAGGCACTGAGACAAAGGCTCGGGCGCGTTCTGGTGATGCCACGTGGCTCCATCACGGTCCGTTGGATTGAACAGATCCAACAGCTGGCAGAAGACGTCAACGTGGCTCTATCATGGCCGTTGGATGGTCGCTGGGGTTGGGCCATCCAACGGCAACTGTGCTTCGTCCTCGGGCTTCAGCTGGCGGCGACTTTGGAGCTCCGGCAAAGGAGCTCCTCCTCCGCCGCTCTGTCCTGGCCCCGGTGGTGCTCGCCCGAAGCTTCTGAAGGTCGGTCGATGAAGCTTGGAGCTCGGGCGAGGCTTCTGGTAGCTCAGCTCGGGTCGCCGGGGCTCCTATGTCGAGAACGTCAGTTGCGAAGATGACCCCGGCGAGGCTCCGGCCATTTGACATACATGTCACCTGCAAGGTTAGTAGTACATAGCCGAGGCATAGAGTGCGTGTGTGAGTGAAGTGAGAGCTCAGGAGGGTGGAGAATATGGAGAGCTCGGAGCTCCTCCGCCGTGGGTGGCGGAGGAGGTGGGTGACAGTGGTCTGAGGTATGGCGGAGAGAGAAGGTGAGCAGAGGGTGTCGCGATGAAGGGGGATCGGAGGCGGAGCTAATGGGGTGGTCATCGGAGCGAGGGGATGGCCGGAGGCCTAGAAAATTAATGGAAATTAACGAAAAATACCGAGGAAGAAGAAGAAGGACTTACCTTGTCGGAGATGGAGCAGGAGCTTGGGCTGGGCTTCGCGGTGGAAGCCCCGGTCTTCGCTGGACCTCCGTAGCGACTGGAGGCAGCTCGAGCGGTCGCCAAGAGGCGCCGCAGCTCCGCCGTCGAAGGCGGAGGGTCTCACCGGGATTGGAGTCATCTTCGCTCAATCGCACCGCCTCCCCCTGTCACGGGGAGGCGGAGGAGGGCTGGCCTCCCTTCCTCGTAAAGGTGGACGACCGTGAATAGTGGGGGAGGAGGTGTATTTAAAGGGGAAGGTTGCCGGTCATGGAGCGTGGCGACGTGGGTTTGAGGGCAGATGTGGGACGACTGGAAGGGTGTCGAGGTTTGTGGAGAAGTGCGCGAGGGAGACGGAAGAGTGGGGAAGACCGTGGGACGGTTGGCGATGTGAGATGATGGCTGGAGTGGCGAGGAAAATAGGAAGGGGGAGAGGTTCGCGCGAGTGGAGATTGTGTGCGAGAGGGAGTCTGCTGGAGGTTGACGACGACCTGCAGCCGTTGGATCTGAAGATCCAACAGCTGTCGTTGAGGCGCGAAGGGATGGCTACGATTAGATCGGGGGCGGAGTGATCAGATGGGTGCAGAGTAGCCACGTGTCATGACGAGGTCGAGGCGCTAAAGGACGGTGATGATGGAAAGCTCAGGCCTATCGAGCGGTTGAGGGGCATCAAGGGAAGGAGCGGCTGAGATGCAGCATCTGAGACGCGATCGATCGGTCTTCAACGCGCCACGTGGCGAGCCCTGCTTAAGGCGCTAAAGGACGGTGCGGATTGAAGGCGGAGGATGATCTAACGGTCGAGGCAGAGGGGCGTGCGTGGAAAGCCTGGAGTCGTTGAATCTCAGGAGAAGATCCAACGGCTGGAAGATGAGGCGGATGAGACAAAGGGGCCGGGCCACGTGGCGCCCCCAGAATGGGCCACGTGGCCCAATCAAATTTATTCGAGGGATTTATTGATTTTTGAGGGCCAAGATGGTCGAATTTGAGAAAACTCAAAACATGAAAGTTGTAGATCTTGACGAGATCTACAAGTTTCATGTTGACCAAAACTGGAAAAGAGATCAAACAAGGGCCCGAAATATTTTTGAGGGTATTTTTAAGTCTAAAAATACCACGAATTTTTATTTTGTCATTTTTTTGTGGTTTTTAATTTATTAAGGACTCTGTTAATTATAGGGCATTAACAGGGTTTTATTGACAAACTTTTAAGCAAGGGGGTTAATTATGGGAAATAAAGATGATGAAACTGAGGTTCATCACCCCCCTATACTTAAACTATGCTCGTCCTCGAGCATCAAAAAGAATGACTAAGTTGGATTAACCCCCTTGTGCATGTGAATACCGGATCCAATCTGATCAAGTCGACTCGGCTTCAGAGATCCAAAATTCTAGAGTTCAACCTAGCCTTAATCAAGAGGCTTCCAATTCCTCTATTCCTCTAGACTCTCTCTGATGTACATATAAACTAAAGGATATGAGTTTAGTGTTGACTACAATTTCGAGAGTAGAGTCAAGTCTTCACCCAAAATCTTGGTCCGAGAAAATCTCCTAAGGACCCAATCCTCAGCACTAGGGAATAAATCAAATCTTGCATTCAGTCCACCGTCTCTTTAGTTGTCAGACTTAGAAAATGTGGATGGCAGGCCAGAAATGGAGGGCATGGGATTGTGTAAATTCTTCTCTCCCTCTCATTGGAACAAGGATTCTCTCTAGTGCCTTTTTACGCAACACATTTTTTTGGTGTTGATCAGTGCGTCCGTCAAGAGAAGTTGGAGCCGTCTGCACTTGTGTTCCTGGGAGTACACCGGGGTGTGTCTCTTTTGAGTACCTATTGTACCTTCGACACCCAGACTTGTAGCATTTACGATGCAGAGCCCTTTTTTGGTGCAAGCCCGACTCCTGGTCCTAATAGCGGTGGTCCAAGTGGACACTTTGAAAAGTTTGGGAGCGCTCGCCTTTGGTGGAAGCTCTTTGATATTTGACTTTGGTAGAATGAGAGCTTTTCTTTGAATTTCTTTGACTTGTATAATTTGTGGCTAGCTCCACTGCTTTTACCAAAAGTTGGCACACACTGATCAACATTTTATTTAATTTTTCACACCCAGGCACTTAGGTTAATGTCAAGAGATTAGTATAAGAATCAAGTTCTCATACTGGCTAATATTGCTGACACTCAGGTTTCGTGAAGCCTCCAAAGATTTTATCCCATCCTCGAGCATCATTAGATCAAATCCAAACTCGACTTCCTCATCCCAATCCCTTAGGTGAAAAATCAACTCATCTCATCAAAAACCACAGTCGTGTATGTGATGTGCTGATCATATTCTTTCTGTCTGAGACTAAGCATGGAATATAGCATGCAAATCTACAAACTTAGGGGAATGTGGATGATTAAGTCTAAGACCCTGATGGCTAAGGTTGGTTAACCTAAAATCTCAAAGACTTCTAAAAGCTAAGTCTTCTTGACCAATTCAGATCCTGGGTGAAAGTGAAAGTGTAGAGGACTAATCCAACTTCTTCATTCAAAAACAAGACACTTTTTTTTTACTTCAAGAGATATTAGAACTTTTTAAGCTCAATAGAGCATCCGCAATTCAGCCAGTATGGATGTAAGTACAGGCCGAAGCCCGTTGCTTGAGGACGGGGCCTTGCGCGATGTCCTCTAAACCATCCAATCTGCTAAGGGCGAACCCTCACTGAACGCGGCTGACTTAATTGGGTTTAGTAGTCACCAATGACTCTTAAAGGATTTTTAGGAGTTTTCTGATTTTTATGGATTTTAATAAAGTTAAAACACATGTTAGACTCAACTTTCCTTGAAAAGAGAAGGCAATTTTTCAAAACCATGTCACACAAAAATAAAAAGTTTTTAAAACATTTTCAAAAATCATTTTCGAAAATATTTTTATAAAAATAGCGTAACATAATATCGAAAAACCGTGAAATCCATTGAGTTTTCTTAGTCCAATGAATTTTACCTTAGCCAAAAAGTTTTAAATTTTTTCAAATTTTTCAGATTTATAGCTAAAGTAGATATACGGTATATACGGTATACCCCCCTATACTTAAACTTTGCTATGTCCTCATAGCACTAGATGTTACAAGTACATAGGTCCATTTAAATATAGAAGAATATACGGGAGCTAAGAGGGGCTCCCCTTATACTTAGGTTAGAAATAACCTAAGTATAAAGGCAAGAAAGGAAGAGTAGAGAAAATCACGGGGACTTGGGTCCCCCCTATACTTAGGCTGAGATTAGCCTAAGTAAATAGATGGAATTCGATGTTGGAAGGAACCCAAGGTGAACGAAGAAGATGAATGAATGTACAAGTGAGCGGTTGAATCTTAAGAGATGAAATGGAGGAACTAAGGTTCTAGGGTGTGTGTCGCAACAAAGGCTCAATTCAAGCAAGCAAACCCTTAGTTTCACCAACTCACACATGAAACCAACCAAGGTTGGTTAATTATCTTGTCTATTTTATTGGTGATAAAAAATTAGATACTTACGCGAAGAAAAATGTGAATCAAAGCGTATGCGCGGGTGTTGCTCTCCCAAAACCGAATTTTACTCCATTTTAGGTTGACTTGCAATTAACAGTCCCAATTTTATATTAAATTGTCACTGAATTAAGGTTAGCACATCAATCAGAAAATCATCGTCTACCGTTCATTCCATTTTCCATTAATCCTAGGTGATCAATCTAGGAAATGAAAGCCGTGAAAAACATGTATTCGATGAAGAAAAACGCGATCTAGGCTAAGAGAGAAATCATGCAGTGATTTGACGATAAAAGCCGCGAAAAAATTGGGGCTGTTTTAAAAATCAAATCCAACATGTATGCAAGTCGAAAAAAGCCGCACCTAATCATGCATCTATTAGCGGTGATTGATCTTCATTAATTTTAGCTAAGTGATGCGAGATTAAGTGCGTCTATATTTAAAGTGTGTCCTACCTACGATCAAGCACGCAAAAATAAAGTGAGCTCGGAGAGCCGCGTGCCTATCCTAAGTCGACACTCAAGTGGGAACGATCCCCACACAACCATGATCGTTCGATTACAAACGCGAGTCTTCAATCGAAGACCGCTGTAAAAGACGAATTATTTAAAATAAAATGCAACAAAAATGCGAGACACATTTTTTTTCTTTTCTTCCTTATTTGCTCCAAGCATGCTCCTGCGGCTCCTCGCAGCGGGGCGCGTCTTGCTCCTCGCCTCCTTGATCCATCAAGGGCCCTGCCACAAAAACAATTGTTAGAGATCAAATAAGAAAGAAAAAATTTTATATGCAAAATATGTGGTTAATTGACCTATAAAAAGGAACAATAAATTAAACACACAAAAATCCTAAAAATAAAAGAAATGAGCCGTGTCCCCGGCAACGGCGCCATTTGACGACTCGCAAAATCGGCCCTTTAATAATGCTAAATTAGCACTTGGAAATGTCGGTGCAGTCGGGCCGATTTCGGTCGTCAAAGAGATCACCTCATTTAAATATATGCGATATTCAAAATTTTCAGATTTATAGCTAAAGTAGATATACGGTATATACGGTATACCCCCCTATACTTAAACTTTGCTATGTCCTCATAGCACTAGATGTTACAAGTACATAGGTCCATTTAAATATAGAAGAATATACGGGAGCTAAGAGGGGCTCCCCTTATACTTAGGTTAGAAATAACCTAAGTATAAAGGCAAGAAAGGAAGAGTAGAGAAAATCACGGGGACTTGGGTCCCCCCTATACTTAGGCTGAGATTAGCCTAAGTAAATAGATGGAATTCGATGTTGGAAGGAACCCAAGGTGAACGAAGAAGATGAATGAATGTACAAGTGAGCGGTTGAATCTTAAGAGATGAAATGGAGAACTAAGGTTCTAGGGTGTGTGTCGCAACAAAGGCTCAATTCAAGCAAGCAAACCCTTAGTTTCACCAACTCACACATGAAACCAACCAAGGTTGGTTAATTATCTTGTTTGTTTTATTGGTGATAAAATATTAGATACTTACGCGAAGAAAAATGTGAATCAAAGCGTATGCGCGGGTGTTGCTCTCCCAAAACCGAATTTTACTCCATTTTAGGTTGACTTGCAATTAACAGTCCCAATTTTATATTAAATTGTCACTGAATTAAGGTTAGCACATCAATCAGAAAATCATCGTCTACCGTTCATTCCATTTTCCATTAATCCTAGGTGATCAATCTAGGAAATGAAAGCCGTGAAAAACATGTATTCGATGAAGAAAAACGCGATCTAGGCTAAGCGAGAAATCATGCAGTGATTTGACGATAAAGGTCGCGAAAAAATTGGGGCTGTTTTAAAAATCAAATCCAACATGTATGCAAGTCGAAAAAAGCCGCACCTAATCATGCATCTATTAGCGGTGATTGATCTTCATTAATTTTAGCTAAGTGATGCGAGATTAAGTGCGTCTATATTTAAAGTGTGTCCTACCTATGATCAAGCATGTAAAAATAAAGTGAGCTCGGAGAGCCGCGTGCCTATCCTAAGTCGACACTCAAGTGGGGACGATCCCCACACAACCATGATCGTTCGATTACAAACGCGAGTCTTCAATCGAAGACCGCTGTAGAAGACGAATTATTTAAAATAAAATGCAACAAAAATGCGAGACACATTTTTTTTCTTTTCTTCCTTATTTGCTCCAAGCATGCTCCTGCGGCTCCTCGCAGCGGGGCGCGTCTTGCTCCTCGCCTCCTTGATCCATCAAGGGCCCTGCCACAGAAACAATTGTTAGAGATCAAATAAGAAAGAAAAAATTTTATATGCAAAATATGTGGTTAATTGACCTATAAAAAGGAACACTAAATTAAACACACAAAAATCCTAAAAATAAAAGAAATGAGCCGTGTCCCCGGCAACGGCGCCATTTGACGACTCGCAAAATCGGCCCTTTAATAATGCTAAATTAGCACTTGGAAATGTCGGTGCAGTCGGGTCGATTTCGGTCGTCAAAGAGATCACCTCATTTAAATATATGCGATGATAAATCAAAATGAGGTGATCGTTATTAATTTTACTTGGCAAGAAACCAAGGTCGAACTCAGGGACACGAACCTCTCTCGTATTGATCGGATTTAAGTTTGTTTAATCAAGTGTTGAAATAAAGCATATAGGTCAAATCATGCATGTAGACAAAACAAGACAATGCATTAGAACATAAAATAGACATGCATTTTTTATCAATTTTTATAATGCAAATAAATGGATATGCAAAGCGAATGATATGCCCCAAAATCATAGTTACTTGAGCCATAAAAAAAATGCGAGTTAAACTAAGTTGGCATTAAGAAGCACTCCAAATTTAATAAGCAAATACGCATGTCAAATAAAACAATCAGGACACTTAGATATTAGAATAATACACTACTGATCTTGGTGTCAAATTTAAAATTTAAGCATGCCATAATGAAGAGGATGAGAAGAGCTTCAAAACGAAACTGAAATCAACTCGATTGGAGCTATGTAGCTCAAGATATGCACGAAAGAAAGCAGGGGCATAAATGCAATAAAACATGAAAAGATAACTACAAAAAGGTCCCTGGAAAGGACTAAAATGCAAAAGAAATAAATGCGAGGCCTTCCCTGTAAATGAACCCCACGCGCAGGGGTATATTTGCAATTATAAAAACCCGCAAGGGTATAAGTGCAAATAACCCCAGATGCACGTGGTTCGCATGTGAGGACTGGACCTTTCTGCAAATCTGGAGAAGTCAGAGGGTGTCTCTGCAAAATTCCCAAATAGCACGTGCGCAGCACGTGCTACCCAGGCTCGGAAGGAGGCTCGGATTCGGCAGAGGTTCGGAGGCGCTTCGGCTAGGCTCGGGTGGACCGAGGCTCGGTGCAGGCTCGGTGGAGGCTCGGAGCAACCGAACCTGGAGGCACTGAGACAAAGGCTCGGGCGCGTTCTGGTGATGCCACGTGGCTCCATCGTGGTCCGTTGGATCGAACAGATCCAACAGCTGGCAGAAGACGTCGACGTGGCTCTATCATGGCCGTTGGATGGTCGTTGGGGTTGGGCCATCCAACGGCAACTGTGCTTCGTCCTCGGGCTTCAGCTGGCGGCGACTTTGGAGCTCCGGCGAAGGAGCTCCTCCTCCGCCGCTCTGTCCTGGCCCCGGTGGTGCTCGCCCAAAGCTTCTGAAGGTCGGTCGATGAAGCTTGGAGCTCGGGCGAGGCTTCTGGTAGCTCAGCTCGGGTCGCCGGGGCTCCTATGTCGAGAACGCCAGTTGCGAAGATGACCCCGGCGAGGCTCCGGCCATTTGAAATACAGGTCACCTGCAAGGTTAGTAGTACATAGCCGAGGCATAGAGTGCGTGCGTGAGTGAAGTGAGAGCTCAGGCGGGTGGAGAATACGGAGAGCTCGGAGCTCCTCCGCCGTGGGTGGCGGAGGAGGTGGGTGACAGTGGTCTGAGGTATGGCGGAGAGAGAAGGTGAGCAGAGGGTGTCGCGATGAAGGGGGATCGGAGGCGGAGCTAATGGGGTGGTCATCGGAGCGAGGGGATGGCCGGATAGGCCTAGAAAATTAATGGAAATTAACGAAAAATACAGAGGAAGAAGAAGAAGGACTTACCTTGTCGGAGATGGAGCGGGAGCTTGGGCTGGGCTTCGCGGTGGAAGCCCCGGTCTTCGCTGGACCTCCGCAGCGACTGGAGGCAGCTCGAGCGGTCGCCAAGAGGCGCCGCAGCTCCGCCGTCGAAGGCGGAGGGTCTCACCGGGATTGGAGTCGTCTTCGCTCAATCGCACTGCCTCCCCCTGTCACGGGGAGGCGGAGGAGGGCTGGGCTCCCTTCCTCGTAAAGGTGGACGACCGTGAATAGTGGGGGAGGAGGTGTATTTGAAGGGGAAGGTTGCCGGTCATGGAGCGTGGCGACGTGGGTTTGAGGGCTGATGTGGGACGACTGGAAGGGTGTCGAGGTTTGTGGAGAAGTGCGCGAGGGAGACGGAAGAGTGGGGAAGACCGTGGGACGGTTGGCGATGTGAGATGATGGCTGGAGTGGCAAGGAAAATAGGAAGGGGGAGAGGTTCGCGCGAGTGGAGATCGTGTGCGAGAGGGAGTCTGCTGGAGGTTGACGACGACCTGCAGCCGTTGGATCTGAAGATCCAACGGCTGTCGTTGAGGCGCGAAGGGATGGCTACGATTAGATCGGGGGCAGAGTGATCAGATGGGTGCAGAGTAGCCACGTGTCATGATGAGGTCGAGGCGCTAAAGGACGGTGATGATGGAAAGCTCAGGCCTATCGAGCGGTTGAGGGGCATCAAGGGAAGGAGCGGCTGAGATGCAACATCTGAGACGCGATCGATCGGTCTTCAACGTGCCACGTGGCGAGCCCTGCTTAAGGCGCTAAAGGACGGTGCGGATTGAAGGCGGAGGATGATCTAACGGCCGAGGCAGAGGGGCGTGCGTGGAAAGCCTGGAGTCGTTGGATCTCAGGAGAAGATCCAACGGCTGGAAGATGAGGCGGATGAGACAAAGGGGCCGGGCCACGTGGCGCCCCCAGAATGGGCCACGTGGCCCAATCAAATTTATTCGAGGGATTTATTGATTTTTGAGGGCCAAGATGGTCGAATTTGAGAAAACTCAAAACATGAAAGTTGTAGATCTTGACGAGATCTACAAGTTTCATGTTGACCAAAACTGGAAAAGAGATCAAACAAGGGCCCGAAATATTTTTGAGGTTATTTTTAAGTCTAAAAATACCACGAATTTTTATTTTGTCATTTTTTTGTGGTTTTTAATTTATTAAGGACTCTGTTAATTATAGGGCATTAACAGGGTTTTATTGACAAACTTTTAAGCAAGGGGGTTAATTATGAGAAATAAAGATGATGAAACTGAGGTTCATCAGTAACATAAGCTTTGCTTTATTTGACTATATACACTCCGGTGGGTATTTCATTTTCTATCAGACCCACAACTTTTTTTTAGAGTTTTTCTTTTTGCACATTTTTTTGATGTGCATATGTACAACATATCTGCATGGTGCAGCATATATACATAAGGAGTTTTCCCTCTTTAGCCAGTAGACTATCCCTCTTTTGAAGCATTATTGCAACCCACAACTCTTGTCTTTAGATCTCACTGCTACCAGACCAAGTTGAGATGCACTTCCTTCACTAGAAGAAGAAAAGAGGTTCCGCCTAGAAGGACTACCCTCATATGCTACCCCAAGTCAAAGAAGACTGCCTCCTCACCACCTCATCCGTAGAGAGCTAGGTGTAAAGTCCTGGTCCAAGTAAAGCCATTGTCTGTGAGAGTCATGTGTGAGTTGTTAAGTGTTCTACTTAGGCTTTTCAAGATGACATATGATCATAGCCTAGTGTACTCAAAGAATTAAGTCACCATGGACCTGAAAAGTCTCAACCCTAAGCCCTCTAAGGTTCCTCTTAGAATTAGGTGGATTAAGATCTTAACCAAGCTCCATTTTTCAATTTAATTCCAGGCTAGTTTAAATGTCTACTATGGTTCAGAAAAACTGTACAAATATTTACAAAAATGAATAGCTGAAAATTTTTGAAAGTATGCAAAATTTTTGAAAATGATTGAAAACATGGATGTATGTGTGCATGCAGAAGTTTTGCAAAATATTTACACACATTTACAAAAGGATTTTTGCAAACTTTTTATTTTTCAAACATTTTACAAAAAATTTGTACTATATGTATAATTTTGGTATCAAAATATTTACAAGATCTATATACACAAAAGATTTTTACAAACATTTATACAAAAATAATTTTGTAAATAGATGTGTATGTGCAATAAAGAATTTTATGTACAAGAAAAGTTTTAAATTTTTATGGATTTTTAAGGATTTTAGCCATTTTATTTATTAACACACTCACACAAAGTACGAGTTATGGCTAAAGTATATATGAAATACATACGACACCCCATATACTTAGCTTAAACGATGTCCTCAGAGTGAACAATGAGCGATGAAGAAGACATAACTCATGCTTAGTATAGGGCAGTGAAAAGAAAAGATATACTACAACGACGAATGAAAGAACAGAAATGAAAAAGGAATCTCGGGGTTTCCCCCTATACTTAGGATCAAGTAATCCTAAGTATAGCAGGCTGTACATAAAGGAAAATCCGAGTGATGCTACGTATAGGGTCTACCTCCCCTATACTCAAGGTGAAATATCCCTAAGTATAGGCAGTAAAACAGAGATGTAGACACATATATACAGGATGGAAGGGACGACATTACTCCCCCTATACTTAAGGTGAAGAATCCTTAAGTATAGGCAACGACAGGAGTAATGAAACAGAACGAAAGGGAAAAACTCGATGTTTACTCCTCTATACTTAGGATGAGGTACATCCTAAGTATAGCATAGATAAACCTAAACGAGGCCTGGGGTGTAAAACAAAAATGGAAGAAACAAGGAATAAATCATGATAAAACACGTATATACAAAGTGGACAATGTTGAGGTGCCTCTTAGCAAGTGCTAGGTTTTACGCCCCTAGCTGGGCGCAACGGTTAGGACAATGAAGTATCAAGGTTCAGGACGACATCTATAAGGCGAATGTCGTACTGTCGTCGTAGTCGTGGTAGATGAACTACGACGAAATCAATGATGTAAAACAGAGACACCCAAGTAGGCAATCAGGCAGGTGTCTGCTACCGAGCAAGGATATGGGAAGATGTAATCGGGATTCAGTAGCACAAATGAAATCATCAGCTCAGGATCAGAATGGAATGGAAGTGTAGAGCCAAAGAAATCGAACGTGGAGAAAGAAGGAACAGTCATGGAGTCCTCCACGTTAATCATCGTCTCGGAAAGATCTAGAAGATTTAGATCAGGAGACTCACAAAAAGAACCAATATCCGATGCAAAGAATGAAGGAATATCAGAAACATCATCGAATATCTCAAAGACCGGCTCATCCTCGTGAGGGTCGTCGAGGTGAGACAAATCGGAATCAGAAAGATCAGAAGACCCGGTTTCTTGATCCGATAGATCAGATACACTCTCAGAAAGTGAAATCGAGTACACATCGTATGGGGCATCCTCCCGTAGTTAACCCTCGGGGAGTAATGCTGGATTATCAGTGAGAAAGGGAGGATCAGAATCTGAATGGAAATATGCGCTACAGGCAATCACCCACTCCTTGCACCAAAATGCCTCATCAGCTGAAGTCTGCCTCTGAACAATACGTAAATAGGAAATGGTACTGGTTACTAACGCGGAAGCTATCAAAGTGTCTGAAATTGATCCTTGAGTTGCAACAGTGCTGGCTATCCTCTGGTCCTCATGGAATGTATCTATCTCATCAAACTGGAGGACAAAAGGCTCAAATACGGGACTATTTATATTAGTCATCTCAATGTGGTATCCTGCATCGAGCTCTGCTTGATGGGCTGGGTCATGATATCTGTTTGAATCAGAGAAGTACCTTTGCAGAGTATAAGCTGAGTAGTCTGGAAATGGACACTGAAATGTCTGGACTAATTGTTGTAGTAGCGTGGGCTCCTCCATCTCTTGGAATATCAGAAGGTCTGATATCCAAGACTCCTTAACTGAAAAAGACGGGGCTGACTCGAACTCTAGCTGGAAGACCAAAGGGAACTCGATCAGTCTCTAGGTCAGAGCATCCACTGTGGCAGTCATCTCATCCCTCGTTTGTATTGTAGCAGAATCCATATCCTCCATTCGGTGTGTATTAGTTGTGTCCTCATGAAGTATGGCATACCCAACTGTTACTGTATCATCCTCGTGTGTTGTTCCGACAAATGCATCTCGTGAAGATGGAATCTCTGACAGCGCTCTTGAGATTTCCGTAAGTAAATCTATGTCAGAGCTATGGTGTGAAACACCACACGAGGTAACCACCAGTGCTATCTGATCAGCGATCATCCCCCTCATGGAGATCTTAATAAGGTCGGTCGATGAAAGTCCATGATCTGGAAATCTCCTCAAGAGGTCAAGAAACCTCAGCCATGAATCATTCAATGGCTCCCGTGGGTCTATTGAAAAATCTGTGATCAAAGACCACATCATAGCTGCTCTACGCTGGGGATAATATCTCTGCAGAAGCTCTAAGCGTAAGTCTCCCCACGTAGCAAATCTCCTTCCCAATTTTCTGTGCCATTTCATGTCTCTGCCCTGAAGTGAAAATGGGAAGGCCTTCAACATCAGTTCCTCAGAATTGATATCTGAATATACCTAAGTCATACAGAACTCCTCAAACTCAGACAGATGAAGATATGGCTCCTCGAGCACCTCCCCTGAAAATTTCGGCAATCTCTGAATGGACTCCAAATCTAGAATGAAGGGACTGAATGTAGAAGTTGACTGAGCTTCCTAGCATGTCTGCTCATCCATCATCCTGTCCTCGGAGGTGTTTGAAACATGTATATGCGCTCTAAGCTTGGCTATGGAGTGTACTCTCATCCCCGTAATGAAATCGCCCGTGTCTCGCATTTGTTCAGTCTGATCTCCACGGACGTCTAGACCAGCATGCCCAAATGAATGGTGGGAAAGGGAAGGCGAGAATGGAAGGTCGGTCGGAGTTCCGACCTCCCTCGAGAGGGACTGGAATGATGGGAATAAGATGGGGAAGCTGCAAGAGTCGGCAAGAAAGGAGAGCGATCCATCATCTAGGGATAGACAAGGAGAAGAAGAAAAATGAAGGGAGGGTGGGAGGGAGAAAGATATATAGCTGGAAGAAGGATAGATAAAGGGGAGGAAGGTTGATGGGATCTGAAAAACAAACAAGATCGGTCAAGCGAACCCCCCGATTCACCTACGCATGCAGAGTTGATGACTGTGAAAGTTCGGCCTTTTGTCTTGTTATTTTTATTGGGTGATCAAAACAGTCTGTCAGAGCGATTAAACAAACTGTTGGGAATCCAACGCCCCCAGGAGATTGTCCCGATCCAAAGCTAGATCTTTCCCAGCCTGTACAAGTCACAGACCGTTTACCAGCTACTCGATCGACTTGCTCTCATAAGGATATCGTGGCTCGCTTTATAGGAGACCGGAGCGATCCTCACTGGAGAACAACTAACTCAAGACCAGTAGTATGAAGAAGGGTCGGATGTGGCTCTAGCCTAGGGTGCGGGTCACTCTCTCGCTCATCCAAACCATACAATGAGGGGATTGCTCTCCCTAGACACGTTATTAAGTCAATGTCTTTCAAGATCAAGTTTGATTAACAGTCCCAATTTTATGGTTTTGTTTTTAGATATTTTTCAAAGCAAACAACGCCTAACGAATTTTTCGATTCTCCTGATTTTTATTAAGTCCAAAAATAGGGGGAGAATACGAAAAAGCCAACGCGTGACTAAACACGATGATGCATGTCGAGTAAGAAATGCGTACCTTGCCTCTAGCACTCTACATGCAAAGTGATCCACACATAATTGAAATGACAGAAATAAAACATATCTATATGATGCAACGAGGAAATCAACCTTAAGCAGAAATTTCTACATGTGAAGCACACAAGCTAACGGGTCAATGAGAGGGATCGGGGATTGGTCTCTGATGTCGATCGGCGTCCGCCACAACGGATCCTGCCAGCGCTGTATACGGCCTCTAGCGGCACATGACCCCTCAAATGACCAGGTTAGCTTTTTATTAGTGATTTAATAAATAAGGTCCAATTACGATCTATAGGTGCAGAAATGTAATTAGGGCTGGGCCTTAATAATTACGTCACAAGGCAATAGAAAATCCTAAGCTAAGGCTAAAATCCTCGAGAATAAAAGAAAAAGAAAGGTGATCAAAATGAAAACCGGCGAAAACCGCGGTGAGGTCCCCCGAGCACACCGGTGCTTGGCGAAATAGGCCCCGAAAATCACCAAGTCCAAGAGAGTCTCTGAGTGTCTTGTATTATTACAACAATAATATCTGTGGAAATAAAACTAACTATGCTACTCTAACACTCCCCACACTCCTGCTCTCCTCTCACGCGCTCTCCTGTGGATCAATGCAGAAAAGAGCCGCCTCCAAGTCTCGTGGTTGCGTCGGCTTCCTGAAGAAAGCTGCCTCGATCCTCAGGCCCTCGCAAGAAAAGTAAACAAAAGATGTGTCAGACCAGAATTATTATAATAATGAAAAATAAAATAACATAAAAATAAAAATAAATGCGAAAATAAAAACAAAAACAAATAAAATGAAATAGAAACAACAAAAACAAAAACAAAAATAAAAAGAAAACAAATAAAAGAGAATAAAAGAATGGAAAAAGAAAAACCGAAAAAGAAAGAAAAGCCGCGAAAGAAAGCTGACTACTAAGCCGTTCTCCCCGGCAATGGCGCCATTCTGATGAGCGACCCGAGCGACTAAGATAAGAAGGTATCAATGGTCGCTGCGACCTCAACCTCTTGGATCGAACTCAATCAAGAAAATCAAAGACCACTAATATAAAATTCAAACAAGCAAATCAATCAGCGGTCTCTCTATTTTATTTTACCTGGTATAGCTACTAGGGTCGAACACAAGGAGCATGGTATGGTAAACCTACGAAGTACTCAGGATTTAAAAATAAAAATAAACAAACTACTTTTGGTGGATTTTTGGTTTTTCAAATTTTTTGTAATTTTTAAAATAATAAAAATATGCAAAAGGAAAAAAGTCACAATCAAGCAATTATTTAACACTACAAAATGCTCGAAAAATCAAAATAAAAATATTCTTGGTTTTTATGAATATTCAAGTGTTTTTGATATTTTTCTTGGATTTTTCTGATTTTTAGTTAATTTTATAAAAATGAAACAAGGCTAAAAATAAGTAACGTTGTGCAGCAAGAATCTAAAGGCACTTTAAAAATACCTAAAGTGCCTTTAAAATTCTAGCAGCAATATTATGAAAAACTAAAAATAAAAATCTAACTACAAAAAAGAAATTGCATTTTTTTGATTTTTCTTAATTTTTAATGATTTTTCTAAGTTTTTTTGTGTTTTTCAATTTTTAGGGTTTTTAAATCCAAATGCAACAAAAATTGAACTAAAATGAAAATAGAACAAAACACACAAACAATGATTTTTTGGATTTTTTAGAGGCATTTTAATACTTTTAATTGATTTTTAAAACTAGGTAGTAACATATTTTGAGGTTTTTGAATTATTAAAAATAGAAAACTAAACAAAATAAACCCAAATATTCATAGAAATTCCTACACCATGGCAGGAGCCATGTATCAAAATTTCACGATTTTTGTATAAGATTTACTATTTATTTCAATCAATCAAAGATGCACAACACACAAGGATTTATACGCAGTTATGAGAAAATGTCCAGCCAAACAATAACACATAGAAAGAATACAGAGCTAGATTTGCAAAAAGTCCAGATCCGCACGAGGGCGGCACATGAAGCAGGCAAACAGGGTTATAAGTGCAAATACGAAAAATAAAACTTCAATTGATAACAACAATATAATCCAGGATTTGAAATGTAAATAACCCAAAGTCACGTGGGGTACCATGTGCTCCACATACAAAAGGACTAAAATGCAAATTCTGAAAATATAAGGTCCTAAGTTCAAAATATACAAACTAAAAATAACTGCTAAAACTATTTACAGAACTTAAATAATAAAGGCAAAAAGTGCAAAGGGCCTAAGTGCAAATACCCTTATTAGTGGTTGATCCAACGGTCGACAACTCTACTTAAGATCTGACGGATGGGCTCTGCGGATAACGATTCAACGATGGACGGCTGGAAACCGATCCTCAGATGGATCGGATGGTCGAGATCTCCCCAAAGATGAACAATCACGATTAGAACTGGCGTGGGGGCTCGTTCAAACGATGGAGGCACCTCCTAGAAGAATAACGAAGAACTCGTCGCCGACGAACTTTGCTCGATCTATACGAGCTACTGAGGCATCCTCTAGAGCTGCTAGGATAGGTGAAACGTTGTTGGCGACGGTCCACAGCTGCTGCGAGGCTCCAATGAGGCCGGGGGCATCTGAAAAGGTCCGGCGACGTTGAGGACATGGAGCTATTGTTCGTAGATGTTCGGACCTCCAGATGTGGTCTTTAGGTGCTAGACCTGCACAGAAAGATTGTTGGGTCGAGGACAAAGTGCCTCGACTCGTTAGTGCGTGCGATGGGTGAAGGATGAGGTGGGGTGAAGTCCTCCGGTGAAGCCGTGGCGGAGGAGGACCGACTTCCAGTTCCTGGGCGAATCAGGAAGAATGGAGGGCGTAGAAGGTGGAGAGAAGTCTCGTGAAGGTGATGGGGTCGTCGGTAGGGCAAATGGATGATCCGATCTCGAAGGATGATCCGAGGAATGCTAGTTAACCGGAATCGGAAAAGTCGAATCTAAAGTAAACAAAAGGTTATCGAGGCTATCTGGTGAAGGAGGTCGTCTGTGATGGAGGTCCGGAACCTCCGGGCGTCATGGCCTTGATGGAGCGATGAGTCCAGAGGCTGAGCCCACCTTGTGGTGGAGCACGGCTGAGTGTACGCCGGACCTAGGGCTTCCTATGCTCGAATCCTCACTGCGACACTCTCTAACGCAAGCTGTCACTCATACAAAGAGAAGGAGGTCATCGGAGACGAGGGGGTGGCCAAAGATGCAGAAGAAATTGCGGCTCCAGGAGGCTATATACCCAGCATGATCCGAGAAGATGGGAGCAAGGGTACGCAATCCGAGGAGCGGATCCCTAACGATATCATCGGACATGGATCATGGGTCAGCCCTGGATAATCAGAGCGTGAAATGGAATGGAATGGCGATCAGATCGGCTCATGAAAATTTGGAGAAGTTCGGGCGAGAACCAGATCCGTAGAGGAGGTAGTCTAGGGGGGGGGGCGTTGACCGGGGTCAATAGTCCACCCGGGGCCAATTAGAAATCCGTAGGGTCAAAATTATTTGTAAAATAATTTAAAAAAATAAACGATTTTATTTAAAAATATGTTCAACATGAAAAATGTTTATTATTTTTCAAATTATTTTTAGTTATTTTTTTTATTTTTATGAAAAATAAATTATGATATATATGATATATTATATTATATACAGGTATAAAATACCTAAGTATTTTATATTATTATTTTTATTTTCTTATTTTGTACACTCTAATTTTTTATTTTATTTATTTACTACATAAAATTTAGAGTATAAAATAATTTTTATTTTATTTTTATTGCTTTTTTACAAGTGTGGAATAAATAGACATATTATACAAATATACATGTAATATGTATAAGGTTGAGAGAGAGAAATTATTTTATTTTAATTTGATTTTATTTTTATATTTTTTATTTTATTTTTAGGTATATATACAAGGGATTAGAAACACATTTTTATTTTTATTTTTGCGAAAAATAAAATATATACATAGAGAAAGGAATATGTACAAGGTGGAGTGGCCCTATCTCTCTCTACTTATTTTATTTGGCGGTCAGGCCAATGCTTGGCCCTCCCTTGGGTTTGGGTCACTCGATATTTATTCTAAATATCTGCTTCTTTTTCTTTTATTATTTATTCTTTTATTTTTGGACAAATACATGCTCATTATTAATATTTAACAAAAGCATGCTTAAGGATAATTTATTGTATTTACAACTATATGCATGATGTTTTGCCAAGATAAATAGCTAAAATAAAAGAATAAAGACTGATGAATGAGTATTCATCAGAGGCCGAGCGAGCGAAGGACCTGCTGGGGAACAAGAGATGTCGTGATTGGGGTGAGCAGGTGGTGGAACATTGGAGTGGAGGGGCGGCTCAACGATGCAGGGACTGGAGCGGGACACAACTGCGATAGAATGTGGCGTTGCAACAAAGCATGGAGGCTTTGGATCTCGTCGCTGGAGGGACTCCGAGTTGTCACCACCGGTGCCCCTTGTTCGTGTATGTAATGTATCAGCGGATGGGGATGAGAGGGAGGCCAGCGAGGGAGTCAAATAGGGATGAAGCAGGAGACGGTTGACGATGGTGCGATTTGGAAGGGGATTGAGGGGTGAATCGGAGATTGGGTTGAGAGGGATCAGGTTCAATCGGAGATGGCAAAATTAGGGGGTGACGGTGGTGAATTTGTAAAGAGGGATGAGATGGCAGAGGCGCGACCATAGATAGAAGGGAGGTGGCGGAGATTTCGGAGGTGTGGGCGGCATTGTCGATTGGGAATAAAGGTGGGAGGAAGAAGAGAAGCAGCGGTCGTCCGATCAGCTGAGATCGAACGGCCTGGATGCTACCACATGGCACCGCTTTATTTATTATTATTTTTTTCAATTAATTTTTTAATTATTTTTTAATAAAAATAAACAAAAATAAAGGCCAAAAATGGGTGATACGTGGCGGCTCTAGAAGTGGCCACGTGTCAGCCCCAGAAAATTCAGAAAATTAAATACAAAGATAATTCAAAAAGAAATAGCAAACTACCTTGAATCAAAAAAAATTTTCACAAAAGTTGTTCGTCTCGACGAGATCTACAACTTTCATGGAAAGACCAAAACCAAATCGATCATTTGCACAAAGTGATAATTTTGGGGTATCCTATATACATAGAATACCTTGATTTTTGTGTTTACAATTTTTTGTTATTTTTAAATCAGATAAAAATTCAGAAAAATATGATAAAATTAAAGATAAATATTTACACATTAATCGATTTTTTTGGATTTTTATTATTTAAGTAAAAGAAGAAATAAAATAAAATATGAAAACTACAACTTTTATACAGACTATTAGTGAAGACTCGGACTCAGTTAGTTTTTTTATTTCAAGCTCATTTTGGATTTGGATTTTTGTGCTTTTTAATAAAACTTTTGTCAAAGAAATTAAACGAATTAGAAATAAAATAAAATGAGTTAGTTATGACATAAAATATTAGTTCAAAAACCGTTAAAATACAAAATGTACAAAAGATGCCCAAAACCCAACTTTCACATATGAGCTCTGTTTCACTTGAACTTTGTCTTGTTTTGAAGGTAATTGAATGTACATTAGTTCAAAGTGAGTAGGATCAACTCGGACATGTATGAGGAAGATATCAGTATTTTAATTCAGAAATCTTGGAATTAGGATTTGAGTTTCTGGTCCACTTATTTATGTTAGTGATTTTTTTTTATTTTTCATTTATTCTTGTTAGTAATATGTACACAATGAAGGTGGTTTTAGGTCATTTGAAGTTATCATGAATTAGTTGAAAATTAGAGAAGTTAGGCTATTTTACAGGTCAATTGGGTTGGGATTTTTGGCTTCTTATTATATGCAATAATAAGTGATAAAATGCAATTATTAATCATACATACATGAATGATAATTATGCAGAATAATGTATAAAATGCAGATGAATTTTGGGGGGTTGAGCTTAATTCATGTCTTTTAGAGTGATGAATATGAGATTTATCAGTCATCCAGCCGTAAGCTCATAATAATTTGACTTTGAAGCTCATCCTTGCTTATTGACTATACACTCCAGCAAGCATTTTATTTTCAAATAGACATGTCACACTTTTTTGGAGCTTTTGCATTTATTTATATACAAGGGTGAAACATGTACATAAGGAGTTTTTCTTCTTGAGCCAATAGACTATCCCTCTTATGAAGCATTATTGCAAGCCCACAGCATCCTGTCTTCAGACCTCAATGTTACTAGACAAGGTTGAGATTCACTACCCTCCCTAGAGGAAGACAGATGTTTCCACTAGTTGTTACACACCCGTTTGCTACCCCAAGCCAAAGGATTATGCCCCCTCACCACCTCATCCATGAAGAGCTATGTGTAGAGTGCTTGTCCAAGTTAAGCCATCGTCTAGAAGAATCATGCGTGTGTTGTTAAATATTCTACTTAGACTGGTCAACATGACATGTAAACATAGTCTTGCATACTCAAAGAATTAAGTCGCTAGAACCTGAAAAGTCTCAACTTCAGTTCTTATAAGGTTCCTCTGAAATTAAGTGGATTAAGGTCATAACCAAGCTCCATCCTTCAATTTTATTCCATACTAGTCTAATTGTCAATACTATTCTGAAAAATGCACATGCAAATGCTAGAAATATATACAAATCACTTTTTTTTGAAAGAAAGAAAGAAAAAAGGTTAGTAAATTGCTTATATACAAGGATTATACCAATTTTATACAAGATTTTATATACAAGTTTTAGATACAAGTTTTTATAAAAGGTATATATAATAAAGAATTTTATAGAAGGGAAGATGTCAAAGTTTTTATACACACGTGGGTTTTACGAATATATATCCCATAACGTGTATCCCTCGTGACAAACAAATTTACAAACATTATACAGAAAATAATTTACAACACATTTTTATAGCCATTTTAATTAATAAAAGTACGAGTTATGGATAAAGTATATATACAATATATATGTATATATATGACACCCCCTATACTTAGTTCGAACTATGTCCTCATAACTATAAAAGAGCTACAAAGGAAGACATAACTCGTGCTAAGTGTAGAAAAGTGAAAAGAAACCTATACAACAATTACTTAAAGAATAGATGAAAAGAATAGAAGTCGGTGATCCCTCCTATACTTAGGATCAAATAATCCTAAGTATAGAAGACTGTATAAATGGGGAAAACTGGGCAAAAGAGATGAACAACTCAACGAATCGACTCGTCCTCCCCTATAATTAGGTTAAAAGATCCCTAAGTATAGAAAAAGAATCTCAACCAATTGAAGGACAAGCGAGAGATCTGAAGAAAGAAAAGAAAATAAAAAAATACAAAAAAGACGGTATGAAGAAAATCACTCCCCTATACTTTAGGGTAAGGGATCCCCAAATAAAACCAACAAGAAGAGTGGTGAAAGGGGACAAATATGAACAACTCAAATCATTTGCCTCCCCTATACTTAGGATGGAGTACATCCTAAGTACAACACACACATGGAAAAGAGGTGGACAATAAAAATGAAAGAAGAGTGAATAAAATGAAAGGATATGTACAAGAGAAAATTAGCTCATGTATTAGATGCAGAAGATGTCAAAAAGTCATCGTCTGATACTACTGATATAAAATCAACCATGACAGGAATGTATCATGATCTAGATATGGCTTCAGCTCAGTTCACAACAAATGCTTGTACGTCAGATGACAACCCATATATGACAATACTACCATTGTCACGCACATATCTCACAATGAATGGTCCTGACCATTTGCTTTTTAATTTTCCTGGAAACAACTTCAATTTGGCATCAAACAACCATACTTTCTGATTATGGGAGATAGTCTTCCTTCTAATGTGTCTATCATGCCAACGCTTCACTTTCTCCTTATACATGAGTGAGTTGTCGTATGCAAAATCTGGGAATTCCAGCAATTTATTCAGATCCAATTTCTTACTCTTTCATGCCTTCTCATAATCCAAATTGCATAACAGAGTGCCCATAATGATTTGTGAATTAATTCTACTAGCAGGTGGTAAGGCTTTCCATACACCAATTTGTTGGGAGACATACCTAATGGAGACTTATACAATGTCGATAAGCCCATAGAACTTAGTCAAGTATCTAGGACCAGTTCTTCCTATCTGCACTACAAGATTTTGCAATATTATCTTGATCTTCCTATTTGAAATCTCAGCCAAGCCACTAGTTTGTGGGTGGCAAGGAGACGCTACTTTGTGCTCAATGATGTACTCCTTCACAAGCTTCTTGAATTCGCTATTAATGAAATGGCTTCTCCCATCTGAAATGAATATCTTGGGAATCCTGAACCGTGCAATAATATGGTCATTGAGAAAGGAACACACCATACGATAGCTCGAGTGGGGATAGCTTCCACCCATCGACTAACGTAATCCACGGCAACCAAGATGTACTGAAATCCCTAACTGACAGGAAATGGGCCCATGAAGTCTATGCCTCAAGCATCAAAAACATCAGAAATGTGTATATATCTCAAGGGAATGGTATCTTTGAAATCATAGTTCCTCCCATCTTCTAACAGTTAGAACAACCTCGAACATATTTTGTAGCATCCTTAAATAATGTTGGCCACCATAGGCCACTCTGTAAAATCTTTATTGTCGTGTGCTTCCCTGAATAATGCCCACCATACTCTAATTTATGATCGTGATCAAGTATGTTGGTGTATTCCTCCTAAGGAATGCACCACCTCTAGATACAATCTGCACCCTCACGAAACAGGTATGGATTCTCCCATTGTTAAAAATGTATCTCAGACAGAAATCTGTCTACCTTGTGCTTCAGCCAATCTTGTGGAACTTTCTTGGAGAGAAGATAGTTCACAATAGCAACATACCATGGGAATGAGTCCACGGATAAAATGGTCTCATCAGGAAAGTCTCAGAAATAGGGATCATACTCTGCTCAGAAGCCTCTACATCTGTAATGCGGGAAAGGTGATCTTCCATAACATTTTTCACTCTGGATTTACCTCTAATCTCTATATCAAATCTGTGGAGAAGAAGGATCCATCTGATAAGGTGCGGTTTGGCATCCTTCTTTGCCAGTAAGTACTGTATGGTAGTGTAATGCGTGTACACAATAACATGTGAACTAAGGAGGTAAGATCTGAACTTCTTCAATCCAAATACAACTGCTAACATTTCCTTCTCTGTAACTATGTAATTTTGTTGTGCTTCATCCAGAGTCTTGCTAGCATAGTGTATAGCAAATGATATCCCATCCCTTCTCTGCCCTAAATAGCTCCAACTACAAAATCCGACGCTTCTGTCATGATCTCAATGGGAAGACACCAATCATGTGGTTGTAGGACAGGAGCACTAGTAACCATGTCTTTCATTTGATGGAATGCAAGGAAATTGTCTCATCAACAACAAACTCACTCTCATTGCACAGAAGCTCAGTCAAAGGTCTGGCGATATTATTGATGTCCTTAATGAATCGCCTATAAAATCCATGTCCCAGAAATGACCTCAACTACTTCAAATTCTATGGTGGCTCTAGCTTGGATATTACATCGATCTTAGCTGGGACAACCTCCATACCATGTTTAGAGATGAAGTGGCCCAACACAATCCCATTAGTCACCATAAAGTGACTCTTCTCCCACAATAGCACTAGGTTTACCTTGCAACAATGTTGAAGGACTCGGTCTAAATGAGCAAGGCATGTGTCAAAACTATCCCTATAGATCGAGAAATCATCCATGAAGACCTCTAGAAAACTACCCACCATGTCAGTAAAAACGACCAGCATACACCTTTGAAATGTAGCGGGGGCGTTACACATTCCAAAGGGCATCTGTCTAAAGGCATAGGTGCCAAACAGTCAAGTGAAAGTAGTTTTCTCATGATCCTCAGGAGCGATAGCAACCTAGTTAAACCCCATGTACCCATACAAGAAACAAAAGAACTCTTTCCCTACCAACCTCTCAATAATCTGATCAATAATGGGCAGCGAAAAGTGATCCTTCTTGGTAGTTGAATTCTAGCACCGGTAATATACATAGACATACCACGAAGTCGGTACACGGGTCGAAATCTCCTCACCATGTTCATTCTTTACGATAATAATCCTAGATTTCTTCGGGACCACATGTAAAGGACTGACCCACTTGGAATCTGAAATGGGATAAATAAAGCCAGCATCACACCATTTCCTGATTTCTTTCAAGTCAGCCTCCCTTTGATTGGGATTTAGATGATGCTAGCATCCACAGGAGGGTTTACAATCATCCCATAAGTAGATACGATGCGAGCACAAAGCTGGAATAATCCCACAGAGATCTGAAATATTCCATCCAATGGCCTTGTGTTTTCTCTTAAGAACCTCTAGCATGTGAGATTCTTGTTCATCGGTCAACTACGAGCTCAGGATGACCAGAAACATTTGGGGGGACCCGCAACAAAATCATACGTCAATATTGATGGTAAAACCTTGAGCCCGGGTGGGATTTGAATAGGCTCTATGACGACCGCTACAACTGAACTAGTAAAAGGTATATGATTTGTACTCTGTGAACTGTCCACCGTGTCTTACTGCCAACTCAACAAATAAAATCTCAGAAAGATCTGCAATGAATGATTTCTACTCAGAAAGGAATGGTCCATTAGGATGTTCAGAATGCTCTCTAATCTCGTCAATAAAGGGCTCAGATATCTCAATAATAATCTCAGAAAGATGTCTCTCATCAATGATATATCAGAAAAATCAACAAGTGGCTCAGATAACTCAGCGTGAGGTATATCAGCAATAATCTCAAAATGATGTGTCAAAGAAATATCAGAATGTACCTCTAATCTCTCAGACTCATACTTAGATATCATCTCAAACTGCCCATCAGCAAATACATCAGTAAGATCAACAAGGGAACTCATGTCGACTATGCTTTCCAGAAGGTCCTTCTGGGAAAGCAACTCCTTGGTATCTAGGAAATTAGTAAACATATCCGTCTCTCTAAACTCGACGAGAAAATCACAATCCTCGAGATATGATGTAACTGTCTTTCTCTCATCTGCTGCAACTGGTGGCAGTGATGGCCTAGGATCGTGGGTCATCTCAATTTTCACCTTGTCACTACGAGAGTGAAAGGTGATCTCCCAAGTACCGTAATCAACTATCGTTTCGGCCGTTCGGAGGAACGGTCAACCTAGTATGATCGGTGTATGGAGTAACGGTGCACGTATGTACATATCCATGATAAAAATAATCAACAGGAAATCTCATCCCTATACTGTTACAATAACGTCCTCTAAAATGTCCCTCGGCCTCTTGATCAATCTATCAACAAACTGAAGGATCACCTTGGTTGATCTAAGAGGTCCTGACCCAAACTCAGTGAGTAGAGAGGATGGCATGAGATTAATGGAGGAACCGCTATCGAGAAGAATGCGATCAAATTCATGATCAAATATGTGGCAACGGATGTGAGGTGCTCCCTTATCTTTCTTTTTGGGCGGGAGGTTGCTGATGGCATGAACTGTGGCAATGGTCAAGATGTGCTTTTCTGTTTTCTTTCGCATGTTCTGCTTGGTTTGACGCTTTTGAGTACATGCTTCTTTCATTTACTTTTTTACTGCAGGCATGTACTCCATGGACTTAAGGAGTAGCATCTCTGGAAAGATATTCTGTAAAATCTCAACTACTCCGAGATCAAATAAGGTTGTTTTTAATTTTTGGATTTTCTTTATTTTATTCAAGGCATAAGGAAATAGCACAGAATCAAAGAAAACATTCAAATGCTCATTTCAATTATTCAAATAGATTCCTCATGTACAATAAGACAACCAGAATTCGTCTGTACAGTGTTGTCAAAAATAGAGGAAGGAGAAATAAAATCTAAAATAGGACAGGTTGTTGTTGCTGGTGTAAAAGAAGAATCCACAATTGGTATGGTCTCCCTCTCTGTTGATGGTGAACTGTATCTAATTGGTGAAGGTGGTGGTGACGACGAAGATGTTGAAACTCCATTCTCGGGTGTTGCAACACCGAGTCTCAGTAATGATGGTGGAGAGGATGATGTGGAAGGTGAAGCTCTCTCAGTGGTTCTCTCTCTAAATCCCAAAGGTTGTGAAGGCAGCTGCAATATCCTACCGCTCCTGAGATGAATGGTGTCAGATAAACATGCAAAATCAAGGGTCATACCTATCTCAGGTGTGGATGGATCATGGGCTACCTGCTCCTTGTGTCTATGTTATTGGGATTGGCATCGACATGTGTTAGGATCGGTGTCTTTATGTGGTCAGGTCCTCAAGCCTTTGAGTAAGATCATTCATATTCTTCACTAGCAATGCCAACTAATTAAGTACTGGATTCACCGAAGGTGCCTCGGAATGCTCAAAGACGGGTTGTCGTTGAGACTGGTAATGAGGAGGCTTCTAGTATCCATGTTGTCGATAATGAGGAGGAGGATGAAAATATGCAGACTGCTGCTAATGGTAAGGTTGTGGAAAATATGCAGACTGCATCGACTGTTGGCCATGTGTCAAGTTCTGGAAGTGATGTGGAGACTGATACTATGGTTGGAACTGTTGGTGTTGGTACTGCTATGGTCTGCCTCCCTGAAACTGGTGGGTGGGTCTCTGACCCTGCTGGGAACCCAACTGGCCTTGCCCTAACGGATGGGGCCGGTTGCGCTCTCAGTCGAACCAGATACCGTTCACATCCTAAATGATGGGTGTAGATGTATACTGTTGCTCAAGAATGTATGGACCTTCTTGTTGGTACGATACAATCTGTTATGAATGTTGTGGGACCTAGTTAGGGGTCTACACATAGTAAACGTGTTGAACTGTGGATGGTCCACCGGTAGTCTGCTGGGAGGAAGAAGTCTGCTCCTGAGCAAAAGTGTCAGCTGCTGCACTCGCACTCTAGCAGGCGCTGATCATAGTCACAAGAAGTTCCAAATGCTTTGTTATCTCATCCAGCTTGTCCAAGTTCTTCGTCCTCTGTTTGATCATTTGGAGCTTCTCAAGGTCCTTGGATCGTTTCTCAATTATATCTACTTTGGATACGTGATTTCCAATGATGGTTAGATCAGAATTGTCCACCATATACACTTCATGTGATGACGTCATGTTGACAGCCTTGTGGGGTGCTGCAGTAGTAGAAGAAGGCACGGGATGTTTCTTGAATGCACGTGAAGAAGAAACAATTGCGAAGCTCTCTTCCATCTCCTTAAAGATCTAGTATAGGAAATCCTCATTCTTATTGAAGTGACCACCCCCATAAGCGGCATCTACCAGCTTTTGGTTTTCATGACTCAAAACCCCCAAAGAAATTTTGCACAAGACTTGTCTTTGAAATATAGTGATGGGAGCACTTCTCTGTTAAATCTTTGAATCTTTTCCACGCCTCGTGAATAGGTTCATGAGATATTTTGGAATAGTTTTCTATCAGCGATCGCATTTGTTTGAGGCATCCAAGTGGGCAATATTTTCTTAAAAAAGCAAACCTCAACTCTTCCCATGTAGTGATAACTTTTCCTAAATGATTTATCCAATAGAGGGCCTTGTCCATCAAGCTGAAAGGAAATGATGTCAACTTTACTACCTCTAATAGGATGTTAGGGTAATGGATCGTGTTGTAGATGCGATCGAATTGTTGGAGGTGTACATATGGTTCTTCATTAATAAGCCTGTGGAATATGGGGAGTAATGGTAAAACAAAGGGTTTAAGCTCGAAATGCCCATGAATCACAGGAATTTGAATCTATGTATTTGCTTGTCCTGCTCCAGGATTAAAGGATTCCCTCAGTGAGAGCTTAGCCACTAGCTCTACAGATTCATCTCCCCCATTCCCACCTCCTCCATTGTTTCTATCCTCCTCTCTCCTATCTTGCCTCAGCTTGAGAATTATATCTCTTAATGCAGCTTGAAAGTCAACCTATTCTGTTAATTGAGCTTGATAGGATTGAATGGATGCTAACATGGTAGTGTTGATCTCGTTCTGCTCAATCATGGAACCTTTTCCCTTAGGTGGCATCAAGTGCACTGTCTCGGTTTCTTCAAATGTAAATTGCACTAGATTATCTTCAAGAATGATGGAGTCCCAGATGATTGTTAAAGATTAGAGTCAATCTTGAACAGTGGATTGATCGAAGAGGTGAAAGATGAAGTGGAGAAAGAGGAATACTCGAGAAGTGAATCTTCCCACGTAGAAGACGACTGGTTTGGAGTGCGAAATGAGTATCCAAACTAGAAATGCTCCAAACCAACATCTTCGATATGAAGAGGCAAGATGCGAGAACACGAAAGTCAAACAAAAAGAACATGAGTAGAAGGTGTGAAGGGCACAGAAGGATCCCAAACACTAGCAGTCAAACACAATACAAACCCCCCATTCACCAACTCAACACAAGTGAAGACCGCAAGAGTTCGGTCTTTTATCTTTTCAATTTTATTTGGTGATAAATGCAATCTTTGAAAGAGTTAGCGAGCTGTTAGGTGCTTGTATTTACCTAAAGACTGGCCTGACTTTTTACGATTAGTTGCATCCACTTTCATCCAGTATGGGTGTAAGTACAGACCATAAAACGACTACACGTTACTTATCGACAAAGCCTTACAAAGTGTCCTTTAAACCACCCACTCTGCTAAGGAAATACGGATCGTTTACTGGCTAGTTGTATTCCCTTAATTAGAAGTAGCTAGTCGTTTTGTTAGAAACAGTAGTCTAAATTAAAATCCGGAGCTTGGATCTATCCTAGTGTTCGTCTCTCACTCACTTTGCAAGTAAATTCAAACAATGAGGGGGTTACTCTCCCCAAAACAATTTTGATTATCCTTACATTTAGTTTCAGGGTTGAGTTTTCTTTAGCAGTCACGATTTTACAAAGTTATCACTTTTTTTGGAATTTTTTTCAGTAAATCACCTACCGAGTTTTCAATTTCCTTTTTAACTTATGTGAGTGAAAACTAGGACGGAAGTCGGAAATGCCAATGTGTGATGAAATTCAATGATGCATGTAGGGGATAAGAGATGCGTACCTTGTCGCCAGCACTCTACATGCAGGGTGCTCCATGCAAAATTTAAATATATAAAATTAAACTAACCTAAATGATGCACGTGAATTGTCCTAGCAATAATTTCTATTAGCAGGCAAGAACCAATTAATTTGACTAAGTCCAAATTACACTCTACTCTGTAGGTGTAGAAATTTATGTTTAGGACTTTGGACCTAATTAATTACCTGGCTCAAGCAAGTTAATAAAGACTATCATGGATGGCTGAAGCACATAAAACCGCGTGAAATAAAGAAAAAACAAGATGATGAAAAAAAATCGGTGAGGTCCCCCAAGTGCACCGGCACTTGGCGAAACAAACCCCGCACATAAGGTATATAATGTCCATTTACAAAAGTTTGAATGAATAAAAAGCTAAAATCTATCTATGTTAAATGCCCCAAAGAATTGGTCTCCTTCAAATCTTTGTACGTTGTCCTACGGCTCGGAGAAGAATCAAGCCGCCTTCGCTTTACTTGGGTGCGCCTACTCGTAAGGATGTCTCCCTCGCTCGTCGGACCCTCGCAAGAAAGAGGAAACACAAGAATATGTAAGAGACACAGTTATATAAATATGATAAAAAATAATGGGAATAGATACAGTGAATATAAACAATGAGATGAATGAATGTCAATATAGATAAAATGAGAGAAAGAAAAACAATTATAAACAACCCAAGAATAGTAGATCAAAAGAAAAACCTAACTACCCTCACCATGACTCCCTGGCAATAGAGCCATTTTGTTGAGCAGGGAAATCAGGTTTAAATATTAAGAATTAATTAGCAATATCGTTGCAACCCTAAAAATCCCTCAACCAAAATTTTATTTAAATATCAAGCAAAGATCAATGAATAAAATGTATCAAGAGAACTTGTTGTTTAATTTACCTGTATAGCTAACATGATCGAACTCAGAGGCTACGAATATCCCGAGGGTTATTATATGCAATGAAAAATCAATGAAAACAATAAAGGAATCTTTCTACGCACTATGCTTGGTTTTTATGTTTTTGAATTTTGAAAAAATTTGTGAATTTTAATTTTATAATTTTATATTTTGTTTTCTAATTTAATTTTTTATTTTGCAAAAGATATATATATTATTTTGAAAATAATGAGATGATTAAAGAAAATTCAAAGCAATCACTCAACCACTCTTTTTATAGTTTTCAAATATATCAAAAATAACCAGAAAATTGGACTAGAATTATTTATGATTTTTGATAATTTTTTAATGTTTTTGTAATTTTTCCAGACTTTTACAAATTTTTTAAAGTATTTAAATAAACAAATACTGGTAATAAAATAAATGAGAAATGAAATAGATGTTTTTTTATTTTTAAATATAAAATAAAGTCAAAATTGGGTAAAATATATACATCAAAGATATTTTTATATTTTCCAGAAAGAAATTTTGTGAATTTTTTTGGGTTTTAAATGATTATTTAGGATTTTTTAATGTTTATAAGAGTTTTATTCTTTTATGGTTTTTATGAAGAAGAAAAATGCTACAATTACATAGAAATTAAAATAAATCAAAAGAAGCAAATATGATTTTTTAGAACTTTTTATGCGATTTTTATATTTGTTATTGATTTTTAAACGTAAACATGGAATTTTTATGAGGTTGTTGAATTTTGATAAGTAATAAAAATAAAGAAAATGTGAAATGCAATTTATGAATGCAAAATGGATGCAACAGGAACTGATATGAATTATTTGTGGAATTTTTAAAGGGGTTTTGATATTTTTTATTTAATTTTAAAGATGCATATTAAATGCAAACTCGGAAGGACTCAAATGTAAATATTTAATGTTCTAAGAGTTAATAATGACATAAATAAAATTATGGGGCATAATATGCAAAATTACTAATGAAGCACGTGCATGGGTGTGTGCGCCCTATTGTATTGGACTAAAAGGTAAATAAATTAATTTCAAGGCTCAATTAATCACTCAAAAAGGTAGACTGTTTATTCAAGTAACCCAGAAAATCACATGCCAAGCATGCACTACAGTTTAAATAGGACCAATATGCAAATAAAATAAATAAAAAAGGTCAACATGCAAATGTTCAGATAAAAATAAGATGACATGTGTCCTCGTAGGGACATATTTAAAAAAAATAAAGATAAGGGTATAAATGAAATTCTACCCTTTAAATACGTGGCACGAGTAATGACTCTGATACACTGTTACTATGATCGAACGGTTGAGATCGCCCTGGAATGGATGACGTCGATTAGAGATGTATCTTCAATCAATGGCCGAACTTTGGGGCGAAAAGAATGGTTCGGATCTGATCTGGCATGGAGTTCTTTATCTCACGGACCTGAGAGCACCTGGAGGAACGGGAATGAAGGAGGACTCCGAGGAGTTTCGATCGGGGAGAACTCAAGCTAGGCTTGCCTAAATTTGCTGCTAACAAGTATTGCAGCTCCCTGAACTCTTCCTTTGTCGATCAGAGCAAGCAATGGAGCCCGAAGCTCTTCAAGCATGGATCTGGGGGGGAGGTTAAGTTTAGCTGCAAGTGAACCCCCCAAGTCTTGCTCCTTGCCCGGATGTGTGTCTTTAACCCTACAAATTGAATTTCGTGCTCAGAGGTATCTTCTAGTCAAAGTATTAGGTTAAAACACAGGTTATGGGGGTTGAATGGAGGTCTCCAGCGAAGTATGGTCGGAGGGGAGACCGAACATCATATCTCTGAAGATCCGAAGGTGAATAGGAGGCGGAAGAGCTAGATAATGGTGGTACGAATACACTAGCATAGTCGAGGGTTAAATTGGATGATCAAAGCTCCTCCAATCATGCTGATTGGAGGTTGAAGATGAAGACCTTATCTAGGTAATTAAGATGAAATCAAAATGAAAAAGAAAGAAGAAATCAAAGACAAATGACCTCGGTTACCTATAGAGAAGATAGAAAGGGTAGAATCACCTCAATCTGCAACTGGTGGTGGAGAGGCGGAGACGCGGTGGAAGGCTCTAGCGATGTATTTATATCACATTCTACAGATGCTCACTCATACTCCTGATCGTGTGGAACAATAGCTATCACCTACAACTCACTCCAGGACTCGATCTCGATGAGGACGATGGCCAAAGGATAGATCAAACGATCGCCGGAGGTGGATGGGTCGTATTTATATATTCAAGCCCGATAAGTTTTGAATTTCAGATTGGGTGAGATCGGAGGCACGGTTAACAAATCTAGGATGCTGGCGATGAAGTTGAATAATGGGGCGACAATTATGGAGAAGAGAGTGGGAACAGTTGGAGAGTGACACATGAGATAAAATTGCGAGAAGAAACGGTGAAAGCAAGATCATCGAGCAGGTGGCGAAGACTGGGGAGTTGACCCGGGTCAACAGACCCATGTTTGGCCAATCATAACGCGACGTAGATGTGGACAAAATAGGGAAAACGACAAAATAATAAATAAAAACTAAATAAATGACTTAAAAATTGAAAATGATCTTATTTAATTACATAATGTAAATAAAAAGCGTTAAGAATAAATTAAAAATAATTTTAGTGATTTTTAATTAATTAAATAATGTATACAAGGGTTAAACTAAATAAAAGATGTTATTTATAGGTATGTATACCTATATATACAAGGTTCTTATTTTTAATTAATTATTTATATGCATGTATACAGAATTTAGTATTTTATTTATTTATAATATTTTACAATGGTTTTAATGGTATTTTTATTTTTATGAATTAATTTAATAGGTCAACCAAATAGGTATAAGTACAGTATATACATGGTGATACATATACAATATATGCTTGATTTTATTTTTCTTGTTATTTGATTTTGTGATTTTTATTTGTATTTTATATGAGTCAAATACAATATTTATGAATAGTTATAAATATAATATTTACAATTATGGCCAAGAAAACAAATAATTAAATAATATACATAGTATATATAGGTATAATACATAGTAACACCCCAATTGGCCACATTTCACACCTTAAATATGGATTTTATGAATTCACCTCCATTTTAAAGATAATTTGATTTGGAGTACAATTAAAGTGAGTTTGTTGAATTTGGATATTGATGGAGCATATATTGATCTTTAAAGTTGATCCATGTAGATTTTTGAGAGTGGGGTTATTTACACTATATACACTGATATTTATTTACGATTATTTTTATTATTTACAAAGAATTTTATTCACAAATTTCAAGAAGAAATAATGGTTATCCAAAAAGAATTTGGTAATGAATAAAATAATGAAAGAATGTGTATTATAGACAATATTGTATAGGTTATGAATATCTGTGTGTGTGTGTGACAAAATAATTTTTGGATTTTTTGGTAGTTAGGCCTTATTTCCCTCTACTTTATTCCTTGTCGATCAGGTCAAGTCTTGACCTTCTCTCGGGGCCTGATTTAGTCTGTATTTATTACATATATGCAGTCTCTTATTTTCTTTATTTTTCCTTTATTTCATTTATTTACTTATTTTAGGTTAAAGTAGTGATAAATATACAATATTTACACAATAGTTAGAGTTAGTAAAAGAATGAATTTAGTGATATTTACAAGTTTTTATAAGAGATTTTATGTTAAAATAAATGAATAAAGATGATGAAATGCATATTCATCATCCAACAACAAAGAATATCATGCTATAAGAAGAAAAACCTAGCTACCATCGACATGCCTCCCCAACAATGGTGCCATTTGTTGAACAGGAAATTCGGGGTTTTAATTTAATTGAATTAATGCAATGTCATTACAACCCAAAAAATCCCTCAACAAAAATTATTGATGAACTCTCAAACCAAAAATTATATGAAGAAATGTAAGCAAAGGAGTTTTTATATTTATTTATCTGTATAGCGTACACGATTGAACCCATGGAGGCTATAAAAATCTCGAGGGATATTAAATCAATGATAAATAAATGAAATAAAAGAAGGAATTCTATGCACACTACTCTTTGGTTTTGTGAAGTTTTAGTCTTTTTAATTTTTGGAGTTTAAATTTGTATTTTTTAAATGATTTTCTAATTTTATAAATTTTTAGTAATTTTTCAATTTTGCAAACATTTTATATTCTTGAAAATAAAGGAAAATAAGAATAAATAACAAATAAGAGAAAAGAAAAGAATGCAAGCATTTTTATTTTAAAATATAGAAAAAATATGCAGAATATTTAAATAAAAAATTTATTTAGTTTTTGATATTTTATACTATTTTTATGATATTTAGAGGATTTTAAAATTTTTAAGGATTTTGAAATAATTAAAAATAAGAAATAAATAGATGAATTTTTAAATTTTCCAGAAAGTATTTTATGAAATTTTTTGAATTTTCAATGGTTTTCTGTGGATTTTTTTTTGTTTTTTGGAATTTCTCTATTTTTTGTTTTTTAAGAGGAATTTGCAAGAGAAATTTGGTCAGAAAATAAACAAATAAAAATACGCACAAACTATTTTTTTTCAGAATCTAAAAAAGATTTTATATTTTTTATTGATTTTTATGCAAATAAAAGATATTTTTGTGTTTTTTATTTATTAAAAATAAGAAAAATGATCAAAATGCAAAATAAAATTAGTGAATAAAAAATTACTTACCCGGATCCTGGTGTTAATTTTTGGGATTTTTAATGATGATTAGATATTTATTAATTAAAATAAACATGCAAAATAAAATGCAGACTCACATGAACTAATATGCAAAAAAATATTTTAGGAACCAAGCAAATAATAAAATAAAGAATATGAGGGTCAATGTGAAAATTTCCTAAAAGTGGCTTGTGCCACCGCATGTGAGGTACACCAAACAGAACCTTTATGTAAATATTTAAGTTCCTGGGACCAGATGATAACAAAGAAACATGCGGATTTTTATTGCAATTTTCCAAAAATCGCTTGTTGTGCACGTTATGCAGTTCACAGTGGACTTAAAAAGTATAATAACTCGTAAGGGAAAAAATGCAAATAATCAATAAACAACAAAACAACATGTATCCCACTAGGGATTTATTTGCAAAACTAAATAAAAGCAATCGCATAGGTGCAAATTTCTACCGAGCACTCGAAAGGCGTGTTCTTGAAGGGGATGACTGAGATGCGTAGCTTAATCTGATCTTGTGGCTGTAGAAGGATATGTGTGTATGGATTGGATTTGATATGGAGATCCGATCCACGATGCAGCTTTGAGGATTTATCAACAGATGAGATCAGATCTGACGTTTGTGTTCTTGATCCTATGCCAACGAGGGCTGTTGGAAGAACTCGGTTGAAGGTGTTGCTCGGTGAGCTTGAATCAACAAAAGCTCCACCGTTCTACATTTGGATCGTCTCTTGTTAGGCTCGTCACGCTCCTACAGCTCATCTCCATCGGTCACATGGGCCAAAGATGCTCGAAATCCGACAGTGAGGGATCTGGAGGTTCCAAAGGTCTACGGGTGTAAGTAGAACTCCTTGTCCCGATCTCCATCTCTAGTTGTGCTCCAATGACCTGCAGAAGATCAATGCTCGGAGGGAGATCTCCGGCTCGATTTATTAGGTGAAAAATAAGAAGAAACAAGGGAGTGAATGTCGACTCTAGCATAGGTGATCAAATAGGAGTCGGATCCTTAGATCTGGAGTGATATGAGGTTGTCTAGGTATGAAAGACGGATGGAGAATGTTCGACGAGAGTGAAGCAAGGTTCGGGTGGCAAAATGAATGGTCGGATTACCTTTGATCAGTCGGATCGGAGGTTAACCAGAGGTGATCTGATCTGAGCTAAAAGGAAATCAAAAATGCAAGAATCAAAGAAAATCTAGCTAAGGTACCTATGGGTGGTAAGATTAGCATAAAATAGAGAAGCTTGACGTTTGTGGTGGTCTCCGACGACGTGCTTGGATCTCGCCTCCGAGCAAGTCTCGCGCATTCCCGATTGTGCAGATAACCATGTTGTCAACTATGATATCTACAAGGATCAATCTCGGGCATAAAATCGAGTCGAAAATACATCAATCGTGAATGGAGGTGAATGGTGTCTGTAAATAGGGATGAAGGTCCAATGAGGTTGGAAATTCAATGTGCGTGCAATCCGAGGCATGATAGGTGAAGATGATGATCTGGCGATGTAGAGGATGATTAGAGTTGACGAATTGATGAAGGAAGCGAAAGGAGTTGTGCGGTGGATGGATCGTGAGAAAATGGAGAAGAACAGTTTGTGCGCGGAAAATAGGGGAAGAGACTGGTTATTGGAGAGTTGATGCAGGTCAATAGACCCGGGCTCAACAAATCAGAGGCTGCCAAGAATATGACAAAACACACTATGTGACAAAATAACATGTAAAATGAGAAATAAATAAAATAAAATCTAAAATAAATTCAAATAAAAAATTTTGAAAATAAAAAATGTTAGTAATTAAGTTAACTTATTTTTGGTGATTTCTAATGAACTGAATAAAATATATACAAGGGTAAAAATAATTAAAATATGTTATTCATAGGTATATATTCTTATATATAACACCATGATTTTTAATTTATTATTTTTACAACTGAATAAAATATATACAAGGGTAAAAATAATAAAAATATGTTATTCATAGGTATATATACCTATAGATAATACCATGATTTTTAATTTATTATTGTTACAAATATACTTATAATTTAATAATTAATTATATTAAAATTTTATTTTGTAAGGAAATTAATTATATTAAAATTTTTAATTTTATTTTTTATTTTGTGATTTTTATTTGTAATTTATATAAGTCAAATTTAATATATATGTACATACACACAAATAGACGAAAATATAATTTATGCAAAAATACAAGGAAAATAAATATACAAATAATATACATATGTATAACATGCATTAGCACCCCAAAAAACCACCTTTCACATCTTAACTTTTATTTTTATGAAACCACTTCTATTTTAAAGATTATTAATTTGGAGTACAACGAATGTTAGATTTCTTAATTTCGAATTTTTTGTGAAGAAGATATTGATCTGACAAGTTGAGTTTTGCGACTTTTTCAAAGTGTTGTTATTTACAAAATGTACAATGATTATTCTTGCAATCATTTTTAATATTTACGATCAATTTTTATGTACAAGTTTCAAGAGTAAAATACTTTTATTGAAGATGAAATTATTGATGAATAAATTAGTGTAAAGAATATGTATTTTACAATGATATACAAGTGATGAATATACACAACTGAGGGTTATTTTTCTTGATTTTTTAGTATTTAGGCCTTATCTGACCCTTTTTTATTCATGGTTGATTAGGTCAAGTCTTGACCTATTCTCGAGGTTAGAGTTAGCTTGTATCTATTACATATATACAATATTTTTTCTTCATTTTTTTGTTTATTTTTTATTTTAAGTTAAAATAATGATATATATACAATATTTACACAGGAATGAAGGTTAATAAAAGAAGAGATTTATTGATATTTACAGGTGTTTTATAAGGGATTTTAAGCTAAAATAAATGAATAAAGATGACGAAATGCATATTCATCAGATACGTTTTACGTGTAATAATATATGTATATCTACATATATAAACTATAATTTTTATTTTTATTTGTATTTTAGATTTTATTATTTTATACACTTATTTTATATATTCATAACTTATTTAAACACACACACAAATATATATATATATATTGTATTTTTTGAAGATGTTTGTATACTTAACTATAGGTGTCATGTGCAAAAAGTCTTGGCCCCTCACGTGTATGGGCACGTGAGGTGACATGGACATGACCAAAGTGCAAATAACTTAAGTACATGGGTCAAAGTGCAAATATTATAGAACTTTTCAGACTAGGACCTAAAGTTAATGTGTTGAAATGAAATTACTCAGCTAGATGTATGTGGAGCAAAATACCCCTCTTACACGTGATCAAGCGATTGTGGTGCTTAACTTATCTAAGTGGAGGCAACAGGATGGTCGATGACGGATCGATAATGGATGGTTATGATTAGATCTTCAGGCTTTATCAGACAATGGTTGTGCTGCAGATCCAATGGCTCATGTGCAATCTGGAGATGGTTCTTAATCATACGATGTTTGTGCTGCAGATCCAACATCTCCAGTCCTAGAGCTGGTTCTTGATCGGATAGTAGGGAGCACCCCTGGAAGAATAGGGAAGAACTCCTTGCTATCCGAGCTTCGACCCATCCTTCATAGGACCTCTGACCACTAAAGAAGCTCTCAGGAGGGCAAAACATCGTCAGTGTTCTTCCGTATCAGTTGGAGTGCTCAAATGGCTTCGGGACCCCATCGATGGGGTCCTGGAAGGTAGATGAAGAGAATGGGAACTTGGAACCTCTAGATGGACAAAACCCGACCTAGATGGAGTCCTTCCAGTCTAAGACCTTTAATGGTAGGCTCACAAAAGAAATAGGGTGGTCTGGGTTGAATTTGGTGTAGTGAGGAGTGGAGATGGAGTACAGTAGACAGTACTCCGACGAGCGGCTGAGAAGAAGTACTGGATGCTCGATCCAGAGACTATCGAGATGGATGGGTTTGGTGTGGCATTGCAGATGCGAAGGGAAAGAAGGTGGATGGTTCAGATGGGTCATAGAACAAGCGGATCACAATAAAACAGTGGCAATTATGATGGATCTATTTCGCAAAATAAAAAGCAAAATTTACATAAAATATATGCTAACATATGCTAGATTTTATCCTAGGAGCAAAATTAAATGATAAACTATGGCTCAACCTCAAAGGAGAAGGAGTCGCAGTAGAGCTCCGACGAAGATGCACGGTGAGCTCGGATCACCAGGTCCAACACCTCTTCCTCCATGCTAAAATCTTGGGAATGATTGTTGTTGTCACCAACGACCTTAGGAGACAAGAGATTTTGGGATTTCAAGGGGGAAATGGGATCAAACTTGAATTAAAGGTGGATATAGAGTTTTATACAGGGGTTGGTGTGACTAAAATAGGGCCACGACTCGATGCATAGGTCCATCGATCGAGGAATCATGTTGGCATGAAAGACCAGAGATCGAGGAACAAAAATGAAGAAGGGATCATGCCATGAAAATGCAAGCATCGATTGGGAAAATCGAAGAATCAAGCTGGTTAGCGACTATAACACACCTAGGGAAGCAGAGGGTCAGTTGACCGGCGGGTCAACCAAGGGTGCGATCTGATTAGGCCACATAGGCCGGCTACATGACAAAAATAGAAAAGAATTATAGAAATAAATTAGAAATAAATAATAAATGATTTTTTTTTCTAAAAATGTGAAAAATATTTTATATTTATGTAGTATTTTATGGTGATTTTTTATTTTTTTGAGTTAATTTAATATATGTTACATTTTACATGTAATTATATAGGTATATTTACCTATATAAAGTATTTTTTTATTTTGTATTTTAGATGTTATTATTTTATATGCTAATTATGTATATTTTGCTAACTTATTTAAATACATATACATATTGTACTTTTCTGAAGTTGTTTTCTGAACTTAAATAAATTTGTATATTTATTATACAGGTAGATACATGTATACTTCATGTATGTATGATAACACAATATTTATTTTAATATATTTTTAATTTTTTTTACTTTATTTTAAATATGTGCATGTATTATGAATAAGATTTACAAAATCATAAAGATGTAATAAAGTGAAAAATATTAAGAATAATCAAATTGATTATTTAGTTCATATATATTGCACAACGAGGGCCCAAAACCTAACTTTTGCATCTTAGCTCCAAATTGAATGAAACCACCTTCATTAAATAGATAATTTAATTTTAGGAATAATAAAAGTGAGTTAGGTGAATTTTGAGTTCATATGGAGAAGATACATGTCTGAAAAAATTTCTTTATGCCTTTTTATTATGAGTGTCTAGGGCACATTATGCATTATTTTTAAGTGAAATAAATTTTGCATTTTTCTTTTTATTTTTATCAATAAGTTTCATGTTAAAAGTTTATTTATTTGAGTTATAAAAATAAGAAAATAAAATGGGTCCCAAAATGTATTTATTAGTTGTGCTCCAATGACCTGTAGGAGATCAATGCTCGGAGGGAGATCTCCGGCTCGCTTTATTAGGTGAAAAATAAGCAGAAATAAGGGAGTGAATGTCGACTCTGGCATAGGTGATAGATAGGAGTCAAATCCCCAGATCTGGAGTGATATGAGGTTGGCCAAGTATGAAAGACGGATGGAGAATGTTCGACGAGTGTGAAGCAAGGTTCAGGTGGTAAAATGAATGGTCAGACTACCTATGATCAGTCAGATCGAAGGTTAACCAGAGATGATCTGATCTGAGCGAAAAAGGAAATCAAAAAATGCAAGAATCAAAGAAAATCTAGGTAAGGTAACTACGGGTGGTAAGAGTGGCATAAAACAGAGAAGCTTGACGTCTGTGGTGGTCTCCGACGACGTACTTGGATCTCACCTTCGGGAAAGTCTCACGCATTCCCAACTATGCAGATAACCATGTTGTCACCTACAATCTCTATAGTGATCAATCTCGGACATAAAATCGAGTCGAAAATGGATCAACCGTAAATGGAGGTGAATGGTGTCTATAAATAGGGATGAAGGTCCAATGAGGTTTGAAATTCAATGTGCGTGCAATCCGAGGCATGATAGGTGAAGATGATGATCTAGCGATGTAGAGGATGATTAGAGTTGACGAATCGGCAAAGGAAGAGAAAGGATTTGTGCAATGGATGGATCATGAGAAAATGGAGAAGAACAGCTGGTGCGTGGAAAACGGGGGAAGAGATTGTTGATTGGAGAGTTGACGCGGGTCAACAGACCCAGGCTCAATAAATCAGAGGCTGCCAAGAATATGACAAAACACACTATGTGACAAAATAGCATGTAAAATGAGAAATAAATAAAATAAAATCTAAAATAAATTCAAATAAAAAATTTTGAAAATAAAAATGCTAGTAATTAAGTTAACTTATTTTTGGTGATTTCTAATGAACTGAATAAAATATATACAAGGGTAAAAATAATTAAAATATGTTATTCATAGGTATATATACCTATATATAACATCATGGTTTTTAATTTATTATTTTTACAAATATACTTACAATTTAATAATTTATTATTTTACACTTTTATTTTGCAAGGAATTTAATGATATTTTTATTTTATTTTTATGGAATAATTTATTAGGATAAATAAATAGAGGTATTTTACAATATATATGGTGGTACATATACACTACATACAAGATTTTATTTTAGTTTATTTTTTATTTTGTGATTTTTATTTCTATTTTATATAAGTCAAATTTAATATATATACACACATAAATAGATGAAAATAAAATTTATGCAAAAATACAAGGAAAATAAATATTCAAATAATATACTTATGTATAACGTACATTAACACCCGAAAAAGCCACCTTTCACATCTTAACTTTGATTTTTATGAAACCACTTTTTAAAAGATTATTGATTTGGAGTAAAATGAAAGTGAGATTTGTTAATTTCGAATTTTTATGGAGAAGATATTGATATAACAAGTTGAGCTTTGCAACTTTTTCAAAGTGTTGTTATTTACAAAATGTGCAATGATTATTGTTGCGGTTAATTTTAGTATTTACGACCAATTTTATGTACAAGTTTCAAGAAGAAAATATTTTTATTGAAGGTGAAATTATTGATGAATAAATTAGTGTAAGGAATATGTATTTTACAAAGATATACAAGTGATGAATATACACAAGAGAGGGTTAGTTTTCGTGATTTTTTACTATTTAGGCCTTATCTCACCCTTTTTTATTCATTGTTGATTATGTCAAGTCTTGACCTACTCTCGAGGTTAGAGTCATCTTGTATCTATACAATATTTTATTTTCTTTATTTTTACTTTGTTTATTTTTTATTTTAAGTTAAAATAATTATATATATACAATATTTACACAAGAATGAAGGTTAGTAAAAGAAGAGATTTATTGATATTTACATGTGTTTTATAAGGGATTTTAAGCTAAAATAAATGAATAAAGATGATGAAATGCATATTCATCAGATACGTTTTACGTGTAATAATATATGTATATCTACATATATAAACTATAATTTTATTTTTATTTTGTATTTTAGATTTTATTATTTTATACACTTATTTTATATATCATAACTTATTTAAACACACACACACACACAAATATATATATATATATTGTATTTTTTGAAGTTGTTTGTATACTTAACTATAGGTGTCATGTGCAAAAAATCTTGGCCCCTCACGTGTATGGGCACGTGAGGTGACATGGACATGGCCAAAGTGCAAATAACTTAAGTACATGGGTCTAAGTGCAAATATTATTGAACTTTTTAAACTACAACTTAAAGTTTATGTGCTGAAATGAAATTACACAGCTAGATGTATGTGGAGCAAAATACCCCTCTTACGTGTGATCAGACGGTTATGGTTCTTAACTTATCTAAGTGGCGGCAACAGGACGGACGATGACAGATCGATAATGGATGGCTACGATTAGATCTTCAGGCTTGATCAGACAATGGTTGTGCTACAGATCCAATGGCTCCTGTGCAATCTACAGTTGGTTCTTAATCAGACGACGTTTGTGTTGCAGATCCAACATCTCATGTCCTGGAGCTGGTTCTTGATCGGACAGTAGGGAGCACCCCTTGAAGAACAGGGAAGAACTCCTTGCTATCCGAGCTTCGATCCATCCTTTAGAGGACCTCCGACGACCAAAGAATCTCCCAGGTGGCGCAAAACATCGTCGGTGTTCTTCCATGTTAGTTGGAGTGCTCAAATGGCTTCGGGACCCATCGATGGGGTCCTGGAGGGTCGATGAAGAGAATGGGAACTTGGAACATCTAGCTGGACAAAACCTGACCCAGATGGAGTCCTTCTAGTCTAAGACCTACAATGGTAGGCTCAAAAAAGAAATAGGGTGGTCTGGGTTGAATTGGTGTAGTGAGGAGTGGAGATGGAGTACAACAGAGGGTACTCTGACGAGCGGCTGAGAAGAAGTACCGGAAGCTCGATCCAGAGACTATCGAAATGGATGGGGGTTGATGTGGCATCGCAGATGCGAAGGGAAAGAAGGTGGATGGTTCAGATGGGTCATAGAATAAGCGAACCACAATAAAATAGTGGCAACTATGATGGATTTATTTCACAAAATAAAAAGCGAAAATTACATAAAATATATGCTAACATGTGCTAACTTTAATCCTAGGAGCAAAATTAAATAAAAAACTATGGCTTAATCTCAGAGAAGAAGGAGTTGCAGCAGAGCTCCGACGAATATGCACGGCGAGCTCGGATCACCAGGTCCAACACCTCTTCCTCCATGCCAAAATCTTTGGCATGATTGTTGTTGTCACCAACAACCCTAGGAGACAAGAGATTTTGGGATTTCAATGGGGAAATGCGATCAAACTCGAATTAAAGGTGGATATGGAGTTTTATACAAGGGTTGGTGTGACTAAAATAGGTCAATGACTCGATGCATAGGTCCATCGATTGAGGAATCATGCTGGCATGAAAGATCAGAGATCGAGGAACAAAAATGAAGAAGGGATCATGCCCTGAAAATGCAAGCATCGATGGGGAAAATCGAAGAATCAAGCTGGTCAGCAACTATAACACACCTAGGGAAGCAGAGGGCCAGTTGACCGGCGGGTCAACCAAGGCCGCGGTCTGATTAGGCTACGTAGGCTGCTACATGATAAACTAGAAAAGAGTTATAGAAATAAATCAGAAATAAATAAAAAATGATTTTATATTTTTTTCTAAAAATGTGAAAAATATTTACTATTTATAGAGTATTTTATGGTGATTTTTTATTTTTTTGAGTTAATTCTTCATATGTTACATTTTAAATGTAATTATGTATGTATATTTACCAATATAAAGTATATTTTATTTTTATTTTGTATTTTAAATGTTATTATTTTATGCGCTTATTATGTATATTTTAATAACTTATTTGAATACATATACATATTGTATTTTTCTGAAGTTGTTTGTGTACTTAAATAAATTTGTATATTTATTATATAGGTAGATACATGTATACTTCATATATGTATTATAACACATTATTTATTTTAATGTATTTTTAACTATTTATTTTATTTTAAATATGTGCATGTATTATAAATAAGATTTACAAAATCATAAAGAAGTAATAAAGTAAAAAATGTAAAGATTAAATAAATTGATTATTTAGTTCAGATATATTGCACAACAAGGGCCCAAAATCTAATTTTGCATCTTAGCTCCAAATTGAATGAAACCACCTTCATTAAATAGATAATTTAAATTTAGGAACAACAAAAGTGAGCTAGCTAAATTTTGACTTCATATGGAGAAGATACATGTTTGAAAAAATTCCTTTACGCCTTTTTATTGTGAGTGTCTAGGAAAATAAATTTTGCATTTTTTCTTTTGATTTGTATCTATAGGTTTCATGTTTAAAGTTTATTTATTTGAGTTATAAAATTAAGAAAATAAAATGTGTCCCAAAAATGTATTTATTGGGTAAATAAAAATTAGGGTTTTATTGTTATTTTTGGCCCTTGTCTCCCCCTACTACATTCCTTATCAACCCAGTCATCATGATGCATAGGTATCGGGGTTTAAGGCTATTTAATACCTTTAGTATTTCATTTCCTTTTCTTTTCTTTTCTTTTCTTTATTCTCTTATTTTAGCATTTAATATGGTTGTTTATACCATATTTATAGTGTAACTAATGGATGTTATTTTATACAAAATAATGTTTTGTACATGCATTTAGCAAGGGTATAAAGGCCAAATAAAAAGAATAAAGGTGTTGAAATGGAGATTCATCAGATCAGAAGGGCGGTTATTCGAGGGCTTGGTTTTAATGAGGGAAGGCAATTTATGGAGGTGGTTTCAACCACCTCCATATGAAGCTTGTGAGGGGGAAGAAGACTATGGAAGGGCTGGAGAAGATGGTTAGTGTAAGAGCTAGAGATTGATGATGGAAATAGGCGGTTGGTGCACATGAGGTAACCAGAGAAAATGGGAGAAGTTAGGCGGTTTGTGACTTGCGTCGCTTCGAGGAAGTGGGTGGTGAGAGGTGGAAGATGATCATGCACCATCTAATGAAGATTAGATAGCCCTGATTTGGGAGCAATGGGATGGATTAAGGCCGCTTGATCAAGTGATTGTTAAGAAGATGGGAATAAGTTGATTCGGTCCATCTGATCAAAAGAATAGATGGTCCACAAGAGAGATGGAGCCTTATTAAAGGCTAGTGAGGTGGCACAGGGTGATTGGGCCAATGGCCCAATCAGACTAATTCATAATGAAAAAAATTCCTTGTAAAATAAAAAATAAATAGTTAAAAGCGTAATTAAAAATTCAACATGAAAGTTGTAGATCTTTTCTTTCATGTACAACTTGAAATCAAAATAAGTCATATGTACACTATAATATTTTTGTATGTATTTTAATTCCTTTTATTATATTTTTGTATTTTTTTACTTATGTTTAATATTAAATAAAAATATATACAATATTAATCTATTTTTTATTTGATTTTTTATAGTAATAAAACACATAAAATAATGGACACAATAATAGAATTATTTATGTAAAACAATTAGGGTTAGTTAATTTGAGTTAATTAATAATTAGTTGGATTAAATCTTTAAGATGGAGGGATAATAAATGAAAATAATGATGATGAATTAGATATTTATCACCCCCTATACTTAAACTTTGCTTGTCCTCGAGAAAATAAAGAACGAATAAATAGTTCAATCCCTGGTTGTGATGTGAAATACAAGACTTGACATTTAGGATATGAGTTTTAAATGTGACACTTAACTCCTTATCTAAACCAATTATTGGTTAAAAGGAACTCAACTCCCCTAATTTTCAGACTCTCTGTATACAAATATGTAAGGTGTATGACATTTCAGTGTTGACTACATATACAGGTGTAGAGTTAAATCTTCGCCCGAGATACCAGTTTGAAGAATCTTTCTTAGGACCTAATATTCAACACTAGGAAATAAATCTACTCTAGCTTTAGCCCACCGTCTCTTTAATTGTCAAACTAAAAATGTGTAGATGGATAGGCCAGTTATGAAGGATATAGGTTTGTGTCATTCCTTTTCTCCTCACACGAGGACAAGGAATCTCTATAGTGCCTTATTAACACACACACATGTGTTTTTGGTGTTGATCAGTGAGTCCGTCGATAGAATGTTGAGCCATTTGCACTTTTTTCTGGGAATGCACCGGGGTGTGTCTCTTTTGAGTATCTATTATACATTTGACACCCAGACTTGTATCACTATACGATGCAGAGCCTTTTATGGTACCATCCCAACTCATAAAAGCCTAAGATTTTGGTCCAAGTGGACACCTTAAATGGTTGGGAGCACTCGCCACTAGTGTAAGCTCGTTTAAATGTAACTGTATAGGGTATGGGCTTCTTTTCACAATTTTTTCTTTTCTTTTTTTCTATCTCCACTGCTTTACCAAAGTTGGTGCACACTGATCAATAATTTTAATGGTTTTACGTATGTTGGCATTTAGGTTTATATCAATATGGTATAAGAACCATGATCTCATACTGGATAAGGTGCTAACACTCAGGTTTTATGAAGACTTCATAAATTTAATCGCATCCTCAAGCATCATAAAATCAAGTCCAAACTCAAACCTTTCATCCTAGTTTCTCAAGTGAAACATCAACTCATCACATTGTCCATGTAATCGTGCATGTGAAATGCAGGTAAAATTCTTTTAAGGTAGAGATTAAACACATAATATAGCATGTATATCTTTAAAACTAGGGATTTCAAATAATAAAGTCTTACAACCCTAATAACCAAGAATGGTTAAACGCTGAGTCAAGCGTCACTCTAACCCAAGTATCATAAACTCCACATCTAATGTGAAAGTTTCAGGGATAAACCATTTATTAGTTGATATATAAATATTTCAAAAAGATTTTGTAAGTATTTATACAACAACGTGTGAAAATAATTTGTACCCTTTTTCAAACTATTTGTAAAATTTTTGTACAAACCATGTCAAATGTATATAAAAGTTTTCCAAATAATTTACAAAATATTTTTGCAAATCAATTTCAAATACACATACCCATATCCCATAAGAATAACATGTGAAAATACGAGCTATTAATAAAGTATTTATGAAATATTTGCTATTTATGTAGTATTTTATGGTGTTTTTTTATTTTTTGAGTTAATTTATTATATGTTACATTTTACATGTAATTATATAGGTATATTTACCTATATAGAGTATATTTTATTTTTATTTTGTATTTTAGATTTTATTTTTTATACGCTTATTATGTATATTTTGATAACTTATTTAAATACATATACATATTGTATTTTTCTGAAGTTTCTTGTGTACTAAAATAAATTTGTATGTTTATTATATAGGTAGATACATGTATACTTCATGTATGTATTATAACACATTATTTATTTTAATGTATTTTTAATTATTTTATTTTATTTTAAATATGTACATGTATTATGAATAAGATTTACAAAATCATAAAGATGTAATAAAGTGAAAAATGTAAAGAATAAATAAATTGATTATTTAGTTCATATGTATTGCACAACGAGGGCCTAAACCTAACTTTTGCATCTTAGCTCCAAATTGAATGAAACCACCTTCATTAAATAGGTAATTTAAGTTTAGGAATAATAAAAGTGAGTTAGGTGAATTTTGAGTTCATATGGAGTAGATACATGTCTGAAAAAATTTCTTTATGCCTTTTTATTATGAGTGTCTAGGGCACACTATGCATTATTTTTAAGTAAAATAAATTTCGTATTTTTCTTTTGATTTTTATCTATAAGTTTCACGTTCAAGTTTATTGATTTGAGTTATAAAAATAAGAAAATAAAATGGGTCCCAAAAATGTATTTATTGGGGAAATAAAAATTAGGGTTTCAATATTATTTTTTGACCTTGTCTCCCCCTACTACATTCCTTATCAAACCAGTCATCATGATGCATAGGTATCGGGGTTTAGGGCTATTTAATACCTTTAGTATTTCATTTCTTTTTCTTTTCTTTATTATTTTATTTTAGCATTTAATATGGTATTTTGTACCATATTTATAGTGTAACTAATGGATGCTATTTTATATGAAATAATGCTTTGTACAAGCATATAGCTAGGTTTTAAAGGCCAAATTAAAAGAATAAAGGTGATGAAATAGAGATTCATCATATCCGAAGGGCAGTTGTTCGAGGGCTTGGATTTGATGAGGGAGGGCAATTTATGGAGGTGGTTTCAACCACCTCCATATGAAGCTTGTGAGGGGGGAAGAAGACTATGGAAGGGCTAGAGAAGATGGTTGGTGTAAGAGCTAAATATTGATGATGGAAATAGGTGGTTGGTGCACATGAGGTAACCATAGAAAATGGGAGAAGTTAGGAGGTTTGTGACTTGCGTCGCTTCGAGGAAGTTGGTGGTGAGAGGTGCAAGATGAGCATGCGCCATCTAATGAAGATTAGATAGCCCTGATTTGGGAGCAATGGGATGGATTAAGGCCGCTTGATCAAATGATCAAGTGATTGTTAAGAAGATGGGAATAAGGTGATACGGGCCATCTGATCAAAAGATCAGACAGTCCACAAGAGAGATGGAGCCTTATTAAAGGCCAGTGAGGTGGCACAAGGTGATTGGGCCAATGACCCAATCAGACTAATTCAAAATGAAAAAATTCCTTGTAAAATAAAAAATAAATAGCTAAAAGCATAATTTAAAAAATCTACATGAAAGTTGTAGATCTTTTCTTTCATGTAGAACTTGAAATCAAAATAAGTCATATGTACACTATAATATTTTTGTATGTATTTTAATTCCTTTTATAATATTTTTGTATTTTTTACTTACGCTTAATATTAAATAAAAATATATACAATATTAATCTAATTTTTATTTGATTTTTTATAGTAATAAAATGCATAAAATAATGGACACAATAATAGAATTATTTATGTACAACAATTAGTTTGTTAATTTGAGTTAATTAATAATTAGATGGATTAAAATATTTAAGCTAGAGGGATAATAATTAAAATAATGATGATGAATTAGAGATTTAACTCCCCCTATACTTAAACTTTGCTTGTCCTTGAGAAAATAAAGAATGAATAAATAGTTCAATCCCTAGTTGCGATGTGAAATACAAGACTTGACATTTAGGATATGAGTTCTAAATATGGCACTTAACTCTTTATCAGAACCAATTATTGGTTAAAAGGAACTCAACTCCCTAATTTTCAGACTCTATATACAAATATGTAAGATGTATGCCATTTAAGTGTTGACTACATATACAGGTGTAGAGTTAAATCTTCGCCCGAGATACCAGTTTGAAAAAACTTCCTTAGGACCTAGAATTCAACACTAGGGAATAAATCTACTCTAGCTTTAGCCTATCATCTCTTTAATTGTCAAACTAAAAATGTGTAGATGGATAGGCCAGTTGTGAAGGATATAGGTTGTGTCATTTCTTTTCTCCTCACACAAGAACAAGGAATATCTCTAGTGCCTTATTAACACACACATATGTGTTTTTGGTGTTGATCAGTGAGTCCGTCGATAGAATGTTGAGCCATCTGTACTTTTTTCTGAGAATGCACCGGGGTGTGTCTCTTTTGAGTATCTATTATACATTTGACACCCAGACTTGTATTACGATATGATGTAGAGCCTTTTATGTTACCTTCCCAACTCATAAAAGCCTAAGATTATGGTCCAAGTGGACACTTTAAATGGTTGGGAGCACTCGCTACTATTGTAAGTTCTTTTGAATGTAAATGTATAGTGTATGGCCTTCTTTTCAGAATTTTTTCTTTTCTTTTTTTTCTATCTCCACTGATTTACCAAAGTTGCAGCACAGTGATCAATGATATTAATGGTTTTATGTATGTTGGCATTTAGGTTTATATCAAGATGGTATAAGAACCATGATCACATACCAGCTAAGGTGCTAACACTCAGGTTTCATGAAGTGTTCATCAATTTTATCGCATCCTCAAGCATCGTAAAATCAAGTCCAAACTCAAACCTTTCATCCTAGTTCCTCAAGTAAAACATCAACTAATCACATTGTCCATGTAATCGTGCATGTGAAATGCATGTCAAATTCTTTTAAGGTAGAGATTAAACACATAATATAGCATTTATATCTTTCAAACTAGGGAGTTCAAATAATAAAGTCTTACAACCCTAATGACCAAGAATGGTTAAATGCTGAGTCAAGCGTCACTCTAACCCATGTATCATAAACTGCACATCTAATGCAAAATTTTCAGGGATAAAACCATTTATTAGTTGATATATAAATATTTCAAAGAATTTTGTAAGTATTTATACAACAACGTGTCATAATAATTTGTATCCTTTTTCAAACTATTTGTAAAACATTTGTACAAACCATGTCAAATAGATATAATACTTTTCCAAATAATTTACAAAATATTTTGGCAAATCAGTTTCAAATACCCATACCCATATCCCATAAGAATAACATGTGAAAATATGAGCTATTAATAAAGTATATATAAAATATATATGCCCACCCCCTATACTTAGTGTATGATATGTCCGCACGACACCAAGTGAAATGAAAGATGTAGCTCGCACTAATCATAAAGAGGAAGAACAATACAAGGCGGTGATAACTGATACGACCCTCCAATACTTAGGCTTTAAATAGTCTAAATGTAGGATTTAAGTACTAAGAGATTGGGTAATAATAGAAGTAGGACAATGAAAAGAGAATGGGCTCGACCCCTCAATACTTAAGCTAAAAAGAGTCTAAGTATGAAGAAAAAATAGAAAAAGCGAAGGGACCACAAAGATGACTACAGAATCCTAAAGGTATTTATAGAAGTAGGAAGTAGGTTCCCCCTTGTTGACCCGAAATCTTTGAAGATTAGTTATTAATGATATAATTCGTTGCGATCCCCAAAATTCCCAGCTCAAACAAACATTTTTTTCTTCTCAAGCTGCAAAAAGAATTACAAGAATAATGAAGCGAGAGAAATTTTTGCTACTTATTTATCTGTATAGTGGACAAGATTGAAATTAGGGAGGCTACAATTCCCGAGGGTTATTCAAATAATCGACGAAAAATCAATTAAGAGAAAAAACAGGAATCTCAAAGGCAAACTATCCTTGGTTTTTGTGGATTTTTTCCTCTTTTTTATTTTTTTAAATTTTTATTTCTATTTTTTTATTTTCTGATTTTCAAATTTTTAGTGATTTTAATTTTGCAATTTTTTTCAAAAATAATGAGCAATATATAAAAGTAAAGTAATACGCACACCACACTCTTTTTGCATTTTTCAATTATATCAAAAATGCTCAGAAAAATCCAGAGAAAATATTTTTGGGTTTTAAAGGCTTTGAATTTTTTTGGTAATTTTTGTATAATTTTCAGATGTTTTTGTATTTTTTTCTAAAAATCAAATAGTGGCAAAAATTATAAACAGTGCACAGCCTGGAGTAATTTGCAACTTAAAAATATTTTAATGCCTAAAACTCCTAGCAATTATTTTTATTCTAAACTAGAGACAACTGCAAATAGGAAGTGAAATCACGATTTTTAGATTTTTATGGAATTTTTTGTAATTTTTATAAGATTTTTTGTATTTTTCAATTTTTTAGGTTTTGAAAAGAATTAATGCACGAAATTTGAACAAAAAAATAAAAGACAATGAAATAAAACTACTCTAATTTTTTGGAATTTTTAGAGCAATATTAATTTTTTTTATGAATTTTTAAATTTCATGAAGAGAAAAAGACACTCTTTTTTATTTTTAAATAATATCAAATGACAAGAAAATGCAATGAAAAATTTATGCTAGAAAGATACAGCACATCAGGAGAATAACATGATTTTTGGGAGATTTATTGACAAACAAAAATATTTATTTCACTTAAAAGAGCATGCAAATTTAAAGTCTGTTAAACATGGACTGAAATGCAACTACTCAAAGTTTCACAACAAAAATTAACAAGAAATAAATAAGAAGAAATAAAGTGTAATTTACCCAATAAAATGTGTGTGTTACACGTGCTACATTCTGTCAGGGGTCGCTTTGCAATTGTGAAATGACGTCAGGGAGAACTTACAATTTTTCCAGTAATTACATGCTGCACACGTGACAGTTCTGGTGCGGGTCTTCCTTGGAAATTCAATAAATTCTAAGGGTTTCAATGCAAATTTTCCAATTTTTAATTTCCCCACCTTAGGGTTCCTCCTGGTTCTTTTGTTCTTCAACAGGGAAGGGGTCGTCGTTCTTCACATGCGGCTTGGCGGAGATTGATGGTGTGGGGCGGTTGCGGTAGTGAAAGGGTCACGGTTGGCACAGGGCTTCGTTGGAGGTCCTGCCTAGAGAGCGGCGGTGCGGATCGCGGTGATGAGGAGCGGCACGAGGGCGACACATGGGCTCCCAGCGGGTCTGGAGGGGTGCTCCGCTGCCAGCACCGTGGAGGGTGCAGCTGTCGAGGTGACCGGCTGGCATTAGAACTAGCGGAGGAGTTGATGGCGGCACGCACCGCCTACGGGATGGAGGGGTGACGCCTTTTGCTATTTTTGTTTTTTTAATTATTTTTTTTAATTTTGTATTGTAAATGTAAAGATAGAAATAAAAACAAATAAAAAATTTTTTAAAAAATAGAACAGAAACTGCAAATATTTTTTTTTATTTTAATTTGCAAACAAATGTTAAAAGAAAACAAATATTTTTTTATTTTTTAAATCTTTTTTATAGACAAATTAGAAAGCGACTACGATGAGTTGCTCCCAAAATCAAAACGGAATGCGTTAGCGGGGATCTAGAAAAAGATGAGGAATGGATCCGAGTCTTCGGCCACCGTGCGTGGCCAGAGTTGAGAGATCGTATGAGGTAGAAAAGAACGTGAATAGATCGATATATGAAATGAAAAATCAAGTCGGTGGCGGATCAAATCGTGATGTATTCTAAGAACTAGATAAAAAACAATGATGATAAAATAAAGATGCGAAAAATGAAACTATGATTAATCTAGATTAAAAATAAGAAAAAGATTGGATCTCACCTTAGGAGCGGAAAATACCTCGATCACCTCGACGAAGGCCGATTCACTGTCACCGGACGGCTCGGAGGTTAGGCACCCTTCTGCGACAAGAATACTCTCGGAGATCGGGCTCCTCTCACTAAAGATTGATAAAATTGAAATGATGGAGAAGGAGCCAAATAAATAGAAAAGATAAGAATTGAAATTTGAATTTTTGAATTTTTGGATGAAGATAAGAGATAAGAGAGAAAATTATGAAACGAGATAAAGTAAGAAGATTAGTGTTAAAATTATTTACAAAAATTAACATTTAATTTTGTTGCTTTTATTTTAAATAATTATTAAAAATTCTTACAAATACATTATGTACAAATACATGGGAAAATGCATAAACCAACCCAGAAAACCAATTTTTCACTCATAACTTCAAAAATTATGAAATTACAACCATTTTAAAAATAATTTAATTTAGAATACAATGGAAGTGAGTTTGGTTCAATTTGAGTTCATATGGAGCAGGAATTGGTCTTTTAATTATTGCTTAGTGGCTTTTTCCAAGTGTGGTTGCTTTTATTCTATACATGATTTGATTGTGCAATTATTTTTATTAATTATAAAACATTTTTATTTACAACTTTTGTTTTGAAAATTATTTTGTTTAAGATCAATTTATGTACAAATAAAATAGTGTAGTATACAAATATACACAGTACACACATTTTTTCAATTTTCTGATTAAGGACCCTATCTCCCCCTACATTATCCCTAGTCGATCAGGTCAAGTCTTGACCTTCTCTCAGGGGTTCGAGTCAGCCTGTATCTATTACATATATACAGTCTTCGTTCTTCTCCTTTTTTTCTTTTCTCTATTCTTTCTTTCTTTTTTCTATTTATTTTAGGTTAAAATGGTAATAAGTGTACAATATTTATACACAGATGCAAGTTAGTAAGAATATTGAGTAAGTATTATATACATGTATTTTATAAGGGATTTTAAGCTAAAATAAATGAATAAAGATGATGAAATACAAAATCATCATCCCACTATGCTTTACCTTTGCTAGTCCCTTAGCAAACACTTATTTGAAAGAATAAGTGAATAAAAAGAAAAAAGAAAAAAGAAAGGGAAAATGAAGAAAATAGGACAATATTGAATACTAAACTTATCTTCATAAAATTGTAGTATGGAGCTCTATCGGACCTTTGGATTATTAGTGTGGCGGAACCTTAATGGGAAATGGATTTAAAACCTAATAGCCTCTAAGTTCCATAAGACTCCTATTCAGGTCTCCTCAACAATCATGTCAAAACAAGTCTACGTACACACATTTTTATGACTATGAATCTTTACTTTTACGGTGTAAGTGAAATATATAGCTCCCCATCTCAAAAGTAGCAAAGAAACAGCCTCCCTCAACAAGGTAACTCTAGTTCCCTGGTCTAGCAACTCTTTCCACGAGGAGCGGGGATATTCTCTTCTAAGTTCAAGTACAACCAGCTCAAGAAGAGGAGATGGAGAAAAGAATGGACGGTAACCAGTGTAGCTACCTATCCTTGGATGCATGACCAGTGTAACCAAGTCATCCAGCTGCAAGCTTACAAATATTTGACTTTGAAGCTCTTAATAATTTCCTCTTTTTATCCTTGTATATACACTCCGGCAGGCATTTTACTTTTCAATCAAGCTTGTCCACTTTTGGAGATTCTGCATTTTTTCCCTTTTTTTGATAATATATACATGGTGCAACATGTACATAAGGAGTTTTCCCTCTTGAGCTAGGAGACTATTGATGAATCCATGATTCATTAACTTTTCTGTCGCATTTTGTCTTAAAACCCTTAACAAATACATGTAAATATTCAATAATTCTCACATTTTATTCAAATTCCATTCATGAATAAAACACTTTTAAGCATCAAAGACATGTAAATAAATAAAAGGATAAAAAAATAATAAAAAGAAAAGAAGGCAGATTGTAAATATGTATATATGTACAATATGACTTATAAATATAAATAAAGCTGCAAGGTATATTTATATAAACTAGCCTCCGAGACCAAGTCAGCATGGATTGGTCGACAAACTTATAAGTAGGGGGAGATAAGGAAAGAAAACCATAAAAATAAATTAAGATACACTTCACACACTCTTCACTATTTATCAAATGAATACCAAAACTTCATTGATTTTTAATTAATTCATATGTATATATTTTTCACCAAACTCTTTCCCTAAATATTTCTAAAAATGTATACAAAAATATAAAAACAAGCTAAAAATATTATATTGTACATATACCAAGAAATTTAACTTTTAAATTGTCAAATTCTCAACTTCTGAACCTCATATCTTCTTCATACGAACTCCAATTTCACTCTACTCACCTTTAAAATTCATAAAATAATATTCTCTAATTAATAGAGGTGGTTTCATTGAATTCGGAGTCCGTTTGCAAAAAAGTCGGTTTTGGGACCTAATGACAACGGGGTTTCTGGGCTATTTATTTTATTTAGAACATACTATTTATAATTTCTACTTATTATCATGATATGGTATTTTTATCACAATTTATTTCAGAATTTTTGAAGCTTATTTATTAGTTTAATTAAATCAAAAACACTAATTTATGGATAAAATCAAACTATATAACTTATACCCATATTTATTAATATATGTAAACTAATTTATTAAAATCCCTAAAAAATCACAAAGACTTTATTTATTACTCTAATAATTAAAAAAATATAAAATTGATATGTAATTATCTATTTATTAAACTAAGAATCCAAAACCTATTTATCTATACCTTATTTATTAATATAATATTTATAGTTCGAATAATATTTATTATATATAAAAGTAAATACTATACTTTAGAGAATTTAATTATTTATTATTTTCATTTTTACACTTATCTAAAATAATGCTATTTACTATCTATTATACAATTTATACTATATTTTACACTCTGGTCAATCAGGTGCTGACACGTGTCAGCACCTGGTGCTTCTTCTCCAAGAAGCCGGTGCAGTTTCTGCTCTAACCGGCCATGTTCACCTAATTTTCCCGTGTACTCCATAACCCCTTCATGCGATCTAATCCCTTGATCTTATTCACCTAACAACCCTCCTACTCGCCAGCCCTTGGATTAGCCTTGAAGCCCAAGTAATTCCTCTATAAATACCCATGAACTTGGCACCAATAAAACTAACTTATCTCCAACAAACTCGAACCCAATTCTAGTGCTGACCCTCTCTCTTCCAAGCCTCGTTCCGGCCAATTGCGGTGGTGATAGCACCAGTTGATCGTCACACGTGGAAGAGGGAAGATCAAGGAGAAGTTCCAAGGCATCGAACCTCGCCTTGCATCGCCGCCGTGTGCGCGTGGAGCTCCAGGAAGCTGACCCGACGAGCGAAGACCAGCAGTGGTTCTACACCCTGCAACCACCGGTATTCCTCCATCTTTGCAATATTCTTTCTCGATCTGTGTTCCATGATTAGCGTGGATAAGCACATCATTAGGATGCTCAATCATCCCTCTTAAACGCATATCAATATCCCACATCCAATTCGTTTCAAAATAAACCATTTCGCGTATCACTCTTCGCCATTATTCTCACGCACGTTTCTTTTAATTCTGGAGACACTTTTTGATCTTGCAAAAACCTTCATCATTCGGGCAATTTCTTGCAAATCGAGAACATAAATTTGTAACTTGTAGATCCAACTTTCATCTGGAGCAAATGCAAATCATCTGGAGGTCTTCATGTTCATGCAAATCTCATTCAAAGAAGGCACAACATTCTTAGCATCAGTATCAAAGCAGTAAATGGTCGTCGTCATCAATCTTTTTCCACCGACCAAGACCATTCCCGACCACACACCACCACGGGCGAGCTCGAGGGGTGGAGGAGCTACCCCTTTGGCCCCGCTAGAGGACCCAGATCATCTTCATCCGCCGGCGATAATTAGGTGAATCAGTCCCCTTCGTCAGCTGCTCAACCGCTTGAAGAACATTCAAGAACGTCCGGTGTACAGGCTGTCGACACGTGGCAGACTTGGACAGATCAGATTGCGCTTGACGTTATAATCCTGACCGCTCAATCCTAAACGGTGGGGAATTTGCATCTTGGACCCAGAAGATCTCCAGAATTTCAGCATGCCTCAATGCTTTCCATATATTGCATTTAGGTCCCCGTGCGGGGACATAAATGTAATTATTCATAGTTTCTTTACATTCTAGTTCCTGGCCGTGGACCAAACTGCAGAAACTTTATTTCTTTTTTTTACATTTCTACCCCTGTGCTGTAGGGGGAGTTTGGACACTTTTTCGGCATTATTTTTTATCAATTTTTTAGGGTAATTACTTAACTACCCTAGTGAGGTTTTTCAATATTTTTTGTGTGTTTTCGTCGCTTTATCCTCATGTTTTGATTCGTTGAATATTGTCTTCATTTTGACTTTATTTCGAGTCTTCTTCGAGCTCCTTGCTCGGTCGATTTACCTACTATATAATATCACCTCTATTTCACCTATTTCTCACATATTATATTGTAGGTAAATTGTTTGAAAAACATCACTTTGAAAAATTAAATAAAAATTGAAAAAATATAAAATCAAATAAAAACTTAAAAATCAAATTGTTTCGAGAAGAGATAACAAAAATCACAAAAATATACTTCTCACTCAAAAATCAAAGTATCTCTATTCTGCCTCCTTAAGTTCGACCCAGGCACACTTACCAGGCTAAATAAAGTAGTGTAAGGTTTAAAATAGGAGAGAATCCGCTTAATCCAATTTACCTTCTTTTTCTCTCTCTCCTATTTTAACCGAAATTTGTTTGATCAGTTCGAGTTTCGGTTCTGAGCGATCCTCTACACCGACACTTTTTTATCGTTCACGAGACCCGAGCCGCATCAAAGTGGCACCGTTGCCGGGGAGGTGCTAGGGTTATTTTGATTTTTGACATATTTTTTGTGATTTTTTACGATTTTTGACTGTTTTCGTTTAATTTTCGATTTACGGTTTTTACTTCAGTTTTATGTTTTTTCGTGTTTCTTTTAACAGTCTTGTTACGGTTTTTTGTGTGTTTTTTGTTTTGTTTCTTAACTAATTCTTGCAGGGCCTGGATGTTCAGCCGGTTTTTTTTCGAAAGCCACAAAACAGTTGAAAGTGCAGAGATCGAGGTTCTCGGTTGTAGAGGGCATGAATAGTTAGGGTCTGTGTTGTGTTTTTTTTATTCCTGTAAAAAAAGAAGAAGAGGGGGGCACTTACCCGTGTTTTTGTTTTAGTAGAAAGGGCCCCCTAGGGGTATCCTGACTTGTACCTTCCCTCCCATTTTTTCGAGGTCTGATTCACAGAGTATCGTGTATTCGGGGGATTAGGGCATTCACCGCGGTTTTCTCGCATCAACGGTTTTTCTATGGCTTTTCTCAAGGCTAGGTGCTTGATTAGGAGTTTTCTTTTATCCTATTTGATTGCGCTTTCGTAGTTAGTCTCAGAACTCGCAACCTAGGTGCATGATTTTAGGATTTATAAAAAACACGCTTAGACGTTTGTCTGAAAAAACCCAAAAAAATATAAAACCCCAAAAATAAAATCAGGACTGCTAACATATCTGATCTAAAATAAACGTAAGATTCAATTGATTTGGGAGAGTAATCCCTACACATTTTTCTCAGAGTGCGCGAGTGAGAGATGACCCGTAAGGATAGAACCAAAAACCTGTATTTCTCATGAAATACTACTTAGTCTATGCACCTAATCACTGCTTTTCAGTGGGTACGCTCGGGTAGCTGGAAACGGTTCGGGTTTACTTAGCAGAGTGGGGGGTTTAGAGGACACCGGTAAGGCTCCGTCCTCAAGTAACACGGGTAGCCGGAAACGGTCCGTACTTACTCCATACTGGCTGAGAGCAAGTGGTTTTCTGTAAAGACTCAGGACAGTGTTTCAGGGAAAACATCGGACACCTAACAGCTCACGTAACTGATATTACACTTGTTTGTTAATACAACCCTAAAACCGACAAGATAAAAGACCGAACTCTTACGGTCATCATCGGGTTGTGTTGGTGAAAACGGGGGTTGCTTTATGTTTGTTTGCGGGGCGTGAGTTTACCGCGGCTTTACGTATTTTCCCATCTTTTTTTGAATCGTAAATCATACTCTCCTAGTCATTCTCTTGATATCGAATATGACGACTCGACGGCTTTTCTGCACAGACTCCGTGAGCTCTCGACCATCCACCGTCCGTCGTATATCTTCACAAGCTCGGTATGACCCTCTTCCTGAGTTGATCTCATTTAATCTCGAGGAGAGTTAGACCCAGACTCCCTTGCTTCTCGGCCAGTCTATTGAGGCAGACCCTTGTCTCAATACATCATCGATATCTCTAGCTGATTTTTCGCTGAGTTCTAACAAGGCATTTTCTTTCACAGCAGATCTGAAACACATGGCTCGTGGCAAAGGACTAGCAGAGGAGAGGCCACCAGCTGAGAAGCACCACGACGGAAGACCATATCCAACCGCAGATATAACGACAGGAATTCTCGATACTTTACATCAGATGAATTTGCAGATCCGAGAACAATTTAGAATTCAGAATGAGTTGCGAGCTGAGATAGCCACGTTGTGAGCAGGGGCCGGGAACCCTTTACCGCCTGCAGTGGTTCCCGCCACTTTACGAGATGAGTATAACCCGGGCGCGAGAACGCTCCATCATTGGATTCGGCTACCGCCGAATCAAGGGCCATACGAATTGAGGCTGTCCTTCATCTCATTGCTTCCCAAGTTCTACGGGAATGCTATAGAGGAGTCGTTTACCTTTCTGCAGCAGTTCGAGATGATTTGTGGTACGACTAGCTATCCAGGAGTTACACAAGAGGTTGTTTGCCTTAAAGCATTTCCCTTCGCCTTAGCTAATAAGGCACTTTACTGGTTAAGCCATCTAGGAAGGGAAGTTTCTACATGGGACGATTTGAAGTCCACCTTCCTGCGTAAGAATTTTCCTTTGGGGAGGACGAACATGATGAGGAGTCAGATCTCCAATTTTGCAGAATTTCCGAATGAATCTTTCCATGAGGCATGGGATAGATTCAAAGATCTTACGGAGAGAAGCCTGCATCATGAGATATCGATGAAGGTGCTTGTACGAAACTATTTCGGAGGACTCCAGCCGGACATTCCGGAGCTAGTGAGTGCCGCATGTGGCGGCAACTATTTGAATAAGGATGCCGAGTCAGTCTGGTCCATCTTTGAAGGGATGGCAGAGAACTCAAGAGTCGTCGACTCTACTCGGGAATTTCAAAAAGCCCCTCAGCCACAACATCACCGAGAGCATCATAAGGTGGCTAATATCTCAGAATCTGAATCCAACACCAACATGGGCTTCATTAGCGAGAAATTAACACTAGTGGATGTGATTCAGAAACAAGTTCAGGACTTACGGCCGCTGCGAGAGTTAAAGAAACTCTCATCTCTGTCTCATCAACTGAGTGATCTCACGAAGAAGGTTTCAGAATTCCAACTTCAGTACCAGCAGGGTCAATCTTCTTTGACCGCACAATTTGCACGGAGGACCTTACCCGCTCCACCTACACGATAGATTCATTTTGTACAAAGCGAGTCCAAGACTCCACAAATTGATTGGCATAAGGATCAGTCTCGTGCCGATCCTGGCTAGATCACCAGTGCTGCAGACATGGATATTGAGCCTCAAGCCACTCTTGAGATCAATAAGATTTGGTATACTCCTATTCAGCAACCGAGTATACCGCATCATCAGCAGCAGCAGTACATCCAACCGCAGCATGGGCGTCCACACTGTCAGCACCGATAGATCTTTACGCAGCAGCAGTCTCACCAGCATGCTTATCAGAGACTGCATTCCTACTAGTATCCTGCTAACCATTCACAGTCATATCACTATCAACAGCAGCATCAGTCTTCCTTTACACCGCAGAGATCCTCCCATCCTTCCACCTCACAGCAATACATGCCAAGGCAGGAGAGAGTAGAAAGCCAAGGTCACCACACCGAACCTGAGATGTCTTCACAGGTCCAGTCTTTAAATCAAATCATGGATACACTGAGTACGCCCTAAATTGCGCACAAGACAGAAATGGAGCAGGTTAACCATCGTCTGGATGAGTTAACCGCACCGAAGACCACTCTCCTAGCTCAGCCTCATATGAATCCGAACAACAAGAGGAGGCATCCAGATAAGGTAGATAACACTACAGGTACGATATCTTTTCTTGAATTTTTATCTAACTTCATTCGTCTCAGGAGCAGTAGATCACCATAAGCACCTGATGGAAAAGAGGAGAGGGCACTTGATGAGGAGCAGGAGCAAATCCATGAGCAACCAGATTCTGATGCTGAGGAGGAGAATCAACACATTGATGAGGATCATAATGAAGATCAGAGAGAAGGGAGTGATGCCAAAACAATTGACATGGACACCAGTGAGTTAGACGATAATATCACGCCAGACCATGCAGATACTCCCGATAAAAATATGTCTTCTCATGTTTTAGAGAGTTTTGTACATAATTCTGAAACTCTCGATGTACAAGCTGATTCTGAAAGCAATAAAATGTCTGATTTTCTCATTCCTGATATTGTTCCTTTTCCCGATGCTTTGTTTGGAAAAGGAAAGAAAAATAACAAAAAGAATGTTGTGACTCCAGAGACTGAAAGATTATTATAAGATCACATCTTTTTGAAGATCCCACTTCACGATGCCTTGGATCATTTTCCTACACTCAAGAATCAGTTAAAAAATCGATGCACTACGTGTAGGAAAAAGAGATCGCGTACAGAGAAACATGTTTTGGCCAAGGCTACATGCCGTGCTATTTAGAATAAGTTACCGAAGAAGAAGAGGGATTCAGGAGCGCATTATGTCAGATGCAAGATCGCAAATACTGAATTCGATCGCACTCTATTAGATAACGGTTCCTCGATCAATTTGATACCATCTTCCTTACTCGACAAGCTTGAGTTAGGTCCTCTTTACAATTCTCGCGTGATCCTTCAGTTTGCTTATAGATCCGTAAAGAGACCTAGGGTCATATTAAGGAATGTTATCGTAACCGTGCAGGGTTTGCAATTCCCAGTGGACTTTACTGTCATGAACATGGATTGCCCTACACAGTTACACCTTACCCCGATCATCCTTGGGAGGACTTTCTTAGAGACTGCAAAGGCTCTCTTCGATTATGATACAGGGAATGTATATTTTCATGCCAAGGGCGAGAAGGTGCATATAGAGATGGCGAGAGTATCAAACACATCCAGTGATGCATCTTCCGATTTCTTGAGTTCTTTAGCCACTTGTGATTACATGGATGAGGTTCGTCTTGTCGACCTTGAAAGGTATCGAGTAGAGACCCAAGAATTCCTAGCAGAGGATGGGTCTGTGACTACAGTTGGCAGTTCATCAGAGGGTACATTATATTTCTGTATGGATGGCGAGAAGCAGATGGATCAGACTTCTGAGGAGTTTATTGCAGATCTTTTGGATTCAAAATCTTTACACAATTCCTCTACTTCAGATGATCTGGAGATAGAATTTCATTTAGCTGATTTGTTTTCCTCTAGTCATTCTGGGGATGAGCATAGTAGCGAGTCAGGTGATGTTTTAGACATCTTATGTAGTCCGACTCTATAGCATATTGAGATGGTGGATAACCAGATTGCAGACAAATCGACAACCGATATAGATCCCAATACACATATAGATGAGGTTTCAGCAGAGCTAAAATCTACCTTACCAGAACTAAAGTTGTTATCACCAAATATGAAGTACACTTTCCTTGCGGTTCCACATCGATAGTTTCCGATCATTATCAGTTCATCTTTGACCGAAGAACAAGAATCTCATCTGATGGAGGTTCTTGAAAGAAACCGCAAGGCTATTGGGTGGACTGTATCCGATCTCCGCGGGATTAATCCTGCTTTGTGTTCTCATCATATATATCTCGATCATGACAGCAAACCTTCCAGAGAATTTCAGCATAGGCTGAATCCGGTTTTACGAGAGGTTGTCAAGAAAGAGATTACGAAATGGTGCGACGCATGCTTCATTTATTTCATCTCCAACTCTAAATGGGTTGGCCCATTACATGTTGTCCCGAAGAAGTCGGGAATTCAGATGATTAAAAATGAGAGTGGAGAGGAGATTCCAAAGAGAGTAACCACGTCGTGGTGAGTTTGCGTTGATTACAGGAAACCGAACGCCACGACGAAGAAGGACCACTTTCCTTTGCCTTTTATAGACCATGTCATAGAAAGGTTGGAAGGGAAGGAATACTTCTGTTTCCTTAACGGTTAATCTGGATACAACCAGATAATCATTGCTCCTGAATACTAGGATAAAACCACCTTCACATGTTCGTTCGGTACGTATGCCTTTAGACGGATGCCCTTTGGATTGTACAACGCCCCTACTACTTACTAGAGGTGTATGCTTGCTATTTTTGCAGACATGGTCAGTGATTATCTAGAGGTCTTTATGGATGATTTTTTGGTCTATGGTGATTCATTTGACAATTTTTTAGCACACCTAGACCAAATTCTTCAGAAATGTTGTGAGGTAGATCTCGTTCTGTCTTAGGAAAAGAGCCATTTTATGGTTACACATGGGTCGTGTTGGGGCACGTCATCTCCCAGCGAGGCATGGAGGTTGACCCTGCCAAGGTTGATGTCATCAAGCGCCTCGAACCACCATCCAACATTAAGCAGTTATGGTCATTTCTGGGGCATGTCAGCTTTTATCGATGGTTTATCCAGGATTTCTCCAAGATTGCCCGACCGTTAACTGAATTATTAGGCAAATACATCGAGTTCTTGTTAGATGATAAATGTCTTAATGCATTCCTCACATTAAAGGAAATTATTATCAGTGCTCCTGTCCTACAGCCACCTGATTGGTCTCTGCCCTTCGAGATCATGACGGATTCTTCAGATTTTGCGATCGATGTTGTATTAGGACAGAGGAGGAATGGACTTCCGGTTTCTATCCACTATGCCAGCAGAACTTTAGTTGATGCTCAGCGTAATTACACAGTAACAGAAAAGGAGATGTTGGCAGTGGTGTTCGCTTTAGATAAATTCAGATCTTATTTTCTTGGCTCCAAAATTACAGTCTATACAGATCATTCAGCTATCCGATTTTTGATGGAAAAGAAGGATGCCAAGGCACGCCTTCTTCGATAGATTCTTTTACTTCAGGAATTCGATTTGGATATTAAAGACAAACCTAGAGTAAAGAATGTGGTAGCTGATCACCTCTCCCGATTATAGACAGAACAACCTTCAGATGAGTACATGCTAGAGACTACAAAGAGATTTCCCGACGAGAGCATCTTTGCAGTTACCGAACTTCCATGGTATGCAGATATATTAAATTTTCTGGTTACACAGAAAAGTCCTCAGGGTTGGCCAAAGAATCGAGTTTATAGACTAGTTTTTGAGGCACGATACTACCATTGGGAGGATCCGATCCTTTTTCGTGAGGGACCAGATTGTATTTATAGGCGTTGTATTCCTCAGGAGGAATATAATAGTGTCCTCACTTTGTGCCATTCTTTAGAGGCAGGGGGACATCACTCAGGGAAGAGGACATCACATAAGTTACTTCAGAGCGGATTATGGTGGCCGACTCTTACTAGAGATGCCTGCAAATTTGTGAAGAGTTGCCCGGATTGTCAGAGAGCAGTAGGGACAATCAGTGCTAGAGATTTAATGCCTATGCGACCCGTCATTATTTGCGAGATCTTTGACGCATGGGGTATAGATTTCATGGGACCGCTCCCTTCCATCAGCAGCTTTGAGTACATTCTTCTCGCTGTAGATTATGTTAGCATATGGGTGGAGGCTATACCCGTACGAACCGCAGAGAGTAAGATAGTTTGCAAGTTCCTAAGGGAATACATTATTTCACAGTTCGGGATTCCACATATTCTTATTTCTGATGGGGGTAGCCATTTCATTAATAAGGAGGTCAAAAAGCTAGTGAAGCAATACAGCATTGATCACATAGTAGCTTCTCCTTACCATCCACAGACGAAGAGCATTGCTAAAGTCTCAAATAGGGAGGTGAAATCAATTCTCCAAAAAATAGTACGATCGGACAGGAAGAACTGATCGCAGCTTCTAGATCAAGTTCTTTGGGCATATCATACTGCATATAAAACTCCCTTAGGAACTTCACCATTTAGACTGGTTTATGGAAAACCATGCCATTTTCCCGTAGAGATCATGCATAAATCTGAATGGGCTATTCGAGAAATTTTACTTAATGCACAGAAAGCAGGAACCAAGAGAAATATAGATCTGAATGAGCTAATAGAGATTCGAAATCAATCATACGAGAACACTCTCATTTATAAGGAAAAAGTGAATAAAAGGCATGATAGACATATTCGGCACAAGACCTTTGTCCATGGGCTGAAAGTCTGGTTGTTCAATGCAAGATTGAGAATTTTTCCTGGCAAATTGAAAAGCAAGTGGGAATGACCTTACATAGTCAGAACCGTGCACGACAATGGAAGCATAACTATATCAGATGTGTCACCTCGTGCAGAACCGTTCGTGGTCAACGAGTAGATGTTGAAGCATTTCATAGAAACTACTGATCATTTGGCCCGTGTTGAAGTGATCTATTTTGTACAGGACTTGTGGTCATTCTCTCACTTCATCTCATCCTTTACAAAGACTTTTGAGCCATTCAATTTCTGGAGATCTGTAACACTTGTATATTCTCAATAGATCACAATCGTCCCAATTTTTGCTCATCTTCTTTGCTTCGGATACCAGATCCTAAGTATAGGGGGACTGATTGTTCATTGATTAGTGTTTTCTATTTTGTTCTTTCACTTTTGTATATCCTTTCTTTTTCACAAATCACTGGTCTCTGATTTTTGGCTACAATCTTTTCTATACTTAGGATGCCTTATCCTAAGTATAGGGGGGACCGAGTGATTTTGATGATTTCGTTCTCTTTATTCCTTTTGTTCTTTCATTGTATATTCTTTTCACTTAGTCATCTTGTTTTTGCTCTTCCGTTATACTTACGATGACCTGATCGTAAGTATAGGGGGTTGACTGACTTGTATTCTCTATTCTTTTTTCGCCTACTTTTACTTAGCACGAGTTATGTCCTCTTTTTTCTCTTTTGATGCTATGAGGACATAGCACAAGCTAAGTATATGGGGTGCGTATATATTGTATATATTCCTTTGTCCATAACTTGTACTTTTATATATTTTCTATATCTATAAAATCCATAAAATGTGGGTGAGGGTTAATTTAAAATCCATTTATACACTTATCTATTACTTATAAAATCCTTGTAAATAAGTAAAATATGTTTAAAATCTGTAGTTAAAATATGTATTTAATACGTATTTAAAATTTGTATAATACTTATTTCAAATCCTATCTATTAAAAAATGTGTAAAAATCATTTAATCCATGTAAAATTCTCTATAGATAAAATCCATGAAATACATTATATATTTAATTCAAATAAAAATATACATATTGTAAAATTCATGTACAAACTTATTAATAAAAAATCAGAAAATCCATAAAAAAAAATACAAAGTCCTAAAAGTCATAAAAATTACTAAAGCCTTTAAATTCATAAAAATGGGTAAAATTCAGAAAATAGACTTCACAAAAACATTGTTGCATTCGCATTTTTCAGAATAAGTTTGATTTCTGGAACAAAGGATTGAGTCTAGTCTAAAGGATGGAGCTTGATCATGCCCTTTAACTTTCGTTGTAAGGAGCCTAGTTAGGATCTGCAATTTAGACTCTTCAGGTCTTTTGACTTAAAATCTTTGGGTTCCATAAGACCATATTTGGGAAATCAATTCATATGTGCTTAAGTAGACCATTTCGTGTCATCCGTACAACTCTGCACCATTGAACCAATCTTGGACACATGCACTCTACACTTAGCTTGACTTGCATGGAGTTGCGAAGGGTAATACATCTTGGTAGTGCGTTTCTATCCTTGTCTTTGCAGCATTGACGTCTACAGATGGGAGAGATTGGGGCTGTGATAGTCGCTTCGGATGAGGGAAGGATTTGCTGACACAATTTTTTTCTAAGACCTCAAAAAAGGGATGGAACAAAAGATGCTATATTCGTGGAGGCAGAAAGAAATGAATGCAGTGCAATCAAATTACAAAGCCAAATCAAAGAAGAAGCCACCAAATACAAATACGACCACAATGGTCCAAGCTTCCACCAAAAATGCATGCACATCTTAGTGGAGACTTAGCTACACTGTTTAAGCTTCACAAGGAGATGCGTCTACACTGGTCACACTTCACTTCTTTTCTCATTCTTCTACTTTCTCTCTATATTCGATTGTGGACATAGCACGAACTGGCCTCAGAAGGGAATACCTCCCTCCCCGAGAAAAGAGTAGCTGGATGAGGAAGCAATCGAAGTGTATAGCTGGGATAGATAGTTTCTTCGTTTCTTTAAGCAGGAAGAGCTCAATCAATTCATACATTGCACAAATTGACTTCAAGGATCATAGAGTTTGCGATATGAATAAGTAAGTCTGAACTAGCTGAAGAAGTGATCTTGAATAAGGATTTGTGGAACTTGAGGACTGTTGAGGATAAAATCCTAATCCTAGTTACGGATCCGACAAAATGCTTGTTTCAGTCCCGATCGAGCTCTGTCCTTTGTCTGTTCTCATGAATTGGTTTAGGAAAATAAATTCATTCTAACTTTCTTCTTTTTCACTTACTTTTCAAATAAGTGTTTGCTAAGGGACTAGCAAAGTTTAAGTATAGAGGGTTGATGAATCCATGATTCATTATTTTTTTGTCGCATTTTGTCTTAAAACCCTTGACAAATACATGTAAATATTCATTAATTCTCACATTTTATTCAAATTCCATTATTGAATAAGAATGCACTTTTAAGCATCAAAGACATGAAAATAAATAAAAGGATAAAAAATAATAAAAAGAAAAGAAGGTAGGTTGTTAATATGTATATATGTACAATATGACTTACAAATATAAATATAGCTGCAAGGTATATTTATATAACCTAACACCCGAGACCAAGTCAACATGGATTGGTCGACAAACTAATAAGTAGGAGGAGATAAGGAAAGAAAACCATAAAAATAAATTAAGATACACTTCACACACTCTTCACTATTTATCAAATAAATACCAAAACATCATTGATTTTTAATTAATTCATATGTATATATTTTTCACCAAACTCTTTTCCTAATTATTTCTAAAAATGTATACAAAAATATAAAATAAGTTAAAAATATTATATTATACATATACCAAGAAATCCAACTTTTAAATTGTCAAATTCTCAAAATCCGAACCTCGTAACTTCTTCATATGAACTCCAATTTCACTCTACTCACCTTTAAAGTTCATAAAATAATATTCTCTAATTAATAGAGGTGGTCTCATTGAATTCGGAGTCCATTTGCAAAAAGTCGGTTTTGGGACCTAATGACAACGGGGTTTCTGGGCTATTTATTTTATTAAGAGCGCACTATTTATTATTTTATTAATTTTATAATTTCAAATTATTTTCATGATATTGTATTTTTATCATAATTTATTTCGGAATTTTTGAAGCTTTTTTTTATTTTAATTAAATCAAAAACACTAATTTATAGATAAAATTGAACTATATAACTTATACCCATGTTTATTAATAAATGGAAACTAATTTATTAAAATCCCTCAAAATTCACAAAGACTTTATTTATTACCCTAATAATTAAGAAAATATAAAAATGATATGTAATTATCTATTTATTGAACTAAAAATACAAAACCTATTTATCTATACCTATTTATTAATATAATATTTATAGTTCGCATAATATTTATTATTTATAAAAAGTAATTATACTATACTTAAGAGAATTTAATTATTTACAATTTTCATTTTTACGCTTATCTAAAATAATGCCATTTACTATTTATTATATAATTTATACTATATTTTACACTCTGGCCAACCAGGTGCTTACACGTGTCAGCACCTGGTGCTTCTTCTCCAAGAAGCCGGTGCAGTTTCTGCTCTAACCGGCCATGTTCACCTAATATTCCCGTGCACTCCATAACCCCTTCATGCGATCTAATCCCTTGATCTTATTCACCTAACAACCCTCCTACTCGCCAGCCCTTGGATTAGCCTTGAAGCTCAAGTAATTCCTCTATAAATACCCATGAACTTGGCACCATTAAAACTAACTCATCTCCAACAAACTCGAACCCAGTTCCAGTGCTGACCCTCCCCCTTCCAAGACTCGTTCCGACCGATTGCGGTGGTGACAACACCAGTTGATCATCATGCGTGGAATAGGGAAGATCAAGGAGAAGTTCCAAGGCGTCGAACCTCACCTTGCATCGCTGCCATGTGCGTGCGGAGCTCCAGGAAGCCGACCCAATGAGCGAAGACCAGCAGTGGTTCTACACCCTGCAACCACAGGTATTCCTCCATCTTTGCAATATTCTTTCTCGATCTGTGTGCCATAATTAGCATGGATAAGCACATCATTAGGATGCTTTATCATCCCTCTTAAATGCATATCAATATCCCACATCCAATTCATTTCAAAATAAACCATTTTGCATCTCACTCTTCGCCATTATTCTCACGCACGTGTCTCTTAATTCTGGAGGCACTTTTTGATCTTGCAAAAACCTTCATCATTCGGCCGATTTCTTGCAAATCGAGCACATACATTTGTAACTTGCAGATCCGACTTTCATCTGGAGCAAATGCAAATCATCTAGAGGTCTTCATCTTCATGCAAATCACATTCAAAGAAGGTGCAACATTCTTAGCATCAGTATCAAAGCAGTAAACGACCATCGTCATCAAGCTTTTTCCACCATCCAAGACCATTCTCGACCACACACTACCGTGGGCGAGATCAAGGGGTGGAGGAGCTACCCCTCTGGCCCCGTCGGAGGACCCAGATCATCTTCATCTGTCGGCGATAATTAGGAGAATCAGTCCCCTTCATCAGCTGCTCAACTGCCTGAAGAACATTCAAGAACATTCGGTGTACAGGATGTCGACACGTGGCAGACTTGGACGTATTAGATTGCGCCTAACGTTATAATCCTGACCGCTCAATCTGAAACGGTGGGGAATTTGCGTCTTAGACCCAGAAGATCTCCATAATTTCAGCGCACCTCAAAGCTTTCCAGATATTGCATTTAGGTCCCTACGCGGGGACATAAATGTAATAATTCATAGTTTCTTTACATTCTAGTCCCTCACCGTGGACAAAACTACAGAAACTTTATTTCTTTTTCTTACATTTCTACCCCTATTCTATAGGAGGAGTTTGGACACTTTTTTGACATTATTTTTTATCATTTTTTCTAGGGTAATTACGCAACTACCCTAGCAAGGTTTTTTAGTATTTCTTGTGTGTTTTCGTCGCTTTATCGTCGTGTTTTGATTCGTTGAATATCGTCTTCGTTTTTACTTTATTTCGAGTCTTCTTCGAGCTCGTTGCTCGGTCGATTTACCTACTATATAATATCACCTATATTTCATCTATTTATCACATATTATATTGTAGGTAAATTGTTTGAAAAACATCACATTGAAAAATTAAATAAAAATTGAAAAAATATAAAACCAAATAAAACTTAAAAATCAACTTGTTTCGAGAAGAGATAAAAAAATCACAAAAATATACTTTTCACTCAAAAATCCAAGTATCTCTATTCTGCTTCCTTGAGTTCAACCCATGCACACTTACCTGGCTAAATAAAGTAGTTGTAAGGTTTAAAATACGAGAGAAGCCGCTTAATCCAATTTACCTTCTTTCTCTCTCTCTCTATCTCCTATTTTAACTGAAATTTGTGTGGTCAGTTTGGGTTTCGATTTTGAGCAATCCTCTACACCGACACTTTTCTTATCGTTCACGAGACCCAAGCCGCATCAACTATCCCTTTTTGAAGCATTATTGCAACCCCACAGCATCCAGTCTTTAGACCTCAACATCGCTAGACCAGGTTGAGACGTACTTTTCTCCCTATAGGAAGACGAGAGGTTCCGCCTAGATGTACTACCCTCGTATGCTACCTCAAGCCAAAAGATTCTGCCTCCTCACTACCTCCTCCATGAAGAGCTACGTGTAGAGTGCTTTCCCAAGATAAGCCACGATCTGAAAGAATCATGCGTATGTTGTTAAATGTTCTACTTAGATTAATCAAGATGACATGTGAACATAGTTTTATGGACTCAAAGAATTAAGTCACTAGGACCTGAAAAATCTTAACTCCAGTTCTTATAAGGTTCCTATGAAATTAAGTGTATTAAGGCCCAACTAAGCTCCATTCTTCAATATTATTCCAGACTTAGTTTAAATGTCAATATTATCCTGAAAAATGCACATGCAAATGCAAGAATATGCACAACGCAAAAAAGAAAGCATTTTTTTGAAACAATTTTCTAATTTTTGAACTGTTTATGAGTTTTTTGGAAAAGAAAGGAAAAATGATGCACATGTGAAAATGAGATTATGCACCTTTTTTATAGATTTTTGGTTTTATAGTTTTTTTTTCTAAAAGGAAAAAAAGAGTTAGTTAAATATATACAAGTATATACAAGATTTTTTTAGGTTTTGTTATTGTTGTTTTTGTTTTGTTTTTTGTTTTGTTGTTTTTTGGGGTTTTTTATTTTTTTTATTTTTTTGTTGTTTTTTTTTGTTTTTTGTTTTTTTCAAGGTGATCAAAGTATATATACACACACGTGGATTTTACGAATTTATATACATATGCCCAAATAAACATATTTAAAAGTACGAGTTGTGTCTAAAGTATATATACAAGATATACGACACCCCCTATACTTAGTTCGAACTATATCCTCATAGTGATCAGAGAGCAGCAAAGGAAGACATAACTCATGCTAAGTATAGAAAGTGAAAAGACTCCTATGGTACAACGACTCAAACAGAAAATGAAAAGAATAGAGGTCGGTGATCCCCCCTATACTTAGGATCAAGTAATCCTAAGTATAGAAGACTGTACAAAAGGGAAAAATCGATGCAGAGAATGTATGGACTCAAAAATAAAAAGACACAATATGAACAACATCACCCCCCCCCTAGAGTATCCCTAAGTATAGGCAACAACAAGAGTGACGAACAAGACGAATATGAACAACACAACTCATTCACCCCCTATATTTAGGATAAAGCACATCTTAGGTATAGCATATATACACACACATACACACACACACGGAAAAGGGGTGAATGATAAAACGAAAGAAGAAAGAGTTAAAAGAAAGGATATACAAGAGGAGTGGATGTACAAAGGTCAAGAAGGTCGAAAGCGAACCTTCTTGCGGGACCGTTGAGGTATGGATCTGACAAGGTGTAGGTCGATCTTGGGGTCATCATTAGACACGAACTGATCAGGATCGACCAAGAATGTATGCTCAGTAGTCTCAGAGTGTGTAGGCAAGAATTGACTAGTGGAAGTAGTGTGGTCATGTTATGCCTGGGACGTCTCGCTAATATCAAAGTAAAATGGCTCAAAATCATTATCAGAAAAAGTAGGATCAATTTCAGCATGGCGAGCCTCTACTGGATCATCATCTTTATCAAAAGGCCCAAATTCCTTTATAAAAGCAATCAAATCAAATTTGGCCTTATCAGTCTCATCTGAATCAGGGTGAATAGGAATGAACTCATCAGTGAATGTAGTCAAATCATGTCCATCATGTCTAGTCTCAGAGTTTGCCTTCCGCTCTGGGGTGTCTATCGTGTGAATCTTGTGGATGTCATCAATGCATCTCCACATACCAGAAGGGGGAACTCCAAGGTCTATGATTTTCAAGTCTTCCTCCTTGAAGAGGAATTCTTGGGTTCCATTATTATCGATCATACATCAAGAATCTCTGATATTATCATCAAGGTCAAGGTCCTTAGGGGTTGGCTAACACAAGCATACTCTCATGGGATGAAGGTCTCTGGTCAGTAATGGGTGTAGTGATCAACACATCGCTCCCTACATCAGAACGAAAGCGAATCTCTCCAGATCCATAATCAATAACGGCTCTCGCAAAGGCAAGGAAAGGTCATCCCAGGATGATTGGAGGGTGCTCCATAGGGGTGGAGGTCTCCATGGGCAACACGACAAAATCAGAAGTGATGTTCATGCCCTAAATAAAAATGACAACCTTTTCTAGAACACACTTCGGCCTCTTGATAGATCCATCAGCAAATTGAACTATCATCTTGGTTTTCTTGAGAGGCCCAAGATAAAGAGACTGTACCATAGAGAAGGGTATAATATTGCTTGACGAACCGTCATCAAGGAGAGTGTTATCACAAGAATAGTCGAATATAGAGCAACTTACAAGAGGTATGGTAGTGTTCTCTTGCTTAAAATGTAGACGGTGAGAGATGGCGTAGGTAGTGGCCATGGTCAAGATGTGACGCTCAGAGCTGCTCCTCCGCTTTCTCTTCTTATGTTGAGGAGCAGATAAATGGCTCATGGCCTGGTGAAGTGGGGCTTTAATGATCTCGTGAATGGTGGCCATCACTTCAGGTTCAGTCAATATTTTTTTGAATTTTTTGACCTCCTCCATACAAGGGAGGAGATCGGAATCATCATATACACGAGGATTGCCAAGAGCAGTCTGTATAGTGGAATCCACGGAGTCAAGGGTGGGACATGCATTGAATGACTGTGCGGGAAAATGGTTTGACATGGGTGCCCTCTCCTCACAAAATAAATCAATAATGTGTCTCCCAGAATTTTTTAGATTTTTAAATTTTTCTCATTTTTTGTATTTTGGGTGATTGTAAGCTCTCATGATTATCCTTAAATGAATCCATATCCTCAAATACTGAAGCAACATCCTGGCTCATATTTATGTTAAATAGATTGGTAATCCTCGAATTCATATGCTCCATCATCTGGTTCAGGGTCTCAAGTGTGGATACCATGAAAGGTGACTCCAAAATCAATGGGTCGGGTGAGTGGAATGAGGATGGGTGAAAATCATCGTCCGATTCCCGAATCAGGAGGAAAGTCCTCCTGGAAAAAGGAAGGTGAATCATCTGGAGAGTGCGAGAAGTCCGTGAAGATCGGATTAAAATAACTCCAGTCGTCCATCTTCGAAACAAAAGATGGGATCTCGAGAACACGAGGGTCAAGTCAAAATATATGGAGAAAAAGGCGCAAATGCACGGAAGGATCTAGTATGCACACAAGAACTCAAACACAATACAAACCCCCAATTCTCCAACTCAACGCAATGTGAAGATCGTGAAGGTTCGGTCAATTATCTTGTCAATTTTTAGAGTTTGGTGATAATAAAATCTATCATAGCGATTTAAGCGAGCTGTTAAAAACCCAATGCTCCCAAGAGACTGGCCCATTCCCAAAGTTAGAACTTTCCCAGCCAGTATGAATTGTGGACCATTATCGCCTACCCAATCAATTCAGTCTGCTAAGGACGTCACATGCCGCTTTACCAGCTACCGGAGAGATCCTCACTAGAGAATGACAAACCATAATACTAGTAGTCTAATGGAAGTTCAGGAGTGGTTCTATCCTAGTGTATGGGTTGCTCTCTCGCTCAAGCAAACCAACCACTGAGGGGGTTACTCTCCCCAAGAGAATGTTTTTTCCTTACATTTATTTTAGGGTCAAGTTTTCTTTAGCAGTCTTGGTTTTAGGCAGTTATCACTTGGTTTGAGTATTTTCAATAAATTTACTACCGAGTGTCCAATTTCCTTTTTAACTAATGTAAGTGAAAACAAGGAAGGAGATCGGAAATGCCAATGCGCGATTAAACACAATGATGCGTGCAGGGGTTAGAGATACGTACCTTGTCGCCAACACTCCACATGCAAGTGATCCACGCAGAATTAAAATATAGAAAATAAACTAACCTATATGAAAATGCAAGTGAACCGTCCTAATCAATAGCTCCTATTAACGGGAAAGAACATGTTAATTTGACTAAGTCCAACTACACTCTATTCTATAGGTACAGAAATTCTTATTCAGGGTGTTTGACCTAATTAATTACCTGGCTCAAGAAAATTAATTAAAGCAATCAATAGATAGCTCACGAAATCCGCGTGAAATAAAGAAAAATAAGGCGATGAAAACAAAACCGATGAGGTCCCCCAAGTGCATAGGCACTTGGCGAAAGAGACCCCGCAACAAATGAATGTCCATTTACAAGGGTTCAAATGCTAGAAAAAATAAATAAAAGTCTCTCTCTCTCTTGGTCTCCTTCAATTCTTCTTCTCCTCCTCTCACGCTATCCAACGTCTCAGTGAAGAATCAAGCTGCCTCTACTTCGCTTCGGTGCTTCAGATCTCCTAAGATTGCCTCCCTCGCTTCGTGTGCCCTCGCAAGAAAAAGAAAAGAGAGAATGTGTAAGAAACATAATTATCAAATATGAACAAAAAATGAAATAAATGCAGTTAACATGAACAATGATATAATGTAGCAAAATATAAACAGATATTTACAATCAAGAATAGCAGGTCAAAAGAGAAATCTAACTACCCCCATCGTGCCTTCCCGGCAACAACGCCATTTTGTTGAGCGGGGATCCGACAAAAGATGAGGAATGGATCCGAGTCTTCGGCCACCGTGCGTCGTCGTAGTTGAGAGATCGTGCGAGGTAGAGAGGAACGCGAATAGATCGAGACGTGAAATGAAAAATCGAGTCGGTGGCGGATCAAATCGTGATGGATTCTAAGAACTAGATAAAAAACAATGACGACGAAATAAAGATGCGAAAAATGAAACTACGATTAACCTAGATTAAAAATAAGAAAAAGAATGGATCTCACCTTAGGAGCGGAAAAGACCTTGATTACTTTAACGAAGGCCGACTCGCTGTCACCGGACTACTCAGAGGCTAGGCACCCTTCTGCGATAAGAAGACTCTCGGAGATCGAGCTCCTCTCACCAAAGATTGAACAAATTGAAATGATGGAGAAGGAACCATATAAATAGAAAAGATAGGAATTGAAATTTGAATTTCTGAATTTTTGGATGAAGATAAGAGATAAGAGAGAAAAAACTGAAATGAGATAAAGTAAGAATATTCGTGTTAAAATTATTTACAAAAATTAACTAATTTTTTGTATTTTTGTCACTTTTTAATTTGAAAATTAAATGTTAATTTTTTATTTTTTGTGGTAGTTATTTAAGAAAATTAACTATATACATAAACTATATACATATAGTACACTATTTACATAGTTAAATAAGGAAATTAATTTTTTTGTTTTAACATTTTTATTTTTTTTTAAATAATAAGTAAAAATATTTACAAATATTTACAAATACAATATGTACAAATATATAGGAAAATTGCATAAACCACCCCAGAAAACCGGCTTTTCACTCGTAACTCCAAAAATTATGAATCACAGTCATTTTAAAGATAATTTAATTTAGTATACAATGGAAATGAGCTTGGTTCAATTGGATTTCATATGGAGCCGGAATTGGTCGTTCAATTATTGCTTAGTGGATTTTTCCAAGTGTGGTTGCTTTTATTCTATACATGATTTGATTGTGCAATTATTTTTATTAATCGGGAAACATTTTTGTTTACAACTTTTGTTTTGAAAATTATTTTGTTTGAGGTCAATTTATGTACAAATAAAATAGTATAGTATACAAATATACACCCACACACATTTTTTGGATTTTCTAATTAAGGACCCTATGTCCCCCTACATTATTCCTGGTCGATCAGGTCAAGTCTTAACCTTCTCTCAGGGGTTCAGGTCGGCATGTATCTATTACATATATATAGTCTTCTTTCTTCTCCTTTTTTTCTTTTCTTTATTTTTCCTTTATATATTTATTTATTTTAGGGTAAAATGGTAATAAGTGTACAATATTTACACACAGATGCAAGTTAGTAATAATATGGAGTTAGTATTATATATAGGTGTTTTATAAGAGATTTTAAGCTAAAATAAATGAATAAAGATGATGAAATGCAGATTCATCACCCCTATAGCTTTAAATAGCTTAAATAAGGATTATTACTAAAAAGGAGAATCTAAACCCTAAAATATTGGAATAAATCATGTGTTAGAGAGAACAAGTGAAAAAGAATGTGAATCTACTAGTTGTTGAATCTGTTCGGATCTGACTCTCCAAGATATGGCTTCATGTAGAGTAGTCTGGAATTGAATCAACATTTGTAATTTGCATGAAAGAAATCTCCTCAACATGGATGAACTGTTCATTGATATCAACAAAGTGTTTCAACAACTTCCCATTCACTAGGAAATAACATGCACCATCTTGGAGATCAGATATCTCAACACTACCATTGTTGTGCACTTCTTTCACCAAATAGGGTCCCATCCATTTAGACTTTAACTTTCCAAGGAAAACCTACAGCTTAGCATTGGACAACCACACCTTTTATCTCAGGATAAAGTTTTTAATCCGAATGTGCTTGTCATGCCACTTCCTAACCTTGTCCTTATAGTCCCCACTATTGTTGTATGCTCGGTTTCAGATCTCTATTAGCTCATTGAGGCCTAGGCATCTACACGGCTTTCCCACGTGACAACTCTAATTTATTTTCTTAATTACCCACTCATATTTGTGAATCAAATCAACGGACAAATAACATGGCTTGCCATGAATCACACTACAAAGAGAAGTGCAAAGGGGTATCTTATAGGTCGTCATGTAGGCCCACAGAACTTGGTCCAACAACTGAGACCAATTCTTCCTATCAGGATGTACTAACTTCTAAAATATGTTCTTTAATTCTCGATTTGACACCTCTGCCATGTGTTCGACTATGGATGGTAAGGACTAGTCACACGATGATTAATACCATAGTCCTTAGCTAGATTTTTCATGTCTCTATTCACAAAGTTACTACCCCATTTGAAATCAAGACTTTTGGAACATCAAACCTAGAAATGATGTGATCTTTCATAAACTTACAGACAGTCTTTTTATCTACAGTTTAGATTGGGATAGCCTCCACCCACCGAGATAAGTAATTAACTTCTAATAAAATGTGCTCATGTCCATTGTTGTTTGGGAAGGGACCCATAAAATCAATCCCCCATGCATCAAATACATCACAGACAATCACAGGCTGCATGTGAATTTCATCTCTATATCCAACGATCCCTCCCATTCTCTAACAAACCGGACATGACCTTACAAAATTATTGGCATTGCGAAACAAGGTCGGCCAACAGAATCCACATTAGAGCACCTTATAACAGGTTCTTTTTCTCGAGTGGTGTTGTCCTGCCTCCAGGGTATGGCAGTGGGTAAGGACACTCTGGTATTCCTCCTTAGGAATACACCTTATCTAAATACAATCCGATCCTTTAAACAAAAGGAATGGATCCTCCCAATGGTATCTCCTCGAGTCCAACTTCAGTTTGGTCAATACTACTCCTAGTCCAACCTTGGGGAACTTTCTTGGAGACAAGATTGTTCACCATGTAATCATATGATTGGAGTGAGTCAACAACACAAATCAACTTGTCAGGGAATTCTCTCTAATAGGATCTAAATAAGGGGAATATCTACAGTAAAGTCAGGAAAGGTAATTAGCTACAATGTTCTTGACTTCAGGCTTATCCTTGATCTCCAAATAAAACTCCTTAAGTAACAAAATCCACGTAAGAAGACATGCCTTCACATCCTTCTTTTCTATTAAGTAGCTAATCTACATAAATAGTCACCTTAGATCCAACAATATTTGACCTAAACTTTTCAAGGCCCAAACTATGACGAGCATCTCCTTTTCAACAACCGTATAATTTTTCTATGCAAAATCTAATACTTTGCTCGCATAATAAAGTGTGAACGGAATCCCGTCTCATCATTGTCCCAACACAGATCCTATAATGAAATCCGAAGCATCGGTCATGATATCAAAGGGAAGAGGATAATCAAGTGCTTGTAAGGCAGGTGAATCCATTACTTTTCTCTTTAAGAGCTCAAAGGCCTCTAGGCACTTGTGATCTACAATGAACTCGGTATTCTTTGCTAAGAGCTTAGTCAGTGGTCAAGAAATCTTTAAAAAATCCTCGATAAATCTCCTATAAAATCCGACATGCCCTAGAAAATAACACACTGACTTAACGATGGTTGGTGAATCAAGTTTCCTGATCACATCCACCTTGACAGGGTTGCCCTCCATTCCCTTTTTGGAGATGACGTGCCACAACATGATACACTCCCAAACCATAAAATGACTATTTTCCCAGGATAGCACCAGATTAACCTCCCGACACCACTCCAAAACCCAATCCAAATGTGCCAAACATGAATCAAATGAATATCTATGGATCGAAAAATTATCCATAAATACCTCCAGAAAATCTCCCACCATTTCGGCAAATACTACGATCACGCATCGCTGAAAAGTGCATGGGGCATTACACAGCATGAAGGGCATATGCCCGAATGCGTAATTGTCGAATGGACATGTAAATGTGGTCTTTTCCTGGTCTTCTAGAGCTATGGCTACTCGATTTGTAGCTGGAGTACCCATCAAGAAAACAGAAGAGCTCTTTCCTTATGAGTTTCTCAAAAATCTGATTAATAAAAGCAGGGGAAACTGATCTTTCTTGGTTGCGGCCTTCATGCATCTGTAATCGACATAGCACACCACGACGTGGATACTCGTGTCACTATCTCTTCTCCCTCCTCATTTGTAACCATCTAAATACCCGACATATTTAGGGCCACATGCAAAGGAGTCACCCACTTGGAGTCAGAGATGGGATAAATGAATCCTACTCCACACCACTTCTCGATCTACTTCTTGACCACTTTCTTTAGATTTGGATTTAATCTCCTCTAAAACTCAAGGGATGGTTGACTATTATCCTCAACATAGATATGGTGTGGACAGAGTGTAGGGTTTATCCCAAAAAGATATGATACAATCCATCTTATTGCCTTAGGGTTCTTCTCTAATACTTCTAACAACCAAGACTCATGTTCTATGGTCATCTCAGAACTAGTGATAACATGGAATATATCTTTGGATCTTGCAAGAAAGGCTATTTAAGTGTAGGAGGAAGTGGCTTCAGCTCTAGAAATGTTGTATCATCTATCAAATATGGTTGAATTGTTGTTGAGTCTACTTCTGTGTTGCATGTAGTTGGGTCTATCTCTACTGTGATTGCCACCAACTTTGATGTTTAGGAATTCAGATCCTTAAAGAAACACGATAGTTCGGCCAAAGCCACACCGAACTCATCATCTATATCCCTTGATTGTGTCCGTAGAAGATTGAACTTATAGATCCGTACAGATCTCTGAGTCATCAAGGGAATAGGAAGAATCTATCAAGAAGCTCTGCAGAACCTCACAAACTACATCCTAAATAAGGTCCTCTCTAAATGAGAGAGTCCTACTAAAAATTGCTTAAGTCTGTCTCCATAGACCAACTATCCTTATTAAGCTGCACTCTATCTTAGAATATGAGTAATCAATGCTTAATTCTGAATCCGATCGTTGCCACTTTGTCTGCATCATATCAAGTGCCACTTCTCCTCCAAGAGAACAGAACTTCATCAATCCCGTCTGATAGTCAAACTCTTCGCTAGCGACTCTAAGGAAAAGCTTCTCAAGAATGATTTGTAACTCTTTCCACTGACTCGGAATTTCAATATCAAGGATCGTGAAGTTCACTTTATAATCTTGTCCCGAGATTGAAATGACAACATTCTTAACCTCTCCCTTAGACCTCTTGGTTGATTTGTTTGCAAACTTGAGTATGGACGGTGACTTCCTGAGAGGACTCAACTCCAATCTATCATACAAGGCTAAAGCAAGAGATTAATACTTGAACTGTTGTCTAAGAGAGTTATTGAAAAGGGGATGTTAGTAGTTTGACTCAATACATAGTGTAAACACAAATCTCTCCTCTTTTTTGGTAATTGATGATTCTTGATACATGATGTAGTGGCGACCATCAAGAGTGTATGTTTGTGACTTTTCACCTTAGGAGGTGACTTTTGTGTTTCCTAGTAGGAGTGCATCTCTCCTTCATGTACTTCACAAACTAGGATGGGTCACCAAATACTCATCATATGGCACCTTAACCATGATGTTTTGGTGACAGAATCATGCCATCTCTAGGTCATACTTCTGAATCTTTTAATGGCGTGCTTTTCTATTGTAGAACATGAAAGAAAGCAATTGAAATATCATACGAAAAAGATGAAGACACAGAATCATACATGAAAACATGCTTCCTTTTGTTATCAACAACTGAGTTCTTCAAACATGAATCTTGACTATGCAACTTGGAATGTAAAATGATATTGTCTACTAAAGGTTTGGGAACATCTACAGCTAGTATGTCCTCCTAAATTGAAAGTGCTTCAATGTTATTGTTCCTTTCTCCTCCAGCTATGAATCTCCTCGATGGTTGATGATCATCATCATATTGCGTCTGAAGATGTTGGTCTCCTCCATACTCTAAGGTCTCCTCAGGTGAAGCCTCAGAGACATCCTCCTCCATGTTTTGAGGCTAATTAGATACGGCCACGATTCTTCAGCTCCTCACTGGCATGTGCATAATATCGTCAAATGGAAGAATCTCATGCTCATAATTAGGTAGACATGAGTAGTATATCTGATCGCCATGCTGTTGTTGTGTCATATTCAGGCTACTGGGGTTAGCATGAACATGAGCGGGAATGGAGGCAGAAGGGGCAAATCTCTCATCCTGCCATCAGGGAAAGATGTTTGATGTCACACCGCATATCTTGAATCTCGTTCTTGTAGGAACATATTTCATCGAGAATATACTGCTGAATGTATGTGGGAATTGGTGGAGATGACTATTGTATACATATGTACTGCCTAGGCTGTCCAAACTGAGAAGAGGAAGAGTATCATGACGACTGGCCCTGATGGCTCTGATATTGTTGATGTTGTGGGTACCTCTGAAAGATGGGCCATGTTGGCTCTTTTGATATGAAGACTAATGCACATGCATCTAATGTTGTTGCTGATGGGTGTGGTAGACTCTAAGGACAGAGGGCTGAGTAGGAAGAGGTGTAGGAGTGAAACTGGTGTTGTGGAAAGTAAGGGGGCAATAGTAAGGTTGTCAGTCCCCTACTCCTTCCTAGCTGGTGATAGGGTCTTGTGAATAAAATACACTTTTCACTTACAATACCTAATGAGGCTCATCTATGGCTATCTCGACAAATGGATCTTGTTGTGAAAGATGAGAAAAGGAGTGGTCCTATGCCCATGTCTGGGTCCCTAACATCTGTTGTTCTTGTACGTGATGTACACGATGAACAGGAGCAAAACATGTAGTCAAGACAGATATCTTTATCTTAGATACCCTCTCAGAAAGTTCCTCCATATACTTCGAGTGCTTATTCAAGTTCTCCAACTCTGATACCTGTTTATGGATCTGATCAACTGTTGTCAACTTATCAGCAATAATTCCCATGCTAGGAAGGTCCTTAGCTGGATCCACTTCAGCCTTCTTTCCTCTTTCTTTGGATTGGAGTGAAAAAAGGGATTCATTATAAGGCATGTTGGATACTTGGAAGTGACTCATCTTAGCCATGTGCTCGAATACTTTTCATACAGTATCAGCCACTAGATGTGTAACTGCTTCCACAATCAGCACTGACTAAACTGTGCATCTCAGGGTGTAATCCATTGTACATCGCTTGGACCAAAATGTTGTCATACAAATTATGACACGGACACTTATGTAGTATATTCTTGAATCTCTCCCATGTATCATAGAAAGGTTCATTGGGAAGTTGGGAGAAACTGGTTATGCGTGCCCTCATCTGATTAGTTTTACTCAAAGGGTAGAACTTCTTTAGGAAATAGTCTTTGAACTGTGTATAGGTTGTTATAACCACCCCAAGATTCTTTAGTCAATAGTTATCCTTGTCTCACATGGCAAAATGTAGGGCTTTGAGCATGATGTAGTCTTGGCTAACTCTAGGATGTCTAATGTTATTACAGACTAGATCAAAGTCCCTAAGGAGTGTGCACGGTTCCTCATGTTCATCCCCGTTGAACTTTGGCAGCAAAGATAAGAAGTGTGTCTTCAACTCATATTCGACATCTGGTTGAGTTGGACTAAACCAATTTAGGTTTAATTTACTATCTAAGGTCACACGCCACATTGATGGGTGCATTGGTACCACATTAAGCTGGCATAGTTGCACTTTAAATAATATATTTGGTTGGTCAGAAGTTGCCACCCTAGCATGTATCATCTGCAAAGCGTTGTCATGTTCCTCATCATATTTATTCTTCTTTGAAGGCATCTTTATTGAATTTTGAGTAACTTCATCAACAAAAGGGTTGTAATTAGATCTTGATGAAGTAGTTTAAATTAAATTAATGTCATTGAGCCATAACTTCTCATTAGGAAGAAGTGAAGATAATAAGGGATTGTTCGAGATATGATTGCGCCCTAAGAATGAATAATGTATCAAATTGGGATAGGGGTCATCACAAATCCAAGAGGTCCAGGAAAAGAAAGGGATTGTACCTCAGAAGACATAATATTTGTGTGTTTCAAAGAGAGGTTCGCAAAATCCGAACAAAACTCCAACCAACTATCCATCTTCAATTTCAAGAGGATGCATATTTAGAGCATGAAATGAATCAAGGAGATGTGCACCACAGTTTTGCACTTGAATGTGTGGAAAACTCACACAAGAAAACACAAATCAAACCCTTGTTATTTCACCAACTGAACATGTAAAGACCATGAGAGTTCGACCGATTTATCTAGGTAATTTTAGTTAGTGAATGGCTAAATTATAAGTGCATTATAAATAGGGAGTCTCCTTACGCCCATCCATGCTCTTGATATCTCCAAAGCAAAGATGTGACCTTCCTAGATTGTAGGGTTCAATATCACACACCTAAAAAAAATCAAGCTTACACAACCAAGATATATTTCTAAGGTCGGAGGCAACTACTTGCATCTCCTAAATCCGTGAAAGTCGGACCTGGAGACTTAGGGTGGAAGTCTAGGATTTTGTGCTCTAATAATTAAGGATCCATCCTCACCCACTTTGTCAAGAGTATAGTACTTGTGTCCAATGAGGGTTTTTCTCACCCGTAGTAAAAGGTAGACTTTATTCCAACTTATTTATGGTCCTTGCTTAATAGTACTAATTTTAGATTTAGGTTATCACTTGATAATTAAAGTGAGCTCATGATAATCAATGCCTAATGATCACTCATGTTTCCCTTTTTAATCTTGAGTTATAAATCAAGACAAGGAATCAAAAATCGGAATGCAAGTGATAAAAGAATGATCTATGCCTAGAAGAAATATACTTACAATGATTCCCAACTCCACAAGCGGGATCCTAAATTCGCCACTCAAGTCGAGTCCTCTCGGGTCCTCGACACAGCACAAAATTAAAGAATAAATAGTAAGGTCTTTGATTATAAAATGGGATCTCTCGATCGAGAACAACTGTAAATAAGTGTTATTAAGTTACAAATTATTACAACATAAATATAATACAAATAACCATTCTAACTATCTAAGTTATATCTACAAAGTAGCTATTGTGGTCTCTTCAGCTCGAGTTACAAGCTCTTCACCTCTGTGATACTTCGGTTATCGTCAGCTATGTGGGCCCTACCAGAAACCAACTACTGATTAGAAATAATCAAGATATAATTATCTAGGTAGAAAATAGTCAAAATCGTAATAACAACATACAATAAATCAACAAAATAATCAAAATCAAAACAACAAACACTTAACATAAATAACACTAAAATTCACCAAAATAAATATATAAACCTAAATAAATCAACTAATAATGTTGTATCAATTGGCTAGTTTAATATTGATACGTTGTAATACAACCAACTATTGGTTTATCAGAACTAAGTCAATAAATCTCTACAAAGAGGACTTAGTCTGATTTATCTTGGATAAATTCCAGGGTCAAATACAAGGACACAAGCTAGTTAGATGATTTAATTAAAATTTTAAATATATTAATTAAGTGAATAAGTTAATGTGTTCTAGATCAAGCTAATGCAACAAAATGTATTCATGTCTTTTTTATATAGATTTTTTTCAATGCAAATACATAAGATTAACAAATTGCTAATGACAATAATGAGAAGCACAATAAGACAATGCACACTAACACACACAATAGAGCTCCTGACTTAACTTAAATTAATCTAATTAATTCAATTAATCAATAAAAAAATATTAATGTTTCAATTACACATTAATGCACCAAGGTAAATTTAAAGGAAATCAATTACTAACTTATTTCATTATGATTAGGCAATCATTCAAGGTTTAATGATAAGAAAACATGAGATTAATTAATTGATTTAATTCTCAATTTATCAAGCAAATTAGGGATTAACTATGATCAATTATTCAATTTATAAAGGAGAAATGGTGCTCAGATTAACATGTAATACATCAACAAGTCCTCTTATTTATTAATTTGTGAATTAAGAGTCAAAATAGAGATTCAATATACAAAATAAAAGAGCATTAAATTATCTTTCCAACAAGACCAATTTCATTTAATTCTGATATATGGTTCTCAAGATATTCAATAATTGAGACATGGGCATTTTTGCAAACATAATATAAATAAAAATTTCATAAATTATTAGGAAACGGTCCCTGGAAGGACCTAAATGCAACTTCTAAAAGACGTACTTAGCTTTTATAGTATACCCTATATGCAGGGGTATTTCCATAAATATAGAAAGTTGCTGGGTGTGGGGCTCAATTGTCACAGGTCATGTGACATGGCTCACTCGCGGTGGAGGCGTGGGCGCTGATGGAGGCTCGGGATGTGTGGTGCATTGCTATGCTTCGTGGAAGGTGTGAGCACTCTGAGGCTGCAGGTTCGACGAGGAGGCTTGGAGTGAATCACAACCATGAGATCAAAGCTGGAGGCTTTGATTGAACGACACATGTAGCTCTTGGAGCTTTTTCTCTGCCGCATGCGGTGGATTAAGCTTGTGCTTCGATGAGGATTTCTCCCTCCTTCTTGCTCTTTTGGACATCTTGAAGATTGGATGACCTCCGTAGCTCTCAGGAGAGGATGAGGATGGCTCAAGGGTTCTCTATAGTTGGTTGGAAGGGCCGATCGATGAAGCATTGTCGGAGCGAAAATAGGAGAATGGAGTGACTCAAGATTTCCATCGATATTTTTAAGCAAACATATATGTATGCATAGTATATGATATTTAATTTACAATAATTGATATTATTTATTATAAAAAATTCGTGTAATTTATAATGAAAGTCATATTTATTTCTAAAAGTTTAAATAACATTGTTATCCAATGAATTTTTATTAAATTTTGACTAATCATTGCTAATTTTGATAGTGATTAAAAGGAAACTTCAATTAATAATTATTGTTATATTATTGTCTGCTAACAAAATATAGCAACAAATATGATATTCATTGTGAGCATAATGGATAAAAGATAATATCGTGACAAATAATATCCATTATAAATTTAACATTGAAAGATATGGAAAAAAAATTTTAGATCACACGTCGTTATAGGTCAATTTGTTACAATGAATTTAAATGGTATATTGTATATTTTTTATTAAGGTGAAGGTGTTTTTAATAACATATATTTTGACTTTTTTCAATATACATATACGCTGTTTAATAATGTTGTATTTTTTCTTTCAAAGTCACTGAGATATGGTACTATAAAATGCACATAAAAAAGATAAAAATAGGTTGAAAAATGATGTTTGGCAATATGAATGCATAAAAGATAGAGTAACATGATAAAATTTAAAAACAATTGTTATTTGCATAACCATCCACTTTCTGATTAGGCATTTACAAAAATATTACTTGATTTTCAAATTAATTGAATACAAATTAAAATATTTTATATAATTAATGGATATGATAATTATTATGTGTATTTGTATGAGCCACAGATTAAATGGTAATACTTGATTGTAAAAGATATGAAAAGATTATAATCAACGATGAAATATTTTTAACTAAATAATAGGATTAAGGTTGGTTGTAGTTATCATTTGAATAATTTAAACATGCATACATGTAAGATCTAAAAGTTTTGGAGGAGTTTATAAAATCACAAAAAATATGAAGGATTATAAAATCACAAAAAATATGAAGGAAATTTGCAGAAGGAGGGTGCTAAAGGACGACAGATTGATGGGCTACAAGAGTGAATATAAAGAGAGAAATAGAGGGAGATGAATGCGACACGTGTTGAACTGGGGACAAGAAACCCATAAATTGAGGGGCTACAAGAGAGAACATAGTTGCATAAAATGGGGAAACATTAAAGTGTCGAGTTTAGACAGAACATTCAGTATGATAATTAAAAACCATTATATTGAATTATCCTCGAGTTTAGACAGAATATTAAATGATCCTTGAGTCATTTAACTACCTTCGCTGCAAAGCATAATCCATGGCTAGTTCTGCCTTGTTGCAACACCTTTGGTGGCTTGCTAGAGCTCGACCCCTGTCATGGTTTTGAGCGATGACTCATAATTTGTGAAGCTCTACTCCCAGGCAAAAGATTCACCCTCGATTCTTCTTCCAATCTTCCAGGTACATCCTATTTCTTGCTTTGCTTATTTCTCTATTTTATTCCCATTGATTCATGTGTTCTCATGATCATCTGATCATATGCTCCTCTGCCATCCATTACTCATCTTCGCTCACATCATATATTAGCATCTCGTTATCTCTAGAACCTTTTCACCCTCGATTCGCTTCTTCTGCAAGAGAGAAGACCCATAACGGCTACCATTTCTTCGCTCGTTCAAGCTCCCATCACACCTCATTTTGCCCCAGAATCCTTGTATGTGCTTCGACTATACTATAACACTTGCATGACTTCTCAAATATTTACAACATTCATTAAAAACAACAAATCATAGGTGATGATCCGCAAAATCGGCCCTTTAAGAGAGTGTTTTTAGCACTCGGGATCATCATCGTAGTCGGGCCGATTTTGGTCATCAAAGAGACCATCTCATTGATATATGTCAGATAAGAATGCGATGGTCATTAATTTTTTTTTGCTTGGTAAGAAACCAAGGTCGAACTCAGGGACACGCGCTTCTCTCGTATTAATCGGATTTCTATTTATTTAACTAAGTGTTGAATAAGAGACAATATAGGTCAAATTATGCATGAAGGGCAAGGGGACACAACAATGCATTAAGAATAAACATGCAATTTTTTTATCATTTTTATCATGCAAATAAATGCCATGAGATGCGATGGAAATATTATGCCCGAAATGATCATTACTAAAGCCATAAAATGTACGAGTTGAACAGAATCAAATAATGAAGCAATTTTCATTTATATAGCAAGCATGCATGAGAAACAAGGAAATCAGGACACTTTATTGACCAATATAGAGCATTACAGATCGAAGTGTCAAAGTGAGAATCTAAGCATGCCATAATAAAGATGATGAAAAGAGCTTCGAAATGAAACTAAAATCACCGCAATCGGACTTACAAGGCTCAAGATATGCAAGATCAAAGACAAGGGCATAAATGAAAGAAAACATAAAAAGATATCTACAAACCAGTCCCTGGGAAGGACTAAAATGCAATAAAAGTAAGTGTGGGGCCTTCCCTGTAAATAAACCTTACGCGCGGGGGCATATTTGCAATTATTGAAACCCGCAAGGGTATGAGTGCAAATAACCCCAGCCGCGCAGGTGCTGCACGTGCTCAGGACCTGTTTGCAATTTTGACGAACTTTGTGGCGACTCTGTAAATAACCCAGGAAGCACGTGCCACGCACGCGCTATCTAGGCTCGGAAAGCGGCTCGAGCCTGGCAGAGGCTCGCTGCTGCTTCGGGTTGGCTCGAGATACACGAGCCTCCTGGCTTGGTGACGATGAGGCTAGGCGTGGGCTCGGGGACGACCACGCGGATCAGGACCTGGATGTAATTTCCGGAAGGTACGAGGGCGCCGATGCAAAAAGCCCAGATCCCACGTGCCTGAGGCACGTGAGATCAGGCTCGGGTGGGGGCGAGGTTCGGCGCTGCTTCGGACGGCCGTTGCAGGTGGCTCGGGCCACGTGGTGGCCCGAGGTTGCCTCGAGCGAGGCTCGGTCCCACCGAGCCTCCGCGCTCTGGGACGGTCGACGTGGCGCTTCCAGGACCGTTGGATCTCCGCCGTGGGGTGAGATCTAACGGTGGCTACTTCTCCTTCCTCCTCGATGGCTGGCGGCGCGATTGGGACTCCGGCGTAAGGCCTGGAGCTCCGCCGCGCCTTGCCATGCTCGGTGTAGCTTGGGGACGATCGCTGTAGGCCGGACGATGCAGGTCCGAGGTCGGAGAAGACGCGGGAGCACCTGGGAAGCTCGATCGATACTTGGTCGCCGGAGGCGGAGCTCTAGAACTCAGCTCCGCCCGAGGTCCGGCCAATGACGGATGTAAACCTGCAAAAGTGGTTAGCGGTGTGTGTGTGTGCGATGCGAGGTGAATGGAGGACTGAGAGGGGCGGAGAAATGGAGTCCTTAGTGTGTTCTCCTCCGCCTCCAGCGGAGAAGAATGCCTGGGATGAGGGAGGTCGTGACGGAGGAAGGTGATGATCGGAGTAGCTGGCGTGAATGATGGAACGATGGCGGAGCTTGTGGATTCAGCCATTAGGGTCGATGAGGGGATGATCTATCTACTTAATTAAGAGAAAATTAAAGAAAAATTCACCGAAGATCAGTGGACTTACCTGGCCGGAGATGGAGGTGTCGGCCTGGGCTGGGCATCGGAGAGGAATCCTGGGTCGTCGCACGTACTGGCCGGCCGTGCCAGCGAGCTCGGGCGGGGCATGGAGCCACCGCAGCGCCGCCTAAAGGTCGGCGGGTCTCATCGGGGAAGAAAGTCGTCGTCGCTCGATCCGAGCTCCTCCCCCTGTCACAGGGAGGAGCTGGAGGGCTGGGCCTCTGCCCCTTGGTCGATGGACAAGGGTGAAGTGGGGCGGAGGCGTGGTATTTAAAGGTGGTGATGGCGGAGTTGATGAGTGGAGTCGCGGGTTTCAAGGGCGCGCATGGGGCGACTGGAAATGGATCGAGTTTAGTGGAGATATGCACGAGAATCATGGAGGAATGGGGAGCGTAGTGGGACGGTTAGGGAGAGGAGAGGTGGTGAGTTGAGGCGGCTGAAAATAGAAGGGCGGAGGTAGTCTGCGAGGCGTGGGGCTCGGGCGAAGCTTGCGGGAGGAGGAAGACGAGGCCCTGGCTGTTGGATCTTGTGATCCAACGGTCGGGAGCGTGGCGCTAAGAAGCGGCTTGGATTAGATCGTGGCTCGCGGGATCGGAGCGTCTGGAGCGTTCCACGTGTCGTGGTGAGGCAGCGGCGGTAGAGGACGGACAAGATGCGAAAGAGGTGTTTGATCGAAGGGTTGGGAACTTGGGTGATGTGAACGGCCGAGATAGAGGATCTGGGGCGCCATCAAGCGGTCTATGATGCGCCACGTGGCGCGCTAAGCTTAAGGCGCGAACGAGTGGTGCGCATTGGAGGCGGAGAAAGATCAACGGTTGAGGATTGAGGCGCACGTGGAGAAGGCGGAACCGTTGGATCTGTAGGAGATCCAACGGCTTAGGAACGCGGGCGGGAAAGACAAAGAAGACCGGGCCACGTGGCTTACCCGGATTGGGCCACGTGGCCCAATCAGATTATTCAGACTTTCCAGTTGATTTTTGAAGGGCTAGATGGCTGAATTTGAGAAAACTCAAAACATGAAAATTGTAAATCTCGATGAGATCTACAAGTTTCATGTTGACCAAAACTGGAGATGAGATAAAATGACGACCCAAAATATTTTAAGGGTATTTTTAAGGCTAAAAATACCACGGATTTTAGTTTTGCCATTTTTTGTGGTTTTTAATTTATCTAGGACTCTGTTAATTACAAGACTTTAGCTGGGAATTATTAACACTCAGCTTAAGCAAGGGGGTTAAAAATGAGAAATAAAGATGATGAAATCGAGTTTCATCACCCCCATATACTTAAACTATGCTCGTCCTCGAGCATCAAAAAGAATGACTAAGTTGGATTAACCCCCTTGTGCATGTGAATCCAGGATCCAATCTGATCAAGTTGACTCGACTTTAAAGGTCCAAAATTCTAGAATTCAACCCAGCCTTAATCAAGAGGCTTCCAATTCCTCTACTTCTCTAGACTCTCTCTGATGTACATATAAGCTAAAGGATATGAAGTTTAGTGTTGACTGCAATTTCGAGAGTAGAGTCAAGTCTTCACCCAAAATCTTGGTCTGAGAAAATCTCCTAAGGACCCAATCCTCAGCACTAGGGAATAAATCAAATCTTGCATTCAGTCCACTGTCTCTTTAGTTGTCAGACTCAGAAAATGTAGATGGCAGGCCAGAAATGGAGGGCATGGGATTGTGTCAATTCTTCTCTCCCTCTCATTGGAACAAGGATTCTCTCTAGTGCCTTTTTATGCAACACATTTTTTTGGTGTTGATCAGTGCGTCCGTCAAGAGAAGTTGGAGCCGTCTGCACTTGTTTTCCTGGGAGTACATCGGGGTGTGTCTCTTTTGAGTACCTATCGTACCTTCGACACCCAGACTTGTAGCATTTACGATGCAGAGCCCTTTTTTGGTGCAAGCCCGACTCCTGGTCCTAATAGCGGTGGTCCAAGTGGACACTTTGAAAAGTTTGGGAGCGCTCGCCTTTGGTGGAAGCTCTTTGATATGTAACTTTGTAGAATGAGAGCTTTTAAAATTTCATTGACTTGTATAATTGGTGGCTAGCTCCACTACTTTTACCAAGAGTTGGCGCACACTGATCAACATTTTTTATTTCACACCCTGGAACTTAGGTCAATGTCAAGAGATTAGTATAAGAACCAAGTTCTCATACTGGCTAACATTGCTGACACTCAAGTTTCTTGAAGCTTTCAAAGATTTTATCCCATCCTCGAACATCATTAGATCAAATCCAGACTCGATTCCCTCATCCCAATCCCTCAGGTGAAGAGTCAACTCATCTCAATCAAAACCGCAGTCGTGCATGTGTTGTGCTGATCATATTCTTTATGTCTGAGACTAAGCATGGAATATAGCATGCAAATCTAGAGACTTAGGGGAATGTGGATGATTAAGTCTAAGACCCTGATGGCTAAGGCTGGTTAACCTAAAATCTCAAAGACCTCAAAAGCTAAGTCTCCTTGACTAATTCAGATCCTGGGTGAAAGTGTAAGTGTAGAGAATTAATCCAACTTCTTCATTCAAAAACAAGACACATTTTTTTATTTCATTTTTTTATTAATTTTTTTAACTTCAAGAGATATTAGAACTGTCTAAACTCAATTGAGCATCTGCAATTCAGCCAGTATGGATGTAAGTACAGGCCGGAGCCCGTTGCTTGAGGACGGGGCCTTGCACGATGTCCTCTAAACCATCCAATCTGCTAAGGGCGAACCCTCACTGAACGCGGCTTACTTAATTGGGCTTAGTAGTCACTAACGGCTCCTAAAGGGTTTTTAGGATTTTTCTGATTTTTTATGGATTTTAATAAAGTTAAAACACGAGTTAGACTCAACTTTCCTAGAAAAGAGAAGGCGATTTTTCAAAACCATGTCACACAAAATAAAAAGTTTTCAAAACATTTTCAAAAATCATTTTCGAAATATTTTTATAAAAATAGCGTAACATAATATCGAAAAGCCGCGAAATCATTTGAGTTCTCTTAGTCCAACGATTTTACCTTAGCCAAAAAGTTTCAAATTTTTCAAATTTTTCAGATTATAGCTAAAGTAAGTATACGGTATATACGGTATACCCCCCTATACTTAAACTTTGCTATGTCCTCATAGCACTAGATGTTACAAGTACATAGGTCCATTTAAATATAGTGAAATATACGGGAGCTAAGAGGGGCTCCCCCTATACTTAGGTTAGAAATAACCTAAGTATAAAGGCAAGGATAGATGAGTAGAGAATAATCACGGGGACTCGGGTCCCCCCTATACTTAGGATGAGATTAGCCAATGTATAAAGATGGGAATTGATGTTGGAAGGGACCCAAGGTGAACGAAGAAGAGGAATGGATTTACAAGTGAGTGGTTGAATCTTTGGAGATGAAATGGAGTGACTAAGGTTTTAGAGTTGTGTAGCAAACATGGCTCAATTCAAGCAAGCAAAACCCTTAGTTTCACCAACTCACACATGAAACCAACCGAAGTTGGTTTATTATCTTGTCAGTTCTATTGGTGATAAAGCATTAGATGTTTACGCGAAGAAAATGTGAAATGAAAATCAAGGCGTATGCGCGGGTGTTGCTCTCCCAAAACCAAATTTTACTCCATTTTGGTTGACTTGCAATTAACAGTCCCAATTTTATTTTAGAATTATCACTGAATTAAGGTTAGCACATCAATCAGGAAATCATCGTCTACCGTTCATTTCATCTTCCATTTATCCTAGGCGATCAAGCTAGGAAAACGAAACCGAGAGAAACATGTATTCGATAAAACTGCGATCTAGGCTAAGCGATAAAACATGCAGTGATTTGACAAAAACACGTGAAAACTTGAGTTGTTTTGAAAAAACAAAATCAATGTATGCAAGTCGGAAAAGCCGCACCTAATCATGCATCTATTAGCGGTGATTGATTTTCATTAATTTTAGCTAAGTGATGCGAGATTATGTGCGTCTAAATTTAAAGTGTGTCCTACCTACGAGCAAGCACGTAAAAGATAAAAAAATGGAATATGCTCAAAGAGTCACGTGCCTGATCCTAGGTCGACACTCAAGTGGGGACGATCCCCACACAACCACATTCGTTCGATTACAATCGCGAGTCTTCAATCGAAGACCGCTGTAAAAGACGAATTATTACAAGTCATGCAAACAAAAAATGCGAGACATTTTTTTTATTTGCTCCAAGCATGCTCCTGCGGCTCCTCGCAGCGGGAAGCGTACTGCTCCTCGCCTCCTTGATCCATCAAGGGTCCTGCCACAAGAACAATGGTTAGATATCAAATGAGAAAGAAAAATTTTCATGTGCAAAATATGTGATCATTTGACCTATAAAAAGGAACACTACATTAAACGAAAAAATCCAAAAAATATAAGAAATGAGTCGTGTCCCCGGCAACGGTGCCATTTGATGATCCGCAAAATCGGCCCTTTAAGAGAGTGTTTTTAGCACTCGGGATCATCATCGTAGTCGGGCCGATTTTGGTCATCAAAGAGACCATCTCATTGATATATGTCAGATAAGAATGCGATGGTCATTAATTTTTTTTTGCTTGGTAAGAAACCAAGGTCGAACTCAGGGACACGTGCTTCTCTCGTATTAATCGGATTTCTATTTATTTAACTAAGTGTTGAATAAGAGACAATATAGGTCAAATTATGCATGAAGGGCAAGGGGACACAACAATGCATTAAGAATAAACATGCAATTTTTTTATCATTTTTATCATGCAAATAAATGCCATGAGATGCGATGGAAATATTATGCCCGAAATGATCATTACTAAAGCCATAAAATGTACGAGTTGAACAGAATCAGATAATGAAGCAATTTTCATTTATATAGCAAGCATGCATGAGAAACAAGGAAATCAGGACACTTTATTGACCAATATAGAACATTACAGATCGAAGTGTCAAAGTGAGAATCTAAGCATGCCATAATAAAGATGACGAAAAGAGCTTCGAAATGAAACTGAAATCACCTAAATCGGACTTACGAGGCTCAAGATATGCAAGATCAAAGGCAAGGGCATAAATGAAAGAAAACATAAAAAGATATCTACAAACCAGTCCCTGGGAAGGACTAAAATGCAATAAAAGTAAGTGTAGGGCCTTCCCTGTAAATAAACCTTACGCGTGGGGGCATATTTGCAATTATTGAAACCCGTAAGGGTATGAGTGCAAATAACCCCAGCCGCGCAGGTGCTGCACCTGCTCAGGACCTGTTTGCAATTTTGACGAACTTCGTGGCGACTCTGTAAATAACCAAGGAAGCACGTGCCACGCACGCGCTATCTAGGCTCGGAAAGCAGCTCGGGCCTGGCAGAGGCTCGCTGCTGCTTCGGGTTGGCTCGGGATACACGAGCCTCCAGGCTTGGTGACGATGAGGCTAGGCGTGGGCTCAGGGACGGCCACGTGGATCAGGACCTGGATGTAATTTCCGGAAGGTACGAGGGCGCCGATGCAAAAAGCCCAGATCCCACGTGCCTGAGGCACGTGAGATCAGGCTCGGGTGGGGGCGAGGTTCGGCGCTGCTTCGGATGGCCGTTGCAGGTGGCTCGGGCCACGTGGTGGCTCGAGGTTGCCTCGAGCGAGGCTCGGTCCCACCGAGCCTCCGCGCTCCGGGACGGTCGACATGGCGCTTCCAGGACCGTTGGATCTCCACCGTGGGGCGAGATCTAACGGTGGCTGCTTCTCCTTCCTCCTCGATGGCTGGCGGCGCGATTGGGACTCCAGCGTGAGGCCTGGAGCTCCGCCGCGCCTTGCCATGCTCGGTGTAGCTCGGGGACGATCGCTGTAGGCCGGACGATGCAGGTCCGAGGTCGGAGAAGACGCAGGAGCACCTGGGAAGCTCGATCGATACTTGGTCGCCGGAGGCGGAGCTCTAGAACTCAGCTCCGCCCGAGGTCCGGCCAATGACGGATGTAAACCTGCAAAAGTGGTTAGCGGTGTGTGTATGTGTGCGATGCGAGGTGAATGGAGGACTGAGAGGGGCAGAGAAATGGAGTCCTTAGTGTGTTCTCCTCCGCCTCCGGCGGAGAAGAATGCCTGGGATGAGGGAGGTCGTGACGGAGGAAGGTGATGATCGGAGTAGCTGGCGTGAATGATGGAACGATGGCGGAGCTTGTGGATTCAACCATTAGGGTCGATGAGGGGATGATCTATCTACTTAATTAAGAGAAAATTAAAGAAAAATTCACCGAAGATCAGAGGACTTACCTGGCCGGAGATGGAGGTGTTGGCCCGGGCTGGGCATCGGAGAGGAAGCCCGGGTCGTCGCACGTACTAGCCGGCCGTGCCAGCGAGCTCGGGCGGGGCGTGGAGCCACCGCAGCGCCGCCTACAGGTCGGCGGGTCTCATCGGGGAAGAAAGTCGTCGTCGCTCGATCCGAGCTCCTCCCCCTGTCACAGGGAGGAGCTGGAGGGCTGGGCCTCTGCCCCTTGGTCGATAGACAAGGGTGAAGTGGGGCGGAGGCGTGGTATTTAATGGTGGTGATGGCGGAGTTGATGAGTGGAGTCGCGGGTTTAAAGGGCGCGCATGGGGCGACTGGAAATGGATCGAGTTTAGTGGAGATATGCGCGAGAATCATGGAGGAATGGGGAGCGTAGTGGGACGGTTAGGGAGAGGAGAGGTGGTGAGTTGAGGCGGCTAAAAATAGAAGGGCGGAGGTAGTCTGCGAGGCGTGGGGCTCGGGCGAAGCTTGCGGGAGGAGGAAGACGAGGCCCTGGCTGTTGGATCTTGTGATCCAATGGTCGGGAGCGTGGCGCTAAGAAGCGGCTTGGATTAGATCGCGGGTCGCGGGATCGGAGCGTCTGGAGCGTTCCACGTGTCGTGGTGAGGCAGCGGCGGTAGAGGACGAACGAGATGTGAAAGAGGCGTTTGATCGAAGGGTTGGGAACTTGGGTGATGTGAACGACCGAGATAGAGGATCTGGGGCGCTATCAAGCGGTCTATGATGCGCCACGTGGCGCGCTAAGCTTAAGGCGCGAATGAGTGGTGCGCATTGGAGGCGGAGAAAGATCAACAGCTGAGGATTGAGGCGCACGTGGAGAAGGCAGAACCGTTGGATCTGTAGGAGATCCAACGGCTTAGGAACGCGGGCGGGAAAGACAAAGAAGACCGGGCCACGTGGCTTACCCAGATTGGGCCACGTGGCCCAATCAGATTATTCATACTTTCCAGTTGATTTTTGAAGGGCTAGATGGCCGAATTTGAGAAAACTCAAAACATGAAAATTGTAGATCTCGATGAGATCTACAAGTTTCATTTTGACCAAAACTGGAGATGAGATAAAATGACGACCCGAAATATTTTTAAGGGTATTTTTAAGGCTAAAAATACCTCGGATTTTAGTTTTGCCATTTTTTTTGTGGTTTTTAATTTATCTAGGACTCTGTTAATTACAAGACTTTAGCTGGGAATTATTAACACTCAGCTTAAGCAAGGGGGTTAAAAATGAGAAATAAAGATGATGAAATCGAGTTTCATCAATAGGTAATGACTATATCCAATACAGTATCTAATAGACAAGGTGACATTTTTGTTAAAACGTATCAATTTCATTTTTGTTTTCTTAGGGGCCATTCGGTTCGGGAATAAGAAGGAATAATGATGGGGAATTAGGAGAATAAGAGTCTATCCTTTGTTCGGCCGGAGGATAAGAATAAGGAGAATAACGTGAAATAATATTGAATAATGGAGAATAAACGTACCATTGGGAACCGTGTCGAGAGGATAATTGACCCCTTATTACATGACTTATTCTCCTACCAAACAGGGCCTTAATGAATAATGCAACGAAGCATGGGAGTTTACAATAGTATATGCCTAAATAAGAGACATACATGGGCATTTTCTACGAGGAAGGTCCAAGAAATTTGAAAAAACACAGAGGATATAATAATGGCCAATTGTTTATTGATGGATCACGTGACCTATAGGATATCGAGGTGAATAACCCTTAAATGCGGACCACTCAGTATAACACCGTTCCGCAGGAACACGTGAACTCATTGGATCCTCTCTCCTCTCCCATTAATACAGAGCGAGGCCTTCACACTCCCCGCCCCTCTCCATAGGCTTTCTCCTCATTCCTACTCGCCGCCTCTCTCCCGGTCTCTCATGGCTTCGCAAGCTTCCTTCCTACTCCTACTACCATTGATCCTCTTTGCAGATGCAGCTGCTGGTGATCAAGCCCTTGACGGTAACAAACCTCCACCCATCTTGCTTCTCTGATCCAACCCTCCGTTGGTGGGTTATTTTTGTTGGTTTCTCTCATCTCGGTTCTCTGTCATATTCTTTGACGTGTTTTCTCATTTTTTCTGCGGTCTGCTCCTGTGAGAAGCCATTGTTACATACGATTTTTCCTCTCTCAGTCGCGGGGCTCTTTTCTTCCTACTAGTGGTGGGAATACTTTATGCGAGTGTTCATGGAAGCTAGTGGGAGATACTTAGAAAGAACGTGTTTCTAACTTTCAACTCAATACTTCTACTGAACATCCGTAATGAGATACCTTCTTTTGGTATAATGGTAGATCCATGTTTGTCTTCTTCCATGTGGCCTTCCTTGCAGAGATTATAAATAATCACTGATATCCATGTTTTTGTTCTTTATGTAGATCTTTTGAGATATTTTATTTTATTGGTTTTCTGAGCTCGAAAAAGCAGTCCATATGTTTGATGTCTGTTGTTTACTGCTAAAGTTAGAAAAACATTTAATTGTTACCTTTTTGTCAGATTCTGCTGTTGATCAAATGTTGTGTTTCGACCATTTTGTATGTTAATAGCTTGCTTGTTGCATTTAATGCGCCAAAAGTTTTTGTTGTTTGTGTAAGGATTGTCGTTGCCGACCCTACTTAACTTGGGAAAACGCTTTGTTGTTGTCCTTGTGTGTAAGGACTGTCGTTAATATTTGTAAAAATGGATGAATGGGTGGACCTTGAAATCCGACCCCATGAAGTAGATTATACAATGTTTATGCTCTGCACAAACATGAGCTAGTTTGTATACAGAAACACATTTGGCTTCCCAAAAAAACCATTGTTCCTGTCATCTTTTAATTACTGACCTTAGTTCTCTCCTCTGCTGAGCTGATTTTGCTTTTAGTCACGTAAAAGGGTCCGAATGTTTTCCTTCTTTCGGCTACTACATCATTATTTTTAGATATGGAACTTCGTAAATTTTGTTCTTGTTATTTGAGAAGCAGTATTGATCTTTGTTCATGAAAGATCTACTTTATTATTGCAGCTCTGCTTCCTTTTGTTTTGAGTTGATGGTTTTTACTTTGGGTTTGTTTCCTTTCACCTTTTTGTTAAACAAACTCAGTGAATTTATATTTTGGTTTTCTCCTTGAGTTTCTCGAATTTGTAACCTCTGATCTCCCTGCTCAGATAACCAGGGAAAAATGCAAAATCATACCATATTATCTGCTGGCTTACATGACTTTAGCGGATCCTAGTTTCAAACTTTTTAATAGATATACATATCCCATACTACAGTATATAAAATCCGATTGCCATTATGAAAATTTATCACAAAAAAGGATCAATTGTTGCAGATGCACTCTGTAATACAAATGCGAAAGATTTTAAACTGTAATCCTAATTGGCTGATACCTACAGGACTGTTGGCCAATGGCAACTTCGAGGAGAGTCCCCGCTCGTCCAAGCTTAACAAGACAGTCCTGCTAGGCCGCCATGCCCTTCCCAAATGGGCCATCCACGGCCTCGTCGAATACATCTCCGGTGGCCCTCAGCCCGGCGGTATGTACTTTGCGGTCCGGCATGGCGTTCACGCTGTGCGTCTCGGGAATGAGGCCTCCATTTCTCAGAACATCTCTGTCAAGCCGGGCGCCCTCTACTCCCTCACCTTTGGTGCATCCCGCACTTGCGCGCAGGACGAGGTCCTCCGTGTCTCTGTGCCGCCGGCATCCGGTGACCTTCCGCTGCAGACACTCTATGGGAGCGATGGTGGCGATGTTTACGCGTGGGGGTTCCGGACTTACACAGCGAACGTGACGGTGGTGTTCCATAATCCAGGAAGGCAGGAGGACCCTGCGTGCGGTCCTTTGCTGGATGCTGTAGCCATTAAGGAGCTTTTCCCACCTATGCCAACCAAAGGTACGTGAAAATTTTTGGTTAATCTTGTGAATTAGCACCTTTTCTGAAATGGGTTTATGATTTTGGAGTTTTTGCTGCATTTGGATGGTAAGAAAGCTCGGATCTTTGACTGCGAGAAATAAGATGCACTGTTTTGGTAGTATGGGTTCTTGCATTTCCACTACTTGTTGCCTCAAAATTTGTTCAAAAGAATTGTCTTAATCTGTTTATGTAGTAAGTGAGTTTAGTTCTGTAGTAAATCTACTCACCTGTCAATAATCTTCTGGATAATTGGAGTTTCCAAGGGAAGAAACAATTTTGATCCAAATTTTCTAGGTTTCTTCGATCGAGAACATGATCAACAAAACTTGATAAGATACAAAGCCAACATTTATATAGGTGACTTGATTCGTGCATATATAAATTCACGCATATTATAGCTAAGATCTATTGTAGATTATTTTTGGGGATCAGGTATAAGAATTTTAGTGAAAAGAGTTCAGATTTGTTTAAACTTATGGTATGAAGAATTTCCGTTCTTTCCGTTACGAATTGCAGGCAATCTAGTGAAGAACGGCGACTTCGAAGAAGGCCCTCACATCCTTGCTAACTCAACCTCAGGCGTCCTCCTTCCTCCTAAGCAAGAGGATGCCACCTCCCCCCTCCCCGGCTGGATCATCGAGTCCCTCAAGGCTGTTCGATACATCGACTCTGCGCACTTCTATGTCCCCCGCGGTCGTGCGGCCATCGAGCTTGTTGCAGGTCGTGAGAGTGCGGTCGCGCAGGTGATCCGCACTGCTGTAGATGCCACCTATAACCTGACGTTCCTCGTGGGCGATGGCAAGAACGCGTGCCATGGGTCCATGATGGTGGAGGCTTTCGCTGGGAGGGAGGCGCTGAAGGTGCCATTTACGTCAAGCGGGAAAGGAGAGTTCAAACCAGTGAGTCTGAGGTTCAAGGCGACGGGACAGAGGACGAGGATCACCTTCTTCAGCACCTTCTACCACACGAAGGTGGGTGATGCGGCGCTGTGTGGGCCTGTCGTCGATGAGGTGAGGGTCTACCGTGTGCCCGCCTGAGATCGCGGTTGTGGCCTGAGAGGACTTTGCTGTCTTCAGCTGTTGTCTGTTTCGATGGAGTGTTGTTTTTCAAGCTTAGTTTTAAGTGCAATGTATGGGGAAGGTGAACCTTTGTTGCAAACGGTGAAGATACTACTGGTTTTATTGCAAGATCGAATTGTTGCGTAAGGATGTTGGCGGTCCTTGAGAACATGGCAGTGTTGCTTTGCAATCTCACCAAATCCCATTTTAATCGATTCTGCACACACACCCAGCACACAACACGCACGACCATTTTAAGTGCAATGTAAAATCTTTTTTGGGGGGTGTTGTGCAATTTTTTTTTAAATATTTAGCTATAGAAAATAAAATACAATGATTATGGGTGTTTTATAAAATTTTATACTACTAAATAACATAATAAATTAAAATATTTGCATAAGGTGTATTATATAAATATACAAAATAAACTAATAATAGAAAACGAAACGATTGAACTTTTGAAACGGAATGATCATTCAAAGAAAAAAAATTAATTAAAAGGATAAATAGAGAATTGAGTTGACTGAGTCCAAGTTTATAAACGACATTTATTATTCTCTTTCCCAATTACGGTCGTATCTCTATTATTCCATAAATTTATGCACTGCATTCATGTCTTTTTAATCCTCATCTCATTGAGCACTTTTACTCTAGATGACACAGCTTAACCTTACCATTCTTTACATTACTCCTTATCATTCAATTCCCTTGTGTCGAGAGCGCTTGCATCGATTTGCAAAGTTTGACTATTAAGCCGTCGACGAGTTGTATTCGATAAGGGTCAACGTTGGAAACATTTATCTCGATAAATTCTCTCACACTTTCTCCTTTTTAAACTACCGGTTAGAGTAGACGTTGACGTTGTAACTTTTAATTACGTTACACATTTACAAGGTGTCATGCTATAAAAATATTTGAAACTTCGAATCGTCTATATACTCGTGTTTTTCCTACAATGCGATTTCTTCGTTGTGCGTGTATGAATGTCCAACTTTTTTAAAAAAGTTGAATTATAAATCTTGTATCTTTCCTCGCCGTATATCAAGAAACTAAATGTTTATTTTTTCAAGCTTCTAGAAACAAAAGTATTTACGATTAATGAATTATATAATTTACATTAGATATTCTTTCATTTCAAACTCCCATTACATGATGGTGATATCCTATTAAGTAGATTTAATATATATATATATATATTAAAATAATGACAATTGTTGGATCCTATACTTATATCTATAAGATTGCAAAATAAAGACTTATTGAATATTAGCCTTTGAGTAGATTTTAGTGTATCATTGATGATATTTTGATAAAACTCAAATGATCAATATATATTATGCCCTTAAAAAAATTTTGACGATTTGGGATCGGTTTGTGAGATTATGATTTAGGATGGGGTGTGTATTGAGAAGCACTTCTTTCTTTAGGTGGCTCTTGATTTCATGTACGGAGAGCCATACATATCGATATACAATGGTTTCTTATTAAGGTATATACATTAACTTATGTGACATACCATTGTTATTTATACCCCACATTAGATTTTATTAATCATTGAAATGTTACTTTTATTTTGTCTCATTAAAATGCTTTAGTTATAATTATGTGTTAAATCTAGGTAGTTAGATGTTAATTTGATATTTGGTTATAATGTCCATCTACGGATTAGTTGTTAAATGTTAAAGAGATAAATACATCATTGTCTTTTGATATATAGGTTAATTTGTTTTAATTTTTTATGTCCTAGTATTTTATTAAAAATCAATTATTGATTTTGACACCATTATTGTGTGGGAGTAGACATTGTTTATTGTTAGTCCATTGGAGACTTAGACCTGGCCGGGTGCTGCGCGGATGGTTAATTCCGCCAATTGACCATTGTAGACAGGTAATTCTACACTTCCCCAAACAATTTTCCGCTACGACAGTTGACTCAGTACTAATGTCCATTGCATTAGGGTTTGGATAAGAGACCTCGTATTGCTAATTGTTTTAATTTTTGATTTAAGGGAACGAGGTGGCTCCTATCCAAGCTCGGGATGCCCGGTGTCGGTAGATGGTATTGATTTATATTGATATGGATATTGACATTATGGTCACAAAAATTGTGATATTCGAGAAAAGTTATTGAATTGTTATTGTTATCTCATGATGATTTGCATAATTGAAAGTCTTGTATAGTTCACTGGTTTATTGATTTATATACCTTATTATATGGAATTGTCATCATATAATTCTTTACTACTCATGGTATATGGATATTGATGGTATGTCTCGTAAATTATTGGTGCATACTTAGTCAAATTCATTTGACTAATATTGACTTACAACCTTACAGCTTAATGGAGGATGAGGTTGGGTTGCTCAGCTAAATTAAGTAGCCATTGCTTTATTTTAGCTTTTAAATCATTATTGTACGATTGGACTTATTTAATTTTATTTTGTAGTTCAGACTTGATGACTCTTTTATTTATTGGTTAATTTCCTTTATTCTTCCATTATGTATGGCACTCTGAAGTTATTTATAGATTATTGAGATTTCGTCTCACTCCTGGACTCAGAAGAAAAAAATTCATTGTCTTGGGATGCATCTGCATTTTCCCCCATGTTTCGATGTCTGAGACATGACAACGTGGTATCAGAGCCAAATGGAAGATTAGAGGAATTTTATCCAATTTTAGGATGATCTATTGTATTTATAGTTAAGTTTTGAGATAGTTGACTGAAGGATCATTACTAATTGTAGATGTTGACCGTCTCGAACCGTAAGCAGAGTCGCCGCTCCCATGATTTGGCAGCACAAAATGTCAAGTTTATGAAGACGGTTGAGGAGCTCTCCCAACTAATTCGTGATCAAGCTGATCACCACCAGAGTATGGACAAGGATCAGAGACATCACGAGAGGCGTCTTGATAGAGAAAGGTGACTTCGTGAGGAGCGTCAGGATGAAGTCACCTTTGAAAAATTCTTAAAGGTGAACCCTCCTAGCTTTGAAGGTGTAATGGATGTTGAAGTTGCAGATCGATGGTTGGAGGCGATAGAAAAGTTGTTTGATGCAATCAGATGTCTGGATCATAGTAAGGTCTCTTTTGCTACCCATCAACTAAAAGGTCCTGTTAAGGACTGGTGGATCAGTTGCCAGTTGTGGAAATTTGAAAAAGGAGATATCATTATGTGGGATGAGTTTGTTAAACTTTTCAGAGAGCAGGTGATGAATCCCCATTCATCACTCTTTATTATTTTATTTTAGCTAATTATCTTGGCAATGCATCATGTAAATAGGTGTAAATACAATAACTTAGCAATAAGCATGCACGTGTTACTATATCAAAATTAGCATGTATTTGTGCAAAAAAATAAAAGAATATAAAGAATAAAAAGAAAAAGAAGAAAGTATTTAGAATAAATACTGAGTGACCCGAACCCCAAGAGAGGGCCAAGCATTGGCCTGATCGCCATATAAAATAAGTAGAGAGAGATAGGGTCATTCCACCATATATATATGTATTATATGTGTATATAATTTATTTTTATAAAAATAAAAATACAAAAATATGTTTTTACTTCTTTGTATATATTTCTAAAAGTAAAATAAAAAATAGAATAATAATATAAAAATAGAATAAAATTCTCTCTCTTACTTGTACATAATACATGTATAATTATTTATTTATTTATTTTATACTTGTAAATAAATAATAAAATAAAACAAAAAATGCTTTATACTCTAAAAATATGTTGTAATAGAAAATTGGGGTATTTTTGTAAAAATAATAAAATAAAAAAACTGTACAAAATACATAGGTATTTTATAACTATATATAATACATTATACTGTATATACAATAATTTTTTCATAAAAATAAATAAAAATCACAGAAAAATAGTTCGAAAAATTACATATATTTTTCATTTTATACACTTTTTAATTTAAAATCATTTACTATTTTTTATTGAACTTACAAAAATTTTTGTAAATTTTATTTTCTGATTGGTCCACGGAGGAACGTTGACTCGGGTCAACTCCTCTTCCAGGGCTTGACCCGACCCGACTGTTCCACTAGACCCACTTCTCCCATTTATCCCGGTCGGATCATGCACCCGTTTGCCCTGATTTTCTGACCGCGCCTTCCCCATGGATCCAAGATCCTCACGGATCCCTAGGGAAGCGTGGATCCCTCTCGGATTGCGTGCCCTGGCCCGGTTTCTCCAGCTACCTGGGAAGCTCTATAAATTGTTCATTCGCCTCCCCAGCTCCCTAGCTCGCGCCACACCCCTTCTTTGATACCCTAGAATCCTTCCTCGTAGTGACAGCCGTCGGAGGACACCTTCGGCGGTCGAGTTGGTGCCGTGTAGCCGCAACTCACCCTTCGTGGCCGGAGACCCGCTGCGAGAAGCCTCCTTCGCCTGCCGCAGCTTGGTCGAGGCCACAACCCCGCCGTCCACTCTACCTGGAGCATAGGATCGTGTTCAGACCCTCAGGTATCCCTCTAATATTTCCTAGCTCCGTCGTTTATCAATCTTTCATCTGTGCGCCATCGTAGCTCCGCCAGCTCCGACCAGCCGGTCGGAGCTTCGTCACCCTCAGTCATCTGCTCCGATCAACCCACACGTTCGTCCACCACCTTCCGTTACCGTTGGATGAGGAACATATTACCAGATTCCATCCTAGTCGTCCAGCATTGCAGCCTTTCGATCGTTGATCTGATGTCACTTGACAAATCTGCGCCACACGTAGGGAACATTCCCTGACCGTCTGATCGGCCGTTGCAGAGGAGCAGAGCTGCATGATCGAGCCCCTACCAGCAGCTGACGCGTAGCTCCTGATACTATGTTGGATTTTTGGTAATTTTTTGGCGTGTTTTGATTTCATTTGATATTTTCTAAAATTTTAAAACCTTAAAAAGTGTCTCTGTTTATTTTGGAAAATAAATTAAAAATATAAAAATTCCTTTAAAATTTTCAAAAAAAATTTTGATTGTTTATTTTGTCTTGCTTGAATTTCAGTGTGATTTTTGTTCCATTATCTTTTATAAAACCCCTAAAAATTGAAAAAGACTAAAAATCTTATAAAAATTATTACAAATTCATAAAAAATCAAAAAAATATGTTTTCAGTTCCTGTAGGTAGCTCGGATTTTATAGTTTCACATAAAATTACTGTTAGGAATTTATAACATTTTAACTAATTTTTATTTACCTTTATATCCAGGCTGTACATTGCTTATTGTTTTTGGTCTTCTTTTATTTTTAGAAAATAAATAAAAATTAGAAAAACATCATAAAATTTACAAAAGCATCTGAATATTCTAAAAACAAAAAAATATTTTTGTTTCGAATTTTTGAGTTATTTGCCCCTTTAAATAATTGCTTGAGTTTTACTTTTGACTATTTTCTTTATTCTTTTTCTTATCAGAAAATCATGAAAAAATAAAAAAAATAAAAAAACCACCAAAATTTCTTTATTTTCTTGATTACCTGACTACTTTGTAGATTTTTCATTCCGTGCTCCTTGTGTTCGACCCTGGTAGCTATACCGGGTTAAATAACTAGCAAGACTGCTTGCCTCGTTTTTCGTGTTTGATTTCTTTCGTTGGTGGTCTGATTTTTCTTGATTGAGCCACGCTTCGTCAATTGGGTCGCAACGATCTTGATCTGATTTTCTGATACTTAACCCTGATTGCCTGAGTGCTCATCAGAATGGCACCGTTGCCGGGGAGCACGGTTTAGTAGTCGATTTTCCATTTTTCGATTTTGTTTCTATTTTCTTCTTCTTTTTATTTTTATTTATCTGTTTTCATTTATTTTTATTTTTATTTTGTTTTTATTTCTTTTTCTTTGTTTTTATTCTCATTTTTATATTTCCTTTTATTTTATAAATAAGATCTGACCAGTTCTGTTCTTTCTTTCTTGCGAGGGCTCGTCGAGCGAGGGCAACTTTCTTAGGAGCGCCGAGGCACCCGAGTGAAGCAGAGGCGACTCGTTTCTGCATCGAGCCGTAGGAGAGCGTAGGAGAGGAGGAGCATGATCCTTGGAGGAGTTTTACCTTCATTTTTATTTTCACTTTCATTATTATTATAATAATACATGACTCAGACTTGGACTTGGCAGATTATCGGGGTCTATTTTGTCGAGCACCGGTGTGCTCAGGGGACCTCACCGCGGTTTTTACACCGTTTTTGTTTTCTTTGAATTTTCTTTTATTTTTGGTTCTCGATAATTTTGGCCCATAAACTTAGGATTTTTATTGTCTGTGACCTAATTGATTAAGGCCCCAACCCTAATTGCTTATCTGCACCTATAGATCGCTAAGTGGACCTAATTAATTAACTCACCAAAGAAAAAGCTAATTTGGTCACATGAGGGGTCATGTGTCGCTAGAGGCCGTATACAGCATTGGCAGGATCTGTTGTGGTGGACACCGATCGACATCAGAGACCGGACCCCGACCTCTCTTGTTGACCCATTAGCTATTGTGCTTCTCGAGTAGAAATTTTCTGTCTAAGGCCAATTTCTTCTTGCATCATTTAGGTAGTTTTAATTCAGTCTTTATTTTATGCACGGATCACCCTGCATGTAGAGCGCTGGCGTCAGGTACACATTTCTGACTTTGCATGCATCATAGTGTTTGACCACGCATCGGCTTTTTCGACTTCTCCCCATGTTTTGGACTTAAAATAATCAGGAGAATCAGAAAATTCGTTAGGCGTTGTTTGCTTGAAAAGTATCTAAAAAGGAAAACTATAAAATTGGGACTGCTAAACACATTTGACCCTAAAAGAACCTCATTGAAAAACTTATCTTGGGAGAGAAATTCCCTCATTGTCTGGTTTGGATGAGCGAGAGAGTGACCCGCACACTAGGCTAGATCCATATCCGACCTCTTTTCAGACTACTGGTTTCAGGTTATTCGTTCTCCAGTGAGGATCGCTTCGGTTTCCGGTAAAGCAGGCCACGATATCCTTAGCAGAGTGAGTTGATCGGGTAGCCGGTAAATGGTCCACAACTTGTACTGGATGGGAAAGATCTAACCTTGAGATCGGGACAGTATCCTGAGAGTGTTGGATTCCTAACAGCTCGCTTAATCGCTCTGATAGACTGACTGATCACCTAAATAAAATTGACAAGATAAAAGACCGAACCTTTACAGTCATCAACTCTGCGTGAGTAGGTGAATTGGGGGTTTGTTTGCCCGATCTTGTGTGTTTTCCAGATCTCATCCTCCTTCCCTCTCCATATCACGATGATGGGCCTGAGGTCCCTTAGGCAACCTTTGATTGCACTTCTTTCGAGCACTCTGGTCCACTCATCTAGGTTGGTTCGTGAGAGCCTAGACCCGCTCTCCGAATCCAAGTTTGACTCCACCCTGTTCCCCATCGACAACCCTTCTACCAGTCCTGAGGTGCCCGAGCAGAAACAATAGCAGATGTTTGATCATTTGACGACACCTGAGTTTGGGTCTTTTGCCTTTGTAGAGACCATGGCCAGCAACGAGGAGCGCATTGATGGACCCAACCAGACCCACACCTACGTACTTGATCAAGGTGCCATCAACAACACCATGTTAGCCTCCCTGGAGACCATGCAACATCATATTAGAGACCAGGGGGCTTTCATGACCGATATGCGTAGGGAGATGGCGTAGATGTGAGCAGACAGAGAGAAGCAGAACAGAGCCGGTGGAGGAGGAGACATTCTTGAGGGAGGAGAGCCAGATGAGCCAGTGCAGCCAGCAGCACCTGCACGCCCGATGAGAGAGTTGCACAACCCTGATGCGACTCTAACACATCGATGGATTTAGCTGCCATCCATTCTTGGAGATTTTAAACTCCCAACTCAGACCATCTAGCTACTGCCCAGATTTCACGAGCTTGTCACCAAGGAGCCGCACCTCCATTTCCAAGAGTTTGAGATGATCTATAGCACGATCCATGATCACCTCAAGATGATGGCGTTTCCATTCTCCCTCGTAGACAGAGCAGCCTATTAGCTGAAGCACCTAGGGAGATACATCACATCATGGGAATAGCTCCGGAATGATTACTTGAATAAGTACTACCAACTCGGTCGAACGAATACAGCATGAGCCCTCATCAATAACTTCTCCATGCTTCCCAACGAGCAATTCCATGAGACATGGGACAAATTCAGAGAGCTCATTGACCGATGTCCTCATCACGACATATCCAAGCCCAACCTTGTTCAGAGTTTCTTCTGTGGACTTACACCGGAGTTGCAGGGGCTAGTGAACGCATCTTGTGGGGGGTTCCTATTTTGCCAAGGATGAGCATCAGGTATGGGCCATCTACAAGGAGATGGCAGAGAACTATACAGTCATGTCCCAGACCCGCCTCTGCATAAGGGGAAGTCCACACCACATGTCGTGTCCTATCAGAGGATATCATGGGTCGATGCAGGTCCTTCCACATCTTCAGCAGCCGCAATACAGGTAGAGTCGTCAGCTGCTGATATGGGTATCATCAGCGAGAATCTAGACCGCATCGAGCTCATTGAGAAGAAGCAGTTCCAGGGGAATGTCTCAGATAGATCAGATGGCACAGACTCTGAGTGACTTGAAGACCCATATCACGTGTCTCCAGAAGGCACAGACGGCTTCTTAGCCCCGTCTCAGGTCACAAGCTGTCCCTAGTAGCAACAACTCGACCCAGCCCTCTGCCCACTACAGACAGGTGCACCACATTCAGGCGAAGCCGTTCAAGCAGCAGCATCAGTATGTACAACTACCACCATCTCCAGACACTCAGATGGTGGTCTACCAGCCAGATTAACCCCTGGCAGTCCTTCCCCTACCCACTTACGAGTATGAGCTGTTGGTGGAAGTCAACAGGATTTTGTACGACCGACCTCAGCCTGGGATCTGCCGAGACCATCCCGGATTCCATTGGTCGACCGAAGGTGCCTCTTCCCAACAATAGCCTCCAGTTCAGGGTGGCCAGTACAACCAGCAACAGCAGCAACCCCAGTTCCCACAGCCACAGCCACACTTCCAGCAGGGTCCTCGTCCCTATCACCAGGGACAACCGTGGAGGCAGCAGCAGCAGCCTCAACAGTATTCTCACCAGTATCCCCCTCATCCTTCTCAGCAGCAGTAGCCTCACTTCCAGAGAGGCCACCCGTCTGGTTCTCATGGGCCAGCCTATGAGAACCTAGCATTTGATGATTTAGCCCGCCTTATCTCCAAGCAGCAGGCCACTTTCAAACGGGAGATGGATGAGTTACATCAGGAGATGAGGGAGATCGTGAAGGGTAAGGCCTCCATACCTGCTCAGATTGAGTTGAATCCGAACAACCTGAAGAGGAAGTCTAAGCAGGTAGAGTTTACAGAGGTTACCACTCCTAGTGATTCATTGGGTAATATTACTGCATATACATTTGATGCTGACTTTGTTACACTTAGGAGCGGTAGGATGCCAGCCGGCGGCGCCTCGTCCGAGCGACGACACCATGATGACTCAGGAGCACCAGACGAGGAGGAGAGCGGTGTTGATGCCGTTCATGATGATGTTGATGATGGTGTGTTGATGCTACCTAGGATGTAGATCCAACTGACGGTACTGAGGCCGTCGCTTCACCAGATGTAGGAGGTGGTGCTGATGCCACCAGATATAATGATGCTGAGCCAGAGTACGGTGCTGATGCCGCATGTCCAGATGCCACGGGTGGTACTGAGGCTACCCATTCTATTCCTGTTGCATTTTCGTTTGCTTCTGTATCTCAGGACTATTTAGAAAAATCCAAAAAAAATAAAAAGGAAAGGGTTCTGTATTTGTGAGTCCATCTGCAATGCTTGGAGATATGTGTATGGATTCTGTTTCGTCTCAATAGCAGGGACCCATTCCTAGCCCTCCATCTGAGGAGGGCCCAACCATCCCCTTCCCTCAAGTACTCTGCTTGGCTAAGGGGAATAAAAAAGAAAATCCGAAAAAATCCCATAAGTTAGAGTTCAGCTAGCAGATAATAGATAAATTTCAGATCCAACTGACTCTACAGGATGCCATCGAGCACATCCCTCTCTTCTAGAGGAACATTAGAGAGAATACCACCATTCACAATAAGAAGAGGAACCATCATGCAGAGATCCATGTGCTCACTCGTGCCACCTGCTTCGCCATTCAGAACCGTCTACCAGCCAAGAGGCCAGATGGAGGACCCCCTATGTCAGATGTCATATCCATGAGCAGAGGTTTGATCGGACTCTATTAGACAGCGATTCTTCCATCAACCGACTTCCGGTAGCCTTACTCGACCGATTCGAGTTTGGCCCTCTTCGACAAAGTAGGGCAGTCCTTCAGTTTGATGATAGATCTGTCAAGAGGACGAAGGGGTTGCTGAAGGTCGTGGTCGTCACAATTCAGGGCATGAAATTCCCTGTAGACTTGGTTGTGTTGGACATGGAGATTCCTGAGTATGTGACCGATACCCTCGTCATTCTAGGACGTCCGTTCTTGGCCACAATCAAGGCAGTATCCGATCGTGATAGCGGGAAGGTGTACTTTCGTGTCGAGGGCGAGAGTATACAAATAGAGATGATCGATGAGACTAGAGTGTGAGATTCAGCCTGCTCAGAGCAACTCAGTGATTTAGAGCAGATGACAGAGGCAGAGCGAGATGTCCACCAGGAGTGCGATTTTGTGATCACAGATGATGAAGCCGCTTGGGCAAATCCCATTTCACGAGCCATCCTCTCACATTTAGATCTCACATATCCTCAGATTCCAGCAGAGGAGAGCTTGGAGAGCACATTCCTGGCTGAGGACACATTCGAGGCTGTAGACCGCGTTCAGGATAGTGGGTAGTTGATATTTCTCTTGATTCAGATTCAGATCCCTCAGAGTCAGATATTAATTGAGCAGATTTTGATGTGTTGATTCCATGTCAGATTCCTATAGAGCCAGCAACTAGGGTGGAGACTGATCCAATACAGAGTACAGATACACCAACAGAGCAGTCTTCACCAGATTTTCATGACCAGCGAGAGTTCTCCCATGCAGATTTGGTTGCTTTCACTCAGACTTTTCAGAGGCAAGATTTTCTAGCTCCCAGTTGCCTAGAGCTAAAGCCCTTGCCGCAGTCGCTGAAATATAGATTCCTTGCGGGTGAGCATGAGATGCACCCAATCATTATCTCAACAGACTTGACTGGAGAGCAAGAATCTCGTTTGATGGAGGTTCTTTAAAAGAACTACAAGGTGATAGGATGGGGTGTAGATGATCTCTAGGGGATAAGTCCAGCCATGTGCTCCCACCATATCTATCTCGAAGAGGACGCCAAGCCATCGCGTGAGTTCCAGCGATGGCTGAACCGAAACCTTCGAGAGGTTGTCATGAAGGAAATCTCAAAATGGTGGAGCGCAGATTTTATCTACCCCATCTCCGACTCCAAGTGGGTTGGTCCATTACATGTGGTGCCCAAGAAGATGGGCATCACTACTGTTGTGAGTGAGTCTGAAGAGGAGATCGCTACCGGGTACCCACTTCTTGGAGGGTCTGTGTGGACTAAAGACGATTGAACCAGGCCACCAAGAAGGATCATTTCCCGCTGCCTTTTATTGATCAAATTATAGAGAGGCTAGCTGGGAAGAGTCACTACTGTTTCCTTGACGTGTACTCCGGCTATAACCAGGTGGCCATTGCGCCCGAAGATCAGGACAAGACTATGTTCACCTATCCATTTGGGACATATGCTTTCAAACGGATGCCCTTTGGTCTATGTAACGCCCCGGCGACATTCCAAAGGTGCATGTTGTCCATATTCTCGGACATGGTGGGTGAGTGCTTGGAGGTCTTCATGGACAACATTTCGGTCTATGGCGATGGGTTTGATGCTTGTCTTGGCTGCCTAGACCGCGTCCTTCAGCGATGCATCAAGGTCCATCTTGTATTATCCTAGGAGAAGAGTCACTTTATGGTGACTCAAGGGACGGTGCTTGGTCATATCATCTCCAACAGGGGCATGGAGGTTGATCCGACCAAGGTGGATATCATCAGGAAACTCAATCCACCGTCCAACCTGCGACAGTTACGGTCTTTTCTGGGGCACGTCGGTTTCTACCGACGATTCATTCATGATTTTAGCAGAATCACCCGACCGTTGACTGATTTACTATCCAAAGACACTGAGTTCATTGTAGATGATAAGTTTCTTGCGTCATTTGAGACTCTCAAGAGTCTAGTTGTTGAGGCTCCTGTCCTTCAGCCGCCTGATTGGTCTCTCCCATTCGAGATCATGACGGATGCTTCCGATTTTGCCGTAGGGGACATGCTGGGACAAAGGAGTGATGGAGTACCATTTGCCATTCACTACGCTAGCTGTACATTGGATGCCACGCAGCGGAACTACACCATCACTGAGAAGGAGATGCTAGTCGTAGTCTTTGCCCTAGATAAGTTTAGATCATACATCATTGGATCAAAGGTGACTATCTTTACAAATCACACCGCCATCAGGTACCTCATGACAAAGAAGGATTCCAAAGCGAGACTGACTAGATGGATCCTTATACTTCAGGAGTTTGATAGTGAGATTAAGGAAAAGCCTGGAGTCAAGAATGTGGTGGCAGATCATCTCTCCCAATTAGAGCATCTTGAGGAATCTGAGCAGATTTATCCTATTTATGAGACCTTCCCATATGGGGCGATCCTTGATATCGCCTCGCTCCCGTGGTACGCTGACATTGTAAACTATCTTGTTTCCAAGAAAGTTCCACAAGGTTGGCCCAAGCAGCGACTTGAGACCTTCCTTGCGAAGGCCAAGTTCTACGATTGGGAGGATCCCATCCTATATCATGAAGGAGGGGATAGCGTCTGGCATCGATGCATTCCACAGGAGGACCACCATAGCGTCCTCACATACTGCCACAAGCTTGAGGCAGAAGGACATCACTCTGGGAGGAGAACGGCACAGAAAGTACTCCAATCTGGCCTATGGTGGCCTACCCTCTTCAAGGATTCTGATGAATTCGTGAAGAGGTGTACTGACTGCCAGAGGATGGGCACTTGTGGACAACATGATATGATGCCGATGCAGCCCATTCACTTCTATGAGGTTTTTGACGCATGAGGTATCGATTTCATGGGTACATTCCCTAAGAGTCAGGGATTTGAGTACATTCTGTTGGCCGTTGATTATGTTAGTCGTTGGGTTGAGGCCATCCTCGCTCGAACTACAGATGCTAGGACTGTATGCAGATTTTTGAGGAAGAATATCATTTCACAGTTCGGGGTGCCTAGAGTTTTGATATCTGACGGGGGGTCTCATTTCGTCAACGACAAGGTAAAGGCCCTTGCTAGCGAGTTCGAAACAGACCATCGAGTAGCCACACCATATCATCCTCAGACCAATGGTCTAGCTGAAGTGTCGATAGGGAGATCAAGACTATATTGTAGAAGGTAGTCTACCCTGACCGAAAGGATTGGTCACAACTTTTGGACTCGGTCTTATGGGCATATTGAACTTCGTTCAAGACTCCTTTGGGTACATCTCCCTTTCGCCTTGTTTATGGCAAGCCCTGCCATTTACCTGTTGAGATTAGGCATAAGTCACTTTGAGCTGTCATAGACATATTATTGGATCCGGTGAGTGTAGGAGATCAGAGGAAGGCAGAGTTGGCATCCCTGGAGGAGCTTAGAGATTCAGCCTTTTTGAGCAGCCTACAATACCAGGAGAGAGTGAAGGAGTGGCATGATTCTCATATCAGCCACAAGCAGTTTGAGCCAGATCAGAGGGTATGGTTGTTCGGTGCTAGGATTAGATTATTTCCAGGGAAGTTACAGAGCAAATGGAAGGGACCTTACCTGGTCCCAAAGGTACATGACAATGGGAGCATTGACATATTTGAAATGTCATGTGATTCAACCTTTAGTGTTAACGAGAAGTAGCTCAAACCAAATCTAGATCATGAGCCACTGGTCGTTGACGTCGCCCCTATTCATTTTGTGTGAGATGTGGTCTTTGATTCACATCTATTGCATCTCATGCCTGATTATCACTGTCTTCCACCTTGTATAGATCCAGATGTCCATATCATACCATTCTTCAGTCCAAAACCCCATTTGCATCCTGTGATTATGTTATACTTAGGGTGTACCTTACCCTAAGTATGGGGGGGTGTCTGACTTTTGATTTCTCTTTTGATTCTTTTTACCTCTATTTTGCTGCCTATACTTAGGGATATTTTACCCTAAGTATAGGGGAGGTAGACCCTGTACATTCTCCCACTCGGATTTCCCTTTATGTACAATCTGCTATACTTAGGATTATTTGATCCTAAGTATAGGGGTAATCACCGAGATCCTTTCATTCTATTCTTTAATTTGTCATTGTAGTATAGCATTCCTTTTCACGTCCCTATACTAAGCACGAGTTATGTCTTCTTCATCGCTCTTGATCCACTCTGAGGACATCGTTCAAGCTAAGTATAGGGGGCGTCGTATATATTTCATATATACTTTAGCCATAACTCGTACTTTGTGTGAGTGTGTTAATAAAAATGGCTAAAATCCTTTATCTAAAAACCATAAAAATTAAATTTTTTTATTGTACATAAAATTCTTTCTTGCACATACATAGCTATTTGTATTTTTTGTACAAATGTTTGTAAAAATGTTTTGTGTGTAAAAAGTTTTTAAATATTTTGGTATCAAAATTATGTATATAGTACAAACCTTTTTGTAAAATGTTTGAAAAACAAAAAGTTTACGAAAACCCTTGTGTAAATGTGTATAAATAGTTTGCAAAACTTTTGCATTCATGCATTCATTCATTCAAACATTTTTCAAAAATTTTGTATATTTTTAAAAATCTGCGTAAAAAGATTTTTGTATATACTTGTACAGTTTTTCTGAATCATAGTTGACATTAGACTAGTCTGGAAATAAATTGGAAAATGAAGCTTGGTTAAGACCTTAATCCACCTAATTTTCAGAGGAATCTTATAGGGCTTAGGGTTAAGACTTTTCAGGTCCATTTGTGACTTAATTCTTTGAGTCCACTAGGCTATGATCACATGTCATCTTGATGAGACTAAGTAGAACACTTAACAACGCACACATGACTCTCATAGACAATGGCTTTATTTGCACCAACACCTTACACATAGCTCTTTACGGATGAGGTGGTGAGGAGGCAGTCTTCTTTGGCTTGGGGTAGCATACGAGGGTAGTACTTCTAGGCAGAACCTCTCGTCTTATTTTAGCGAAGGAAGTGCATCTCAACTTGTTCTGGTTGCATTGAGGTCTAAAGACAGAAATTGTGGGTTGCAATAATGCTTCAAAAGAGGGATAATCTACTGGCTCAAAAGGAAAAACTCCTTATGTATATATGTTGCATCATGTAGATATGTTGTACATATGTACATCGAAAAAAAATATGCAAAAGAAAGAAAAACTCCAAAAAAAGTGGTGGGTCTGATAGAAAATGAAATACCCACTGGAGTGTATATAGCCAAATAAAGCAAAGCTTATGTTACTCATTCTCATCTCTTGAAGCTTGCAGCAGGGAGACTTAGGCATTAGAGTTACCTTGTTGAGGGGGGATGTTACTTTGCCATTTCTGAGGTGGGGAGCTACACATCACAAGAAAAGATTCATGGTCATTAGAGTTTGTGTATGTAGACTTGTTCTGATCTGGATCATTGAGGAGTCTTGACCATAGATTGGTGGAACTTAGAGGTCGTTGAGTTTTAAACCTAAGTCCAAATAAGGTTCCGACAAACTAATAATCCAAAGGTCTGACTGAGCTCCATACTTCACTTTAATGAAGACAAGTTTAATAATCAATCTTGATTCTACGTCTTTTTCGTTTTCTTTGCCTTTTTCTTTCCACTTCTTTTTCAAATAAGTGTTTGCTAAGGGACTAGCAAAGGTAAAGTATAGGGGGGGGTGATGAATCCCCATTCATCACTCTTTATTCTTTTATTTTAGCTAATTATCTTGGCAAAGCATCATGTAAATAGGTGTAAATACAATAACTTAACAATAGGCATGTAAGTGTTAGTATATCATAATTAGCATGTATTTGTGCAAAAATAAAAGAATAAAGAATAAAAATAAAATAGAATGAGTATTTAGAATAAATACTGAGTGACCCAAACCCCAAGAGAGGGCCAAGCATTGGCCTGATCATCAAATAAAATAAGTAGAGAGAGATAGGGCCATTCCACCATATATATATATATATGTATTATATGTGTACATAATTTATTTTTACAAAAATAAAAATACAAAAATATGTTTTTACTTCCTTGTATATATTTCCAAAAGTAAAATGAAAATCAGAATAATAAAATAAAAATAGAATAAAATTCTCTCTCTTACTTGTACATAATACATGTATAATTGTTTTTTCCCTATTTATTTTATACTTGTAAATAAATAATAAAACAAAACAAAAATTGTTTTATACTCCAAAAATTATGTTGTATTAAAATAAAATAGAAAATTGGGGTATTTTTGTAAAAATAATAAAATAAAAATAATTGTACAAAATACATAGGTATTTTATACCTATATATAATACATTATACTGTATATATAATAATTTTTTCATAAAAATAAATAAAAATCACAGAAAAATAGTTTGAAAAATAACAAATATTTTTCATTTTATACACTTTTTAATTTAAAATCATTTACTATTTTTAATTGAATTTATAATTATTTTTGTAAATTCTATTTTCTGATTGGTCCACAGAGGAACGTTGACTCGGGTCAAACCCCTCTTCCAGGGCTTGACCTAACCCGACTGTTCTGTCGGACCCACTTCTCCCATTATCCCAGTCGGATCATGCACCCGTTTGCCCTGATTTTCCGCCCGCGCCTTCCCCGTGGATCCAAGATCCTCGCAGATCCCTCGGGAAGCGCGGATCCCTCTCGGATTACGTGCCTTGGCCCGGTTTCTCCAGCTACCTGGGAAGCTCTATAAATTGTTCATTCGCCTCCCCAGCTCCCTAGCTCGTACCACACCCCTTCTTGATACCCTAGAATCCTTCCTCGTAGAGAAAGTTGTCGGAGGACACCTTCGGTGGTCGAGTTGGTGCCGCGTAGCCGCAACTCACCCTTCGTGGTTGGAGACCCGCCGCGAGAAGCCTCCTTCGCCCGCCGCAACTTGATCAAGGCCACAAGTCCGCCGTCCACTCCTCCAAGAGCTTAGGATTGTGTTCAGACCCTCAGGTAGCCCTCTAATCTTTCCTAGCTCCTTCGTTTATCAATCTTTCATCTGTGCGCCACCGTAGCTCTGCCAGCTCCGACTAGCCGGTCGGAGCTTCGTCACCCTCACTCATCTGCTCCGATCAACCCACACGTTCGTCTACCACCTTCCGTTGCAGTTGGATGAGGAGCAGAGTACCATATTCCATCCTAGCCGTCCAACGTTGCAACCTTTCAACCGTTAATCTGACGTCACCTGACAGATCTACGCCACACGTAGGGAACATTCCCTGACCATCAGATCGGCCGTTGCAGAGGAGCAGAGTCGCACGATCAAGCCCCTGCCAGCAGCTGACACTTGTCCCCCACGCACCTCTCACGTGCCTCCACGGGTATATTGCTCTTTTCATCTTGTGTTTCTTTTATTATGCTTTAGTCTGTAAAATAAAAATTACAGTTGGACCATTTTGCATTTCGGTCCTTGTAGTTTCTCATATTTGCAGTTTAGCCCTTCTTGTTTGGGCACACGTGCCTGGCCACGTGCATTGAGGGATATTTGCATCTTTTGATTTGTACTTTTTATATGTTATGGATTGAATGAATACTTTTCAAAATTGAATATGCCCTTATGGACGCTGATTTATGACGTGTGCTCTTTTTATTGGAAAAATGCACCTCTTATCCTGGGCTTCTTATTATTGTTACTGTTTAGTCCCATAACATAAATAATTTGCAATTAGGTCCCTATGATATGTGTGTCTTATTTTTAATTAAATAACTAGCAAACTTACTCCAAAAATTCCAAAATTTGACGTAGCTCCTGCTACTATGTCGGATTTTTGGTAATTTTTGTTGCCTGTTTTGATTTCATTTGATATTTTCTAAAATTCAAAAACCTTAAAAAGTGTCTCTGTTTATTTTGGAAATAAATTAAAAATATAAAATTTCCTTTCAAAATTCAAAAAAAATTCTAATTATTTATTTTGTTTTGCTTGAATTTCAATGTGATTTTTGTTTCATTATCTTTTATAAAACCCCTAAAAATTGAAAAAGACTAAAAATCTTATAAAAATTATTAAAAAATCATAAAAAATAAAAAAAATGCATTTTCAGTTCCTGTAGGTACTCGGATTTTATAGTTTTACATAAAATTACTGCTAGGATTTTATAGGCATTTTAAATAATTTTAGTTTGCCTTTATATCTAGGCTGTACATTGCTTACTATTTTTGGCCTTCTTTTATTTTTAGAAAATTAAATAAAAATCAGAAAAACATAATAAAATTTCCAAAAGCATCTGAATATTCTAAAAACATAAAAATATTTTTGTTTCGAATTTTGAGTTATTTTGGCCCTTTAAATAATTGCTTGAGTTTTACTTTTGACCATTTTCTTTATTCTTTTTCTTATCAGAAAATCTAAATTTTAAAAAACCCACCAAAATTTCTTTATTTTCTTAATTACCTGACTACTTCGTAGATTTTTCATTCCGTGCTCCTTGTGTTCGATCCTGGTAGCTATACTAGGTTAAATAACTAGTAAGACCGCTTGCCTCATTTTTCGTGTTTGATTTCTTTTGTTGGTGTCTAATTTTTCTTGATTGAGCCATGATTCATCGATTGGGGTCGTAACAACCTTGATCTGATTTTTTGAGACTTAACCCTGATTGGCTGAGCGCTCATCAACAATATATTCCGATGCACTTACAATTGATTAAGAAGCAAGAGTTTATTAATCTGAAGCAGGGAGATCTGAATGTTGCTGAATATAATAACAAGTTTCATCGTTTACTAAAGTATGATCCACACTTATGTACATATGAGTATCAGATGACCCAGAAGTTCATTGAGGGACTTCACCCTGCTTTGAGATTGAAGGTCCTTTCTAGCATGCTGAAAACTATGGAGGATGCTCTAGCCCGCGCCACCACCATGGAGCGAGATTTCTTGTGAAGAAAGGAGGAGAAGCCACACTATGATCGGAAGATCGATTTGGAAGGAACAAAATATTCAAAAATTCTCAGAAGCAAAAGCAAGCCTCCAAGCCTGGGCAAAACAACAGATTTCCAGAATGCTCTTTCTGTCATCGTTTCCATCCTGGAGAATGCTATCTCAAGAATGGTCAGTGTTTGAACTGTGGAGAGAAAGGGAACTTTGTTCGTGATTTTCTGAAGCCTACGAAGCAATCCGCAGCTCAAGGACAAAAGCAAAAGCTGATGGTTTCTGCACGAGTATATACTCTCACCACTGAAGATGTTGCTGCTAAGGATGACAAGGTCATCGAAGGTACTCTTCTTATTAATAATTTTCGTGCAAAGATTCTTTTTGATACTGGTGCCACACATAGCTTTATTTCCGAGGCTCTAGTCAGAAGCATGAATGCCAAACAAGAATCTCTTACATATTGATTTGATTGTTACCACACCTACTAGGGGAAATGTAAAAGCACTAGAGTTTATACAGGATGCTCCATTGATATGTGAAGGTCACGAACTTCCGAGTGACCTCATTATCATGAAGATGACAGACTTTGACATCATCCTTGGGATGGATTGGCTATCTCGTTATCATTGTATTATTGATTGCTATAAGAAAAGAGTGACCGTTGTAAGCTATCAGTTCTCTGGGCTCATTATTAATGGGCATGTCACCGATTCTTAACGGTGCACTATTTCCGCCATGAAGGCACATCGCATGATCTTGAAGAGCGAGAAGCCTATCTTGCCAGTATTATAAGGGCTGAGTCATCAGCCGTATCATTATCTGATCTCAATATTGTTCGTGAGTTTCCCGATGTTTTTCCAAAAGAATAGCATGGACCCCCACCTCGACGAGAGATTGTTTTCACCAATGAGTTGGTTCCTAGAACTGTACCGATATCCACGACACCATATCGCATGGATCGTGCTGAACTAGTAGAATTAAAGAAGCAACTTGAACAGTTGCTTGACTTGGGTCTTATCAGGCCTAGTGTGTCACTTTGGGGTGCGCCTGTTTTATTTGTTAGAAAGAAAGATGGATCACTTCACTTATGCATTGATTATCGAATATTGAATCAGGTGACTATGAAGAATAAATATCCGTTACCACGGATAGATGATTTATTTGATCATCTCCAATCAGCAAAGGTCTTCTCGAAGATTGATTTACGATCTGGCTATCATCAATTGAGCATTCGAGAGGAAGATATCTCGAAGACTACTTTCCAAAAATGCTATGTGCATTACGAGTTTTGTGTGATGCCATTCAGATTGACTAATGCTCCTGCCGCTTTTATGGATCTCATGAATCGGGTCTTTCGATCATTCTTAGATCACTTTGTCATTGTTTTTGTGGATGATATTCTTGTTTATTCTTAGAGTGTTGAGAAACATGAGGAGCACTTGAGAATCGTAGTGGATACTCTAAAGCAGAACCAACTTTATGCTAAATTCTCTAAGTGTGAATCCTGGTTGGAAAAGGTAATGTTCCTTGGGCACATTATTTCCAAGGATGGGATTTCTGTAGATCCAGCCAAGGTTGAGGCAGTCTCAAAATGGAAGCAACAACAGAGCGTGGCAGAAATTAGAAGCTTTCTTGGATTAGCGGGGTATTATCATAGATTCATTCGTGAGTTCTCGAAGATTTCACTTCCTCTGACGTAACTGACTAGGAAAGGGATAAAATTTGAATGGTCTTCTGCATGTGAGTGCAACTTCCAAGAATTGAAGAGGAGGTTAACCACTGCTCCTATCTTGACATTACCCTCAAGTAGTGGGGGTTTCGTCATCTATACTGATGCATGCTTGAATTTTGGGATGTGTTCTAATGTAGAATGAGAAAGTTATAGCTTATGCTTCGAGATAATTGAAGATTCATGAAAAGAATTATCCTACGCATGATCTAGATCTTGTTGCTGTTGTGTTTGCATTGAAAATCTGGCACCACTACCTTTATGGTAAGAAATTTGAGGTCTTCTCTGATCATAGAAGTCTCAAATACATATTTTCTCAAAAAGATTTGAATATGCACCAGCGAAGATGGATGGAATTTCTCAAAGATTATGACTTCTCAATTGCTTACCATCCTGGTAAAGCAAATGTTGTAGCAGATGCCTTAAGCCGAAAAGGCTATGCTATGTCTGCATGTTTGATGATAAAAAAGTGGAAGTTAGTTGACGACTTTGTTTCTTGGAATCCTTTCAAGGAAGGTGACAAGATTATCTTGTCTAGCATCCAAACACATTCTGAAATAGTAGAGTAAGTATTGAGAGCTCAAAAAGAAGATCCTGAGTATCAAGTTCTGGCTGAGAAGAGTCAGGGAGAAAATTCAGAATTTTTCATTGCTCTAGATGGTGGCATTAGATTCAGGAATCGCTTATGGGTTCCTTCGTAGGAAGAGTTGAAGCAAGAGATTCTGGATGTAGTTCATCATTTAAAATTCACTATACATCCTGGAGTACAAAGATGCTTAAAGATCTCAAGTAGAATTTTTGGTGGAAAATACGAAGAAGGAAATTGCAGAATTCATTTCTCGTTGTTTGGTGTGTCAAGAAATTAAGGCTGAGCATCAAAGACCAGCTGGACTTTTGGAGCAGTTGGAGGTTCCTGAATGGAAATGGGAACACATAACCATGGACTTTGTGATGGTTCTTCCGAAGACCGATGCAACCAATTATGATGCTATATGGGTGATCATGGACGGATTGACGAAGTCTGCCCATTTCTTACCGATGAAGAAGAAGGAATCAGTTGCAAGTTTGGCTAATTTATATATGAATAATATTATGAAGCTTCATGGTATACTAGTTTCTATTGCTTCTGATCGAGATCCAAGATTCAAAGGAAGATTTTGAAAAAAAACTTCAGGAGGCTTTCGGTATAAAGCTGAAATTTAGTACTGTTTTTCATCCTCAGACAAATGGTCAAACATAAAGAACTATTCAGGGTCTTGGGGATATGCTTAGGGCATGTTCATTAGATTTTGCCCGCAGTTGGGATGAGAATCTTCCGTTTATTGAGTTTGCCTATAATAATAGTTATCAGGTTAGCATTGGAATGGTTCCGTATGAAGCTATCTATGGGAGGCCATGCAAATCCCCTCTTTGTTGGAGTGAGGTAGGTGAAAGAAGATTGCTCGGACTGGAACATGTGTAGAAGTGTACTGATAAGATCGACTTGATTAAGAAGAGGTTGTTGATATCTCAAAGTAGATAAAAGAGCTATGCGGATAACCATCGCAGAGAACTAGAATTTGCAGTTGGTGATCGTGTCTTTCTCAAGGTTTCTCCGACCCGTGGTGTATTGAGATTTGGACGAAAAAGAAAACTTAGTCCAAGATACATTGGTCCTTTGGAGGTGTTGGATAGAGTAGGCAAGGTAGCATACCGCATTATACTACCATCGCAGTATTCACACATCCACAAGTCTTTCATGTTTCCATGCTACGAAAATATTTTCATGATCCGTCTCATCAGATTCATTATGAGCCTATTGAAGTTCGTAAAAACTTATCGTATGAAGAGCACCCTTCACACATTGTTGATCGCCAAGAACACCAATTACGAAAGAAGACTATTAAGTTGGTAAAGGTTGCTTGGCATAACCATTCAGATAGAGAGGCCACATGGGAACTAGAAGATGAAGTTCGAGAAAAATTTCCCGAACTTTAAGGTATGTCTTTTAAAATTTCGAGGATGAAATTTCTTTTAAGAGGATAGAGTTGTGATGAATCCACGATTCATCACCTTTATTCTTTTATTTTAGCCTCATTTCCTTAGTCAAATACCTGTAAATAGCACTAATTCCATAAAATTATCATTTTGCATGCATTTGTTGAAATAACATTTTTATTACTTTTTGTACAAAAATAAAAGAATAAAGAAGAAAAGAAAAAGAAAAGGATGTGTTTATGCAATAAATACAGACTGACCTGAACCCTGAGAGAAGGTAAAGACTTGACCTGATCGACCAGAAATAAAGTAGGGGGAGATAGGGTCTTCTGTCAGAAAAACCAAAAATATTTTGTAAATATTTTTCCTGTATTTTTGTACAAAACTTACATTATTTTATTTGTACATAAATTGACCTCAAACTAATTATTTTTGTAAACAAAAGTTGTAAATAAAAATGTGTTGTAAATAAGAAAAATAAGTGTAAAATAAAATAATGTATATATTGCAAATAATTACACCCCAGAAAAAGCCGCAAAGCGATAATTGAAACACCAATTTCGGCTCCATACGAGCTTAAATTAAAAAAAACTCACGTCCATTATACTCTAAATTAAATTATCTTTCAAATGGCTGTGGTTTAATAATTTTTGGAGTTACGGTTAAAAAGTCGGTAATCTAGGATGTTTTGTGCAGTTTAACCAATATTTGTTGTACATATTTATTAACATTTATTTGTATATAATGGTAAATATTGTTTTTATTAAAAATAAAATTAAAAATTTAAAATTTAAAAAATCTTTTATATCATTATTTCCTTATTTGTACCTATGTATATTGTATTATATGTGTATAATATGTGTATACAACTAACTTCCTTAAAAAAATCACCAAAAAAATTAATTATCTCACATTAATTAATTTATTTAATTTAGTTCTGAAATTCATATTTAATTATTTGATTTAGTGGATTTATGTGAATTAATTGATTTTATATGCTTACCATATATATATAATTTTATTCCACACCTTATATGGCCACCATTATGGTGCTTAATTGATTTTCATTAATTATTTAATTTATTTAATTAATTTAATTCCGAATTTCATAATCACTTAATTAATTAATTAAATTAATTTATTAATTTCATCAATAAAACCATTCCTTAAATGTATATACCTTCCTTTTTCATTTCTCTTCTTTTTTTAATGGGCTCCTCCTCATTCTTTCATTCCTTGATCGATCTTTGGTGGAGAGAAGCTCGATCTCCGAGAGCTTTCTTGTTGAAGAAAGGTGCCCAGCCTCCGATCCGGTCGGTGACAACGGTTCGATCGTCGTCGAGGCCATCACGGCATGTCTACATCCAAGGTGCGATCCAAATTTTATTTCCCGTCTTTTTCTTAAATAGATCGTAGTTTAAATTTCTACCTCGATTTCAATAATCTTTAGGTATTAAAAATCATCAAAAAAACCCATTTCACATTTGTCATTCGACTCCTATTTTCATCTCACATCTCGATCCTCGCATTTCATTTCTACCTCATGCAACCCATCATATCCGACCACACACTGTTGTCAGATCTTCGGATTTATTTTCCATATCACAAAATCTGTCCATTTACAAATCTATTTTTGTTTATAAATAAGAATAAAAACAAAAAAATGGGTATCTCTCATTTATCAAATATTTGTTTTGCAGGGAAACATTAAAAAATTATTTTTATTTCTTTTCTAACGTCAGTTTTGCAGGAAAATTAAAAAATAAAAAACTATTATTTATTACTGTTTACATTTCACGTTTAAAAAAGCATAAAAAAATTTGCATGTACAGTCTATTTACATAAAAAATAAAAAAAGCAAGCAGGTCCACGGCGGCAGCACCCTCAGGCTACACCGCTGGTCCGGCGGTCGCCGCGCCGCCGTTGGCCCCCTCCGCCTCCAGCACAACGGTCCGTGTACGGGCCTCCTCCAGCAGTCTAGCCCCGCCCGTAGCTTCTGACGAAGCACCTCGCTCAGCCACCCCTGACGCCGGCATAGTCCCCGCGGCCCTGCGCCCCTCCGCGCGCCGGCATTCAGAGTCGCCCAGCGCACGGCATCCCCCGACTCCAGTACGCCACCAGCCCTAGTGCATTGCCCCGCACCTTCGGCGCCGCCACGTGACCTCCGTAGCCCTCCACCTCCAGAGCCCCACGCAGCGACCCCTCCTCGTGAGGAGCGGCGCCGCCCAGCCCCCTCTTGGTCCCCCGTGCCGCCTCCTGTAACCACGTGCGCAAGCTCGCGCGGCGACCCCCTCCTTCCAGCAGAATCAGCCCGCAGTCGCTGTCCATGTGGCATTGCCGTGCGGCCTTCACACCTCACGTCCCGCCCGACCTCGCACGCGGGTGGAGCCGCCCCCCTCCGATGCGAGCCATCTATTGCCGCTCTCCGACCCAGTGCCACAACATCCCCGCCTCGGCCGCCCTTCAACACGGTCCCTGGCCTCTGCCTTTCCCCTTCGCATGGGCGACGACCTCTCTGTTGCCATCACCATTTTGGTGGGCTGTAGCTACCCTTACGTTTTGGTTGAAGAATGAAAAGCACGAAGAATTCATATTTGCAGAAAAGAAAGAAATTGGGATAATTGCACGTCAATTCTCGAAAGAATTCATATTTGCAGAACAATCCCTCTCTCCATAACATCACATGCCCCACACATGCGTACTGGGCAAATTGCGAATTCCCTTCTACAGTTTATTTCATGTCATGTTTTAGTGTAGCAACTTTGAGCAAGTTACATTTAAGTCCCTGACTGTCCAGACCTTGAATAGTTTGCTATCTTCGTCATAATAAATGTTTTTATCGTTGCAAAAATTCTGAGAAAATTCATATATGCTCCTTCTATGCCTTTTTACATTGTGTAAATTTTTCATGAAAATTTGGTTGACATTTGATATATTAAAAAAAATAAAAAATAGTGACTTTTGACTGTCTAAATTTTAAAAATTCATAAAAATTCGAATAATTGCTTAAAAATTCCAAAAAATTATTGTAGATGTATTTTGATAAGCTTTAATTTCTAACCAAATTTTGTGAATTTTCCCTTTATAAAAACCAAAAAAATTGCAAAAAATGAAAATTCTAAAAAATGTAGAAAATTCTAGAAAAATCCAAAAATTGTGATTTTGGTCTTTGATTGTAGATATTGCTTTGTAGTTTATATCTAAAAAAATTCCCAGGAGTATTGGGCACTTAAAGTATTTTTAAGTTGCAAAATACTCTTGGCTGTACACTGTTTGCTTTGTTTTGCACTGTTTGATTTTTATAAAATCACAAAAAACATCAGAAAATTGCGAAAAAATTATCAAAAATATTTTAAAAATATATAAAACACAAAAACATTTTCTTTTTAATTTTCTGAACATTTTTGACCTTTCTGAAAAAAATACAAAAAGAGTGTGGTGTCGTGTTGTTTATCATTTGTCGTTATTTCAAAAAAAAGAAAAAATAAAATTTCAAAAACCACTAAAAATTCTTTTCAGAAGATTGACTACTTAGTTTTTAAATCGTGCTCCTTGTGTTCAACCCTAGTCGCTATTCCAGGTAAAAAGAATAGCGAAAACCGCTTACATTCTTTGATTATTTTATTTTTCATTAAGTGGTTTAAATTATTTATTTTCTCGTTGACCGATTGGAGTGGTTGAGAACACCGATATTTTTGAATATTATTTATTTATCCATCTTAACCTCGTTGAATTTCGTGTCACCAGAATGGCGCTGTTGCCGGGGAGCACGAGTTTATAGTCATTTTTCATTTTTACGATAATTGTCTCTCTATGTTATAATTGTTTTTTGACCTTCTCTCTTGGATTTTTGTGTGAGGAACCACTTGGATACGACTCGAACTCTTTTGAGGACCCGCACAGGAAGAAGAGTAGGGAGGAGAAGAAGAATTTTTTTAAGATAAGACAATTATTCTTGTAATAATTTAGGACTTTTGAACTGTTGGACACTTGGACATTCTTCAGGGTCCGTTTCGCCAAGTGCCGGTGCACTTGGGGGACCTCACCGCTGTTTTTCACTGGTTTTGTTTTCTCGTATTTTTATTTTATTTTTGATTCACGTAGAATTCGACCCCTAGACTTAGGATTTTTATCTTGATTGTGACATAATTAATTAAGGTCCCAGCCTAATTTTTTTCCTGCACCTATAGATCGATAACTGGACTTAATTAATTAAATCACAAAGAAAAAGCTGATTTTGTTCACCTGAGAGGTCACGTGCCGCTAGAGGCCGTATACAACGCTGGCATGATCTGTTGTGGTGGACACTGATCGGCATCAGAGATCAGACTCTGACCTCTCTTGTTGACTTATTAGCTACTGCTCTTCACGTGTAGAAATCTTTCGCCTAAGGCCGTTTTCTTCGTGCATCATATAAGTAGTTTAATTTATGTAATTAATTTATGCACAGATCATATTGCATGTAGAGTGCTGGAGTAAAGTACGTATTTTCTATCTCTGCATGCATCATTGTTTTTGACCATGCATTGGCTTTTTCGACTTCCTCCCCCTGTTTCTTGGACTCAAATTAATTAAAGAGGAAATCGGAAAACTCATTAGGCGTTGTTTATTTCTGAAAAAAAACTAAAAAGTGAAAGCAATAAAATCTGGGACTACTAAAGTAAACTTGACCCTAAAACCCACCTCACTAAAAATATTTGTTTTGTGGAGACACCCCCTCATTGTTTGGTTTGCTTGAGCGAGAGAGTGACACGAACACTAGGATAGAGCCACGCCTGAACTTCCGTTAGACTACTGGTCTTAGAGTTATTCGTTCTTCAGTGAGGATCTCTCCGGTAACCGGTAAAGCGGACAATGACGTCCTTAACAAAGCGAGTTGATCGGGTAGCCGGTAAACGGTCTGCAACTTGTACTGGTTGGGAAAGTTCTAGCTTTGGGATTGGGCCAGTCTCTTGGGTGCATCGGGTTCCGAACAGCTTGCTTAATCGCTCTGCAAGATTATTTTATCACCTAAATTAAAATTGACATGATTAATGATCGAACCTTTGCGGTCATCAGCTCGTGTTGAGTAGGTGAATTGGGGGTTCGACTTCTCATCTTATTTGCTTACCAGATCTCATCCGCACTCATCCCCACATCACGATGATGGGAAGGAGATCCCTTAGGTTGCCTCTGGCAGCACCACTATCGAACATTCCTCCCCATTCATCTAGGGCAGTTTCAGAGAGCACATACCCACTCTCCGAACCTGATTTCACTACCATCCTGTCCTCCCTCGACCACCCTTCTTCCACCAGTCCTGAGATACCTGAGCCGAGGCCAACACAAATTTATGTTCACTTGACGGCACCTAAGTCAGGGTCTTTTGCCTTTGTAGAGACCCACGAGATGGCCAGCAGTGACGGACGAACTGATGGACAGCCACATACTTCAACTTTTGTTCTAGATCAGGGCAACATAAACAATACCTTGCTAGCCTCCCTAGAGACGATGTAGCGACAGATTCGGGACCATGGAGAATTTATGGCAGAGGCCCGTCAAGAATTAGCACAGATGCGAGCCAACAGAGGAGAGCAAAAGCGAGCAGGCGGTGGAGAGATTCCAGAGTTTGGAGGAGGCTCAGACGAAAACCCGGAGGATCAGCTGGAGCCAGCTAGACAACCACGACCGATAAGGCATTTGCACAACCCTGCTGCAACTCTGATCCATCGATGGATTCAACTCCCTAAGATTCTGGGTGATTTTAAGCTTCCCCCCAGACCATTCATCGTTTGCCCAAGTTCCATGGGCTAGCCACCGAGGAGCCGCATCTGTACCTGCATGAGTTTGAGATGATCTGCAGCACTATCCACGACAGATACGTGGACGAAGACACTATCAAAATGATAGCATTCCCTTTCTCCCTGGCCGACAGAGAAACCTATTGGCTGAAGCATTTGGGGAGATTTGTCACCACTTGGGAGCAGCTTCGGACCGAGTACTTGAATAAGTACTATCCACTCGACCGAACCAATGTAGCACTAGCTCTTATCAACAACTTCTCCATGATTGCCAATGAGCAGTTTAATGAGGCGTGGGATCGATTTCGTAAGCTCATCGACCGGTGTCCACACCATGACATATCCAAGCCCAATCTTGTCCAGAGCTTCTTTTGTGGGCTGACACCAGAGCTGTAGGGGCTTGTCAATGCTTCTAGTGGGGGTTCCTACTTCGCCAAGGACGAAGACCAGGTCTGGGCCATCTATGAGGAGATGGCTGAAAACAACACAGTGATGTCCCAGACCAGGCTCTATACTCAGGGGAAGCCTTCACCCCAGGCCGTGTCCCAGACCAGGCTCTATACGGGCAGAATCTTCAGCTGCTGACATGGGCATTATCAGTGAGAAGTTGGATCGCATAGAGATAACAGAGAAGAAGCAGTGCCAGGGCATGACACAGATAGATCAATTGACACAGACTCTTAGTGACCTGAAGACCCACATCTTGTGTCTCTAGGAGGCACAAGCGGCTTCTCAGCCTCGTTCCAGGTCATGAGCTGATCCCAGCAGCAACAACTCTTCCCAGCACTCTTCCCAATACCGCCAGGTTCACCATGTTCAAGCAGAGCCGGTTCAGCAGTTGCAACAGCACTACTCTCAGCCACCACCATCTCGGGACACTCAGATGGTGGTGTATCAGCTGGATCAGCTACTGGCAGTTCTTCCCCTTTCCCGTACGAGCAGGAGCCGTTGATGGAAGTCAACGGGATTTGGTATATGACCGGCAGCAGTCCGGGATACGTCGGGATCATCTTGGATTCTGATGGTCCAACGAAGTTACCTCGTCCCAGCAGTAGCCTCTAGCTTATGGTGGACAGAGCAGCCAGCAGCAACATCCCCATTACTCCCAGCCCCAGTAGCACTTCCAGCAGGGTCCTTGTCCTTACCATCAGGGACAGCAGTGGAGGCAGCAACAACAACCTCAATAGTATTCTCAGCCTCCTCCTCATTTCCAGCGAGAAAACCCATCCGGTTCTCATGCACCTATTTATGAGAATCCAACCCTTGATGACCTTGCCTGCTTACTCACTGACCAGCAGGCATCCTTCCGGCGAGAAATGGATGAGTTTCGGTAGGAGATGAGGGAGATAATCAAGGGAAAAGCTGCCATACCCGCTCAGATTGAACCTAACCCGAACAATCTGAAGAGGAAGTTTGAGCAGGTACAGTCTACAGAGATTGCCACTACTAGTGATATTTTGAATGATATTTCCTCCTCCATATTTGATGCTGATTTTGTAAAACTTAGGAGCGGTAGAAGGCCAGTCGGTGGCGCCTCGTCTGAACGACAACCCCATGACGATTCCAGAGCGTCAGACGAGTAGGATAGAGGTGCTGATGCCGCTAATGATGTTGATGATGGTGGTGCTGATGCCACCAAGGATGATGATCCGGTTGACGGTACTGAGGCTGTCATTTCTCCAGACGCAGTTGGTGGTACTGATGCCAATATTAGATGTGATGCTGAGTCAGAGCGCGGTGCTGATGTCGCGAAGACAGATGTCGTGGGTGGTGCTGATGCCACCATTTCTAGTCCAGTTGTGTTTCCTCCCATCTATGTATCTCAGGACATTATAAAAAATAACAAAAAAAGTGAATAAAGGAAAGGTTTCTTCATCTACTCCAAGTCCATATGTGTTGCATGATAACTCTTGTATGGGCTCCAGTCCTTCTCAGCAACAGGAACCTCTTCCTAACCCTCTATCTGAGGAGGGTCCAACTATCCCTTTCCCTCAAGCACTCCGCTTAGGGTAAGGAAAGAAAACAGAAAATCCAAAAAAATCACAGCAGTTAGAGTTCATCTAGCAGATGATAAATAGATTCCACATCCACCTGACTCTTTAAAAGGAACTAGAGCACATCCCTCTCTTCCAAAAGCACTTGAGAGAGAATACCACTGTACATAGGAAGAAAAGGAATCGTAATGCAGAAATCCATGTGCTTACACATGCCACTTGCTTTGCTATACAGAACAAATTGCCAGCCAAGAGACCTGATGCAGGAGCTCCATATTTTAGATGCCGCATTCATGAGAAGTAATTCGATCGTACTCTATTGGATAGCGGTTCTTCGATTAACCTCCTTCCGGCTTCCTTACTCGATCGATTCGAGTTTGTCCCTCTTAGGAAAAGCAAGACGATCCTTTAGTTTGCTGATATATCTGTTAAGAGGCCGAAGGGGTTGCTTAAGGACGTTGTCGTCACAATTCAGGGCCTGAAATTCCCCGTGGACTTTGTTGTACTGGACATGGAGAACCCTGAATGTGTGATCGATGCCCCCATCATTTTGGGAAGACCTTTCTTGGCCACAGCCAAGGCGGTGTCCGACCATGATAGTGGGAAGGTATACTTTCGTATCGAGGGTGAAAGTATACAAATCGAAATGATCGAGGAGACTAGAGATAGAGATTCAGAGTACTCAAATCAGATGACCGACTCAGAGCAAATGACAGATATAGAGCTAGACATCCAGCAGGAGTGTGACTTTGTGATTACAGTTGACGAAGCAGTTTGGGCAGACCCCGCATCACGAGCTCTTGCCACATCTTCAGACAGTGAAGATTCACATATCATGGTAGATGAGAGTTCGGAGAGCACATTCGCGGCACATGATACAGTAGAGGCTGTTTATCATGATTAGGATAGCGAAGATGATTTTATCTCGTGCGCTTTAGATTCAGATTCCTCAGACACAGACACTGATTTTGACTGGCAGGAGTTTGATGAATATTTACCGTGTTTGGTGCCTACAGAGCAGACATCTAGGGCGGAGAGTGAGCCAGGTCCGTTGATAGATACACCAGCAGAGCCATCTTCGTCAAACTTACCATTGTAGCGAGAGTTCTCACACACATATCTGATAGCATTCACTCAAACATTCCATAAACCAGATGTACCAGCTCCCACTTGGCCAGAATTGAAGACCTTACTGCAGCGCATGAAGTATAGATTCCTTGCAGGTGAGCCATATATGTTTCCAGTCATTATCTCAGTGGATTTGACTGAAGACCAAGAATCTCGTTTGATGGAGGTTCTTGAAAGAAACCGCAAGGCAATAGGATGGAGTGTGGCTGATCTCTAGGGGATAAGTTCGGCCCTGTGCTCCCATCACATTTATCTCGAAGAAGATGCCAAGCCCTTGCACGAGTTCCAGCGAAGGCTGAACCTGAATCTTCGAGAAGTGGTTATGAAGGAAATATCTAAGTGGTGGAGCGCCGATTTTATCTACCCCATCTCCGACTCTAAGTGGGTTAGTCCACTGCATGTGGTACCCAAGAAGACGGGTATCGCCACAATTGTGAATGAGTCTGGAGAGGAGATAGCCACCCAAGTACCCACTTCTTGGAGGGTCTGTGTGGAATATAGACGATTGAATTAGGCCACAAAGAAAGGACCACTTTCCGCTACCATTCATAGATGAGATCATTGAGAGGTTAGCTGGGAAGAGTTACTACTTCTTTCTGGATGGGTATTCGGGATACAATCAAGTGGCCATATCGCCCGAAGACCAAGAGAAAACAACGTTCACCTGTTTGTTTGGGATGTATGCTTTTCGACAGATGCCCTTTGGATTATGTAATGCCTCGGTGTATGCTCTCTATTTTCTCAGACATGGTTGGTGAATTTTTAGAGGTCTTCATGGATGACTTTTCGGTCTACGCTGACAGTTTTGATGCATGTCTTGATTACCTAGATTGAGTACTTCAGCGCTACATTGAGGTCAACTTGGTCTTATCTTGGGAGAAGAGTCACTTCATGGTGACTCAGGGGATGGTCCTTGGCCACATCATCTCCAACAGGGGTATGGAGGTCGATCCGGCCAAGGTGGATATCATCAAGAAGCTCAATCCACCGTCCAATTTACGACAGTTGCGGTCTTTTTTGGGGCATGTCGGTTTTTACCGAAAGTTCATACATGACTTCAACAAAATTGCCCGACCGCTAACTGATTTGTTGACGAAAGACACTAAGTTCCTTGTAGATGATAAGTGTCTTTCACCATTTGAGACTCTCAAGAATCTAGTTATTGAGGCTCCTGTCCTTCAGCCGCCTGATTGGTCTCTCCAATTTGAGATCATGATGGATGCCTCCGATTTTGCCATAGAGGTTGTGCTAGGACAGAGGAGGGATGGATAACCATATGCCATTCACTACGCTAGCCGAACAATGGATGCCACTAAGTGGAATTACACACTCACAGAGAAGGAGATGATAGCTGTAGTCTTTGCCTTGGATAAGTTTCGATCTTATATTATTGGATCCAAAGTGACTATTTATACTGATCACACTGCCATCCGCTACGTAATGGCAAAGAAGGATGCCAAAGCCAGATTGACCAGATGTATCCTTCTACTCCTGGAATTTGACATTGAGATCAAGGATAAACCTGGAGTTAAAAATGTTGTGGAGGATTACCTCTCCCGTCTAGAGAACCTTGAGGATTCGGATCAGATTATACCTATTACAGAGACATTTCCAAATGAGGTGATCCTTGCAATCACATCACTTCCATGGTACCCTAATATTGTGAACTATCTTGTCATGAAGAAAGTTCCACAAGATTGGCCCAAACAACGACTTGAGACCTTTCTTGCAAAGGCCAAGTCGTACCATTCGGAGAATTCCACTTTTTATCATGAAGGAGGGGATAGCATCTGGAGACGGTGTATTCCTTATGAAGAGCAACATAGTGTCCTCACCTATTGCCACAAGCTTGAGGCAGGAGGACATCATTCTGGGAGACGAACATCACAGAAGGTGCTTCAATCTGGCCTTTGGTGGCCTACCCTCTTCAAGGATTCAGATGAATTCGTAAAGAGATATACCGACTGTCAGAAAATGGGCACTTGTGGACAGAGAGATACGATGCTGATGCAGCCCATTCATTTCTGTGAGGTTTTTGACGTATGGGGCATTGATTTCATGGGCCCATTTCCTAAGAGTTAGGGACTTGAGTATATCTTTCTTGCTGTAGATTATGTCAATCGTTGGGTTGAGGCCATCCCCGCCCGAACCGCAGATTCTAATACCGTTTGCAAATTTTTGAGGAAAAATATCATTTCACGGTTTGGTGTACCTAGAGTGTTGATATCAGACGGGGGGACTCATTTTATCAATTACATGGTAAGGGCCCTTGCTAACGAGTTAAGCATACATCATAGAGTTGCCACTCCTTATCATCCACAGACGAATGGTCTTGCTGAGGTTACTAACAGGGAGATTAAGACTATATTGCAGAAGGTAGTCCGCCCAGACTGAAAGGATTGGTCACAACTTTTGGACTCGGTCTTGTGAGCATATCGGACATCCTTCAAGACTCCATTGCGTACATCACCATTCCGACTCGTTTATGGCAAGCAATGCCACTTACCAGTTGAGCTGAAGCATAATTCACTATGGGCTGTTACTGGGATATTTTTGGATCCAGAGAGTGTAGGAGATCAGAGAAAGGCAGAGTTGGCAGCCCTGGAGGAACTTAGAGATACAACCTTTTTGAGTAGTCTATAGTATAAGGAACGAGTGAAGATATGACATGATTCTCACACCAGCCATAAGCAGTTTGAGCTGAATCAGAAAGTATGATTATTTGATGCCAGGCTAAAACTATTTCCAGGGAAGTTGTAGAGCAAGTGGAAGGGACCATACTTGGTCCGGAAGGTGCATGACAATGGTAGCATTGATATATTTGAGATGTCATCTGAGTCTACCTTCCGAGTTAACGGTCAGCGCCTGAAGTCATATCTAGATCATGATCTGTTGATCGATGATGTTGCCCATATTCATTTTGCATGAGATGTGGTTTTTGACTCACATCATTTGCATCTCATGCCTGATTTTCACTTCCTCCCGCAGCTGTATAGATCCAGATGTCCATATCGCACATTCTTTTGTCTAACATACCATCTCTATCTTATGATTATGCTATACTTAGGGTGTACTTTACCCTAAGTATAGGGGGGGTGTCAGACTTGTGATTATTCGTTTGATTCTTTTTAGCTCTGTTTTGCAGCCTATACTTAGGGATATTTTACCCTAAGTATAGGGGAGGAAGACTCTATATATTCTACTCCTCGGTTTGTCCCCTTGTGTGCAGTCTTCTATACTTAGGATTATTTGATCCCAAGTATAGGGGGATCACCAATTTCTATTGATTTTATTCTTTTATTCGTCATTGTAGCATGGTATTCTTTTAGCTTCCTAATACTTAGCATGAGTTATGTCTTTCTTTCCAGCACTTTGATCACTATGAGGACATAGTTTGAGCTAAGTATAGGGGGATGTAGTATATATTTTATATATACTTTAACCATAACTCGTACTTTCATATCTTTAATATGGCTAAAATAATGTGTAAATACTTAAAAAACTAACTAATTAACTAATAAAAAGATGTAGATATTTCCTCAAAATTCTTTTTGTATATACTGATTAATAAACCAGGTTAAAGTTTTTGGAAAAATATTTTGAATGTAGTTTGAAAAACTATTTGAATTTTTTTTTGAAAACTATTTGAAAAATGTTTGAAAAATATTTTCAACCTTTGTAAAAATATTATGGCTTGTAAAATTTTTTTCTCTTTGTACAAATAAAAAGGATTTTATAAAACTATTTGCAAATGTTTGGAAAAATGGTTGAAAAATTATTTTGAAAATCTATATATACTGTTTAAAAAATGTTTGCAAAATAGTTTTCAAATGTGTGTAAATTTTTGTAAATTTATTTGGAAAAATTATTTTGGACTACAATTTTCAAAATTATTTGTAAAATTATTTTCCAATAAATTTGAGGAATATATGCATCACAAAAAACAAAAATCAAACTGTATATACCGTTATAAATTACTCAAGTTGTAAATCCTTTCATCTTATTCTTGTAAATAATTAACTCACTCTCGTGTAAATATGTGTACCTCATCCCTAACATATTTTTCTAAAAAGAATTGTGTATATACTTGTATATATTAGTAACTATTTGCATTAAAAAACTTTGTGCATGTGCATCATTTTTCAAAAATCCATAAAAATTTCAAAATTTTGAAAATAATTCACAAAAAGATTTTTGATTTCTTTTCCTTGCATGTACATATATTCTTGCATTTGCATGAGCATTTTTCAGGATGATATTGACATTTAAACTAAGTCAGGAATAAATTTTAAGAATGGAGCTTAGTTAGACCTTAATCCACTTAATTTCAGAGGAACCTTATAAGATTTGGAGTTAAGACTTTTTAGATCCTAGTGACTTAATACTTTGAGTCTATAAAACTATGTTCACATGTCATCTTGATAAGTCTAAGTAGAATATTTAACAACACACGTATGATTCTTTCAAACCGTGACTTACCTTGGACAATGCACTCTACACGTAGCTCTTCATGGAGGAGGTAGTGAGGGGGCAGAATCTTTTGGCTTGGGGTAGCATATGAGGGTAGTACATCTAGGCAGAACCTCTCGTCCTCCTCTAGGGAGGGAAGTGCGTCTCAACATAGTCTTGCGATGTTGAGGTCTAAAGACAGGATGTTGTGGGGTTGCAATAATGCTTCAAAAGAGGGATAGTCTACTGGCTCAAGAGGAAAAACTCCTTATGTACATGCCGCACCTTGTATATATTGTTAAAAAAAAGAAAAAAATGCAAAATATCCAAAAGTGGACAGGCCTGATAGAAAAGTAAAATGCCTGCCGGAGTGTATATACAAGTGAAAAAAAGAATAAGAGCTTCAAAGTCAAATATTTGTGAGCTTGCAGTAGGTGACATGACTACAATGGTCATGCATCCAAGGATAGGTAACTACACTGGTTACAGTCCATTCTCTTCTCCATCCCCTCTTCTTGAGCTAGCTGTACTTGAACTTAGAAGGGAATATCCCCGCTCCTCGAGGAAAGAGTTGCCAGACCGGGGGATTAGAGTTACCTTGTTAAGAGAGGCTGTTTCTTTGCTACTTTTGAGATGAGGAGCTATATTTCACTTACACATACAAGTAAGAATTCATAGTCATAAGAATTTGTGTATGTAGACTTGTTCTGATCTGACTGTTGAGGAGACCTGAATAGGAGTCTTATGGAACTTAGAGACTGTTAGGTTTTAATTCTATTTCCCATTAAGGTTTCGACACACTAATAATCCAAAGGTCCGACAGAGCTCCATACTACATTCTTATGAAGATAAGTTTAAAAGTCAATTTTGTTCTAACTTCTTCCCTTTTTCTTTTCTTTATTCTTGTTTTACTTATTTTCCAAATAAGTGTTTGCTATGGACTAGCAAAGGTAAAGTATAGGGGAATGATGAATCCATGATTCATCGCCTTTATTCTTTTATTTTAGCCTCATTTTCTTAGTCAAATACCTGTAAATACCACTAATTCCATAAAATTACCATTTTTGCATGCATTTGTTACAATTGCATTTTTAACACTTTTTATACATAAATAAAAGAATAAACAAGAAAGAAAAAGAAAAGGATGTGTTTATGCAATAAATACAGACTAACTCAAACTCCGAGAGAAGGTCAAGACTTGACCTGATCGACCAGGAATAAAGTAGGGGGAGATAGGGTCTTCTGTCAGAAAAACCAAAAATATTTTGTAAATATTTTTCCTGTATTTTTGTATAAAACTTATATTATTTTATTTGTACATAATTTGACCTCAAACTAATTATTTTTGTAAACAAAAGTTGTAAATAAAAATATGTTGTAAATAAGAAAAATAAATGTAAAATAAAATAATGTATATATTGCAAATAATTACACCCAGAAAAAGCCGCAAATGATAATTGAAACACCAATTCCGGCTCCATACGATCTCAAATTGAACAAAACTCACTTCCATTATACTCTAAATTAAATTATCTTTCAAATGGCTGTGGTTTCATAATTTTTGAAGTTACGGTTAAAAAGTCAGTTTTCTGGGGTGTTTTGTGTAGTTTAGCCAATATTTGTTGTATATATTTATTAACATTTATTTTTATATAATTGTAAATATTGTTTTTATTAAAAAAATAATAAATTAAAAACTAAAAAATCTTTTATAAAAATTATTTCCTTATTTGTACCTATGTATATTGGATTATATGTGTATACAACTAACTTCCTTAAATAAAAATCACTAAAAAATTAATTATCTCACATTAATTAATTTATTTAATTTAATTCCGAAATTCATATTTAATTATTTGATTTAATGGATTTATGTGAATTAATTGATTTTTTATACTTACCATGCATATAGGATTTTATTCCACACCTTATATGGCTACCATTATGATGATTAATAGATTTTCATTAATTATTTAATTTATTTAATTAATTTAATTCCAAATTTCGTAAATAATTAATTAATTTAATTATTTTATTAATTTCGCTAATAAAAACATTCCTTAAGTGTATATACCTTCCTTTTTCATATCTCTTCTCTTTTTAATGGGCTCCTCATTCTTTCATTCCTTGACCGATCTTTGGTGGAGAGGAGCCCGATCTCCGAGAGCTTTCTTGTTGAAGAAGGATGCCCAGCCTCTGATCCAGTCGGTGACCGCGGTTCGGTCGTCGTCGAGGCCATCACGGCGTGTCCACATCCAAGGTGAGATCCAAATTCTATTTCCCTTTTTTTCTTAGATAGATCGTAGTTTAAATTTCTACCTCGATTTCATTAATCTTTAGGTATTAAAAATCATCAAAAAAATCCATTTCACATTTGTCATCTGACTCTGATTTTCATCTCACATCTCGGTCCTCGCATCTCATTTCTACCTCAAGCAACCCATCATATCCGACCACGCACGGTGGTCGGATCTTCGGATTTATCTTCCATATCATAAAATACGTCCATTCACAAATCTATTTTTGTTTATAAATAAATAATAAAAACAAAAAAAATGTGTATCTCTATTTTATCTAACATTTATTTTGCAGGGAAACATTAAAAAAATTATTTTTGTTTCTTTTCTAACATCGATTTTGCAGGAAAATTAAAAAAATAAAAAACTGTTTTTATTACTGTTTACATTTCAAGTTTAAAAAAAATTGCATTTACTGTTGATTTAAATAAAAAAAATAAAAAAAGCAAGCAGGTCCACCACAGTAGCACCCTCAGGCCGCACCGTCGATCCGCGCGGCCGCCGCACCACCGCTGGCCCCCTCTGCCTCCAACATAGCGGTCCGCGCGTGGGCCTCCCTCCAGTAGTCCAGCCCCGCCCGTAGCTTCCGCTGAAGCGCCTCGCCCAACAACCCCCGACACCGGCGTAGTCCCTGCGGCCCTGCGCCCCTCCGCGCGCCGTCATTCACAGCTGCCCAGCACGCGGCGCCCCCCGATTCCAGCGCGCCACCAGCCCCAGTGCACTGCCCCGCACCTTCGGCGCTGCCACGCGACCTCTGTGGCCCTCCGCCTCCAGAGCCCCGTGCAGCCACCCCTCCTCGTGAGGAGCGACGCCGCCTAGCCCCCTCTCGGTCCCCCACACCGCTTCCTGTAGCCGCATGTGCAAGCTCGCGTGGTGACCCCCTCCTTCCAGAAGAATCAGCCCGCAGTCCCGTAGTCGCCGTCCCTGCGACGCTACCGCGCGGCCTTCACCCCCTGCGTCCCGCCCGACCTCGCGCGCGGGTGGTGCCACCCCCCTCCGATGCAAGCCATCCAGCGCCGCTCTCCGACCCGGTGCCACAACGTCTATGCCTTGGCCGCCCTTCAGCGCGGCCCCGAGCCTCCGCATTTCCCCTCCGCGTGGGCGGCAATGTCTCTGTCCCCATCACCATTTTAGTTGGCGGTGGTGGCCCTTAAGTTTTCGTTGAAGAATGAATAGCACGAAGAGGAACCCTAGGGGAGTGTATTTTTAAAAGAAAGAAATTGGGATAATTGCAAGTCAGTTCTCGAAAGTATTCATATTTGCAGAACAATCCCTCTCTCCAGAACATCAAATGCCCCGCACATGCATACTGGGTAAATTGCGAATTCCATTCTGTAGTTTATTTCACGTCATGTTTTAGTATAGTAACTTTGAGCAAATTACATTTAAGTCGCTGACTGTCTAGACCTTGAAATGCTTACTATCTTCGTCAGAATAAATATTTTTGTCATTGCAAAAATTCTGAGAAAATTCATATATGCTCTTGCTATGTCTTTTTAAATTCTATTATTTTTTTATGAATTTTGGTTGAAATTTGATATATTTTAAAAATAAAAAACAGTGACTTTTTGACCATCCAAACTTTAAAAATTCATAAAAATTCGAATAATTGCTTAAAATTTCCAAAGAAATTAGTGTAGGTGTATTTTCATGTGCTTTAATTTCTGACCAATTTTTGTGAATTTTCCATTTATAGAAACCAAGAAAAATTGTGAAAAATGAAAATTTCTAAAAAAAATTGTAGAAAATTCTAGAAAATTCAAAAATTGTGATTTTGGTCTCTGATTGTAGATATTGCTTTGTAGTTTATATCTAAACAATAATTCCCAGGAGTATTGGGCACTTAAAGTATTTTTAAGTTGCAAAATGCTCTCGGTTGTGCACTGTTTGCTTTGTTTTCAATTGTTTGATTTTTATAAAATCACAAAAACATCAGAAAAATGTGAAAAAATTATCAAAATTATTTTAAAATATATTAAATACAAAACAATTTCTTTTTAATTTTCTAAGCATTTTTGACCTTTCTGAAAAATACAAAAATAGTGTGGTGTCGTATTGTTTATCATTTGTCGTTATTTCGAAAAAAAATAAAAATGTATGACCACTAAAAATTCTTTTCAGAAATTTGACTACTTAGTTTTTAAATCGTGCTCCTTGTGTTCGACCCTGGTCGCTATACCAGGTAAAAAGAATAGCAAAAACCGCTTACATTTTTTGATTGTTTTATTTTTCATTAAGTGGTTTAAATTATTTATTTTCTCGTTAACCGATTCGAGTGGTTGAGAATGATGATTTTTTTTAATATTACTTATTTATCCATCTTAACCTCGTTGAATTGCATGTCATCAAGTTGTAACATCTTTTTTGGGGGGTGTTGTGCAAAAAAATTAAAATATTTATCTATAGAAAATAAAATAGAATGATTATAGGTGGTTTATAAAATTTTATACTATTAAATAACATAATAAATTAAAATGTTTGCATAAGGTGTATTATATAAATATACGAAATAAGCTAATAATAGAAAAAAGAAACGATTGAACTTTTGAAACGGAATGATCATTCAAAGAAAAAAAATTAATTAAAAGGATAATTGGAGAATTGAGTTGTCTGAGTCCAAGTTTGTAAATGGCATTTGTTATTCTCTTTCCCAATTACAGCCGTATCTCTATTATCCCATAAATTTATGCACTGCATTCATGTCTTCTTAATCCTTATCTCATTGCGCACTTCTTCTCTACATGACACAGCCTAACCTTACCATCCTTTACATTACTCCTTACCATTCAATTCCCTTGTGTCGAGAGCACTTGCATCGATTTGCAAAGTTTGACGATTTAGGCTGCCGACGAGTTGTATTCGGTAAATTCTCTCACACTCTCTCCTTTTTAATCTATCGATTAGAGTAGACATTAACGTTGTAATTTTTAATTACGTTACACAATTACAAGGTGTCATGCTATGAAATATTTGAAACTTCGAATCGTCTATATACTCGTGTTTTCCTCCAATGCGATTTCTTCGGTGAGCCTGTATGAATGTCCTACTTTTTTTTCTAAAAAAAATTGAATTATACATCTTCTTGTATCTTTCCTCGCCGTATATCAAGAAACTAAATGTTTATTTTTAAGCTTCTAGAAACAGAAATATTTACGATTACGGAATTATATAATTCACATTAGATATTCTTTCATTTCAAACTCCCATTACAGGATGGTGATATCCTATTAAGTAGGTTTAATATATATATATATATGTATACATTTAAATAATGACAATTGTTGGATCCTATTCTTATATCTATGAGATTGCAAAATAAAGACTTATTGAATATTAGCCTTTGAGTAGATTCCAGTGTATCATTAATGATATTTTGATAAAACCCAAATGATCAATATATATTATACCCTTAAAAAAACTTTGACGATTTGGGATAGGGTTGTGAGATTATGATTTAGGACAGGGTGTGTATTGAGAAGCACTTCTTTTTTTAGGTGGCACTTGATTTCATGTACGGAGAGCCATACACATCGATATACACTGGTTTCTTATTAAGGTATGTACATTAACTTATGTGACATACCATTGTTATTTGTACCCGACATTAGATTTTATTAACCATTGAAATGTTACTTTTATTTTGTCTCATTAAAATGCTCCAGTTATAATTATGTGTTAAATCTAGGTAGTCAGATGTTAATTTGATATTTGGTCATAATGTCCATCTACGGATTAGTTGTTAAATGCTAAAGAGATAGATACATCATTATCTTTTGATATATAGGTTAGTTTAATTTATTCTTTTATGTCCTAGTATTTCATTAAAAATCAATTATTGATTTTGACACCATTATTGTGTGGGATTAGACATTGTTCATTGTTAGTCCATTGAAGACTTAGACCTTGTTGGGTGCCGCACAAACGGTTAATTCTGCCAATAGATCGTTGTAGACGGGCAATTCTACACTACTCCCAAACAATTTTCCGCTATGATGGTTGACTCAGTACTAATGTCCATTACATTAGGGTTTGGATAGAAGACCTCGTATTAATAATTGTTTTAATTTTCAATTTTTGATTTAAGGGAACGAGGTGCTCCTATCCAAGCTTGGGCTGCCCGGTGTCGGTAGATGGTATTGATTTATATTGATATGGATATTGACATTATGGTCACAAAAATTGTGATATTCAAGAAAAGTTATTGAATTGTTATTATTATCTCACGATGATTGCATAATTGCAAAGTCTTGTATAGTTCACTAGTTTTATTGATTTATATATCTTATTATATGGAATTGTCATCATATAATTCTTTACTAATCATGGTATATGGATATTGATGGTATGTCTCATAATTATTGGTGCATACTTAGTCAAATTCATCTTGACTAATTTTGACTTACAACCTTGCAGCTTAACAGAGGACGAGGTTGGACTGCTCAGCTAAATTAAGTAGCCATTGCTTTATTTTAGCTTTTAAATCATTGTACGGTTGGACTTATTTAATTTTATTTTGTAGTTCAGACTTGATGACTCTTTTATTTATTAGTTAATTTCCTTTATTCTTCCATTATGTATGGAACTCTGAAAGTTATTTATAGATTATTGAGATTTTGTCTCGTTCATGGACTCAAAAGAAAAATATTCATTGTCTTGGGATGCTTCCACATTTTCACCCATGTTTCGAGGTCTGGGACGTGACACAGTGTGTGGGCGTACACACGAATCAGTGCATGAACGATGGTTTCTTGGAACCATTCAAGCCAACCAATATATATTTACTATATAATAATTAGAATTCTAAACCCTAACGTCTCTAATTGAACTTCTCATTCTCTTGTCTATGCTTAAAGATGTCAACCTTGGCTCTTTGATCATCATTGTTGTTGCGAATTGTGGTAGCATGCACATACAAGATCAAGCAAGTACGAAGACACGGATTTTGAAGGTTTAGTTGTAACTGGGTTACATCCTTGAGCGACGATGATTGGTTTTTACTATATGGAGATGAAGAAAATACAGAGGATATGAAGAGCCTTTAAACTAGGGAGTTTATATACTAATCCCATAAAAAATGGATTCAAAAGTCGGACAGATCCAAATACCCATATAAGAAAAAATTTTGATCATAGGAAGAGCATCAAATGGTTCTCCAACGTGAATCAGATGGTTAAAATTCATAGCATATCAACATCTGCCACTTTCGTTTGTTGTTACACTAGTATTGCTTTGTTGATTTTGGCTAGTCTTGGTACTCCATGGCCCATACCTTGTTGGCCATAATCTTTCTCCCTACTCCTTTCAATCAGGGATTAACCTAAATTTATACTGATATAGTTTGATTTTCACCCGAGCAATCATCCCCAAACCATCATTTAAAAATCTCAAGTAATTTGGTTTGATCATGTGGGGTGTGGGTTGATACCAACCATATAGCTATATGGAACACTGGCACTTGCGAGCGTGAGGAAATACTTTTTCAGATTTTGAAACTTTAGTAAGATAGTGGTAGGATAAATGTACACTAAGGGGACGTTCGGTTTTGGAATAAGCATGAATAAGGATGTGGAATAAGGAGAATAAAGGTCTATTCTCTGTTCGACTGGAAAGATATGAATAAAGAGAATAACGTGGAATAAAGGTAGGTAAAGTGGAATAAATATAGGAATAAAGATGGAATAAAATGAAATAATGGGATGTAGATAGGAATAACTGTACTCTTGGGAACCATGTTGGGCGGAGAATTGACCCGTTATTCCAGTGCTTATTCTCCAAATGAACAATGCCTAAACCTTTGTGCTTGAGGACTAAGTAGAAAGATACAAAAGGTCCCCATTTCACTATTCTAGAGGTAGTTAAATAGCGTTTATTAACTATCCAGACCCCATTTAAACGAAAAATAAAAGTTTTATCTTAGAAGGGTTTTTGTTCCCCAAGATAAGAGATCCTAAATTGAGGTGGTGACATATTTCACCGTCTCTTATTTTCCATTGATTTATGATCTTTCATTATCTCTCTTAACATGGAGGGGGATTAACCTCATCTAACCTTCCAATCATTCCTCCTAGTTCCTTGTTTCTATCCAAAGCGAAGAATATTACAATTGGTTTAAGTAAATGGGTAAGATATAGACCGGGGCACGGACGCCTACCACGACTCCTCCATCCTTGCTAACGGATCACCTCCTCCTCCGTCATCACCCCTGCTTCTGCTACCATTACTTTTTCCCTCCCGTGTCTATCACCAAAATGTGGAAAACACTATCCCTCTTACTTCTGGAGACAGCGGTTTCACCATGTCGATTCTGTCATCGCTTTATTTAGTAGAACCATCTTCAGATTTTGTGCACGTTATTTGGTGATACTTTCTCGTCGGCCTTTACATGGAGATGATTCCTTTGCGAGCATGTAGACATGTTCCATCATGAATTGTAATTGGATTCTCTACAAGTGTGCTAGATGAATGTTTCTTCTTCTTCTTCTCTCTCTCTCTCTCTCTCAAAAGTTTGTCTTAGAATAGCCTCCCTATTTGTCAATATGATTTTAAGTAATTGTTCCTTTTTTACTGTCATCTATCTTGTATCTCTTATGTGAGGTTATACCACGTAGTCTCCCTCTCAAATTTAGCCCTTTTATGATCAATAAAATATTGAATTTGTGCAGTAAGGAAATAATAGATGCATTTTGTACTTCTGTGTCATATATGCAAGCTGGGATGATCATCGCGTGGATATCGATCCATTAGCACATAACTTATCTTGTTCCAATATAAATGAATCACAGATCCGTCATATTCATGTCATTGGATATTCATTTTATGGATATTCATTATCCAATGACACAAAATGGATACTCCTCGTGCTCATGTGTAAACTTATGGAAATAAGAAATCCTTGATAATACACTCCTAAATAGACAGGTAACCAAATCAATGTAATACATTCATAGCAATAAGGCTATTAATTACAACCTCTTGCGCATAATAAGATTAATGGGAGAAAGTCTAAAAAAATGGTGAGGTAAAAAACCACATGGCTAGTTCAACCTAAATTGATTCACTAAAATAATTATTGACAATTCTCCCACAAGGAGTTTCAACAAACGGTATATCAATCAAATCACTACAAGAAAGATGGGATGGATGGAGAAATAACACCAAGCAATGTGGACGACTATGTCCACAACTTTCTGTCTGACCTTGCAACAACTCGTCTGATGGTTTTGATGCACGAGATCAAGCTATTGTTGAACAAAGAGGAGTATGGAAGATAAGCTAGATCTATGGAGAAGAAGCATACCACGGGCTAGGTGAATGGGGTGACACCCTTTTTCTTATGTACCCTCTCATCCACGCTATCTCAATTTTGGTTTCCTATAACATGGGAAAATATATCAAAATGCCCACTGGGAAAAATTAATCCAATCCCGTAATAGACTCTACTTAATGTACACCGCCCAATAATCGCCGCCGCCATCTAGTCCATTAGAACGATCAACCATTAAAAAGTTCCATACTAGAGATAGTAAAAACAACGGTACAATTGGCTATGGCCAGTTACCGTATGCTCTTAAGAAAATCACATTCCCTTTGATCAATGGGATGGACGACCATCACTCTTTTAAAGGTCGTGTTTCCTTTTATCAGAGGAGACACAAACAAAGATCATCCATTTTGTGGAGACGAAGGGGACAGTCGTGGTCACCCTCTCTTTATCCACGGAGAAGTCAAACCATCCTTATTGTTGATGTCAGATGGGCTAGATTGATATGCACGAAGGGGAAGGTCACGAGCGTTCCTTCCGACGAGTTTTCATGGGATGTTTCTAGTGATATTTTGGGGGATCGTCGTAGAGGCCATCCCCTTTGATATGTTATATAAAAAGTAATAAAATGCATTTCTAATCATAGTTTGATGTCTATCATGTTACATTGGTCTTGATATGCAATTCAAATATTTTTATATCAAAGCCATTAATGAATAAACTCAAACCGGACTTTCAAAAACTAATGACACTATCACCAAAATTAAAATCAAACGTACCAATGTGTTCAATTAGTTATTGTTACAAAAGGATCCCTTGAAACTAATATAAGTTTTAGTGTTCACTACATTACAACATTATCTGAATAGAAGATGCCCACTCCTCATATTTCTTATCATCCTCATCCTCCCCTCATCATCCTCAACGTAGCTAAGAACTTGAGAAGAAGCACCACCCATTCACTCTGCCTAGATGCAAAAAAAATGCCATATCTAGATGCATCTTTTGCATCTTATTGTCTCGATATTTGAGAGTTCATCTCAATAATGATGTATTCCAGCTCCATCTCCCTTTATTATTTTACGAATATGATCAAGATCCGATACCCCCTGATTCATACCATATATGAACGGTAGCTCCACACCCTCCACAATGTACATGTTTGAAATGTTCAGGACTTTAGCAGGAACAAAGGCCACATTTTTAGATATTGGTACCTAACTTGTACCAGTGCTACTAAGAGAGCTGGCGATGATGAGTTTAATTATTTCAATCTAAAGAATGTAATAGGTTACCGTTGAATTTTGGGATTTATCGATCTTATTCTTGCATTTTATACTAAAATCCCTATCAAACATGTGTAAATATTGAATAATATCTCACGTCTGTAGTGTTATTATTCATGAACAAAACATGGAATAAACATTCAAAAATACAATAAAAACAATAAAAGGAGAGAAGAAAAGAGAAGAACCCAAAAGCTATAAGTATGTACATATTTAGACATTTAGAATCTCATCCAGAGACTAAGTCAGTACCAACTTGGTTGACTTACCATTAAGTAGAGAGAGAAGGAAAAGTTAAGAAAGATACAAAAAAGGGTTAATTGTGAACATAAAATAACCAACTTTTCATTATTTTATATAGTGTAATCACATGTATACATATTTTTTTAAAAACTATTCACCTAATTTAAAATAATAATTAGTAGTATTTACAAAAAATCTACCAAAAATAACTGAGTAAAAATCATGAGAGAAAAGCATCATTGAAAATGTCATAAAAACTAACTTCCTTGGTTCATAACTATTTATATAAATTTTCCAATTTATCAAAATCACTTTTAAACTTGTAATAATTATTAATAATATTTATCAAAATTCTAAAAATCTTAGGGTTAAAAGTGTGAGTTTCGACCTCCCTAAATGCATGTATATATCATTAATTTATCAAAATAAACACTATATAAATTGTACAAAATAATGTATTAATTATTGTATAAATACTGTATTTATTTCTAAAATAAAATAATAAAGAAAAGAAAATAAAAAGAATGAAGTGTCAAGGACACTGAATAACCCTAGCCCCCGAGACTCCATCATCATGATGACTTAGGCGACAAGGAATAGAATAGGGGGAAGATACGGAATTGAATTGTACAGAAATCACATAAAAACCCTAGTTTTTAATTCATCAATATTTCATTTTAGGACCTATTTTACTCTTTATTATTTTACCTCAGATCAATAAACTTTGTATAAGAAAGTTGTAGATAAAAATACAAAGAAAAATACAAAATTGATTTCATCCAAAAATAATATATAGTGTGCATTCTACACTCTGAATAAGAATCCAAAATTCAAACTTCACAAACCCATAACTTCTCCATAAAAATTCAAAATGCATCAAATTCATCTTTAATTTTATACAACTTTTAGTTATTTATTTAATGAACATGTTTCACTTAATTCGTAGTTAAGATGTAAAAGTTAGGTTTCAGACCCCTATTGTACTATATACGTGAATAAAATATTCATTTTTTTATTCTTTATTATTTTATATTTTTATATTTTTATAAATATTCTTTATAGTGTATATACATATTTAAAGTATAATAAAATCGTAAAGAAAATAATAAAATAACTTACAAAAATACATAGATGAATATATTATACTTATACCTATATCATAAACACCATATTTATTTAAGTGTACAAACTACGTCAGAAAAATATAATAAAATTATATTTATGTATATTTAAACAAGTTATAAATATATAAGTTATGTATATAAAATATTAAAATAAAAAATAAAAATAAAATACCTAATATATAGGTAAATATACTTATAAATATACCTTTAAAAAGTAACTCATAATAAATTAAGTCAAAAATAAATAAAAATCATATTAAAATACTACATAAAATAATGAACATTTTTTGTTTTATAATAAAAATTTAATTAATTCATTTATTAATTATTATAGATTTTATAAAACATTTTCGATTCCCTTTTTTCTAGTTGGTCCACGTGGATCAACCAGAACGTCCCAAAAATTGACCACGGGTCAATTATACATTCAGCCTTATGACTTCTGTCAGACTTTACGACCGACCCGACTTCTCCCAATTATCACGCATTAGCCATATCTCTTCTACCTCGACTCATTCCATCACTTTTCCTTGATCCTCCATGATTCTCGTCGATCCTTCATCCATCATCATCGCTTCCATCTCTACACACCATCCTCTATCAAAGATCCCATGTCACTACTGTATATATAACATCCACCGTTACCATTTTTGATGTAGTGGTCCCTTTTCTAAGTCCTAAAGCCCTCGAACCTCGGTCAAGAGTGTCACCTAGTGACATCAGGCATACCCTTATGGCTTTGGGGTGGTTGTCATAGGAGGATAGGTGCACCCAAGGCGGCTTTCTAGCCACCTCTGCTCCCCGACGAAATCTAAGTATAAGCTACGCAATTTTACCATTTATAGGTAGTTGTTAGCCATAGTTTTCATTTTTGTCTTTCATTTTATATTTTAATCAACACATTAGCCAAGGTTTTGATTCTAGCCTCGCTAGAGCTCTTGAGCTCCAGACTTTGTTCTTCACCGTCACACACTCGTTCCGACCTCACTATGCCTCATCACCTTTCACTTTCATTTCTACATCTCTCGGACCCATCCAACCATCTTTATCTCTCCAAGATCATCAATCCCATGCTCCCTCCGCCACCGTTCGCCAGAGCACCCCATTCCACCTCACAAATGCCCGATCCTCCACCAATAACAGTCATGACCAATCGCCATAATCCAATGACTCTCTTTAACCCATTTGTAGGTCTTGAAGGGGCCATTTGAGGTCCAATCGCATCCAAGTCTTCATTCCCATGTGCTGGAGCTGCCTCGAACCACCAAGACCCCACTGATGGGTCCTACATCATTTTGAGCACCTTGGTAGATGCGGATCGTCATCACGGACATCAAGAGAACCTCAACCATGCAAATTGAGGTCTGGTGCGCAAGGAATGGATGGAACAAGGAAGAACACGCCCGTGTTCTTCCCTGTTCTTGGGGAGTGGAGCATGGCCATCCGATGGGGCTTTCGAGCCATTTAGTATAGCTGCCGTCTGATCAGGTCCCCTCTACACCATCAGATCTGGGTCCATATCCTATCTCGAGTGTCCGATGGCAAAGCAGTATGGTGCATCCTCCACCGTCTGATGTGCATGAGTGAATCATCTCAAGCCGTTGGATCGTGCAAAATAAGGGGTAAATTGTAAAGACATCCCCTGCCTTCTTTTCTTTTATTTTTATCCTGTAAATATAATTTGTAGTATAAATAAATGTGTAAAATGCAAGGACACCCTTGGAGATTTCTTATATTGCACTTTGGTCCAGTCCAGATCACCTCACGTGTCGTTCCACGTGAGTGGCCATTTTGCTTATGACCCATTGTGGGTTTTAATAATTATTCTTTAATATTTAAATTCGGTAAATTAGTTATAAAACTTTGGATATTTTGCTTTATAGAACCTGCCTTTATTTTTAATTGCAAATATACCCTTACGAGTTCATTTATTTTTGTTCTTGTTTTTCATTTATTGAAAATATCATCCGTGCTCTAAAAATCATGCAAAAATAAGAATAAGTGCATGCCTGCATACTTTCACAGTATAATTTTATGTTTGCGTTTTAGGCATTTTATCTATTCATTAAAAATAAAAAATAGCATAATTTATCCCTGTTTGCATTTAAAAATACCAAAAAAAATAAAACTTTTTTGACAAATTCCCAAAAATATTATATTTTGTTTTTTTGTATTTTACATCTCCAAATCAAAAATCCCTTAAAATAGAAAATAAAAATCACTAAAAATAAAAATCTCCAAAATCCTCATAAAAATTATAAAAAATCTTTTAAAAATCCAAAACTATTTATTTCTATCTATGAATTTTCTTTTTATTATATATTATTAATAAAAATAGTTTTGAAAATTTTTGATCTATTTAGCTATTTTTAATTTCCAAGACAATTTAGCCTATTTATTTAATCACTGATTTGGGATATTTTTGACTTTAAAAATATAAAAAATAACAAAATATCTAAAAAATCACAAAAAATTTTTTTGTTGTATTTATAATTCTATTACTCTATATGGTATATATAGTTATATATATTCCTATATTATATATTTAAAAGGCAAAGAAAATAAAAAATCAGAAAATTTAAAAAAGAAAATAAAAATATATAAAAAATAATTTAAAAAATATAAAAAATAAACATCCATAAAAATCTAAAAATTTAAAACCCACATAAAAACATAATAAATAGACAAGAGAAAAGGACAATTTTGGAATTCAATTTCGTAATCTATCACGCTTGCTCCCGGTGTTCGACATTCTACACATACTTGCACCTATACACACATTTTATAGAGTTATAATAAATTTTAACTATACATTTATTTTTGCTTATCATTGCTATATCTATTGTAGGTTGATTGTTGTCTGATTCGATTTCCGTGAGCGGTCACTACAACAACGTTAATTTTGTTTGATTAACCGACCCTCGCAAAAATCGTTTCAACTAATGGCATCGTTGCTGGGGAGCAACGTCACATAGATTGTATTTATATGTTTCTTATCTCTTTTCTAGATTTCTCATTTATTTAGTTTCATTTTATTTGATATTATTTATGAATTGTCTAACACTCTTCCTCATTTGAATTTGTTGCGAGGGATCACTACGCAAGGGAGGACTTCTTTGGAGGACCTGTGCACCCAAGCAAGGACGAGTTGGCTTTTCTACACAAAGGTGACTGGAGACATCATCAAGTAAAGACTAGGAAGATTTTTGAAGACAGTAGCATTTTGTATTTTTATTTTATTTCATCTTGTAATTTAAGTGAGAGAGACTTTAATTATATTAATTAGACTATCTAGGGCACTTGGGGACATCATTGGCTTTTTTTCCATGAGTTTTGAGTTTTTCGACTTTATTTTTTGTTTTGGTGATTGAGCCCTATCATTAGGATTTGCTTGTTTGATAGAGTAGGTCCACAACCTTAATTATAATTGCATGTTCCTATAGATTCGTGCTTCGACTTAGTCAAATCTAATTGTTGATTATTTAGACTTGAGACCGTGCACTGCGAGAGGCTCCACACAATGCTTCAGGACCCACTGTGGTGGGCACCGAGGAGTCTCCAAGATTGGACTTTAGGTGTCATATCAAGATAGTTAGCATAGAGTGATTCACATTAAGAGAAATTACTATTCTAGGGCGATTTCATCAGCTTGCATTTCATATAGGTTAGTTTTCAATTCTGTTCTACATCCCGCATGGAGAGAGCTGGAAGTACTGTAACTCTTCTGACTATGCATGCATCATCGATTTTTGGCTTGCATTGCTTTTTCGACCTTCTCCCTCTGATTTTAACCACCTAGGATAATTAATGGATTTGGAAACTCGTTAGACTATTGCATTGAAAAATACAAAAAAAAGTGATAACTTAAAATACAATTGGCACTGCTAATTCTGCTTGACTTTTAAAATAAATATAATGGATTCTTTGTTTTTGGAAGAGCAACTCCCACATTGGATGCATGTTGTATTCTGACTGAGTGAGGCATGTACTCTTAAGGACTAGAGCCCCCAATCCTGGACTTGTGCACTAAGCGCTTGGGTCGGCTCCTGGGTCCTGTTACTTGCTGCAGGCACTTGCCTCTGACCATAAACGAAGTGATTTGTGTTCAAGAAGGTGTGGTTCACTGACTTAGACACGATCACTATTGGAGACTACACCTATAAGCTTGTATAATTGTTTGAAAATCACCTAACTCTAAAATTGAAAAGATAAAATGACCGATATCTTCAGTCTTCACTGTGTTGAGTAGGTGAAAATGAAGTTTGCTTTGTACATTGTTTGCAACTTTGGATCCATTGACATTCATCTTCTCTTTGAGTTATCGATGTCCGAATCTTTTCTTCCTTTTCATTTCTTGAGTCCTTTTTCTTTTTATAGATGTCGTGATATCGATTTTGACCTTCACTTTAGCAGCCGAATCTTGTGGCTTTCTTCTCACCCATATCACTAGATCTCTGGTCCGGTTCAAGAAGACTATCTTCGTGGACCACAATTTTGTCTTTGTTCCTCCCGATCTTGCCCGCCCTCCTCTTCACCTTCTGTGTCATCTCTTCTTTCACCCGGGAGTGTTGCGTTGTGAGGCCCTCATCGAGGTTATGAATTATTTGAGTAATCAGATAGATGTGATTATGGTTGAGATGAGTGTGCTTTGTTTGGTGTATCCTGGATTTGACTTGTGCATAGATATTGTTGAGGATTCTGATGTTGCATGCTTATAGATGTGATGACCTATTGAGGATTTTTGATCTCGCACACTGGATTGAGGATGTGATTTATTCTCGACGATTTGATGATGATTATTTGAGATGTGACTATTCGATCTCTTATTCAAATCTACCCATCTTGATTCAGACATTTGATGTACTATCTTTATGTGTTCAAAGCGAGGGCGCTCGAAACCCGCAAGGTTTCACTCATCCTATTGACTGATCTATCCTCCGCCTACTGACTCTCCTATCCCCATTAGGCACTTAGAGGACCTCCATCAGATATCTTGATCCATCTCAGTTGATCCGATTGATTTGTAGGATTGCATTGTGACCGCTCTAAGGACCTTTTATCCCTCCCATATCCTTATGCCCTCCTGCTGATGATTGCTTGATTATTTTGAGGACCTGAGCTTAGATGACGACACTTCCCTGATTTCATTGACTTAGTTTGCATTACTCCTCGAGGATTATCTACGTGAGAATGCAACATTTTCTTTACGATCGGTTTCTCTCATTGCTTGTTCTTCATCTTGGTGGAGCACGAAACCGACTCGTCTAATATGAGCTTTCAGTCTCACTGCCTAGTTGTGTGTTCGATCTTCTGGATCACAAGATTGATTACCCTAGTTGTCTGAACTCCTTTGAGTCTTCTCTCCTTGATGATCCTTGTAAGGATGAGTCGTACTCTTCTATTTTTCCTCACTTATTTCACAGTACTCTCCGACATAACCGAGAGACAGTGACATTTTCTAGATCGTCAGTCTCTTCCTCTGTTAGGCAACCAATTTGTCGCTTGCTGAGACACCTTCTATTGACCCATTTGATGGATATGCCTCCTTTGAGTCTTCTCTCCTTGAAGACTCGCACAAGGATGAGTTCTATATCTAGATTATTCATTTCTTAGCATATATGACTCTCTGAGGGTTATCTGCAGGAGGATACACCATTTTATTGGTACTCGGTTTCATCTATGTGCGTGTCTCCGATTTGGCGGAGCACAAAACTGAGTCTTCTACTCTGTATACTCGATCTCATCTTTGGTTATGCATCCGATCTGGCATATCACAAGATCGAGTCTTCTGATTTTTATGGGATCTCTTCCTCATTTGAGGCCGCTCTCCTTGACGACCCTCACAAGGATGAGCTGTATCTTGTGATATTCGGTGTGTTCTTGATTTTTTCAACCTTATGTCCACTGGATATCGAGCTGCGCAGAGAGTCTCCTGCTCTTCACTTTTTCTATCTTCTTGAGACTATGAGTGACATGGAGGAATATGCAATTTCCTTCCTCCTCCATGTATTAAGATACCGGCTTTGTTCCTTCACACTATCTTAAGCCGATATTCTGCTTCCAGCTACCTGATCTTGGCTAAGTTTTCGATATGTTCACCCAATAGTAGAGACCCACATGATTGCATATTCATGTCTTGTTCTTTTTTTGACTGCATTGTCATTCTCACAAGAAGAGTGACATGAGAGTACAGTATTCGATTGTCTGATACCGTCCTGCACTTCACCATTCCTTATTGATCGTATATATACGTTTTGTCTTTTAATTACTTCTTTCTTCCGTATGTCATGTGCACCCCAGATCATTCGCCATATCTATGTGTCTATACTTAGGACATACTTTGTCCGAAGTATAGGGGGTGCACCTATTATGTTGTTCTCTTCATATAGTTTCATCACTCCTCTTGTTGTCTATATTTAGAAATATCTAACCCTATGTTTAGGGGGAGTGATGCATACATTCCCCCAACATATTTTTTCTTTTTATTGATTTTCCTTGATCCCCTCGTCTGTCTCCTCTCTTGTTGATTTGTTGTCTATATTTAGGGATATTTTACCTAAGTATTGGGGGAGGCATGTTGAGCCACTCATCTGTTCTTTCCCACCCTCGACCCTCCCTGCATGTAGAATACAATTTGCTATACTCAGGATTTTTTTGATCCTAATTATATGGACGACTGACTTCTCATTTATTTTATTCTTTCATTCTTTATTCCGTTGTTGTAGTATAGACTCTTTTGTATACTTTGTACGAGTTATGTCTTCTCTTTTTCTCTTTGGTCTATGAGGACATAGATCAAGCTAAGTATGGGGGGTCGTATATACGTTGTATATACTTTAGCCATATCTCGTTCTTTCGTATTTTCGAATAATATGGCTAAAGTACTATATATACAAATCACTAATAAATCAATATATATCTATATATATTCATATATAATTCTTCAGAATTCTTTGTATATACTGATTAATAAATGAGGTTAACTTGCAAAATGTTTGAAAAATGGTTTGGAAAATTCTTTGAAAAATCTTTTGAAAACTATTGAAAAAGTAAAATATTTTCAACCTTTGTAAAAAAGTTTTGTTTGTAAATTTTTTTCTTTGTTTGAAATAAAAACTTTTGAAAATCTATTTGCAAATGATTTTGAAAAAAAGTTGCAAAAATATTTTGAAAAAAATCTATCTATACTGTTTGAAAAATCTTTGTAAAATGATTTTCAAATTTTTTTTATAAAAGTTATAAAATTTATTTGTCAAACTAGTTTGCAAAATAAAGTTTTCAAAATGTTTGCAAAAATCTTTTCAAATTATTTTTGAGAACTATGTATTATTCAAGCAAATAAAATTCCTTTGTAAAATTGTAAATTCCTAAAACTCAACTCTTAGGAATAAGAAGAATCACTCCCATGTAAATATCTACACATATTTTTACTTTTAAAAAGTCTCTAAAAAAATTTGCAAAAATAAAATCCCATAAACATTTGCAAAAACTTTTCATAAAAATTTTCAAAACTTTTCACAAATCCATAAAAAGGTCAAAATCAAAAAATTTACATCACGAAAATATTTTCCTTGCATTGTACATAACATTTGTTTTTTTTAGATTGAGTTTGATAATTGAACAAGTATAAATAAAATCCGAAGATTGGAGCTTGGTTGAACCTTAAATCTACTTAATCACATGAACCTTATAGGAACTGGAATTGAGATACTTCCTAAGTGGAATACTTCAGAACACACACACACACACAACTCTTGTTGATAATGACCTAAGTTGCACACCTACACCTTACTCTTTACTCACCTCAGTTAAAGTGGTAGAGGGTTGGATTTACAAGCATGAGACACAAGCCAGTGGAAACATCGGAAGCCACATATCTGTGACCATTGTACCCCAACCCAATCTAGTGGCGACGAGGTCTAAATACATAAGTTATGGGTTGCAATAAAGCTTCAAATGAGGGATAGTCTACTGGCTCAAGAGGAAAAAATCTATATGTAAATGCTGATGTATATAGTATTAAAAAATAATAGAAAAATGTAATAAAAACTCCAAAAAAGTGGACAGGCCTGAATGAAAATAAAATGCCTACTAGAGTATGTGTAAATTTGTACAACCAATAAGCAAGCTTGAGCTTCAAAGTCAAATATATGTGGGCTTGCAGTCGGATGACTTGGCTACACTGATCAAGCATCCCATGATAGGTAGCTACATTGGCTACTGCCCATTCTTCTCCCCATCCCTACTTCTTGAGTTGGTTGTACTTGAACTTAGAAGGGAATAGATCACTTCTCTAGGAAAGAGTTGATGGATTGGGGGATTAGGGTCACCATGTTGGAGAAGACTGACTTTTACCACTTCGACCGAGGAGAGATACATATCACACACACTGCCCAAGCTAGATTCATAGTCTTAAGGGTTCACGTATGAGTTGGCTTATTCTGACCTCGCTATTAAGGAGATTTTGACAGAGTTTTGTGACTCTCAAAGGATTTTGTGTTTCAAGTCCGGTTCTCAATAAGGTTCCGACCAAACTAATAATCCAAAGGTCCGAGTGAGCTCCAAACTTTGATTTATGAAGGCAAGTTTGAAAGTTAAAATCAATCCAAGTTCTTTCTTTTTCTTATTTTATTTTCTACACCAATTGCATAAGTGTTTGCTAGGGACTAGCAAAGGCAAGTATGGGGGGGGGTGATTAAACTCCATTTAATCACCTTTATTCTTTAATTTTGGCCTTTAAACCTCGCTAAATGCATGCATATATCATTAATTTGTCAAAATAAATACTATGTAAATTATACAAAATACTGTATTAATTATTGTATAAATATTGTATTTCTTACCAAAGTAAAAGAATAAAGAAAATAAAATAAAAGAATGAAGTGTTAAGGGAACTGAATGACCATAGCCCTTGAGACTCAGTCATCATGATGACTTAGTCAACAAGGAATAAATAAGGGGAGACAGGGTAGATGAATTTTACTGAAATCACATCAAAAACCTCACTTTTTATTTCATCAATAATTCATTTTTAGGATCCATTTTATTCTTTATTATTTATACATCAAATAAATAAACTGTGTACATGAAAGTTGTAGATAAAAATAAAAGAAAAATACAAAATAGATTTTATCAAAAAATAATATACAATGTTCATTCTACAGTCTAAATAAGAATCCAAAACCAAAACTTCACAGACACATAACTTCCCCATAAAAATGTAAAATGCATCAAACTCATTTTTAATTGTATATAACTTTTAATTATCTATTTAATGTAGGTGGTCTCACTTAATTCGGATTTAAGATATAAAAGTTAGGTTTTGGACCCCTATTGTACTATACACCTGAATAAAATATTCATTTTATTTATTTGTTATTCTTTTTATTTTTTTAAAATTTTATAAATATTCTTTATAGTGTATGTACATATTTAGAATACAGTAAAATCAAAAAGAAAACAACAAAATAAATTAACATACAAAAATACATAGATGAATATACTATACTTATACCTATATAATAAATACCCATATTTATTTAAGTGTACAAATTACATCACAAAAATATAATAAAAATATATTTATGTATATATAAATAAGTTATAAATATATAAATTATGTATATTAAAAATAAAAAAAATATAAAATAAAAATAAAATACCTAATATATAGGTAAATATACCTATAAATATACATATAAAAAGCAACTCATAATAAAGCAAGTCATAAAAATAAATAAAAATCATATTAAAATACTACATAAAATAACCAACATTTTTTGATCTTTAATCAAAATTTAATTAATTCAGTTATTAATTATTATAGAGTTTATAAAACATTTTTGATTCTCTTTTTTCTGGTTGGTCCACTTGGACCAACCAGAAACGGGTCAATTGTACATTCATCCTTATCACTTATGACAGACCTAATGACCGACCCAACTTCTCCCAATTATCATGCATCTGCCATATATCTTCTAGCTGGACTCATTCCATCACTCTGATCCATGATCCTCCATGATTCTCTCTGATACTTCGTCCATAATCATCACTTCCACCTCAGCACACCATCCTCTATTAGAGAACCCCTGTTACCACTGTATATAACATCCACCCTTGCCATTTTTGATGCTTTGGTTCCTTTTCCAAGTCCTAAAACCCTTGACCCTCGATCAAGAGTGTCACCTGGTGATAGGCAGGCGTACCCTTAAGGCTTTGGAGCGGCCATCGGAGGAGGATAGGTGCACCCAAGGCGGCACTTCAGCCACCTCTGCTCCCTGGCAAAATCCAGTTATGAGCTTCACAATTTTACCATTTCTAAGTAGTTGTTAGTATTAGTTTTCATTTCTGTCTTTTATTTTATGTTTGAATCAACGCATTAGCCTAGGTTTCGATTTCAGCCTCGTCGGAGCTTGAGCTTCGGCCTTTATTCTTCGTCGTCACACACTCGTTCCAACCTCACGTACGCCTCATCATCTTTCCTTCTATTTCTACATCTCCCTGACCATGCAACCATCCTGATCTCTCCCAGATCAGCGATCCTATGATCCCTCCACCAGGATTCGTCTGAGCACCCCATTCCACCTCACAACCGCCCGATACTCCGCCTATAACAGCCATGACTAATCGCCAGAACCCAATGACTCTCTTTAACTTATTTATGGGTCTTAAAGGGGGCGTCTGAGGTCCAATATCATCCAGGTCTTCATTCCCAGGTGTTGGAGCTTCTTTGAGCCACCAAGACCCCACCAGTGGGTCCTGGATCATTTTGAGAAAGTTGGCAGCTACGGATCGTTGTCAGGGACATTAGGAGCACCTCAACAGTGTGAATGATGGTCAGGTGCGCAAGGAATCGATGTAACAAGGAAGAACATGCCCGCGATCTTCCCTGTTATTGGGGAGTGGAGCAGAGACGTCTGATGGGGGATTTCATCCCAGTTAGCACAACGGTTGTTCGATCTGGGCCCCTCTACACCATCATATCTACGACCAGATCCAATCTCGATCATTTGGTGGAGAAGCCATATGGTGTTCCTCCACCGTTCTATGCGCATAAGTGAATCATCTCCCATCATTGTATCGTGCAAAATAAATGGTAAATTGTACAGACATCCCCCGCCTTCTTTTCTTTTATTTTTAGATCTGCAAATATAATTTGGACTATAAATAAATATGTAAAAATTGCAAGGACCCCCTTGGAGATTTCTTATATTGCACTTTGGTCTAGTCTAGGTCACCTAACGTGTTATCCCACATGAGGTGGCCATTTTGCGTAGGACCGCTTGCAAGTTTTTGTAGTTATCCATTAATATTTAAATTACATAATTTATTTATAAAGTTTGGGCATTTTACATTGTAGACTCTGCCTTTATTTTTAATTGCAAATAAATCCTTGCCATTTCATTTATTTTTGTGCTTTTTTTATTTATTGAAATTATCATCCGTGCTCTAAAAATCATGCAAAAACTAGATTAAGAGCATGTCTATATACATTTTCATGCTATAATTTTATAATTGCATTTTAGGCATTTTACTTATTTATTAACAATCAAAATAACTTGATTTATCCCTATTTACATTTAACAATACCAAAAAATATAAAACCTTTTAAAAAATCCCATAAACATTATATTTTGTTTATTTTGTATTATTATCTCAAGACAAAAAATCCCTAAAAATAGAAAAAGAAAATCACTAATAAGTAAAAAGCTCCAAAATCCTCATAACAATTACAAGAAATAATTCAAAAATCCAAAAAATAGTTATTTCATCTCTGAATTTTATTTTTATTTTATATTATTAATAAAAAAAAGTTTCGAAAAATTTTAATCTATTTAGGTATTTTAAATTTCCAAAACAATTTGTCCTATTTATTTAATTCCTGATTTGGGATATTTTTGAATTTTAAAAAGAAAATAAAAAATTTATAAAACTAAAAACAATTTAAAAATAAAAATTAAATTCCATAAAAATATAAAAATTAAACCACATAAAAACACAATAAATAAACAAGAGAAAAGGACAATTTTGGAATTGAATTTCCCAATCTATCATGTTTACTGCATGTGTTCGACACTCTACACATACTTGCACCTATACACACATTTTGTAGAGTTATAATAAATTTTAACTCCAAATTTATTTTTTATTTTCATTGATATATATTATGGGTTAATTGTTGTCTAAATTGATTTTTGAGCGGTATCTACATCGACGCTAATTGTGTTTGATTAGCCGACCCTCGCAAAAACCGTTTCTACAATTGTATAAATGTATATAAAACTTATCTATTTTCTGCAAATTCACCCTTTAAATTAATTATTTTCTAAAATGTACATAAAATTAGTAGAAAAATACATAAATATAATCTAAAAATTAGTTGTGCATAAATACTTGTAGAACTCAAAAGAAAAAAGCTGTAAAACTCAAGTTCTGATTATCTTATTTCATTCATATGAACTCTCGAATTCAACAAACTCACTTTTAAAGTTCAAGTTATAAAATTGTTTATCAAATGAAAATGATTTCACAAAACAAAATCAATATGTGAAAAATAAGTTTTGGGACCATATTGGTATACATGTACCGCATATATTTATTTATTTCTATTTATTTATTTTTATTTCATATTTAACATCATTTTATTTATATAATACTTTGTTAAAAAATAAAAATATAGTAAAAATAATTTCAGTAAATACAAAATCCCAAAATATAGGTAAATTTGTACATATTGTACAAAGATCTATTTATTTAAATGTGGAAATTAAAATTTTAAATAAATAAAAATATATTTAAAATATTTATGTATAAGTTAATAAGATATAAAAATTAATAATTTATATGTAAAGTTATTAAATTAATAATATGTATATTATATATAGATATATCATACATATATGCTATGGTTTTTATTTATTTCAACTATTTACATTATCTAATAAATTTAAAAATATCATAATATTATTTAATTATCTACATTTATATTTTAATTTTTTTGATATAATTTATTATTAGATATATATTTTGCAATATATTTTTTCCATTGGGTCGATTTATTTCTGTTTTAGTGCTATTTAACTTTGCTGACATGACACCATGTCATTGTCCTTTCAGGCAACATTGACCTCGATTAATGTTGCTCCTTCCAACCCCCTATCCTTTCCCTTTTTTTCATCATCATCTTCTTCTTCCAACTTCATTTCTTTTTCAGCCAACAATTCCCAACCACTTATCCGTTAACCTTACCTCCACGTCAGCCATGTCACCAACCCTCTTCTTCTCCATCGAAGCCCCTTAGAACTTATCCTCGATTTCTTCCCAGATATCTCTTCTATCCCTTAAAATCACGAGAGCATCTATGAAATTGGCACTTAACTCCCATCGAGCGAGGTAGAGAGAAAGGAAGACATTGGCGAGGTCATTCGCCAGCGAGGGAACTCCTCTGTTGTTATTGTATTTCGGTTGCATCAAGCTATCAAGGCGACGACTAGTTTTTAGATTTAGTTTCAATTTATATTTTTTGATTTTTACATTTGGTTTTTATTTCAATATCTGTTCATTTTCATTCGATTTTCATCATTGATTCTAGTTTCAGTCCTCCTCTTGTCATCATCAATTGGAGGTATGTTCCCATCTATTTCAATCATTGTTTGCATTCTTTCTCGCATTACGATTTCCATTTGAGCATGCCTTTAGATTTCATTCATGTACATACTTCCTTCATTTTCCTCACCTATGATCAACACTTATAGGAGTACACTCTCTATTCACATCAGTTTTGCATCGAGGAGATTTCACCTAGGCAATACATGGGGAAACATAATCCCCATGTATGCCCACAAAACCTTTTTTTATTATAATAAGGAAGTTGTTGCCTATGGCAACGACTCCCTTTTGATAGGAGTTGTTGCTAAATGTAACGCTTGCCTTAAAAAATCTATAAGACATATAATGCATCAAGCTAAGGCTTCCTCCCTATGGAGAGTCATTGCCAGAAGAAATGGCTAGTGTTTGAATATAAACCCAATCACGACCCCAGTCGCCCCCACACAAATAGAGACCAGTGCCATTGCCAGTGTGTTGATCCTCAATACTGCTACGACCAACCCATCGCTCCTCTGATGCATGCTTGAAACCTGACAAGGCACTCCTTTTGCATGAGCGAGTAATCAATTCCCTTAGCTTCTTTCGAGTTTCGTCCCAGTGTAAGTACTCCTTTCAGCTCAAGTAATGGTTAATGACTTAAGTAATCCTTAATGTCACTTTATATGTTTACTTCTATATTTTTTGTTGTAATAACTTAAGTAATCGTTTATGTTATCTTATTATGTTGTTTAGCTCATTCGTCGTGATTAAACTTGTTGGTGGTTTGTCTAGTAGAAGTGACGATGGTAATGGAGGTCATGTGTATTTGTTACGTGGGTGGCGAGATATTGAGGCTGGAGAAAGAAGTCACCTACAATGGTGATCATATGAAGCCCATCGAAATTGGAATGGGTTTGACATTTATAGGATTAGTCGACAAGATCATGAGCTCGTTCTGCATCGACATGTCCAAGGTTGCGAAAGTGTAGCTAGATCAAGAGTTATTTTTTACAAACATGGAGTATGCTAGTAATGCAGCTGACATTATAGACTGCATAGAGATTATGGATACCTCTTATCGATATGTGATATTTACAATCCTCGGTGAATGCACACGAGGTTCTACGCCGATACCTCGACCTTCTGCTACGGTGCCCCACGCTTCTGCTATTTTGTCCTGGGAAACCATGTTCTATTTCATACACGTATCGAGACATGACCTTCTATTTTTGCGGCTCAGGATGCTAGGTTTATCTCTCTACAACCGTATGAGATCACATATTCAACATTTATACCACATGATTGCACACCTGGTCCCAATTATTTTAAACACTTGCTGTAAACATGTGCTCTTGGATCCATAGTTACTCCCATAGTCATTTACAAGGAGGATTACGATCCAAAAATATATCACATGATGGAGGATACTTCATAAAACACGAATAATGAAATGGATAATGAAGATTAGACTAAGAATGAAGATTACATGGGGAGTCCACCATTCTGTTCTATAATTAACATAGTGGTGATGGTTATCTCGAAAATGGTGCTAACATGATGGATTACGTGGATGGACTTGTCATTTCAGTGGAGTTAAAGAATGGGATGATGTTAAGTCAAAAGAGGACCTAGTTTATTCATTGAAACTAATTCACATCAACCACCACTACAATTTTGTTGTGCACGAATCTGATCATTGGGTGTGGGTTGTGTATTGCATCGAGAGAGATAGGGGATGCATGTGGCGGTTGCGTGGCCATCATCATCCTATTGATGACATGTTTTTAATATTGAAAGTAGATGAACCGCATACATGTTTGCATCGTGTGGGAAATCAAGATCACCCTCAGCTTGATTGCAACTTCATGGCACATAAATTCATCAATCAAATCAAGTTTTCACCTTCTATGAAAGTTTCATATCTGTAGTCCATGATTTCAAATGACCACGAGAAAATGGCCAGTCATATAAGGATACAGGATGTCAGGTGAAAGGTAATAGATATAGAATACGGTTACCAAGGCCAATCATACAATGAACTGCATTACTTATTTGAAGCATTAGAGACATATATCCCGAGAACATGACATATCTTGACAAGGATGAAGTAGATGAATGGAAGAAGGTTTTCAAGAAGGCTTTTGGGTATTTAGTCCATGCATCATTGCATTGAGAAACTATAGGCTTGTCATTATTGTCAATGGACACATATATGGCATCTATAATTAGAAGGTCCTCATTGCATGCAGATGCGACATAGCTAACAACATTCTACCACTTGCATTTGCATTTGTCAATGAGGAGGATTACTCGAGATGGGATTGGATTCTGGAGAGGATTCATTATTCATGTCTTTGGGATTCCAGGGACCGATATGTGCAATATCAGACTGCACAACTAGTATTTGTTTTACCATGTGTCACCCTGAAGTATAGGTTCAACCTTCATACGTTTATTGGCGATTTCTCTTACGCCACTTACTTGTAACTTCAATGATGTTCACAAAAATCAAATTGTTGAAGTGCATGGCGATGAAAGCTGTGAATGTGTACTCTCAGGAGAAATAGAATTCTTACATGGACAAGTTGAAGGAAATGGACGAGAATGCTCTAAAGTGGTTTGGCATGCACAACTGCCTAAGGTGTAGTGGAGTATATAGTAGTGGAGTTTATCTTTCAACGTTGTCCATAGATTCAGGTATACTACTTCTGACTTTGTTGAGAGCTATAAAATCGTATCGAAATATCCACTTAAATGGTTCGGTGGTAGTACACTGTGCCTAGCACCCAAAAGACCAGGGTTCAAATCCCCCCTTGTGAGGGTTGTGTTAGGTAGTCGACAGTTAGCATAAACATACTCAAATCTTTCAATATGGATTTGAGCAGGAATCCATGTAGCCAACCCTACTTATAGTGGGAGAAGGATTCGTCGTATCTGGTGCTTTTATGAACCGTGTGGTGACGCGTTGTTCCATGTAGCATGGATTGTATTAAATGGGATAAATTGTTTAAATTTCATTAAGACATGATTCATCTACAATTGCATTACATTTATATTGCATATAAAAACAAAAAATTATTCCCCTGAAAATCGAGTATTAAGTTATCTGAATTGAGCTTAAGTGACCTCTATTCCTTCTGTTTAACCTTGGACTTGACCCCAACGAAAAAACTTAGACTCTCTTGAATGGATTTCCTTATTCTTATGTGATTTTTGATTGATCTCTGATTGTCCGACTACAACAACTTCATATGATTAAACTAGGGTAATTTGGAACTGTAAAATTACAGCTTTGTCAGTTAACAAATGACTAGGTTCAATTTAGAAAATTGAGAGTTAGATTTTCTAATATCTCGGGTAGTCTGACCTCAAGCCATTTTTGTAATTTAATATCTTCATTTGTGCATATTTTTATTTATTCATATTCTTCTTTATTATTGTATATATTGGGTTAAAACTCTCTTACATACTGTTATCTTTCCGTATGGCTTGGAATGGCTTTCACAAAAATCGACACAACTCGAACTGATCAGAGGAAGGTAATTTTGTGGACCGATCCTACTGAGAAGAGTCGAAGAGATTCTCATTTTATTATTGAGCGAGAAATATAGAGATTTATTTTTGTATGATCATTTTTATAATAATTTATAACTTAATTATTTATTTCTAGTAATCTTCAATTGATGACTCGTGCATGTATCAGAATTGGACTTTTAGGGCATGTTTCTATTGAATTTGGTCAATGCCTTCATGATTATTGTGGTTGTGATTATCATATGATATACCTGCACTTACGGCTCATAGAGTTTACATAAGTTTTATATCTGTTTGTGCTCTTAATTTATAGGACCACACCACATTATTAATAAGATACACATTAGCACATTCTACTTAGCTCAAATAAATCAGTTCTTCCTCGCTAATAGAAGTACGTGCTAGGTGCAATTTTCTATGACTTGCATTCATTTAGTGTAAAAATTTTTCAATATTGTATTGTATCCTGCATGTAGACATCTAGAGGCATAATAATTTTCTCTAATCGGATCATTCATCATAGTTTTATAACTTGCATCAGCTTTCTCGACTTCCTTCTTTGTTTTATAACTTAAGACATTAAAATAAATCAGGACTAATCGTTAGGCGTGTTTTGTGGTTGGATTAATTACAAGTGGATACTACTCTTAAAATTGGGGTTGTCAATGCATATTAAACCAAAATAATTGAAAAAATCAGGAATTGACGTGGGGGAGATAAATCACATACTTCGACACAGTACTATTCAAACTTGAGAGTAAGGACACACACTGTAAGGTTAGAGTTTAAATCCTTGGACTTGCATCCTAAGTCTCCGGATTCGACTCTTGTGAATTCAAGAGATGCAAGTGCTCACCTACGACCTTAGAGAGACGTGTTTGGTACATCCGCTTGGTACACTCTAAAGGGCTTGAAATAACTCGGCCACCCGGGCAGATAGCTCCTCTGAGTAGGGTGTAGTAGAACCCTACCTGGACATCATGCGACCCATATTATTCTTAGTATTTTGATTGCATGCCAATTGTATCATTATTTTGATGATAACAAATCTTTACGAGTATAGAAAGTCCTATTTGTTTCATGGCAAGTACGCTTCAAGTATGAAGTACAAAAGCTGTGGACAAGCTAAAAGCTAAGGATAAAGTGAAGAAGAAGAAAGAAGACTTTTGTTATAGGCATATGTAAAAAATCTCAAATATATAAGCATGTGTATCATGTAGGAATATTAGGTCCAAGCCATTATGATCAATCAACCTTCTTGATCTGATCGATCAACCTAATTAACCTGATCGACCATTGTTGATCGACCAACCCACTTGACTTAATCGATCACCCTTAATCGATCCCAATTTGAATTCAGGCTTCCAACAACTATATCATGATTGATCACGTTGTTCTACAAGATCGATCAACTTGAAATGATCGATCACCTTCCTTGTATGATTGATCACAGTATCAAATCTTGATGATTTCTTCCCAGATTTGTTTCCAACGGCTATATTTTTAGAGCTCCTTCCCCACCACTATAAATAGGATCCTACACCCATAGTTGAGAACACACATTCCAAGGCAAAGCCTCTCTCTCTCATTAAAAGCTCTATTCGAGACTGTCTCTCTTGCTCTCTACTTCAAGATCACATCTTGAGAGCCAATAGTCAAGATGATCGATTTGCAATTCAATTATTTATTACAACATGCATTTTATTAGCCTCATTATTCGTATTGCATTTCTCATTTGAGGCTTTATAGATTGTTGTAATCTTTACTTTACTTATGTACTATAACACGATGTTTGATCGAATGTGTACAAAGTACTTGGTGTTTGATCCAAGTTGTGGGAAAGACTTTGCTGTGTGATCCGAAGTACTTGTAAAAGATTGAGTTTTCCATGAGTAAATAACTCGAAAGAGTGGAATAATTGATTTACTCGGTCAATTGAGAAATCTCGAGTCAGGTGACTTAGGTCATAGTTTTTATCAAGTGGAGTTTCCACATTAAAATCCTTATCTCATGTTGTTGTTCTTGTATTGTGGAGTGATTGCTTACATCTGTGGTGATTATTATTTGTTATTGATGTTTGTTGGCCATAACATTTTGTTTAATTATCCAAAGTAACTCATATTTGGTATCAATCTTTGGTTTACATAGAGGGCATCACTGAGATCTGTGTTATGGCTTTCATCACTAACAACATCGAAGCACAATCCATAGTAAGACCTCCATTATTTAATGGTACTAAATTTTATTATTGGAGGATGTGCATGCGGATTTATTTGGAAATCATGGGATAGGAGCTATGGGATGTCATTAAAAGTAAATACCAAATGCACAAATAAATCACCACCAATAAGGAGAAGAAGTTAGCAACAGACAACTCTAAGGCGATGAACAGTTTATTCTATGGATTGAGCATGGAAGAATTCAACATGGTATTTGTGTGCAAATCTGCTAATGAAATCTAGAGCCGACTCACCATGACATAAGAAGGTACATCAAAGTTGAAAGAAAGTCGAATTAATTTATTACAACAAAGATATGAGCTTTTTAGGATGAAAGAAGGAGAAAGTATCAATAAGATGTACACTCGCTTAACAGAAATTGTGGACTCACTCTAAAATTTGGACTTGGAGATAAAGGAAGCGATACTAGTCAAGAAGCTTCTTAGATCGCTTACGGATGAGTGAAGGACCACAACCAGAATAATCAAGGAAGCAAACAATACGGTACACTTCTTTTGGATGAGACAATCAAAAAAATCCTTTCCAAGAAAGAACAAGAAATGAAAGCCAGTTCACATTCATATGATCTAGCAACTTCAACATCCAATGAAAATTATAACCAGTAAGAAATAGCATTCATCACTCGTCCTTTCAAGAATTATTTGAAGAGGCAACGTGAATTGAACAGAATAGGAAGCAAAAATAGTTATTTGTTACAATTGTAACAAAATGAACACATTAAATGGGAATGTTCTCTTCTCAAGAAAACAAGAGATGTTTGTGAAGGATAGGCAAGATCATTAAGCGCATCATGGAAGCGTGATGATCACATCATATGTGATCGGGAGTGACTAGTTGTACTAGTTGCTTGAGGCAACATAATTTAAATTTTTTTAATGTGATGAAACCACATGATCCAAGAACACTTCTCAGATTGTTTCATCTAAACCACAAATAAGTATTAGGTTTACCTCTTGAAGCATGGTTGCAATCGAGTCTCTAAAAAAAGATACCTCCTGTCTCAAGTCTGATCCGACAGAGGAGACGTTTGCGAGCACATTGATGAGAAGCGTGCTCCTCGTAATCCATGTTGATGATCCAAATGGTGAATCTCCTGATCTCGTCAACGAGATCTGATATCTTCTTCACGAGCAAGGCACATCGAAGGAGACGGAGATCCACGAGCAATCCTTCCGGCAGCATAACGACGATGCGATGATGACGACGATCTCTCTCTAGGGCATCTAGGTGGATGACCACAAGAGAGAGAGAGGGAGAGAGTCTTGGCGTGTAGAGAGAGAGAGAGAGGGGGAGAGAGAGGGAGAGAACATTATTTGATGTCTTGCTATATTTTAACTTGAAGAGTAAGGGGTGCCTCTTCTTATATAGTATTTTTGATCCATGGATCTCAATCCATGGACAACACTAAATTAATGAATGAGATTGATTTGTGTTTCTTTCAATGGCCATGATCTTGTTATAAAAACACAACAATAATTAATTTAGTTTAATTTAATATATTGATAAATCAATATAAATAATTTCAAATCAAATTAACAAATTAATCTTAGAGATAATGAGAAGATTTACCTTTCTATCTCCTCAATATCTTATGAGATCTCATTATCTCATGAGATCTCATTATCTCATGATATCTCCAAGATTTACAACAACATTTGTTGTAAATTATTTCACAGAAATAACTCATAATTATCTTGTGAATATTGTAATCATGCCATTGGAAAAATGTGAATCACATTCACATCCCAATATAAAATGTAAATTATATTTTTAATTAATTATCCAATGTGATTCCAATTCACATCAATAATTAATCAACAAATGTAAATAATAATAGGCTCTCTCTGATATATTATAAATCACATTTATAATATATCTGATTAGTATGGATAGTGCTATCCACATTATTCATATCTAAAAAATTAAATCACATCTAATCATCTTGGATCTCTATTCTCTTGTGCCCAAATAATATGAATCACATTCATATCATTCACATCTTTTGATAATTAAATCACATTTAGTTATCTCAGATAACTATATGAATCCAATTGATATTATTCATGATAATTAAATCACATTTAGTTATCTATTTTCTCAATGCTCGATACATATATCAACAATGAAATTATCCTGATTTCTTTCAAGGATAATGCGATTTCTCCGCGGATACTTGGAGATAAGGACATGGCGATTGTATTATTCCACGTATTTTGACTTATATATTGAGATCACATCTCAAATCCAGATCTTAAGAACCTCTCATAGATGCTTGATTAAATCAAGACCGCAAATCTAATCTTCTTATTACATCTGAATCACATTAAGATCAATGTCCAACATTTAGACTAAGATCAGATTAGTTCTTTGTGAGAGGAGTCACGAAATCTAGACCTGTTTCATCACTCCCTCAGAATGGAAGCGTCATTATTATGTAATCGTTTATGATCATATCACCCTCAGGTATTCCTAATACATGTACATCCTGCATACTGAAAGACCTAGAGTAAATCCAAAGTATGAGATAAATTTTGCACTGTCTACTTCAGGGTTTTATCATTAAGTTTCTCATTCGATCATTGAGAGTTGGTATCAATCATATAGTTTCCAAAAGCATATATCATACCTAGGCGTTGATCATATACATTCCAAAAGCTTATATGAAACCTTACAAATTCAGTCAAGCTTCCAAAGCAAGATGACCATGCACGGAATTTGATTCTTCCCAATATCTCATGAGTGAGCTCATGTCTTCTAGTTCAGTAATGAACCCTGTATGATCCCTTTGAGAGATTGTATTACTCATATGCCATGCATGCACACCAGCACGTCGGTGTATAGACCTTGGTTAGGTCATCAACCTATTGGTCTGCCAAATGTACATACTCAGACATATAATAACACATTTGTCTCCGGTCAAAGGATGTGTGCCTATATCGTGACAGCATACGACATAGGTCTTTGGTTATTTCGATCTCGTTAAGTCAACTCTTTGACCTAACTAACCTAACACTTCTGAATCTCTATTCCTATGTAGAGGACCTCTATCAAGAGGTTGGTCGGACATCAACCTTTAGAGAAAGGATTGCCATCTCCTTCTCAGGCTGGAGATCCTCTCATAATAATCATTTAATGGTGCTTGATGAGTCCTCAATCTAACTCTTTAGATATTCATCCAAGCACCAGCCTCTATGATTCAATTATTGAATCAACAACTATGTGTTAGATGTCCATGGTACATAACCATAATTGTACTAAGTACACCTAGGTCCCAGAACACAAATTTTGCAAACGAGTTCCGATTTTAATGAAACCACTTTAATTAGATAGATAATTTTCTAACTTAAACTTTAAAAGCAAGTTTGATGAATTTGGAGTTCATACGGAGCAGTAATTTGATCTGGAAGTTGGAATTTACGGCTTTTTCTCTTTGGGATCTAAAAGTATATATTTGAGATGAAATTCGTTTTATATTTTTGTATTTTTATTTACATTTTTATGAACAAGTCAGCGAAAGAATTAGCCAAAAATGAGTTGAAATGAAATTATTAAATATACATGAAGTTTTGGAGAATTAATAGGTGAAAAACTCCTTTATTTTACGGCTTTTTATTGTTAATTTATTTTGTACAATATAATATACAATAATTAGTGTATTTTATTTACGAGAGTCATTTTGTTAATTTATTGATTTTATGGACATTTGTTTGAGATTTTACTCAGGATTTTGCTAAGATCAATATATTGAGATGATGAATGGCGGATTCATCACCCCCTATACTTAAACTTTGCTAGTCCTCGAGCAAATAAAGAATCAATAAATTAGATTAACCACTAACCGTGCATGTGAATACACGACATGATCCATTCAAGAACTTGCGGTTTTAGAAATCCTAAAATTCTATGCTGAACCAAGCCTAGTCAAAAGGTATCCAATTTCCCTAATTATAAGACTCTCTCTGTATACATATATAATAGAGTTATGACTTTAATTATGGACTGTAGGTACAAGAGTGGAGTCGCAATGTCACCCAAGGTTCCAGTCCAAGAGACTCTCCTAAGAACCCGATCCTCAACACTTGGGAATAAATCATTTCTTGCATTCAATCCACCATCTCTTTAGTTATCAGACTTCAAAGTGTAGATGGAAGGCCAGTTGATGGAGGGCATATGATTGTGTCATTTCTTCTCTCCCTCTCATTGGAACAAGGATCCCCTCTAGTGCCTTATTAACTCAACATGTGTATTTGTTTGGTTGTTGATAAGTGTGCCCGTTAAGAAAAGTTGGAGTTGTCTGCACTTGTTTTCCTGGGAGTACACCGGGGTGTGTCTTTTTTGAGTACCAATCATATCTTCTACACCTAGACTTGTATCACTATACGATGCATAGTTCTTTTTTGGTGCTAGCCCGACTCCTTTGTCCTATTAGCGGTGGTCCAAGTGGACACTTTGAAATGGTTGGGAGCGCTCGCCTGTGGTGGAAGCTCTTTTATATTTGACTTTGTATCGTGAGAGCTTTTCTTTCAACATTTCTTAATTCTTTTTTTATCTTTGCTTTTGGCTAGCTCCACTGCTTTTACAAAGAGTTGGCACACACTGATCAACAAATTTTTTTAAATGTCATCACACCCTGGAACGTAGGTAAATGACAAGAGATTGTACATGAACCATGTTCTCATACTAGATAAAGGTGTTGACACTCAGGTTTCATGAAGCCTTCATTGGTTTTATTCCATACTCAAATATCATAAAATCAGGTCCAAACATAAATCCCTCATCCCAGTTCCTTAAGTGAAATTTTAACTCATCTCATCATAACTACAGTCATGTATGTGAGGTGTTGATCATATTCTTAAAGTAGAGACTAAGCATGCAATATAGCATACTAATCTTTCAAACTTGGGAAATGTGAATAATTAAGTCAAAGACCCTAACGGCTAAGGTTGGTTAACTCAAAATCTTAAGACCTCATAAACCAAGTATTCTTGAACAACACAAGTCTTGTGTGAATGTGAAAGTGTCAGGGACTAAACCAACTTATTAGTTAGTATTTTTAGTGATTTTATTTATTTTTATTTTATTTCTTATTTTATTATATATTTTTTTGAAAAAAGAAAGGAAAAGAAGGAAAAAGTTTATTTTGAAAAAAGATTTTTGTTTTTTTATTTGTTTTTTATTTTTTTGAAAAAGAAAGGTAAATAAGAAAGGTAACAACTTTTTTTTGAAAAAGGGATTTTTTCTAAACAGATAAGGAAAGAAAGGAGAAAATTGTTTTTTTATTTGAAAATTTTTTTTCAAAGTTTTTTTTGAAAAATTTACCCACCCCGTAATTGTAGTATGATATATACAAAAAAATACGTGAAAGTACAAGCTATGGGTAAATTATATATGTAATATATACACAACCCCCAATGCTTAGCATGTGCTATGCCCTTAGAGCACAAGAAGCGAGGAAAATACATAGCTCGTGCTAATAATAGGAGAGCTAAAATAACAAAAAGTATAGAAGTTGATCTTCCCTCCTATACTTAGGTTCTGGTCAGCCAAAGTGTAGAAGAAGAGCAAAAATGTTGCAGTCGAGGTCAATAGGAGAAATGGATGAGTATATACACATGGCAGGCATCAGTACCCCTATACTTAGGCTCTGTTATGCTTAAGTAGGACGATTAAGTGTGAGAACTGCTGTGATCTGGAGAATATATAGAGAAGGGAGAATGTACAAGAGTTAATGAATCTTCTAAGCTGCTGAATCTTGATGCTGCATCTTCAAGAAGTGTAATATGATGTATTTGCTCAATGCTCACTCTGCATGAAGTTGAATGACCTCGACTTGGACCAACTACTCTTTAGAATCTACAAAATGCTTCAACAGTTGTCCATTCACCACATGGGATTGTGCACCATCTGTGAGATCATATATCCCTACACTTCCATTCTCGTGCACTTTCTTTACAATAAAGGGACCCGTCCATTTAGATTTGAGCTTCCCATGGAACATCTTCAACCTGGCATTAAACAACCATACCTTTTCCCCAGGGACAAAGTCTTTGCACCAAATGTGGTGATCATGCCATCTCTTTACTTTGTCCTTATAAATCAAACTATTTTCATATGCCCTGTTTCGTATTTCCACGAGCTCGTTCAAGTTCAAGTCTCAACAAAGCTTTCCTAGGTGACAAATCCAATTAATCTGCTTAATTGCCCATTCGGATTTGTGAATCAGCTCTGCAGGTAAATGGCATGGCTTGCCTTAGATCATTATGAATGGTGACGTACCCAATTGTGTCTTGTAGGCTGTCCTATAGGCCCACATAACTTGGTCCAAGTGCTGGGACCTGTTCTTCCTATCGAGACGAACAAACTTTTGCAAAATACTCTTCACCTCTCTGTTCGATACCTCTGCCATGCCATTGGACTGTGGGTGGTAAGGACTAGTAACTCTGTGATCAAATCTCACATCTCAATTCACAAAGTGGCTACCCCCATCAGATATCAAAACTTTTGGCTCCCAGAACCTAGCATTAATATGGTCTCTCAGAATCTTACATACAGTCTTGCTGTCTGCAGTTCAGATTGGGATAGCCTCCACCCACCTCGATAAATAGTCAACCACCAACAAGATGTACTCATGTCCTTGGCTGTTGGGAAAGGGACCCATAATATCTATGGCCCATGCATAAAAACATAAAAAATAATCAGTGGCTGCATGGGCATATCATCTCTCTGACCAACTGTAGAGAGACCAAGTTCCCCGAATTGAATCAATGACAGCGTGACAATCGTGGTCGAGCGATGACCGCCTCCTCTCCGTTGAGATCTGTTGGCATTCTGGCCAATGTCGCAGTTGTCCCCACGTGCTGCTCGAGCTCATCACTCGCCGGTGATTCGAGCAAAGAAGAGTAATTCTCGTGAGCACACCATAAGTGACCGTTTCCATCTGACGGAGTCGCTAGGTACGTGATATGATTTGTATTCATTGTAATACGGGTACTTAGAGAATCAGTCAGTACCGAGAAAAGATTTTTGTGAAGAGGACTCGACTTTAATTTATATCACGGGCAAGTCCGAGGTCGAACACAGGGAGGTAAGGGAACAACTTTGGGTTAATTTAGAAAACTTAGGTCTAGGTTTCTAATGCAATTTTTTTATTTTTTATGCAAAAATAAGAAGAAAACATATAACTTAGCTAAATTAATTTTAATGTGAAATTAGTCTAATTTAGCCAAATTATATTTTCTCTAGAAATCTAATCCAGTGTTAAATGCAACACACATTTTTTTGGATTTTAAGAGTTAAAATACAAACAAAGAAGAATGCACACTTTTTATGGATTTTTACGCAATTTTTTCACTCAAACAGAATGTAAAAACTTCAAAAATTTTACTAGGAAATAATGAAATGAGGCTATAGTAATTTTCTTTGGATTTTTTTGATAATATATTAATTTTTTATGGATATTTAATGAAAACAGACTAATAGTGAGTAATTAATTCCTAATAAATACACAATGTCAAATCATCTAGAGAGCTAATTATCACAAAAAGATATTTTTATGTCGAATCTAGGATATTTGAAATTTCACAAAAATATTGTATGTTAAATTAATTAAAAATCAATTATGAAAATCACTCTATAAATTATTAAAGGCACATGACAACTCCAATTAAGATGAAATTTGGATAGTAATTAACACATGTTCCAATGCATCATTTTAGGTTTTTTAAGATTTTTTTGGAGCAACTGTGAGTTAAATACAAATTTAAGAGCTGAAATTGGGTCAAAAATGTAATTTTTCAATGAAACTATTTTAATTAATTATCCAAAGATCAAAAAATTATAACTAAATAGACAAATGATAGAGGATTAATTTCTCAACATCATGACATATTTCATCAAATAAATAATGCAAAATGGATGTCCAAATCAATGTATGAACATAGTGTTATCCGTGCAATACATGAAATAAAACTGACAATATAAAACATGCATAGGGGCAAGTTTGTAATTACAAAAACTTATCGTGCACAATATGCAATGTATCCAAAATAAAAAAATAAAAACCACCTTCTTCTTCAGGTAGGGCACAATGTTGGGGGCAGGCGCACTCGGGGGGAGGGGGGCTGTGCTTGGCGGTGAGCCACAGGCGGTGTACAACTGCTGGCGGAGGGCCACGGGTCGATGGAGGGCTAGCGTGAAAGTTACAGTGGGCAGCGTCGATGGAGGAAGGAGGACAGGACGATGCGCAACGGGGAGGCTGGCCTGATGTAGTGGCGGACTTGAGATGGCGGAGGGAGGAGCCTTGGTGGCGGGCCGCGGTGGTGGGCTTGAGGATGGCGGTGTGCACCGCGGTGGTGGAGAGAGGCTGTGCCACCGCGAGCGTCTAGAGCTGGAAGGGGGGCAGCAACTGGCCAACCACTGCCCTCTTTTTTTGTTTTTTTAAATTATTTTCTGTATTGATTTAATTTTTTAATATTGTTTTTATCTTTTTAGTTTTTTTAACAAGGAGTAAACAAAGGATGCGAATATAATGAAGTGGTGATGGTGATGATATGAAATATGAAGATGATAAAGTAGAACAAATGAAGGGGTGGTGAATGTGGTGTGATAAAAAATGCGAAAATAAAAATGATGTCGAAGGATAAAAAGTGGACTTACCTATGAAGGAAACGGTCCCCTATGGTGTTCTCACGACAAGCTCTCTTCTTTTCTCTAATTGTTAGCAAACGATGAGCTCGAGCTGCGTGTGGGGGCGACTGCTATGTTGGCCGGAATGCCAATGGATCTCACCGGAGGAGGCGGTCGTCACTCGACCACGATTGTCACACTGTCACCGATTCAACTCAGGGAACTCCGACTCTCTCTCACATAAAGGTGGATGATGAAAAATGTGGATGAAGAGAAGAATAAAAAGAGAAGAAAATGGAAGTTAGAAAAATGATGGAATGGTGGAGTTGAATGGGAGGTTGAAAAAATGGTGGAGTTGAATGGAGGTTATAAAAAATGGTGGAGGAGATGGAGTGGAATGGGAGGTTATCGTAGAGAATGAAAATTAAATAAAAAATAAAGTAGGCTACTAAAATACAATAAAATAAAGAGAAGAAAAAGAGTGGAGAATTTACAAAATAAGACAAACAATATGTACACGTTTTTTTACCTTTCTAGTTTTAGTTTTTTGTATTTTTAATAAAAGATATTTACAAAAAAACTATAATAAAATACTAGAAATAAAATACAACGAAAAATGATTTTTTGGATTACTAATAATTAAAAAAAGTAAAATAAAAAATGAGAGAACAAAAAATATGTAAAATATATAAAATATACACCTAGGTCCCAAAATCCAAATTTTATGAACGAGCTCCAATTTTAATGAAACAACTTTCATTGGATAGATAATTTTCTAACCTAAACTTTAAAAGTGACATTGGTGAATTTGGAGTTCATACGAAGTAGGAATTTGGTCGGGAAGTTGGACTTTATGGTTTTTACTCTTTGGGATCTAGGAGTATTTATTTGAGGTGAAATTTGTTTTATATTTTTGTATTTTATTTACATTTTTATGAACAAGTCAACGAAAGAATTAGCCAAAAATGACTTGAAATGAAATTATGAAAAATACATGAAATTTTGGGCTTTTTATAGGTGAAAAAATCCTTTATTTTGCGGTTAATCTATTTTGTACAATATAATATACAATATAGAGATTTGTTAATTTATTGATTTTATGGACATTTATTTGAGATTTTACGTAGGGATTTTGCTAAGATCAATATATTGAGATGATGAATCGTGGATTCATCACCCCCTATACTTAAACTTTACTAGTCTTCGAGCAAATAAAGAATGAATAAATTAGATTAACCCCTGACTGTGCATATCAATACAAGATTTGGTCCATTCAAGAACTCTCGATTTTAGAGATCCTCAAATTCTAAGCCGAACCATGCTCTAGTCAAACGGTATTCAATTTCCATAATCATCGAACTCTCTCTGTATACATATATAATAGAGATATGACTTTAAGTGTGGACTGCAGTAACAAGAGTAGAGTCGCAATGTCACCCAAGGTTCCAGTCCAAGAGACTCTCCTAGAACCCGATCCTCAACACTAGGGAATAAACCATTTCTTGCATCCAATCCACCATCTCTTTAGTTATCAGACTTCAAAGTGTATATGGAAGGCCAGTTGATGGAGGGCATAGGATTGTGTCATTTCTTCTCTCCCTCTTATTGGAACAAAGATCCTCTTGAATGCCTTATTAACTCAACAGGTACTTTTTTGGTTGTTGATCAGTGTGTCTGCTAAGAGAAGTTGGAGTCGTCTGCACTTGTTTTCCTGGGAGTACACAGGGGTGTGTCTTTTTTGAGTACCTATCATACCTTCTACACCCAGACTTGTATAACTATACGATGCGGAGCCTTTTTTGGCGCTAGCCCGACTCCTTGGTCCTAATAGCGGTGGTCCAAGTAGACACTTTGAAATGGTTGAGAGCACTCGCCTTTGGTGGAAGCTCTTTGATATTTGACTTTGTATGGTGAGAGGTTTTCTTTCAACATTTCTTACTTCTTTTTTTCTTTGCTTTTGGTTAGCTCCACTTCTTTTACCATAAGTTGGCACACACTAATCAACAAATTATTTTAAATTTCATTACACCCTGTGTTGAAACGGATTTTCCACGGGTCTAAAGTAATCCACACAAGGCGGGATCACTGTGTCGCTGAGGCGACCCGCAGGAGAATCTGAACTTCGAACAACAATTAACCCACAACAGAAATCAAGAGATGAAAAGTGGTGCGGAGTTAAAATTTATTATAACTCTACAACAAAGATGTGTATAGGTGTAAGTATGTGTAGAGGTTGAACACAGGGAGCAGACAGGTAGAACAGGGCAAAAATGCTCAAAATGTGAGTGTGATCAAGTGTCTAACTATGCTATTTTTTGTGGGTTATTAATTTTTATATTTTATTTATTTTTTTTATTTTATATTTTTGTATTTTGATTTTTGATTTTCTGATTTTATATTGTCTTTTTATATTTTATATTTTTTAATTTTAAAATAGAATATATAAATAATATAAGCAAAGAGGTGATAAAATATTTATAAAAATAAGGAAAAATGCTCAAAAATTAGGGAATGAAATGTTTTTGGTCTTTTTATATTTTTCAATTGTTTTTGTGATTTTTGAGGAATTTTCACAATATTTTTGGTATTTGTAAATCTCAAAATACAAGAAAATAGTGAATATCAATGCTGGCCGAAATTAAATGGGAATGAAAAATAACAAACAACAACAAAATTTTACAAAATAAATTTTAAATTAAAGATAACAAAATAAATAAAATTCAGGAAAAGAAAACACAATTTTTAGAGTTTTTATGAATTTTATATATTTTTATGAAGATTTTTAGAGTTTTTATATTTTTTGGAGTTTTCTTTTATATTTTTTTATGATTTTTGGTCTGAAATTAAAACACACTAAAATATGAAAATTATATTTTTTTGGGATTTTTCTGATGTGTTTTTATATATTTTATGTATTTTATAATGCAAACAATGCTGAAAATGCATGTTTTTGATTTTTTATAAAAATTAAAATGCAATAACTATGAAAAATAAAAATAGACCGTGAATGTGCAATGCAGCAGGAGCTTAACTTGATTTTCGGGGAATTTTTGGGAGTTTATAGATAAGCGGATTAAAGACTAGAAGCATAAAGAAAATGCATGCATGCAGGGGCTTTAATGTATAGGAATCCAGGGGCCTGCTCGCAAAATTTCCAAAAAATATACAATGACAATTGAACTTTTAAGGACTAAACAATAATCTCAACATCCGCAGGGGCATAAGTACAAAAATCCCTATGATATACGTGCATAGCACGCACGCCTATCAGGGGCGAATTCGCAATTATCAAGAACTTCGAGGGTCTAAGTGCAAATGTGCCAAAAAGTTAATAACTGCAATTGGAAATTTAAGTATTAAAACTAAATAAAACAAAACCCAGGAATGCTTCTGCAAAAAGGACTAGTCACGTGCGTGCTGCACGTGGCTTGACAAGGACTGAAAATAAATAAGACCAAACCTGGGGGGACACCATGCAAAATATACACAAAATTATAAGCACAAATGAAAGTTTAATGTCTACTTAACAAATTACAAGAACCGGCGGGGTAGAATGCAAAATTACCCCAAAACAAGGGCGGGCATGAACGACTGATGAAGAGGTACTTAGACACATGGCGACACCCTGTGCCGCGATGACGGTTCGGTTTTAACACCCAGGATTAGATCCTCCAGATGGATCCGACGGTTGATGCTCCTGAAGATCCGACGACCACCACGCTATCTGGAATTGGCTCTTGATCGAACGACGATGAAGACCCCATGATGAACTAGGAAGAACTCGAGCTTGGGGCTCCCTCGCCCGCTTGAATCACGCGGCTCCGTCGTCCTCGAGCTCCACGACCGGCCCCAAACGCCTCCTGGAGAGTCCCTCGAGCCTCCGGCAGCGTCAAAATGGTGGAGGAACCATCGGTGACCACCACGGCGTCGAGGGCGTGTCACGGCTCCAGATACCTTTTTCCTTGGCAAAAATCGACTCCAAAGGGAGCCTCTTGAGCCCTGAGACCTGCAAGGGGGCACCGCAGACAACAGTAGATAGTCCCAGGACAGAAGCGAGTGGATTGGATGGGTGCAAATGGGTACTCGCCGAAGTATGCTCCGGCGAGGGGGGCAGCGGACGGTGTAGGTGGCGTGGATCGAACAACTAAAGAGACGGGATTAAAGATGACGCTATAGATATTCTACAGCGAAAATAAACACGAACAAAAACAACTCGACTGGCCGGGAAAACCAGGAGAAAAGACCTCGATGACGGAGGTCCATCAGAGGTGGTGGAACGCGTGCTCGCCCACGCCTTAAGACTCCTTGACGAAGCTGGAGAATGGCCCTGTCACCGCCTTCATCCAGAGCTCCAGAAGGAATTCCCAAGACGGGTCTAAAGAGGTTCAAGGACGGATGGAAGACTTGGTGAGGTTTTTGAACAGATGGCCGAGAGGGCGTGAAGAACGAGGTGCGCTGCTCGCATCGATGCTCCACAGCCTGAGGAAACACCCCGACGTGAATCAACAATGATCGAGGAGCAAAATCACAGAAGGCGCCATCATGAAAGGAGGATCGAGGTAGCCTCTAAAATTCGACGAAAACCAAGAAAAAGCAGTTCTGACAGGGAACAGGCTGGGGTCCGAGAGTTGACCCGAGGTCAACTCTCCAACCCCCCTAGTTGGTCCACGTGGACCAACCAGGAAAAAGCCTGAAAAAAGTTTTGTAAAATCAAATTAAAATAGTTAAATATTTTATTTTTAGGTTATTAAATAAAAATATTTCAAATTTTATAAATTATTTTATGGTAATTTTTATTTATTTTTTCGAGGTTAATAATTACAAGTTACCAATATTAGCCTTTATAGATATATTTGTCTACATATTTTATTATTTTAATTTAATTTTGCGAATTTAATTTATTTATTTTTATTTATTATTTTATAAATTTATAGAATATTTTTATATACCTAAATATATTTTTATTTTATTTTTCTGATATATTTTATATACTTAATAAAATATAAGTATGGATTATATAGGTTTGTGTATAGGTCCTATACCTATGTATAATATACAAGTATTTTATTTTATTTTTCTTTTGTGTTTTTACTCTGATTTTAATATACATATATATTATAAGTAATATTTACAAAGCTATAAAAATATAATATTATAAAAATAATGAATAAATAATATAATGAATATTTTAATCTATACATTTATACAATAGGGGTCAAAAACTCAACTTTCAAACCGTAGCTCCGCCAAATGTGAAACCACTGCCATTAAATAGCTTATTTTAATTTATATACAATTAAAGGTGAGTTTGATGCATTTGGATTTTTATTTGTGAGATACGAGTCTGGGAAGTTGGGATTCTGGATTTTTATTCAGACCATAACTTTTTATCTGTACATTATTTTTCAGTGAAATCAATTTTGTATTTTTCTTTATTTAATTATCTACAACTGTCTTGTACAAATTGTCTTTATTTGAGGTATAAAAAGTGGAACCAAAAATAGGTCCCAAAATGATTAAAGAATGGATGAAAATAAAAGGAATTTTTATTGTATTTTGGCCCTTATCTCCCCCTACTTTAATCCTTGTCGACCTAGTCATCGAGATGCCTAGGTCTCGGGGTTTTGGGTCAAAAATTATTTACAATATTTTATTCTTTTTCTGTTCTTTTCTTTATTCTATAATTTTGGCATTAAAAACTGTATTTTATGCATATTTTGTACACAAATGCATGGTTGATAAAATGCATAATTTAACACTATTTACACGCATTTACTAGGGTTTTTAAGGCCAAAATGATAGAATAAAGATGATGAAACGTAGATTCATCATCCCCCTATACTTGCCTTTGCTAGTCCCTAGCAAACACTTATGCAATAAGTGCAGAAAAGAAAAACAAAGAAAATAAAAAGAAGAAAAAAGGACTAAATTTAATTGTCAAACTTGTCTTCATAAAATCAAAGTTTAGAGCTTAGGTAGGATCTTTGGAATTTTAGTGCGGTCGGAACCTTAATGAGAACCGAATTTGAAATCCAATAGTCCCTGAGAATCCCAAAACTCTGTTAAAGGCTCCTCAATAGCACAGTCCGAAATATCTCAATTCATACGCAAACCCTCACGACTATGAATCTGACTCATACATTGTAAGTGATAGTGGCTCTCCCCAACTAGAATGACAAAGTGACTGACTTCTCCAGCATGACAACCCAATGATTCCCCAATCCAATGACTCCTTCCTCGAGGAGCGGGGTGTTCCCTTCTAAGTTCAAGTGGCAACCAACTCAAGAGGAGGGGGTGGAGAGAAGAATGGATGGTAGCCAGTGTAGCTACCTATCCTAGGATGCACGACCAATGTAGTCAAGTCATCCAGCTGCAGGCTCACATGATATGACTTTGGAACTTCAAGCTTGCTTATTGACTTTACAACATATGTACAAACTTTTGCAGGCATTTTATTTTTGTACAGGCATGTCTTTTTTTTTGAAATACTATTTACAACAGCATTTACATAAGGAGTTTTTCCTCTAGAGCCAGTAGACTATCCCTCTTTTGAAGCTTTATTGCAACCCACACTCTCCTGTCTTTAGACTTCCTCATCACAGGACGGGTTAGGGTGCACTTCCCTCCCTGGAGGAGGACAAGTGTTTCCACTTGTGTGCGTCTCATACCAGCAAATCCAATCCCCTCACCACCCCAACTGAGTTGAGCCATGTGAAAGGTGCAAGTGTCGAAGTAGGTCATTATCAACAAGAGTCGTGCGTGTGTTCCGAAATACTCTACTTAGGCAGTCAAGAATCCATTGAACTAAGTCCCGTGATCCTCAAATAATTAAGTCAACCAGACCTGAAGTACCTCAAACCTAGTTCCTATAAGATTCTTGTTATTAGGTAGATTTTAAGGTCCAATCAAGCTCCAATCTCCGGATTTTACTTAGACTTGTTCAACTATCAAACTCAATCTGAAAAATGCGAATGCTATGCAAATGCGATGCTAAAATTTTTTTTGATGCAATTTTCAAAGATTTTGAACTTTTTATGGAATTTTGAAAAGATAATGATGATGCATATGCATTTTTTGTAATTTTTTAATTTTTTTTCAAATGTTTTTGTATTTTAATTTTGCAAATGTTTTTGGTATTTTTGAAAACAAAAAATTTTTGGATAAAAACTAGGTGAAAAATATTTACATAGGGATGCTTCTTATATTTACAAGAAGTGGATTTTAAGAATTTACAAGGGTAAGTGCTCAATTTTATAGATATGTATAGTGGATTTAGGTGAGATGTAGGTATTCCTCAAACTTATTTGACACAGGTTTTTCAAACAATTTTTGAAACTATAGTCCAAAATAATTTTTACAAACATTTTACAAACATGTACACACATTTGAAAATCATTTTGCAAAGGTTTTCAAATAGTATAGATAGATTTTTCAAATATTTTTGCAACCATTTTTCAAACCATTTGCAAATCATTTTTTTCAATCATTTTTATTTCACACAAAGAAAATAAGTTTTACAAACCAAAATCTTTTTACAAAGGTTGAAAATATGTAACAAAACATTTTCAAAATAGTTTTCAATAAATGTTTACAAAGATTTCAAACTATTTTTCAAACATTTTGCAAAAAAAACATTTGCACCTGATTTATTAATCAATAAATACAAAAAGAATTTTTAGGAATAATTACATCTTTTTATTAAGGTTTTTAATGAATTTTAAAGAATTATTAACCATATTATTAAGAAAATACGAAAGTACGAGTTATGGCTAAAGTATATACGTAGTATATATGACCCCCCTATACTTAGCTTGAGCTATGTCCTCATAGATCAGAGAGAAAAGAAGAAGACATAACTCGTACTGAGTATAGAAAAATCTAAAGAATAAATAAATAAAGGAATAAATGACTAAGATGTTGACCGTCCCCCTAATACTTAGGATCAAATAATCCTAAGTATAGCAGACTGTACACAAAGCAGGGAGGGTCAAGGGTGGGAATGAACAGATCGTACTCAGATTGTCTCCCCCTATACTTAGGGTAAGATATCCCTAAGTATAGACAAGAAGAGGAGACAATGAAGAGGATCGAAAAATAGAGAAACTCGGGGTGCACACCCCCTATACTTAGGACAAAATACGTCCTAAGTATAGAAGACTGTCTACAAGGGGCGATACCTTTTGATAGATAAATAGAATAGACAAGGAAAAGAAGAAAAGAAGAAAAGAAGAAAAGAGATGAAGATGGAAGAAGAGATCGTGAGGGTGTACACATCACTCCCCCTATACTTAGGGTAAAAGAAGCCCTAAGTATAGGCAACAATAGGAGTGATGAAACGAAACACTCGGCTCGTCCACCCCCTATACTTAGGACAAAGTACGTCCTAAGTAAGGCAAACACGAGAACGGATGGACGAGCAATATGGTAGAGAGAACAGAGGTACACAAAAGTGAATATACAACAGAGATGGATATACAAATGGTCAAGAAGGTTGAAAGCGAACCTTCTTGCGGGACCGCTGAGGAATGGATCTGGTGTGATGCAGGTCGACATTGGGGTCTACAGTGGACGGAAGCCGATCAGGATCGATAGAGTGAAGATCCTCAGGGGCCCTAGGGTGTGAAGGCACATACGTGTGAGTCGAAGAAGTGTGACTAGGTCCGGCCTTGGGAGTCTCGCTGGTATCAAAGTGGAATGGGACGAACTCATCATCATTAGAAAAAGTATAATCAGAGTCGTCCTGCGAGGTCTCGTCCAGGTCAAAACCAAAGGGAACGAACTCCTCAGTGGAAGTAGTCGAACTCTGTTTGTCCTCTATAATCTCAACCGGATCATCTTTCTCATCAAAAGGCCCGAATTCTCGAATAAAAGCAATCAAATCAAATTCGGCCTTTGGCTCATCTGAATCTAAATGAACAGGAGCAGACTCATCAGTGAAAGTAGTCGAGTCATGTCCGTCATGTCTAGTCTCTAAATATGCCCTCCGCTCAATGGTGTCAATCGTGTAAATCCCGCGAATGTCATCAACACAACACCAAGTCCCAGAGGAAGGAACGCCAAGATCCATGCTTTCTGAGTCTTACTCAACAGGGAGGAATTCTTGGGTCTCATTGGAATTTAATAAGCAGCAAAATTCTCTGATAGTATCATCAAGGTCATGGTCCTCGAGGTCAGCCAAGATAGGTGAAGTCACATCAGATGCAGGTCTCTGGTCGGCAGTGGGTGCGGTGATCAACACTTCGCTCTCGTCAGCAGGACGAAAGCGAATCTCTCCTGATCCGTAGTCAATAACGACCCTCGCAGAGGTGAGGAATGGTCGTCCCAGGATGATTGGTGAGTGCTCCCCAACGGAGGTCTCCATGGGCAATACAACAAAATCTACATGGTAGCTCGTGCCCTGAATCGAGATGACGTCGTTTTCAAGGATACCCTTCGGCCTCTTGATAGATCCATCAGCAAACTGAACGATCATCCTGGTTTTCTTGAGAGGCCCTAAGTGAAGAGACTGTACCAGCGAGAAGGGTAATATGCTAATCGAAGAACTGCCGTCTAGGAGAGTGTGATCACATGTGAAGTCAGAGATGGTGCAACTAATGAAAGGTGTGGCAGTGTTCTTCTTCCTATGAAGGGGATGGTGTGTGATGGCGTGGGCAGTGGCCATGGTCAAAATATGATGCTCAGATCTGCTCCTCTACTTTCTCTTCTTGGGAAGAGGAGCAGATAAATAAGTCATGGCCTGCTGAAGTGGGGCCCGAATAATCTCATGAATGGTGGCCACCACTTCAGGTTCAGTCAATATTTTTTTGAATTTTTGGACCTCCTCCATACAAGGGAGGAAGTCGGAATCAGCATAAACACGAGGCATGCTAAGAGCAATCTGTACAGCGGCATCCTCGGGGTCAAAGGTGGTACCAGCTGTGAATGGATGTGTGGACAAAGGATCTGGAAAGTGGACGCTCTCCTCCAAGTCTGACTCGATCAAAGGTCTCTCGAACTCTTTTTGGATTTTTAATTTTTTCTCATTTTTTTATGTGTTGGGCGATCGCAAGCTCTCTTGGTCGTCCTCAAATGAATCCATATCCTCAAAGAATGGAGCGACATTCTGGTTCTTATTTAAACTAGTAAGATCAGTGATCCTCGACTTCATATGCTCCATCATCTGGTTCAAGGTCTCAAGTGTGGATACCATGAAAGGTGACTCCAAAATCTCAAGATCGGGTGTGTCGAATGTGGGCGGTGGGTGTGGACAAAAATCACATTCCGGATCAGGATACTCAAGGAAGAGCGGGTTGTCGAAATGTGAAGGTGACGGTGGTGGAAATGATTGGTGAAGGTCAAAGTCCGAATCCTGAAATAGCGGGTTGGTCGGATATGTACAAAAATCAGGAGCAAAGTCCTCCTGGAAAAAAGGAGGTGGACCGACTGGAGTGAACGAGGGATCCACAAAGTCCGGATAAAAGACGCTCTAGAGGTTCATATCGAAACAAAGGGAAATGATTCGAGGGAGCACGAAGGTCAAGTCAAAAGAGTGAAGAAAGGTGCAAATGCGCAGAGGCGATCTTGGATACACACAAAATAACCACAAACAAAAAATGAAAATAATATAAACCCTCAATTCACCTACTCAACTCGGTAGAGACCGTAAAATGCGGTCTTTTTATCTTGTCTGTTTTAGAGTTAGGTGAGAAGTCAAAATATTGCACGCACACTTAGGGCTGAATGGGATTTGGGCACTAATCCTTAGCGTGTGCGCGAGCAAGTAAAACAAAGACAATGAGGGGATTACTCGCCCCAAGATACGATTTTCTTTTTGATCGATTTTAGGGTCAAGTAATATTAAAAATCCCAATTTTATTGATTATCACTTTTTTTTTGAATTTTAATGAGAATGCACGATCCTATCGGGGAGTCAATTCCTTTAGGCACCTAGGTTGGCAAAATCAGAGGGAGAGTCGGAAAAGCAATGCAAGCGGCAATTCAATGATGTATGCTAAAGAGAAATGCTCACCATGCCTCCAGCACTCTTCATGCAAGGATGCTTAGCAGAATTGAAACCTGTCTATATGCAAATGCAACCGATGAAATCGCCCTAAGTTTCAGAAATTTCTATTAGCGAAAAGCACCACACGTCGGTCACCGGTATTCAATCCAAGAGTCCGGTCTAGGCTCACCCCTCCTCCTCTCGACAAATCGAGTTCAGAAGAAGCGCTTGGTAGGGTGAGCTCGCGGCACGTAGGCTCGAAGATGATGAACGACTGTTTAAAGTTTGACTAAGTCCAAACGCGTCTATTGGTACTTGCAAATATATTATGTGTTTGGCCTTAATCTATCGCAAACAACTCCTAAAACTAGGGGCTCAATCACACAAAGAAAAGAAAATAAAACCAAGAAAACAAAGGAAAAATATGCGATGAAAACCGTAAAAACTACAGTGATCCCCTAGGTGTACAAACACTTGGAAATTAGGCTCAAGAGTCCAAAGTGTCCGGGGGTACCTGTATTATTACAAATATAGTCGCTCTCTCACTTAAATTACAAAAATAAATGCAGGAAAATAAATGCTAAGGAGTTGTCTTCAAAATTCCCTCCAAGTCTACCTTGATGTGAAGCCAAAGCCGCCTCACGTGGTTGCACGAGCGCTCCTAGAAAGGAGTGCCTCCCTCGATCCTCATACCTCGCACAAAGCCAAATAAGAGGTGGTTAGACAATTCAAATGATATATCAAAAATAAAGAAAATAAAATAAGCAAAAATAAAAACCGTGAAATAGACAAATAATCACAATCACAAGCAAGAACCCGAACTACGCGCTGTTGCCCCCCGGCAACGGCGCCATTTGTTGAAGCAGATTTTTCCACGGGTCTAAAGTAATCCACACAAGGCGGGATCACTATGTCGCTGAGGCGACCCGCAGGAGAATCCGAGCTTCGAACAACAATTAACCCACAACAGAAATCAAGAGATGAAAAGTGGTACGAAGTTAAAATTTATTATAACTCTATAACAAAGATGTGTATAGGTGCAAGTATGTGTAGAGGTCGAATACAGGGAGCAGACAGGTAGAACGGGGCAAAAATGCTCAAAATGTGAGTGTGATCAAGTATCTAACTATGCTATTTTTTTGTGGGTTTTAAATATTTATATTTATTTATTTTTTTAATTTTATATTTTTGTATTTTGATTTTTAATTTTCTGATTTTATATTGTCTTTTTATATTTTACATATTTTTTGTTTTTATAAATAGAATATATAAATAATATAAGCAAAGAGGTGATAAAATATTTATAAAAATAAGAGAAAATTGCTCAAAAATTAGGGAATGAAATGTTTTTGGTCTTTTTATATTTTTCTACTATTTTTTGTGATTTTTGAGGAATTTTCAGAATATTTTTGGTATTTTAAATGTCGAAATACAAGAAAATAGTGAATATCATTGCTGGCCGAAATTAAAATGGGAATGAAAAATAGCAAACAACAACAAAATTTTCCCAAATTAATTTTAAATTAAAGATAACAAAATAAAGAAAATTAAGGAAATGAAAACACAATTTTTAGAGTTTTTATGAATTTTATATATTTTTATGAAGGTTTTTAGAGTTTTTATATTTTTTGGAGTATTCTTTTATATTTTTTTGTGATTTTTGGTCTGAAACTAAAACACACTAAAATAAAAAAATATTTTTTTGGGATTTTTCTGATGTGTTTTTATATTTTTTTATGTATTTTATAATGCAAACAGTGTTGAAAATGCATGTTTTTGATTTGTTTATAAATATTAAAATGCAATAAATATGAAAAATAAAAATAGGCCGTGAATGTGCAATGCAACATGAGCTTAATTTGATTTTTGTGGAATTTTTGGGAGTTTATAGATGCACGGAATAAAAACTAGAAGCATAAAGAAAATGCATGGATGTAGGGGCTTTAATGTAATTAGGCAGGAATCCAGGGGCCTTCTCACAAAATTTCCAAAAAAATATACAATAGCAATTGAACTTTTAAGGACTAAACAATAATCTTAACATCCGTTGGGGCATAAGTACAAAAATCCCTATGATATACATGCATAGCACGCGCACCTGTTAGGGGCTAATTAGCAATCATCAAGAACTTCGAGGGTCTAAGTGCAAATGTGCCAATAGTTAATAACTGCAATTGGAAATTTAAGGATTAAAACTAAATAAAACAAAACCCAGGAATGCTTCTGCAAAAAGGACTAGTCACGTGCGTGCTGGACGTGGCCTGGCAACGACTGAAAATGAATAAGACCAAACCTGGGGGGACATCATGCAAAATATACACAAAGATATAAGCACATATGAAATTTTAATGTCTACTTAACAAATTACAAGAACCGGTGGGGTAGAATGCAAAATTACCCCAAAATAAGGGCGGGCACAGACGACTGATGAAGAGGCACTTAGACACGTGGCGACGCCCTGTGCCACGATGACGGTTTGGTTTTAACGCCCAGGATTAGATCCTCCAGACGGATCCGACTGTTGACGCTCCTAAAGATCCGACAACCACTGCACTATCTGGAATTGGCTCTTGATCGAACGACGATGAAGACCCCAGGATGAACTGGGAAGAACTCGAGCTTGGGGCTCCCTCGCCCGCTTGAATCACGCGGCTCCATCGTCCCCGAGCTCCATGACTGGTCCCAAACGCCTCCTGTTGAGTCCCTCGAGCCTCCGGCAGCGTCAAAATAGTGGAGGAACCACTGGTGACCACCACGACATCGAGGGCGAGTCACGGCTCCAGATACCTTTTTCCCTGGCAAAAATCGACTCCAAAGGGAGCCGCTTGAGCCCTGAGACCTGCAAGGGGGCACCGCAGACAACAGTAGATAGTCCCAGGATAGAAGCGAGTGGATTGGATGGTGTATAGTGCAAATGGGTACTCACCGGAGTAAGCTCCGGCGAGGGGGGCAGCGGACGGTGTAGGTGGCGTGGATCGAACAACTAAAGAGGCGGGATTAAAGATGACGCTATAGATATTCTACAGCAAAAAGAAAAACGAACAAAAACACCTCGACTGGCCGAGAAAACCAGGAGAAAAGACCTCAACGACGGAGGTCCATCGGAGGTGGTGGAACGCTCCCTCGACCACGCCTTAGGACTCCTTGACGAAGCTGGAGATTGGCCCTGTCACCGCCTTCATCCATAGCTCCAGAAGGAATGCCCAAGACGGGTCAAAAGAGGTTCAAGGAAGGATGGAAGACTTGGAAGGGTTTTTGAACAGATGGCCAAGAGGGCGTGAAGAACGAGGTGCGCTGCTTGCATAGATGCTCCACAGCCCGAGGAAACACCCCGACGTGAATCAACAATGATCGAGGAGCAAAATCAGAGAAGGCGTCATCATGAAAGGAGGATCGAGGTAGCCTCCAAAATTCGGCGAAGACCAACAAAAAGTAGTTCTGACAGGGAACAGGCTGGGGTAAGAGAGTTTACCCGAGGTCAACTCTCCAACCCCCTTGTTTGGTCCACGTTGACCAACCAGGAAAAAGCCTGAAAAATGTTTTGTAAAATCAAATTAAAATAGTAAACTATTTTATTATTTTTAGGTTATTAAATAAAAAATGTTTCTAGATTTATAAATTATTTTATGGTAAATTTTATTTATTTTTTCGAGATTAATAATTACAAGTTACCTATATTAGCCTTTATAGGTATATTTGTCTACATATTTTATTAGTTTATTTTTATTTTATGAATTTAATTTATTTATTTTTATTTATTATTTTATAAATTTATAGAATATTTTTATATACCTAAATATATTTTTATTTTATTTTTCTGATATATTTATACACTTAATAAAATATAAGTATGGGTTATATGGGTTTGTGTATAGGTCCTATACCTATGTATAATATACAAGTATTTTATTTTATTTTTCTTTTGTGTTTTTACTCTGATTTTAATATACATATATATTATAAGTAATATTTACAAAGTTATAAAAATATAAAATTATAAAAATAATGAATAAATATTATAATGAATATTTTAATCTGTACAATTATACAATAGGGGTCCAAAACTCAACTTTCAAACCGTAGCTCCACCAAATGCGAAACCACCGCCATTAAATAGCTTATTTTAAATTATATACAATTAAAGTGAGTTTGATGCATTTGGATTTTTATTTGTGAGATACGGGTCTGGGAAGTTGGGATTCTGGATTTTTATTCAGACCATAACTTTTTATCTGTACATTATTTTTCAGGGAAATCAATTTTGTATTTTTCTTTATTTAATTATCTACAACTGTCATGTACAAAGTTTCTTTATTTGAGGTATAAAAAGTGGAACCAAAAATAGGTCCCAAAATGAATAAAGAATGGATGAAAATAAAAGGAATTTCTATTGTATTTTGGCCATTATCCCCCCTACTTTATTCCTTGTCGACCTAGTCATCGAGATGCCTAGGTCTCGGGATTTTGGGTCATAAAATATTTACAATATTTTATTCTTTTTCTTTTCTTTTCTTTATTCTATAATTTTGGCATTAAAAACTGTATTTTATGCACATTTTGTACAAAAATGCATGGATGATAAAATGTATGATTTAACACTATTTACACGCATTTACTAGGGTTTTTAAGGCCAAAACGATAGAATAAAGATGATGAAACGTAGATTCATCACCCTGGCACACAGGTAAATGTTATGAGATAATACAAGAACCATGTTCTCATACTGGCTAAAGGTGCTGACTCTCAGGTTTCATGAAGCCTTCATTGTTTTTATCCCATCCTCGAGTATCATAAAATCAGGTCCAAACTCAAATCCCTCATCTCAGTTCCTCTGGTGAAATTTCAAATCATCTCATCATAATTGCAGTCATGTATGTGAGGTGTTGATCATATTTTTAAAGTAGAGACGAAGCATGCAATATAGCACACAAATCTTTCAAACAAGGGAAATGTGAATAATTAAGTAAAAGACCCTAATGACTAAGGCTAGTTAACTCAAAATCTTAAGACCTCATAAACTGAGTATTCTTGAACATCACAAGTAGTGTGAATGTGAAGGTGTCAGGGACTAAATCAACTTATTAGTTAGTATTTTTTGCCATTTTTACATATTTTTTATTATATTTTTTATTTTTATTATATATTATTTTGAAAAAGAAAGGAAAAGAAGGAAAATGACTTTTTTGAAAAGAAGTTTTTTGCTTTATTTTGTTTGTTTTTTTAAATTTTTTTGAGAAAGAAAGGTTAATAAGAAAGGTAACAAATTTTTGGAAAAAGGGAGCTTTTTTTAAACAGATAAGGAAGGAAAAGAGAAAATTATTTTTTTTTGAAAAGATTTTTTCAAAGTTTTTTTTGAAAACTTTATCCACCCTGTAATTATTGTATAATATATACAAAAAATGTGAAAGTATGAGCTATGGGTAAATTATATATGTAATATATACATGCCCCCTATGCTTAGCATATGCTATTTCCTTAGAGCACAAGAAGCCAGGAAAATACATAACTCGTGCTAAACATAGGAGAGATAAAATAACAAAAAGTATAGAAGTCGATCTGCCCCCCTTTACTTAGGCTTTAGTCAGCCAAAATGTAGAAGAAGAGCAAAAATGGTGCAGTCGATTACAAGAGCATAAATGGATGAGTATATACACTTGGCGGGCATCGGTCCCCCAATACGTAGTCTCCCAATGCTTAGGCTCTATTAAGCCTAAGTGTAGGACATAAGTAAGTGTGAGAACTGATGTGATCTGGAGAATATACAGAGAAGGGAGAATGTACAAGAGTTAATGAATCTTCTAAGCTGCTGAATCTTGATGATGCATCTGCAAGAAGAGTAATATGATGTATCTGCTCTATGATCACTCTGCTTGATGTTGATAACGTCGACTTGGACCAACTGCTCTTTAGAATCAACAAAATGCTTCAATAGTTGCCCATTCACCACATGGGATTGTTCACCATCTGTGAGATCAGATATCTCTACACTTCCAGTCCCGTGCACTTTCTTAACAATAAAAGGACCCGTCCATTTAGATTTGAGCTTCCCTTGGAACATCTTCAACATGGCATTAAACAACCATACCTTTTGCCCAGGGATAAAGTCTTTGCACATAATGTGCTGATCATGCCATCTCTTTACTTTGTCCTTATAATTCACACTGTTGTCATATACCCTGTTTCGGATTCCCATGAGCTCGTTCAAGTTCAAGTCTCGACAAAGCTTTCCTAGGTGACAACTCCAATTAATCTTCTTAATTGCACATTCAGATTTGTGAATCAGCTCTGCGGGCAAATGGCATGGCTTGCTTAGATCATTCTCAATAGTGAAGTACCCAATGGTGTCTCGTAGGCTACCTTATAGTCCCATAGAACTTGGTCCGAGAGATGGGACCAGTTCTTCCTATCGAGACGAACCAACTTCTGCAAAATACTCTTCACCTCTCTGTTCGAAACCTCTGCCATGCCATTGGACTGTGGTTGGTAAGGACTAGTAACTCTGTGATCAAATTCGTAGTTCTTAGCTAAAGATCTAACATCTTGATTCACAAAGTGGCTACCACCATCAGATATCAAAACTTTTGAGACCCTGATCCTAACAATAATATGGTCTCTCACAAACTTACAGATAGTCTTGCTGTCTACGGTTCAGATTGGGAAAGCCTCCACCCACCTAGATAAATAGTCAACCGCCAACAAGATGTACTCATATCCTTGGCTGTTGGGAAAGCGCCCATAAAATCTATGCCCCATACATCAAAAACATCACAAATAATCACCGGCTGCATGGGCTTCTCATCTCTTTGATCAACTGTAGAGAGCCCAATCTCCCTGAGTTGAATCAGTGACAACGTGACAACCATGGTCGAGTGACGATCGCCTCCTCTCCGGTGAGATTTGTTGGCATTCCGACCAACGTCACAGTCACCCCCACACACTGCTCGAGCTCATCGCTCGTCGGTGATTCTAGAAAAGAGGAGTTATTCTCGTGAGCACACCATAGGCGACCGTTTCCATTTGACGAAGTCGCTAGGTATGTGATATGATTTGTACTCGTATTACGGGTACCTAGCGAATCAATCAGAACCGAGAAAAGATCTCTATGAAGAGGACTCAACTTTAATTTATATCTCGGGCAAGTCCGAGGTCGAACACAGAGAAGTAAAGGAACAACTTTGGGTTAATTCAGAAAACCTAGGTCAAGGGTTCCAATGCGACTTTTTATATATTTTTTATACAAAAATAAATGCAATGCAAAATACGGGTGAATTAAGTTAAAAAGAAAAGATACAACTTGGTCAAATTAATTTTAATGTGAAATTAGTCCAACTTAGCCAAATATATTTTTCTAGAATCTAATCTAGTGATGAATGCAAAACACATTTTTTGGAATTTTAAGAGTTAAAAAGCAACAAAAAAAATGTTCATTTTTTATGCATTTTTACGAAAGTTTTCACTCAGACAGAATGCAAAAATTATGAAAATTTTACTATAACATAAAGATAATGCAATGAGGCAACAATATTTTTTTTGTATTTTTCTGATAATATATTATTTTTTTATGAATTTTTTAATAAAAATAGACTAATAGTGAGTAAATAATTCCTAATAAATCCATAATGTCAAATCATATAGAGAGCTAATTATCTCAAAATGTTATTTTTATGTGAAATCCAAAAGATTTGAAATTTCGCAAAAATAATATCTATAAATTTAATTAAAAATGAATTATGAAAATCACTCTATAGTTTATTAAAGGCACGAGACAACTCCAATTAAAATGAAATTAGGGTAGTAATTAAGTCATGTTCCAAGGTATCGTTCTTGGGTTTTTAGAGTTTTATTGGTGCAACGGTGAGTTAGATACAAATTTACGATCTCAAATAGGTTAAAATATGTAAATTTTCAATGAAACAATTTTAATTAATTTTCCAATGATCACAAAATTATAAATAAATAGACAAATGACAGAGGATTAGTTTCTCAACATCATGACATATTTCATTAAAATAAACAATGCAAAAAGGATGTCCAAATTAATGTATAAACATAGGGTTATCCGTGTAATACAAAAATTAAAACTGACAATATAAAGCATGCATAGGAGCGAGTTTGTAATTAAAAAAACATAATGGGGACAATATGCAATTTATGAAAAATAAAAAAAAAATAAAAATGAACCTTCTTCTTCTGGTAGGGAAAGATGTTGGGGCTGGGCAGCGGGCGCATTCGGGGGGAGGGGGGTGGGAGGGGGGTGGCTACGCTTGGTGGTAGGCCACAGGCGGTGTCCGACCACTAGTAGAGGCCTGCATGTTAATAGAGGTCCAGCGCGAAAGGTGCAACGGGTGGCGTCGATGGAGGAAGGTGGATGAGGCGGCGCGCAATGTGGAGGCCGGCATGCTGCGATTGCAGATTTGAGCAGGTGGAGGTAGGAGTCGCTAGTGGCAGCCGCGGTGGCGGGCTTGAGGACGGCGGCATGCACCGTGGTGGTGGACGGTGGCGGCGCCACCTCAGGCGTTTGGAGCTAGAGTGGGGGCAGGAGCGGGTAGCGAACAACTGCCCTCCTTTTTTTGTTTTTTTAATTTTTTTGTTATATTGAATTATTTTTTTTAATTTATTTAATTTTTTAATATGATGAAGTGGTGATGGTGTTGGTGATGATATGAAATATTAAGATGATAAAGTAAAACAAATGAAGGGTTGGAGAATGTCATGTGATAAAAAAATGCGAAAATAAAAATAATGTCGAAGGATAAAAAGAGGACTTACCTACGATGAAACGATCGCCTATGGTATGCTCACGAGAAGCACTCTTCTTTGCTCGAATCGTCGTCAAGCGATGAGAACGAGCAACGCATGGGGGCGGCTGTGACATTGACCGGAATGCAACCAGATCTCACTGGAGAGGAGGCAGTCGTCGCTCGACCACGCTTGTAATGCTGTCACGATTCAACTAAGGGAACTCAGTCTCTCTCTTACATAAAGGTGGATGACGGAAAATGTGGATGAAGAGAAGAATAAAAAGAGATGAAAAATGGGAGTTAGAAAAATGATGGAATGGTGGAGTTGAATGGGAGGTTGGAAAAATGGTGGAGTTGAATGTGGGTGATAAAAAAATGGTGAAGGAGATGGACTGGAATGGTATATTATCGTAGAGAATGAAAACTAATAAAAAAATAAAGTAGGCTACAATAATACAATAAAATAAAGAGAAGAAAAAGAGTGGAGAATTTATAAAATAAGACAAATAATATGTACTTATTTTCTTTACTTTTCTAATTTTAATTTTTTTGTATTTTCAATAAAAGATATTTACAAAATAAAAATAAAATAAAATACTAGAAATATAACAAAATAAAAAATGGTTTTTTTTGGATTTTTAGTAATTAAGAAAAGTAAAATAAAAAATTAGAATACAAAAATATGTACAATATATACAATGTACACCCAGGTCCCAAAATCCAAATTTTGTAAATGAGCGCTGATTTTTGAAACCACTTTCAGTGGATAGATAATTTTCTAACTTAAACTTTAAAAGTGAGTTTAGTGAATTTAGAGTTCATACAGAACGGGAATTTGGCCAAGAAGTTGGACTTTACGGCTTTTTCTCTTTGGGATCTAGGAGTAATTATTTGAGGTGAAATTTGTTTTATATTTTTGTATTTTTATTTATATTTTTATGAATAAGTCAGCAAAAGAATTATCCAAAAATTAATTGAAATGAAATTATTAAATACATGAGGTTTTGGGTTATCTACATATGAAAAACTCTTTTATTTTACAACTTTTTTATTGTTAATTTATTTTATACAATATAATATACACTAATTAGTGTATTTTATTTACAAGAGTCATATTGTTAATTTATTGTTTTTATATACATTTATTTGAGATTTTACTCAAGGATTTTGTTAAGATTAATTTATTGAGATGATGAATTGCAGATTCATTACCCCCTATTCTTAAACTTTGCTAGTCCTCGAGCAAATAAAGAATGAATAAATTGGATTAACCCCTGACTATGCATGTGAATACAAGACTTGATCCATTCAAGAACTCTCGATTTTAGAGATCCTAAAATTCTAAGCTGAACACAGATCTAGTCAAAAGGTATCCAATTTCCCTAATCATCAGACTCTCTCTATACATTATAATGGAGATATGACTTTAAGTGTGAACTGCAGTTACAAGAGTAAAGTCGCAACGTCACCCAAGGTTCCAGTCCAATAGACTCTCCTAAGAACCTGATCCTCAACACTAGGGAATAAACCATTTCTTGCATCAAATCCACCATATCTTTAGTTGTTAGACTTCAAATAGTAGATGGAAGGCCAGTTCATGGAGGGCATATGATTGTGTCATTTCTTCTCTCCCTGTCATTGGAACAAGAATCCTCTCGAGTACCTTATTAACTGAACACATGTATTTTTTGGTTTTGATCAGTGTGTCCGCAAAGAGAAGTTGGTGTCGTCTGCACTTGTTTTCTGGGAGTACACCGGGGTGTGTCTCTTTTGAGTACGATCATACCTTCTATACCCAGACTTGTATCACTAAAAGATGTAGAGCCCTTTTTTGACGCTAGCCCAACTCCTTGGTCCTAATAGCAGTGGTCCAAGTGGACACTTTGAAATCGTTGGGAGCATTCATCTTTGTTGGAAGCCCTTTGATATTTGTCTTTGTCTAGCGAGAGCTTTTCTTTCAACATTTCTTTCTTCTTTTTTTCTTTGCTTTTGGCTAGCTCCACTGCTTTTACCAAGAGTTGGCACACACTGGTCAACATTTTTTTTTTAAATTTCATCAAACCCTGGCATATAGGTTAATGTTAAGAGATAATACAAGAACCATGTTCTCATACTGGCTAAAGGTGTTGACACTCATGTTTAATAAAGCCTTCATTGATTTTATCCCATCCTCGAGTATCAAAAAATCAGGTCCAAACTCAAATCCCTCAACCAAGTTCCTCAAGTGAAATTTCAACTCATCTCATCATAACTGTAGTCATGTATGTGGGTGTTGATCATATTCTTAAAGTAGAGACTAAGCATGCAATATAGCACACAAATCTTCCAAACTAGGGAAATGTGAATAATTATGTCAAAGACCCTAATGACTAAGGTTGGTTAACTCAAAATTTTAGGACCTCATAAACCAAGTATTCTTGAACATCACAAGTCCTGTGAATGTGAAAGTGTCTGAGACTAAACCAACTTATTAGTTAGTATTTTTTGTGATTTTCATATATTTTTTATTATATTTTTTTGTTTTTATTATATTTTTTTGAAAAAGAAAGGAAAAGAAGGAAAAAGTTTTTTTTTTTAAAAAATTTGCTTTGTTTGTTTTTTTATTATTTTTTTGAAAAAGAAAGGTAAATAAGAAAAGTAACATTTTTTTTGAAAAAGGGAGTTTTTGTAAGGGTTTTTAACCCGGCAGACCCTATAAACTTTGCCAATTACCTCCACGACCTTTGAAACATCATAATTCCCCCCTCAACCCCGTAAACTTACCAACTCTTACCCCATGAACCCTACGGGTAATCTGTTTGAAGCTTGTAAGGGTTCTTGGGGTAATTTATTAGATCGATGGGGTAATTACATTGTGCAAAAGGTCGTAGAGGTAATTAGCAAAGTTTATAGGGTCTATCGAGTAAAAATCCCTTTTTTTAAACATGTAAGGAAAGAAGAGAAAAAATTGTTTTTTATTTGAAAAGTTTTTTCAAAGTTTTTTTAAAATTTGCCCACCCCGTAATTATTGTATAATATATACAAAAAACGTGAAAATACGAGCTATGGGTAAATTATATATGTAATATATACACGCCCCTATGCTTAGCATGTGCTATGTCCTTAGAGCACAAGAAGCGAGGAAAATACATAGCTCGTGCTAAGTGTAGGAGAGATAAAATAACAAAAAGTATAGAAGTCGATCTGTCCCCCTATACTTAGGTTCTGGTCAGCCAAAGTGTAGAAGAAGAGCAAAAATGGTGCAGTTGAGGTCAAGATGAGAAATAGATGAGTATATACACATGGCAAGAATCGGTCCCCCTATACTTAGGCCATGTTCGTCCTAAGTATAGGACATCAGTAAGTGTGAGAACTTAAGTGATCTGTAGAATATATAGAGAAGGGAGAATGTACAAGAGTTAATGAATATCCTAAATAATTGAATCTTGATGCTGCATCTTCAAGAAGAGTAATGTGATGTATCTACTCTGTGCTCACTCTACATGAAGCTGATGACCTCGACTTGGACCAATTGCTCTTAGAATCTACAAAATGCTTCAACAGTTGTCCATTCACCACATAGGATTGTGCACCATCCTTGAGATCAGATATCTCCACACTTCTATTCCCGTGCACTTTCTTAACAATAAAGGGACCCGTCCATTTAGATTTGAGCTCCCCATAGAATATCTTCAACGTGGCATTAAGCAACCATACCTTTTGCCTAGGGACAAAGTCTTTGCACCTAATGTGCTGATCATGCCATCTCTTTACTTTGTCCTTATAAATCACACTATTGTCATATGCCCTGTTTTGGATTTCCATGAGCTCGTTCAAGTTCAAGTCTCTACAAAGCTTTCCTAGGTGACAACTCCAATTAATCTGCTTAATTGCCCATTCGGATTTGTGAATCAGCTCTACGAGCAAATGGCATGGCTTTCCATAGTTCATTCCCAATGGTGAAGTACCCAATGGTGTCTGGTAGGCTGTCTTATAGGCCCACAGAACTTGGTCCAAGAGCTGGGACCAGTTCTTCCTATTGGGATGAACCAACTTCTACAAAATACTCTTCACCTCTCTGTTCGAAACCTTTGCCATGGCATTGAACAGTGGGTGGTAAGGACTAGTAACTCTGTGATCAAATCCATAGTCTTTAGATAAAGATCTCACATCTCGATTCATAAAGTTGCTACCCCCATCAGATATCAAAACTTTTGGCACCCCGTACCTAGCAATAAAATGGTCTCTCACAAAATAGACAGTCTTGCTGTCTGTAGTTTGGGATATCCTCCACCCACCTAGATAAATAGTCAACCGCCAAAATATGTACTCATGTTCTTGGCTATTGGGAACGAGACCCATAAATTCTATGCCTCATGCGTCAAAAACATCATAAATAATCACCGGCTGCATGGGCATCTCATCTTGCTGACTAATTGTTGAGATCTTAGGTTCCCTAAGTTGAAACGATGACATCGTGACAACCATGGTAGAGCGACAATTGCCTTCTCTCCGACGAGAACTATTGGCATTCGAGTCAACGTCACAGTCACCCCCACGTGTTGCTCGAGCTCATCACTCGCCGACGATTCAAGCATAGAAGAGTACTTCTCGTGAGCACACCATAGGCGATTGTTTCCATCTGACAGAGTCGCTAGGTACGTGATATGATTTGTACTCGTTGTAATACGGATACTTAGCGAATCAGTCACAACCGAGAAAAGATCTCCGTGAAGAGGACTCAACTTTAATTTATATCTCAGTCAAGTCCGGGGTCGAATACATGGAGGCAAAGGAATAACTTTGGGTTAATTCAGAAAACTTAGGTCTAGGTTTCTAATGCATTTTTTTATAATTTTTATGCAAAAATAAATGCAAATGCAAAATACAGGTGAATTAAGTTAAGAAGAAAACATACAATTTAGACAAATTATTTTTAATGTGAAATTAGTCCAATTTAGCCAAATTATATGTTTTCTAGAAATCTAATCCAATGATGAATGTAAAATACGTTTTTTGGGAATTTTAAGAGTTAAAATGCAACAAATAAAAAAATATATTTTTATGGGTTTTTACATAATTTTTCACTCAAATAGAATGCAAAAATTATGAAAATTCTTTTGGAATATAAACATAATGCAATGAGGCTACAATAAAGTTTTCAGATTTTTCTAATAATATATGCATTTTTATGGATTTTTAAAGAAAATAGATTATAAGTTAGTAATTAATTCCTAATAAATCCACAATGTCAAATAATCTAGAGAGATAATTATCTCAAAAAGGTATTTTTATGTGGAATCCAGAAGATTTAAAATTTCCCAAAATTAATTTCTGTGAATATTAGTAAAAATCAATTACTAAATTTACTCTATAATTTATTAAAGTCACATGACAACTCCAATTAGATGAAATTTGGATAGTAATTAGGTCATGTTCCAAGGCATCATTCCTGATTTTTCAAGATTTTTTTGGTACAACCGTGAGTTAGATACAAATTTAAGAGATCAAATTGGGTAAAATATGTAATTTATCAATGAAAAAAATTTAATTAATTTTCCAAAGATCACAAAATTATAAATAAATAGACAAATGACAGAGGATTAGTTTCTCAATATCATGACATATTTCATTAAAATTAACAATGCAAAATGGATGTCCAAATCAATGTATGAACATAGGTTTATCTGTATAATACAGAAATTAAAACTGACAATATAAAACAAGTATAGGGGCTAGTTTGTAATTACAGAAACTTAATGGGGACAAAATGCATTTATGCAAAAAAATAAAAACGACCTTCTTCTTCAGGTAGGGCACGATGTTGGGGGCAAGCGGCGGGCGCACTCAAGGGGGGGGGTTGCACTTGGCGAGGGGCCACAGACGGTGTCCGGCCGTTGGCGGAGGGTCGCTGGTCGATGGAGGGCTGGCGCGAAAGGTGCAGTGGACATTGTCGATGGAGGAAGGTGGACATGGAGATGCTCAATAGGGAGGCCTGACTGCTGCGGTGTCGAACTTGAGCGGCCGGAGGGAGGAGCTGCTGGTGGCGGGCTATGGTGGCAGGCTTGAGGACGACAACGTGCGCCACGGTGGTGGAGGGAGGCAGCGCCGCCAAGGGCATCTGGAGCTGGAAGGGGGGCGCGGACGGCCAACCGCTGCCCTCTTTTTTTGTTTTTTTAATTTCCTTGTTGTATTGTTTTTAATTTATTTTTAAAATTTTTTAGTTTTCTTTAACAGGGAGTAAACAAAGGATGCAAATATGATGAAGTGGTGATGGTGATGATCTAAATATGAAGATGATAAAGTAGAACAAATAAAGGGGTGGTGAATGTCATGTGATAAAAGAATGCGAAAATAAAAATGTTGTCGAAGTATAAAAAGAGGACTTACCTACGATGGAACGGTCGCCTATGATGTCGAAGGATAAAAAGAGGACTTACTTTTCTAATTTTATTTTTTTGTATTTTTAATAGAAGATATTTATAAAATAAAAATAAAATACTAGAAATAAAACAAAACAAAAAAATGTTTTTTTGGATTTTTAGTAATTAAGAAAGTAAAATAAAAAATAAGAAAACAAAAAATATGTACAATATATACATTGTCCACCTAGGTCCCAAAATCCAAATATTGCGAACGAGCTCCGATTTTAATGAAACCACTTTCATTGATAGACAATTCTCTAACTTAAACTTTAAAAGTGAGTTTGGTGAATTTGGAGTTCATACGGAGCAGGATTTTGATCGGGAAGTTAGACTTTATGTCTTTTTCTATTTGGGATCTAGGAGTATTTATTTGAGTTGAAATTTGTTTTTTATTTCTATATTTTTATTTACATTTTTGTGAACTAGTGATCGAAAGAATTAGGTAAAAAGGAATTGAAATGAAATTATTAAAAATACATGAGGTTTTGGGCTATTTATAGGTGAGAAACTCTTTTATTTTACAACTTTTTTTATTGTTAATTTATTTTATACAATATAATATACAAAAATTAGTGTATTTAATTTACAGTAATCATTTTATTAATTTATTGATTTTATAGACATTTTTTTTGAGATTTTAATCAGGGATTTTTCTAAGATCAATATATTGAGATGATGAATCACAGATTCATCTCCCCCCTATACTTAAACTTTGCTAGTCCTCGATAAAATAAAGAATGAATAAATTGGATTAACTCCTGACTGTGCATGTGAATACAAGACTTGATCCATTCAAGAAATCTCGATTTTTGAGATCCTAAAATTCTAAGATGAACCAAGCTCTAGTCAAAAGGTATACATTTTCCCTAATCATCAGACTCTCTCTGTATACATTACAATAGACATATGACTTTAAGTGTGGACTGCAGTTATAAGAGTAGAGTCGCAACGTCACCCAAAGTTCCAGTCCAAGTGACTCTCCTGAGAACCCGATCCTCAACACTAGGGAATAGGCCATTTCTTGCATCCAATCCACAGTCTCTTTAGTTGTTAGACTTCCAAGTGTAGATGAAAGGCCAGTTGATGGCAGACAAAGGATTGTGTCATTTCTTCTTTTCCTCTCATTGGAACAAGTATCCTCTCGAGTTCCTTATTAACTCAACACATGTATTTTTCGGTTGTTGATCGGTGTGTCCGTCTAGAGAAGTTGGAGTCGTATGCACTTGTTTTCCTGGGAGTACACCGGGGTGTGTCTTTTTTCAGTACCTATTGTACCTTCTAAACCCAGATTTGTATCACTATACGATGCAGAGCCCTTTTTTGGTGCTAGCTCGACTCCTTGGTCCTAATAGCTAGGTCCAAGTGAACACTTTGAAATGGTTGGGAGTGCTCGTCTTTGGTGGAAGCTCTTTGATATTTGACTTTGTATGGTGAGAGCTTTTCTCTCAACATTTCATTGTTCTTTTCTTCTTTGCTTTTATCTAGCTCCACTACTTTTACCAAGAGTTGGCACACACTGATTAACAAATTTTTTAAAATTTCATCACACCCTGACACGTAGGTAAATTTTAAGAGATAGTACAAGAACCATGTTCTCATACTGACTAAAGGTGCTGACACTCAGGTTTCATGAAGCCTTCATTGATTTTATCCCATCCTCGAGTATTATAAAATCAGGTCCAAACTCAAATCCCTCATCCCAGTTCCTCAAGTAAAATTTCAACTCATCTCATCATAGCCTTAGTCTTGTATGTGAGGTGTTGATCATATTCTTAAGGTAGAGACTAGGCATGCAATATAGCACACAAATTTCAAACTAGGGAAATGTGAATAATTATGTCAAAGTCCCTAATAACTAAGACTAATTAACTCAAAATCTTAAGACCTCATACACCAAGTATTCTGGAACATCACAAGTCTTGTGTGAATGTGAAAGTGTCAGGGACTAAACCAACTTATTAGTTAGTTTTTTGTGATATATATATTTTATTTTATTTTTTATTTTAATTATATATTTTCTAGAAAAAGAAAGGAAAGGAAGAAAAAGTTTTTTATTGAAAAAAGGGTTTTGCTTTTTTTATTTGCTTTTTTTCATTTTTTTGAAAAAGAAAGGTAAGTAAGAAAGGTAACATTTTTTTTAAAAAAGAGGGTTTTTTTCAAAAAAGTAAGGAACAAAAAGAGGAAATGTTTTTTTAAGTTTTTTTCAATTTTTTTTAAAAAATTTACCCACCCCGTAATTATTGTATAATATATAAAAAAATACATGAAAGTACGAGCTATGGGTAAACTATATATGTAATATATACACACCCCCTATGCTTAGAATGTGCTATGTCCTCAGAGCACGAGAAGTGAGGAAATTACATAGCTCATGCTAAGCGTAGGAGAGCTAAAATAACAAAAAGTATAGAAGTCGATCCGCCCCCAATACTTAGGCTCCGGTTAGCCTAAGTGTAGAAAAACAAGAAAAATGGGGTGGTCGAGGTCAAGAGGAGAAATTGATGATTATATACACATGGCGGGCATCAGTCCCCCCTATACTTAGGCTCTGTTCAACCTAAGTATAGGACATGAGTAATTGTGAGAACCGATGTGATCTAGAGAATATACAAAGAAAGGAGAATGTACAAGAGTTAATAATTATTATAAGCTGTTGAATCTTGATGTTGCATCTTTATGAAGAGTAATATGGTGTATCTGCTCTATGCTCACTCTGCATGAAGTTGATGACCTTACTTGGGCCAACTGCTCTTTAGAATCCACGAAATGCTTCAATAGTTATCCATTCACCACAAGGGATTGTGCACTATCTGTGAGATCAGATATCTCTGCACTTCCATTCACGTGCATTTTCTTAACAATAAAGGGATTCATCCATTTAGATTTGAGCTTCACATAAGACATCTTCAACCTGGCATTAAAAACCCATACTTTTTGCCTTGGGACAAAGTCTTTGCACCTAATGTGTTGATCATGCCATTTCTCCTTATAAATCAAACTGTTGTCATATGCCATGTTTCGGATTTCCACGAACTCGTTCAAGTCCAAGTCTGGACAAAGCTTTCTTAGGTGACAACTCGAATTAATCTACTTAATTGCCCATTCGGATTTGGGAATAAACTCTGCAGGCAAGGGGCATGGCTTGCAATAGATCATTCTGAATGGTGAAGTACTCCATGGTGTCTTGTCGGCTGTCCTATAGGCCCACAGAACTTGGTCCAAGAGCTGGGACCAGTTCTTCATATAGGGATGAACCAACTTCTGCAAATTACTCTTCACCTCTCTGTTTGAAACCTCTTCCATGCCATTGGACATTGGGTGGTAAGGACTAGTAACTTTGTGCTCAAATCAGTAGTCTTTAGCTAAAGATCTCACATATCGATTCACAAAGTGGTTACCCCCATCAGATATCAAAACTTTTGGCACCCCGAACCTAGCAATAATATGGTCACTCACAAACTTACAGACAATCTTGATGTCTGCAGTTCGGGTTGGGATAACCTCCACCCAACTAGATAAATAGTCAACTGCCAAAAAGATGTACTCATGTCCTTGGCTGTTGGGAAAGGGACCCATAAAATCTATTCCCCATGCATCAAAAACATCACAAATAATCACCAGCTACATGGGCATATCATCTCTTTGACTAACTGTCCCTCCCATCCTTTGACAAATCGGTCATGACCATACAAAGTCAATAACATCTCTAAACAGGGTCGGGCAATACATTCCACATTGAAGTACCTTGTGAGCGGTTCTCTTCCCCAAATGGTGTCCTCCAGCCTCAAGCGAATGACAATATATAACGACACTCTGGTATTCCTCTTGAGGAATGCACCTTCTCCGAACACAATCCGACCCTTTGAAGGAAAGGAGAGGATCATCCCAGTGGTATCTCCTCGAATCCGACTTCAGCCGGTCAATGCTGCTCCTAGTCCAACCCTGGAGAACCTACCTGGAGAAAAGATAGTTCACCATGTTGGCATACCATGGGAGTAAGTCAATAACATAAATTGACTCGTCTAGGAAGGTCTCTCTAATCTGGTCATAATCACGAGAATCCATAAGTTCAATTCGAGAAAGATGATCATCCACAACATTCTTCACTCCAGGTTTATCTTTTATCTCCAAATCAAACTCCTGGAGGAGTAAAATCCACCTAAGAAGACATGCCTTCATGTCATTCTTTTCCATTAAATATCGAATTGGATGTGTGATAAGTGTAGATTGTCATCTTTGAGCCCAAAATATACGACCTAAACTTCTCGAGGACCCATACTACAACGAGCATTTCCTTTTCAGTCACGCTGTAATTCTTCTGTGTAGGGTCTAATACTTTGCTCGTGTAGTGGATCGTAAATAGGATCCCCTCTCACTGTTGTCCTAACACATCTCCTATAGCAAAATCTGAAGCGTTAGTCGTGATCTCAAAGGGGAGAGACCAGTCAGGAGCTTATAGGATAGGCGAGATACAAATCTTCCTCTTCAAGAGCTCAAAGGCTTCTAGAAACCTATGATCTACAATGAACTCTGTATCTTTCCTTAAGAGGTCAGTCAGTAGGCAGGCAATCTTCGAAAAATCATGAATAAATCTCCTATAAAATCCAACATGCAATAGGAATAACCTCACTGACTTCATGTTGGTAGGTGGATCGAGTTTCTTGATCACCTCCACCTTGGCAGGGTCAACCTCCATTCCCCCTTTGGAGATGACATTCCCCAACACGATAACCTCCATCACCGTAAAGTGATTCTTTTCCTATGAGAGTACCAGATTTACCTCTCTACACCTGTTGAGAACTTGATCCAAGTGCGCTAATTATGTATCAAAGGAATCACCATGAACCGAAAAGTCATCCATGAATACATCCAGGAAACTTCCCACCATCTTGGCAAATACAACGATCATGCACCGCTGAAATGTGCCTGGGTCATTGCAGAGCCTGAATGGCATGTGCCTGAAAGCGTAAGTGCCGAATGGACATGTGAATGTGGTCTTTTCCTGATCCTCAGGGGCTATAGCTACCTGGTTGTAGCCTGAGTACCCATCAAGAAAATAGAAGAACTCTTTCCCTGCGAGTCTCTCCAAAATCTGATTGATAAAAGGCAAGGGAAAGTGGTCTTTCTTGGTTACAACATTTAGGCGCCTGTAGTCGACACAGACACACCACGACATGGGAACTCGTGTCACGATCTCTTCCGTCTCCTCGTTGGTGACCATCTGAATTCCCGACTTCTTCTGGACAACATGAAGTAGGGCCACCCACTTGGAGTCAGAAATAGGGTATATAAACCCTGCCTTACACCATTTCTCAATCTCGTTCTTCACTACATTCCGTAGATTGGGGTTAAGTCTCCTCTAGAACTCATGAGAAGGTTTCACATTGTCCTCAGTAAAAATGTGGTGCGAGCAGAGAGCGGGTTAATCCCCACGAGATCTGACACTGTCCAGCCTATTGCTTTACGGTTCCTCTCTAAGACCTCTAACAACCTAGACTCCTATTCTAAAGTCAAGTCTGAGCTAATGATAACAAGATATCTCTCTTTGGGTCCCACAAGAATGGCATACTTGAGTGTAGGAGGTAGTAATTTCAGTTCTAGTAATGTGGTGTTATCAAGGAGATCTGGCTGAACTGAATTTGAATCTGGTTCCATGCTGCTTGAAGGTAGGCTAAGATGTGTAGTACTCGCCACCAACTAAGGAGTATTGGGAGTCAGATCGCCAAAGAAATGTGGTAAGTCGGCCAAAGCCGCGTCCGACTCATCATCTATGTCCCATGACCGTTCCTAAGGAGATGGAACTGACACATCCAGATGCATCATTATGTTATCACGGGAATAGGTAGATGCACCTCTAACAAGATCAGGAAACATCGGGCAAATTACATCATCCACTATGTCCTTTCCAGATGAAAGGGTCTAGCTCTATCCTGAAGGAACCTGTCTCCAAATCCCAACGGTGCTAATCATTCTTGCAATCTGCCTCTGAAGATGAGTACTCTATGCTACTCCCTGAATCGGGTAGCTGACACTTGGTTTGCTTCATCTCAATGTTCACTTTTCCGCCTGGAGAATGAAACTTCATCATTCTCGTATCATAACCAAAAGCCGCGCCTGTGATCCTAAGGAAGGACCGCCCGAGAATGATATGAGATTCTCTCCAATGATTGGGGGTCTCCATGTCCAAGACTATGAAGTCAACTTGATAGTTCTGCCCCTCAATCGAGATAACAACATTCTTCACTTCTCCCTTGGGTCTCTTCACTGAACGATCTGTGAGTTGGAGTGAAGCTCTGGATTTGGAGTGAAGCTCTGGATTTGCGAAGTGGTACCAACTCCAATTTCTGTTATAAGGCTAAGGGAAGAAAGTTGATGGAAAAACCATTATCCAAGAGTGTGCATGTAAACGCGATGTCATCAATACGACTCTCCACATAGTGAGCACCCATGTCTCGCTTTTTCCTTGGCAATGTCTAATTCTTGAGACAATATGTTGTGGCTACTAATAAGATGTGTGTCTTCACTTTTCGGTTCTCTTTCTTCCTGCTAACCCTAGTAGGTGTGCATCTCACCTTAAGGTATTTCTGGAATGCAGGATGGTTAGCCACATACTCATCAAATGACATCTTTACAATGATATTTTCTTTACAAAATTGTGCAATATCGAGGTCATCTTTCTGAATCTTTTTGATGCGCTTACCTGCCGTAAGAGCACGGGGGAAAGGTATTGCAACTAATGAAATTAAAGATGAAGACTCTGAATCATGAACTGAAAGATCATTCTTGGAATTAACAGAAACATAGTTCTTCATACACGAATCTTTTTGATGCAAAATGGAATCAAAATCTAGACTACCTACTACAGGTTGTGGAATAGAAGCTGAAGTGGTATCTGCCACAACCGGAGATGCAAGGTCCTACATAGACTCAAAAGTATATCCATGGTGCTGATGCTGCATACATGCTCTCCTTCTCCTCTCGGTTCCCTCAGTAGTAATCCTCAAATGGTGATGATGGGGCTCCAGATTATGCTATGTCTCCTCCTCATCCTCTAAAGACTCCTCAGGTAGAGCTCCAGAGATGCCTCTCCTCGTATCCCTCGCCCGTTCAAGTACGCTTACTGTCCTTCTGCTCATGTGTGACATATGATTAGCCTCATAACATGAAAGAATATCATGTTTAGATCTACGAGATGTTGAATAGTATACCTGACTAAAGTGCTGCTGAGAACTAGATCAGTTCAGGCTATTGAGGTTAGCCTGAACTTGGGTTGGGATGGAGGTAGAGGGTGCAGTCTGCTTGTCTCGCCATCTGGACATGTAGCTGATATCCACCCCTAAATCACAAATTTCGTTCTTGTAGGAACGGATCTCATCGAGTATCTATTGTTGTATGTCTACGGGACCAGACGAAGAAGGAAGGGGATAAGACTGGGAAGAAGAACAGAAGAATTGGCTCTGCTGGCTAGGGTACTACCTCTACTACTGTTGGTGCTAGGGTGTCTTCTAAAATTACGGGCCCTGTTGGCCTGCATGGTAATGGCCCTATTGGCGATACTGCTGGTACTACTACCGCTGCTGCTGGGGTGGCTCGAATCCAGGGCTCTGCTGTGAGGGAGGTGGTGCGGAGGTGAATGCGGTGTTGTGAAAGGTCAGGGGACACTGGTAGGTTTGTCGGTCCCTCGTACTTCCCTTCCTGGCAAGGTCCTGAGTATACCATACTCCATTCACCTCCCAAACCAGTGGAAACTCCTCCTGAACTGTCTCTGCTAATGGAGGTGGTTGCTGGAAAGAGTGGGCGTAACACTGGTCCTTCTCCCACAGCTGGGGTTGCCCTGACACCAACTGCGCATGAACATGGTGAACTCGGTATACAGGAGCAACGGGTGTAGTCACGATGGGTATCCTTATCTTAGATACCTTCTCAATCAACTCCTCTATTTGTTTTGGAATTTTGGAGATGCTCTGGTCTAACTCATTGATCCTCCTGTCAATATTCTTGACTACTGTAAGCTTGTCTACAAGGAGTCCCATACTAGGCATCACGTCCTGAGAGAGATTGACTACAACTGATTTTCCCCCTCCAAATGAGAATGAACTGGGGGATGATGTATAGGCCCTACTGGCCATCTGTGAGCGACTAGTTTTAGCCATCTGCTCGAATACCTTCCAGACAGTATCCGATCCTCATGATGTATAGCTGCCTCCACAGGTAGTGCTCACTAAACTCTGCATCTCAGGGTTGAGACCAGTGAAGAACGACTGGACCAAGATGTTGTCATGTAATCCATGACAGGGACACTTCTGTAGGATGTCCTCGAACCTTTCCCATGCATTACAGAAGGCTTCATGGGGTAATTGGGAAAAGCTTGTAATGTGCGTCCTCATCATGATAGTCCTACTCAAGGGGTAGAACTTCTTCAAAAAATGGTCCTTGAACTGGGCATATGTGTTGACATTAACTCCAAGATTTTTCACCCAGTAGTCGGCTTTGCACCCCAAGGCAAATGAAAGGGCTGTGAGCCTAATATAATCCTGTCTAACCCTAGGATGTCTAAGGTTAGAACAAATGAGCTCGAAATCCCTTAGTAATGCATATGGATCCTTAAAACTCAAAATCCCTTAGGAATGCATATGGATGTCTAAGGTTAGTATTTCCATTAAAGTACGACAACAAGTTCAGAAATTGCGACTTCAACTCAAAATCAACTTCGGGTTTTACCGAACTCAAAAAATTCTGAATTTGGTATTGTCTGGGGTTCTACGCCACATCAATTGGTGGTTCGACCCCAACATTGAGCTGTCATAACCGAGCTCTAAGTAGTTCTTGTTGCTGCTCAGATGTAGCTAATCTGGCTAGTACCATTCTCATCGGGTCTTCCGGGTGTTCTTCTTCCTCTTCTTTCTTTTTTGGAGGCATTTTTCTTGAATCTTCTTTTGAGCTTCAATCAGCAATGTGGTCTTGATTAGAAGAGGATTTAGGCATGAAGATATTCTCACCGAGGCAAATGTCTTCCTTGGTGAGGTGGGAGGAGAGAAAGGGAATGGTTTGAGAGTAACCATCATCCCGAGAGTGAGTGATCCTGGGCTCAAGTGGGTCATGAGTCCAGGTTGGCCCAAGTTGCACTTGGACCTTTAAAGACATACTTCTTGGAGGGTTGGACGAGAGATTTTCAAAGTCCGAATAAATATCCCCCCCAATTAGTCATCTTTGATGTCAAAAGAACCGATCAGAACACGATATTCATTGAGGCGCTAGTTCTACGGTGCACGTGAAAGTGCGGAGAATACTCACAGAATACAAAAAAATTTCAAACCCTCAATTTCACCAACTCAACATGTTATGGCTGTAAAGGTTCAGCCGAATTATCTAGTCAATTTTAGTTATTGATAAATGTAATCTTAGAGAGATTAATGAGCTGTTAGGTGCCCGTATTTCTCTACAGATTGTCCTGGTTCTTACGACTTGTTGGACCTACTTTCAACTAGTATAGGAGTAAGTACGGATCGTATAAATACGACTACCCATTACTTGTGGACATAACCATATAAGGCATCCTCTAAACCTCCCACTCTGCTAAGGAAATATGGACCGTTTACTAGCTACCCGTTGATCCTCACTGAGAAGTAGCTAATCGCCTAAAAAGAAAGAATCAGAGTCTGTAAGAAAATTTTGGCTTGGCTCCATCCAAGTGTCGTCTCTCTCTCTCTCACTTGCAAGTAAATCATACAATGAGGGCTTTATGCTCCTGTGAACAAGGTTCTTTTTATTCCAATTTTTTAATCAACCTGCTCAATTCAGTCCCAATTTTAGAGTTAGGTTGTCCCTTGAAATTTAATCTGAACACATAAACACGTCTACCGTTCACTCCTAATTTCCTTTTGAATCTTAAGTTGTAAAACAAGGGAGGAATCAGAAATCGGAATGCAAACGTAAAACAATGATGCATGCTCAGAAGAAGTTATACTTACAGTGACTCCCAACACTCTCCATGTGTTATGCAAAACTGAATTTTTAAATTAACATTATATGCATGCAGATCGAGAACACCACACCTAAACAATATAGTATAAGTGAGGAAGAATTGAGTTAATTTGAGCTAACTAGTATGTGTCTATGTGCGTCTCATTATGAATCTTATCAGATTTGTGAATATTCTAAGATATGTGCGGCCTAAATTACAATGGGCATAAATAAATTTGATTTTATACTACTGTGTGCCTAACCTTAATTTCGCCACTCAAGTCGAGCCCCACTCTCACCGGAGAGTGAAACAGGCCTCGATACACAACAAATAATATCCATGTCTTTTTTACATACGCGAGCTCTCAAACAAGAGCCACTGTAAATAAGAAAATTACCTAGGTTATTACAACACAATAATTACAAACTTTTACAAAAATGAAAATACTCTCAAAATAAATTAATTTTCGTAGAACTTCAGCAGTTGGCGTGTGTCACGGTTGTCGACCTCTGATGCACTCATGTTCATCGGGCCACGTAAGGAAAATAAAATTTATATTAGCGAGATAGACAACAAAATATGTACAAAAATCTGAAGAAAAATAATTAAGAGAAACAATGAAATAATTACAAGGTGGCTCGAGGGTCAGACTACCCAAATGAGAGAAAACCTAAATCAAATTTTCTAAAATAAACCCTAAGCCAATTGCCTCCCCGGTATCGACGCCATCTGACGGAGTCGCTAGGTACGTGATATGATTTGTACTCGTTGTAATACATGCACTTAGCGAATCATTCAGAACTGAGAAAGATCTCTTTGAAGAGGACTCAGTTTTAATTTATATCATGAGCATGTCTGGGGTCGAACACAGGGAGGCAAAGGAATAACTTTGGGTTAAATTAGAAAATTTAGGTCTAGGTTTCTGATGCGATATTTTGTATATTTTTAATGTAAAAATAAATACAAATGCAAAATATGGGTGAATTAAGTTAAGAAAAAACATACAACATGGCCAAATAAATTTTAATGTGAAATTAGTCCAATTAAGCTGAATTATATTTTTTTCTAGAAATCTAATCCAGCGATGAATGCAAAACACATTTTTTTGGAATTTTAAAAGTTCAAATGCAACAAAGAAAAATGCATGCTTTTTATGGGTTTTTACGCAATTTTTCACTCAAGTAGATTGCAAAAATTATGAAGGTTATACCGGAACATAAACATAATGCAATGAGACTACAATAAATTTTTTGGGATTTTTCTGACAATATGTGAATGTTTTATGGATTTTTAAATGAAAATTGACTAATAGTGAGTAATTAATTCCTAATAAATCCACAATGTCAAATCATCCAGAGAGCTAATTATATCAAAAAGGTATTTTTATGTGTAATCAAGGAGATTTGAAATTTCGAAAAAATAATGTATGTGAATTTAAATAAAAAATAATTACGAAAATCACTCTACAATTTATTAAAGGCACATGACAACTCCAATTAAGATGACCCGTGACTTAGATACGGATTTAAGAGCTCAAATTTGGTAAAATATGTAATTTTTCAATGAATTGTTTTAGTTAATTATCTAAAGATCACAAAATATCAATAAATATACAAATGACAGAGGATTAGTTGCTCAACAACATGACATATTTCATTAAAATAAAATAATGCAAAATGGATGTCTAAATCAATGTTTGAACATAGAGTTATCCGTGCAATACTGGGATTAAAATTGATAATATAAAACATGTATAGGGGCTAGTTTGTAATTACAAGAACTTAACTGGGACAACATGCAATTCATCCAAAATAAAAAAAACGACCTTCTTCAGATAGGGCACGATGATAGGGGCAGCGACGGGCGCACTCGGGGGGGGGGGGGGGGTTGTCTACGCTTGGCGGTGGGCCGGTGTTCAACCGCTGGTAAAGGGTCGCGGGTCTGTGGAGGGCCGACGCAAAAGTTGTAGCAGGCAGCGTCGATGGAGGAAAGTGGATGGGGCGACGCGCAATGGGGAGGCTGTCTTGCTGCAGTGGAAGACTTGAGCGGGCGGAGGGAGGAGCCACTTGTGGTGGGCCGTGGTGGCGAGCACAAGGACGACAATGCATGCCATGGTAGTAGATGGAGGCACCGCCGCCGTGGGGCCTCTAGAGCTGGATGGAGGGTGGCGGGCGGCCAGCTACTGCCCACTTTTTTGTTTTTTTTAATTTTTTGCTATATTAGTTTGATTTTTTAAATTTATTTTTTACTTTTTTAGTTTTCCTTAACAGAGAGTAAAAAAAGGATGCAAATATGATGAAGTGGTGATGGTGATGACATGAAATATGAAAATGATAAAGAAGAACAAATGAAGGGGTGGTGAATGTGATGTGATAAAAAATACGAAAATAAAAATTATGTCGATAGGATAAAAAGAGGACTTACCTAGGTGTACAATATATACAATGTACACCTAGGTCCCCAAAACCCAAATTTTGTAAAAAAGCTTCGATTTCAATGAAACCACTTTCAGTGGATAGATAATTTTCTAACTTAAACTTTAAAAGTGAATGGTGAATTTGGAGTTCATACGGAGAAGGAATTTGGCCGGGAATTTGGACTTTACGGCTTTTTCACTTTGGGATCTAGGAGTATTTATTTGAGGTAAAATTTGTTTTATATTTTTGTATTTTTATTTACATTTTTTGCATAAGTCAGCGAAAGAATTGTCCAAAAAGGAATTGAAATGAAATTACTAAAAATACATGAGGTTTTGGGCTATTTATAGGTGAAAAACTCCTGTATTTTGTGGTTTTTTTATTGTTAATTTATTTTGTACAGTATAATATACAATAATTAGTGCATTTTATTTACAAGAGTCATTTTGTTAATTTATTGATTTTATGGACATTTATTTGAGATTTTACTCAGGGATTTTGCTAAGATCAATATATTGAGGTGATGGATCGCAGATTCATCATCCAAGTCCGAGCTAGGTTCCAAACCATAGCTTATGAGGATGTTCGAGTTTAGATTTGCGAATATTATTAAGGATATATATTGTAGTCTCTACTACATATATACCAGGAAATTAAGAGGTAGTTATGCTAATATTCATCATTGATCATATCATGTCACACATGATCCAATTGTATATCCCTACAACTCTATTGAGTATAGTTGTATTAGGATGATTGAGATAAGAATGATATTCCTTTCTCCATAAGGTATTCCATGAATTTATCTAATAGGTAGTGACTACCTAGATTAGATAAAATTCATTTCTTCTTCCTTCAAAATTTGGTTCTAAACAAAAATTGTAAAATCTTTGAACATTTCAAAGGTTTCTAAAGTGAAGGAAAGAAAAATCATATCACAAATAATCATCAATATATATCACCAATCATTAATGTTTATTTGATATAGACGATTGATAAGCTTGGGTTTTTTGAGTGATAAGAAAAGTGTCGGTGTAGAGGATCGCTCAGAACAGAAACCTGAACTTTGATCAAACAAATTTCGGTTTTAAAATAGGAGAGAGAGAGAGAAAGATGGTAAATTGGACTCTCTCCTATTTTAAACCTTACACTTTTTTATTTAGCCAGGTAAGTGTGCCTGGGTCGAATACAAGGAGGCAGAATAGAGATATTTTGATTTCTGAGTGAAAAGAATATTTTTGTGATTTTTTATCTCTTTTTGAGATAAGTTGATTTTTATGTTTTTATTCGGTTTTATATTTTTTCAATTTTTATTTAATTTTGCAAAGTGATATTTTTTCAAACAATTTACCTACAATATAATATGTGAGAAATAGGTGAAATGTAGGTGATATTATATAATAGGTAAATCGAGCGAGCAACAAGCTCGAAGAAGACTCAAAAATAAATTAAAACGGAGAAGATATTCGACAAATCAAAACACGATGAAAAAGCGATGAAAACATACAACAAATACTGAAAAACCTTGCTAGGGTAGTTGTGTAACTACCCTAAAAAAACTATAAAAATAATGTTGAAAATGCGTCCAAAGTCCCCCTACAACTCAGGGGTAGAAGTGCAAGAAAAAGAAGTAAAAGTTCTGCAAATTGTTCCATGACCAGGGACTGTTCTGTGAAGAAAATATGAATTATTTGATTTAGGTCCCTACACAGGGACCTAAATGCAATATCTGGAAACTCTGGATGCGCTTTGAAACTTCTTGAGGTCTTCTGGGTTTAATATGCAAAATTCACACCGATTCACTAGACGACCATGATTATAACGTGGCGATTGATCTCGAGCGTTGGTTCATGCCACGTGTCGACGAACTGTAGCCCGACTGCTCTTGAGCTGTTCTTCAGGCGGTTGAGCAACTGACGAAGGCACCACCTTCTCCGATTTATCGCCGGCGACTAGCGATGACCTGGGATCTCCGGCGGGGCCAGAGGGGTAGCTCCTCCACCCCTCGAGCTCGCCCGCGGTGGACGACGGTTAGAGGGGACTGATGACGGTGGAAGAACTTCAATGAAGGTGGGCGGTCTCGCTGCTCCGCTCCTAGAGCTAAGTTTGTTTCTCCTTCTTTGATGGTGATTTGCCTGAAGATTAAAGACTTCAAAGGCCTTGTATTTGCTCCAGATTCAAGATTGATCTGCAAAGAGTATATAAATGCTCGATTCTCTCAAGAATCGGCCAACAATTATTAAGAATTGCAAGATCAAAAGGTGTGTTTCCAGAATTTATGCAGAATAAACATAAATGGTAGCAAAAGTGAAATGCGAGTTAGTTTGATCTCGAAGCGAATTGGGGATGGAATTTTTATGTATGTCTAAGAAGGATGATTAATCTTCCTAATGACATACTAAAGGTCCCTAATGAAGGCATGGATATCGAGAAATAAAATGACTAAAGATGGATGATTACCTGTGAGTTGTAGGGTGTAGAGCCTTTACTGGTCGTTGCTCGACGGATCGGCTTCCCGGAGCTCCACGTGCACACGACGGTGATGCAAGATGAGGTTGACGCCTTGGAACTTCTCCCCGATGATCCTCCTTCCACGCGGGTCCTCTTGGGCGGAGCTGTCACCTCCAGAGCAGGCAGAGCGAGGCTAGGAAGGTAGGAGGTCGGCCACTAGATCTGGTAGTTCAGATGGTTAAAGGAGAGTTTGTTAGAATCCACTAACTTTAGGGGTATTTACAAAGAGATTACTTGGGCTTCAAGGTTAATCCAAGGGTGGCCGAATAAGTTGGTTGTTAGGAGAAGAGAATCAAGGGGTTAGATCGCTTGAAGGAGTTATGAGTTGCGCAGGAAAAATAGGTGAACATGGCCGGTTAGAACAGAAGCAATACCGACTTCTTGGGGAAGAAGCACCAGGTGCTGACACGTGTCAGCACCTGGTTGGCCAGATGCATAAATACCTTATAAATTATATAATAAATAGTAAATAGCGTTATTTTAAATAGGTATAAAAATAAGAAATGTAAAAATTTAAATTTTCTAAATTATAGAATAATTACTTTTTATAAATAATAATTATTATACGAAATATAAATATTATATTAATAAATAGGTATAGATAATACTTTAAATAGATTATGGATTTTTAATTCAATAAATAAATAATTAAATATTAATTTTATATTTTCTTAATTATTAGGGTAATAAATAAAGTCTTTGTGAATTTTTAGGTATTTTAATAAATTAGTTTACATATATTAATAAATACGGGTATAAGTTATATAGTTCAATTTTATCTATAAATTAGTTTTTTTTATTTAATTGAAATAATAAATAAGCTTTGAAAATTTTGAAATAAATCATGATGAAAATACAATATCATGAAAATAATTAGAAATTATAAAATTATATAAATAGTGTGTTCTAAATAAAATAAATAGCCAGAAACCCCATTGTCATTAGGTCCCAAAACTGACTTTTTGCAAACGGACTCTGAATTCAATGAAACCACATCTATTAATTAGAGAATATTATTTTATTAACTTTAAAGGTGAGTAGAGTGAAATTGTAGATCGTATGAAGAAGTTATGAGGTTGGGAAGTCGAGAATTTGACAATTTAAAAGTAGGATTTCTAGGCATATATACATGATAATATTTTTAACTTATTTTTATATTTTTATATACATTTTTAAAAATAATTAGGAAATGAGTTTCGAGAAAAATATATACATATGAATTAATAAAAAATCAATGAAGTTTTGATATTTATTTGTTAAATAGTGAAAAGTTTGTGAAGTGTATCTTAATTTATTTTTATGGTTTTCTGCCCTTATCTGCCACTACTTATTGGTTTGTCGACCAATCCATGCTGACTTAGTCTCGGAGGTTTGGTTATATAAATATACCTTGCAGCTATATTTATATTTATAAGGCATATTGTACATATATACACATTTACAATCTGCCTTCTTTTCTTTTCTTTCTTTTTTATCTTTTTATTTATTTACATGTGTTTGATGCTTAAAAGTGTATTTTTAATCATGAATGGAATTTGAATAAAATGTGAGAATTAATGAATATTTACATGTATTTGTTAAGGGTTTTAAGACAAAATTGGACAGAAAAGTTAATGAATAATGGATTCATCAATGATCCACATATATTCATATGTATGAGATTTTTAATACCTTCCCAATGAAGGGTGAATAGAACATTTTCTACATTGAATACAATATTCAAAAGTATGTAAGATTTGAAGTTTCAGACTTTCTAAAGGTTCATCTCTTGCTACTCTATGATCTCATCAATAGAAATATGTCAAATGCTTGATGCCAAATCATTTTTAAGTGATCTTCATCTCCCTGTTAATCTGTTAAGGTTCAATTTTCAAGGATTAAATGTAGATATAGATTATTCCGATGCACTATCTGGTTCCTTCTCTAAGGATCCAAGATAGAGTTGATGGTCATACTATCAACACATCAGCTTGTTGCAGTATTGGCATTCATCCAACTCTTTAGATGCCACATGGAAATTACATAAGTACAGTCAACTCTTTGACTTTCCTTCTTACTTGGGTCCTACCCATTCTTCCACTGCGTTCCCTCATCTATAAACAATCATTTCTTAAGACAAAGGATCTCTTATGTTGAATTCAAAAGATTTCAATATAAGAGTATTTCAACATCTATACATGCTTCATTTAATTCATACAATATGAATATCATAAAGCTTCATGAATGACTTAAATATAGACAATAGAATGACGACACTCATCATATCTACATACATCTTAACTCTTAAAGAATTTGGTTCAGGTGGGTACTCAAACAGTTTGAATACATCATCTCTTATAGAGCCCCATTCTGCATGATACGGTAGACCATGTCATTCATGATTAAATGTCAAGAGCACATATGTGTGGCAGAACATCTTCTTAGATTTTCATAAGGATTATTTGACAATTACGATCATCATCGACATGTCATTTCCAAAGTGCATTCGATAAGAGATCAAGACTATAGAGACATACAAACCCTAGTGTTATAGACCTATTGTCTTCTTAATTGTCATTCCTCATTATTGATGAATCTCTAAATGTATGAATTAATGCTGATCCGTTGTAGCACGAGCACTTAGCTTCTCATACAGAATCGAGAGAAATCTCAGTGATGAGGTTATCAGGTTTAATTTATAACATGGGAAGTCCAGGGTCGAACACAAGGACACGAGCCATAATACGATTATTTAGGTATTTACATATCTAGGTTAAGCGATTGATGAATTAATCTAGGTCAAAACAAACAATGCACGAGATGAAAGCAAAGTGTAATGCACATCACAAATGCATGCATGAGATGAAATATGATTTTTAAACAATTAATGCATGTTAGAAATAATTACATAAAGAACATAATGATAAAACACTAACATGTGCAAATATACTCATGAATATGCCCTAGATGATTATTCAATCTTAAGCAATCGTGCAATATAGATCTAAGTCCAATGGAGCACTTAATCATAATTCTAATTTCATTTTATTTAATTTATAACACCAATAATATCTTTAATTAATGAACCAACTAATTAGCAATAAACCAGAGAATAAATTAATCCATGCAAAAGATAATGAAACATGGATCAAAATGCCATTGAAATCATCTCAATCGGATAAACAATGCTCAAGTTATTCAAGTTTCAATGCTGTGGCATAACTGTGATAAAAAACAAGCATAAATTCTTACATATAGGTCCCTAGAGGGGCTAAAATGCAAATATGAAAAAAATCCAACTGTGAATTTTATTTAATACCCCCTGCACAGGGGTATTTTTGCAATAATGGAAGGCCGACATGGTAAATGCACAATTTACCCAAGCCCACATGCACAGTCCTATGTTCGGGCATAGGGTCATGGCTTGGACCACATGTTGGCATCAGAAGCTTTGGCTGACAGTCTGGTGTCTCCAAGGCTGCAGGCTTGGGTTCACCATCGTGGACAAGATAGGACCGTCAGATCGTGCCCAATTCGAGCTAATTTGACGGTACATGTATGTTGTAGGATGGTTCCTCCTCCTCTTGAGTGCGACGGAGTAACATGGTCTCTAGCGAGGGTCCCATAACTCCACCGTCATCATGGAAGAGCTCTGAAAGCCCAGGATGATCTCCATCTACTTCCCAAAAGTGGTCGGATGTCTATATAAGAGATACAATAGTCGAAGAGGCAAATCCCCGTGAAGTCGATGTAGATGTAGGAGCAGATCATAGTACCTTCACAAGTTCTGGCCATTGATGACTTCCTTCACTCCTGCAGTGTTAGCACAAATACATAGCCGAAGCAAACAAGAGTGGGTACATGCAAATGTGAATGGAGTGAAGGACCTAAGGGGTATGTAGAAGGTGGAGGTCCAATATGGGTTTTCTTCCTCCATGAAAGGAGGAAGATGGATGAGGTGGGGGTTGCGATAAGACAAGAGATATGAAGGTAGAAGTCTTTTGCGTGGATCAAGGATGTACGATGACGATCGCGAACACCTTGGTTTAAAGGATGGATGAATGTACAATTGGGAAGAAATCGATAAAAATAAAAACAAGAAACTAAATCAAAAACCTGAATTACTTGAATCTTTAAGATGAAGGATGGAGGATCTTGGCGTGGGTTGAGGCTCGATCCAAGCCTCCGATCTTCGCTGAAACTCCTTCAGTTGTGAGGAGCTTCTCGAACGACCAGAAATGGCCCTAGCTTAGCCGAGAGGCCAAGGTTCTCACCAGGGATGAAGATGGTCATGGCATAGTCAATCACACCCTCCCTGTCACAGAGAGGTGGAGATACGCTAGGTATAAGCTCGCATGAAGGTGGACAACCACTGCTTGTGGCAGTGGTGAAGTATTTGAAGGCGGTGGTGGGCAACCTCCAGGTGGTTATGTTGGAAGTTTCAACTATCACCATCAATTGGGTGGTTAGGGTTGAGATGAAATGCAGAAGTTGGTGTGGGTTACATATGTTAGGGGATGGATCTGGTGTTGTCAGTTAGGCGAGAAGGAGGTTATCTATGGAGAGAAAATGGTGGCAAGTTGGTGGGATTAGTGAGATTTAATGGAGACGAGAGGCCGACAGGAGGTTGAAGGAGATCTTGGGACCGTTGGATTAAAATCCAACAGTCCAGATTTGGGCGCGGTTGGAAGGACAAGATCCACTTGATCAAGGGGATCAAGTTGTCCTAAACGAGGCACTAACAGATGACCTAAATGTGTCTGTTTAGGAAGTAATCAAACGTCCTACAAGGAGATGGTTGCAAATACAGAGGCGGGCCATGTGGCACGATCTGAAAGTGCCACGTGGTTCAATAGGAATTAAGTTAATTCGGAAAATCAAAGTTAATTAGGAAAGAATTAGTTAGAGGGAAAATTAGAAAAAGTCATGAACATGAAAGTTTTAGATCTCGATGAGATCTAAAACTTTCATGTAAAAGTCAAAGAGATTAGAGGTCATCAATACCTAAATAAAATTTAAATACAAATAAAAACATATAAAACAATTTTCTTTAGTTATTCTTTTGCTTATTTTTTGTATTTTTAGTTTATATTATATTATTTCTGCATAATTTTATTCTACTTTTATTTGATTTTTTTATAAGAAATAAATACATAAAATAATACGCCATAATAATATATCATAAATGGTGATAATTATTTACAACATACAAATTAGTAGTTAATGTTAAGTAGTCAATGAATCTTGTAAATAACTTAAGTAAAAGAGATAAATGCCATGAATTAAGCTGATAAATCTGGGATTTGTCAATTATTATGGGGAAACTTGCACATTGCAACCACGTACAATATGTGTCCAACTATAAGTACAATATCTTAATCATGGATCCAATCCATGATATTTTACTGGTTATTATTGAGTATAGTATTGAGTAGATTTAATGAAGGATTATCTGAAATGAGAAATTTGCATATATATATATTAATATAATTTGGGAATTTTTATATCAAAGTTGTATTGGCTTGTCAACACTAAAAGTTCATTCCCTTATTCACTTTCAATGTAAGAGATATACTTACCATTATATCTCAATCAAGATCTGGGATCTCCTTTCTTATCTTTGTTACATCCCAATAATATGAAAACTTGAAACTCAGATAAAAATAAGCGGGAACACATTTTGCCTTGCAAGTCCAACTTGCATTCCCAATTCAATCTTTAAGACCCTGGCCCACCACCCCTAAGGTGATGTTGACCCATCATTAATTGAACCAACCGTCAACATGAATACAACTTGCTATACGCGATCCAATATGGCCCCAATAATACCAGGACTCAATATTGGGGTCACTATGCATGCGTCCTTACTCTTTCGAGAAGCAAAGAGCTCGATCCAAATGCGCATGTAAGCAGTAGCTGTCACTTCAGACAAGCGTCTCCTACTATAATCTCTGGAGACAGAACCCTTTTCCTTGACGTGAGACCATGTATGTCACTTATGTGATTATCCTTATCATGTCAAATTCTAGTTAATTATTATGAATCATATTCATATAATCAATTCTTCCAAGGAAATACACATCTATTCATAATAGAGTGTTTTAATTTTAGTTATAATTCATTTAATCACATTAAATCAATTATCAATCCAATTCAATCAACCAATAAACTTGGTTGTTACTTGAAAGGATGGTATTATCTCAAAAATACATATTATTTCGAATTTTAATAATTAGAAAAATACATCATGATCTCTCAAACATTATCCCTTCCCCATCCCCATCGCTCCTCGAGTCATCCTTAGTATAGAGCCTAAACCCTAAGTCATCCTGCTCGTAATGAACACAAATTCTGTATTGTCACCAATAGAAGAGACACGATAATTAGACCATATTTATGGTCTTCCATGTATGTGTTGGTGAAATAATCGGGTTTGCTTTATCTTGATTGATTTTTCAACCTCCCAAAACCCTATGCTTCATTATCATCTCTTGAGATTCATCATCTAGAGATTCATCTAACATTGGTCCCTTCTCCGCTTAGCTTCCTATTCATTAAACTTGGGCTTATTTTCAGCCTAACTATAGGGGGGATTATTTGTCGTTCTGATTTTTCCTCTCGAGTCACCTGGTTTTTCATATATTTATACTTAAGCTATTTCTCAACTTAACTATAGGGTGACGCGAGTCTTGTATTCTTCTAACTGATTCTTTTTACTCATAATACATCTATGATTATATCATCAGTTTCTGTATATTCTTTTATATTTAGCATGAGCTATGGCTTTATATCACTTTGTGCTATAAGGACATAACAAAAGCTAAGTATAGGGGGTTCTACTGTGTATATTGCATAAATATTTCAGCCATAGCTCATATTTTTAAAATGTTCAAACTATTGGGGCTATGAGTATCATATTACATTTTGGAACTAGTTTTTATACAAATTGTTTGAAAATGATTTTTGAAAATTATATACATATTTGACAAGGTTTTCTAGTGTTTTACATGGTTTGTGAAAATACGGTATGACATTGTTGGGAAAATCATTTGTAAAATTGTTTGAAAATCTACATATTTATGTGACATTGTTTGGAAAAATGTTTTACTGAGGTTTGAAAAATGGGGTTTTACTTGTTTTTAAAAAATCTTTGTAAAATGTTTGGAAAATTTCTATACTTATGTGACAAAGTTTGCAAAATATTTTTAAAAATTCTTTTCAAAGCTAAGGGTGTAAATGAGTCTAATTAATTCTCTAACTTAGAAAAATGGAAAAATAAAAATCAGAAAAAGATTGACTTATTGATTGGTGTTACTCTCTGACACTTCCACTATGCAATCAAGGCTTGAGATGATCTTTAACACTTTGTTTAAGGAGTCCCTAGACTTAGAGTTATCATATATTAATCATTAGGGTCTTGGACTTAAAAAAAATCACACTCTCCTAGTTTGAAAATATGCATGTTATATTTCATGCTTAATCTCCTTTAAAAGAATTTGACTATCATTCACATGCATGACTGCATTCATGATTGAGACGAGTCAATGTATCACTAGGGAGACTCGGATTGGAAGCTTGAGTTTGGACTTGATCTATATGATGCTCGAGGATGGGATATGATTAATGACGGCTTCATGAAACCTGGGTGTCATCATTTTAGCCAGTATGGGACATGGTCTCATGTTATCTCTTGACTTCGACCTAAAGTACGAGGGTGTGATGACATTAATTTAATAAGTTGATCAGGGTGCGCCAATCCTGGGTAAAAATAGTGGAGCTTGCCAAAAATAAAGAAAAGAAAGAAAGAAATATTGAAAGAAAAGCTCTCACCATACAAAGTCAAATATCAAAGAGCTTCCACCAAAGGCAAGCACTCTCAACCATTTCAAAGTGTCCACTTGGACCACCGCTATTAGGACCAGGAGTCGGGCTAGCATCCAAAAAGGGCTCTGCATCGTAAATGGTACTTCTTAACTTTGTCCTTATAAATCATGCTGTTGTCATATGTTCGATTTCGGATTTCCACTAGTTCATTTAAGTTTAGGTCTCTACACAATTTCCCTAGTGACATCTCCAGTTAATCTTATTTATTGCCCATTCAAATTTGTGCATTAACTCAATGGGCAAATGACATGGCTTGCCATAAATCATCCTGAAATGTGAAGTGTCAAGAGGGGCCTTGTAGGTTGTTCTGTAAGACTACAAAACTTGGTCCAACAACTGCGATAAGATATTCCTATTTGAATGGACTAACTTTTGAAGAATACTCTTCACCTCCCTATTTGAAACCTCTGTCATGTCGTTTGATTGAGGGTGGTAAGGACTAGTTATTCTATGCTCAAATCCATAGTCCTTTGGTAAAGATTTCATCATTCCATTCACAAAGTGGCTACCCCCATCAGATATCAACACTTTCAGTACCCCAAACCATGAAATAATATGATCATTAACATGCAAACAGTCCTACCATATGGGGCTAGGGTTGGGATAGCCTCCACCCACCTTGACAAGTAATCAATAGCTAACAAGATGTACTCGAATCCTTTGCTATTAGGGAAGGGACCCAAGAAATCTATGCCCCAAGCATCGAAGACATAACAAAAAATCACAGGCTGCATCGACATTTCATCTCTTGAACCAATAGCCTCTCACATTCTTTGGCAAATAGGGCACGACCGTACAAAATCAATGGCATCTCTAAATAAGGTCGGCCAAAAGAAACAACCAAAACAAACCACACTGTAACACATTATGAGCAGTTCTCTTTCCTGAATGGTGTCCTTCAGCTTCAAGTGAATGACAATACATGAGGAAACAATGGTATTCCTCATGAGGAATACACCTTCTCTAGATAAAATCCGGTCCTTCGAAGAAAAAGAATGGATCCTCCCAAGGGTATTTCCTCGAGTCCGACTTGTGTCGGTCTATGCTGCTCCTAATCTAACCATGGGGAACTTACTTGGAGACAAGTAAGTTCACCATGTTGGCATACCATGGAAGTGAGTCAACAACACAAACAGACTCATCTTGAAAGGTCTCTCGAATAGGCTCAGTATCAGGAGAATCCTTTGTTTCAATCCTTGAAAGATGATCAACCACTACATTTTTGACTCCATGTTTATCTTTAATTTCCAAATCAAACCCTAGAGTAACAATATCCATCAAAGAAGGCACACCTTCGCATCCTTCTTTTCCATGAGATACCTAATGGCTGAGTGATCCGTATAAACTGTCACTTTTGAGCCAAGAATCATAGACATAAACTTCTCTAAAGCCCATAATACGACAAAAATCTCTTTTTTGGTCAAAAGTTTTCTTGCGTAGTGAATAACAAATGCAATACGGTCTCGCCTTTGCCCCATTATGGCTCCTATAGCAAAATCCAAAGCATCAGTCATTATCTCAAAGGGAAGAGACCAATCAGGATACTGTAAAATAGGTGAGTCACAAATCTTCTTCCTAAGGAGCTCGAAGATCTCAAGGCACTTGTGATCTACAAAGAACTCTGTGTCCTTTCCTAAGAGCTCAGTCATGGGTAGGGAAATCTAAGAAAAATCATCAATAATTTCTTTTTGAATTATCTATGAATTTTTGAATTTTCCTCTTTCTGATTGGGCCATGTGGCACTTCAGACGACCACCATGTGGCCGGTCCCTATTTGTGCCAACCGTCATTGTTTTTGACCATCTGATTCTAATTAGGAGCATCTCGGCCACACGTTTACATCTTGTCCTAGATAGCTTGATCATCTTTATCATGTTGATCCAAACCTTCCATGCGAGCCTCTCTGTCAATTGTTGGATTGCGTGATCCAACGGCTATTGCACATCGTTTTCCTCCAGTCATTATGCCTCAACATTTCTACCGCCAAACTTCACATAATTTCATAAAGCTCCTCAGCCATCCCTGTGACCAACTACCACCAACCTCACCTTCACCTCACTTCCCTTTCCCACTCTAACATTTTCCAAAACCCAACTACCACTCATCCATTCTTCAAATACCCCACCGCCGCCTCTAGCGACAGTTTTCCACCCTTGGCAGGAGGACAACCTAGCCCTCCTCCTCTCTTCGTGATAGGAAGAAGAGGAGACATTGGAGCGATAAAGGCAATGAACCGTTGGTGTGACCCTTGGCTAGAATGGCCAAGCCACAACACCATTAGGTAGCCGTTATAACTTCACGCATGGCTGAGTGCATTAAGTCACGACCTGAGGTCGACGACAACCTCAGCCCAAGCTGACATTTGTCCATTCTTCATCTTTGAAATTCACGTATAAATTAGATTTTTATTGTTTCCATCAATTTTACCCTAGTTATATATATATATATATCAATCCCTCGAACCAAGGTGTTCCCAACCATCTCCGTTGACAAGTGATCAAAACGGAAGTGGTTCTCCTCTGTTCTTCTCGTTCAATCGCAACTTCCACCTTGATTCGTCTTCCTCCATTTCATATTCCAAGTGGGTCAGCCCATTGCATGTGGTCCTGAAGAAATCGAGGATTACTATCGCGATGAATGACCGTGGTGAGGAGATTCCGACCCGTGTACCCACTTCATGGTATGTATGTGTATATTACATCTGCATGAATTCAACTATCAAGAAAGATTAGTATTCGCTACTCTTTATTAATCAGATTATTGAGAGGTTGGCCAGGAAGGAGTTCTTTTGATTCTTGTATGGGTACTCAAGATATAACTAGGTTGCAATCACTCTTAAGGATTAGGAGAAAACTACTTTTACTTGTTCGTTTGGCACCTATGCCTTTAGATGGATGCCCTTTGGATAGCACAATGCCCCTGCTACATTCCATAGGTATATGTTGGATGTTTTTGCTGGCATGGTGGATTATTTTCTAGAGGTCTTTATAGATGTTTTTTTTGGTCTACAGGGATAGTTTTGACTTATGTCTTAATCATTGAGATTGAGTACTTCAGCATTGCTACAAGGTAAACTTAGTGCTCTCGTGGGAGAAAAGTCACTTTATGGTGACTAATGGGATTGTATTGGGCTACAACATTTCTAAACATCGTATGGAGGTTGACCCAGCTAAGATTTATGTAATCTCCAAGCTAGATACACCATAAAATTTGAAGCAGTTGAGGTCATTCCTTAGTCACATCGAATTTTATAGGAGATTCATTACAGACTTCAGCAAGATCGCCATGCCTTTGACTGAGCTTCCGTGCAAAGAGAGTGTGTTTATAAGTGATGAGAAAGTACTCCTTGCATTCGACCAGATGAAATACATGTTTACTAGAGCTCCTATCCTTCAGCCACCTGATTGGTCTCTCCCCTTTGAGATCCTGACAAGCACGTCAGAATATGCAGTTGGAGCAGTTTTAGGGTAGAGAAGGAATGGGATATCATTTTCCATACACTCTACTAGCAAGACTCTGTATGAAGCAAATCATAATTATACAATTACAAAGAGGGAGATGTTAGCAGTGGTGTTTGCTTTAGAGACGTTCCGTTCATACTTACTTGGGTCACATGTCATTATCTACGTGGATCTCACTGCCATACGGTACTTACAAGAAAAGAAGGATGCCAAACCACACCTTATCATATGGATCCTTCTTCTCCAAGAGTTTGATTTAGAGATTCGAGATAAACCTGGAGTGAAAAATGTTGTAGCATAGCACCTTTCTTAGATCACCAATGCAGAGACTTCTAAGTAGTCATTACTTCCTATTTCAGAGACCTTTCCAGATGAGACCATTTTATCTGTGGCCTCACTCACATGTTATACTGATGATGTGAACTGCCTTGTCTCTAAGAAAGTTTCAAAAGATTGGTTGAAGCACAAGTTAGACAGATTCCTATCAGAGATTCATTTTTTACCAATGGGAGGATCCGTACCTGTTTTGTGAGGGTGAGGATTGTATCTAGAGGAGGTACATTCTTCAGAAGGAATACACCAGTGTGCTTGAGCATTGTCCCAAACTATAGTCTGATGGGCATCAATCGGGGAAGCACAAGGCAGCAAAGGTTCTGCAAAGTGGCCTATGGCGGCAAACTCTATTGAAGGAAGCTACAGATTATGTTCGTGGTTGTACTGATTGTCAGAAAATGGGAGGAACTGTTGGTTCCAAAAATACAATGCCCCTGAGATATATCCATATATGAGATGTTTTTTTTATGTTTGGGGAATAGACTACATGGGCCCATTTCCTGTGAGTCAGTGATTTCAATACATCCTGCTTGTCGTGGATTATGTTAGTCACTGGGTGGAGGCTATCCCGACCTGAGCTATTGATAGTTGTACAGTTTGCTCCTTTCTCAAGGACAATATTATTGCACAGTTCGGGATTCTCAAGATACTCATTTCAGATGGGGAAGCCTGGAGAGGTCATAAGTTTGTGAAGGAGTATGCCATTGAGCATAGAGTTGTGTCTCCTTACCACCCACAAACTAAGGGATTGGCTGAGATGTATAATAGAGAGACTAAGATGATACTTCAGAAACTTGTACGTCCAGATAGGAAGAACTGGTCCCAGATACTTGACTCAGTTCTATGGGCTTATTGGACGACGTATAAGTCTCCATTGGATATGATTCCCTAAAAACTGATTTATGGGAAGCCTTTCCACTTGCCAATTGAGTTAATTCATAAATCTTTACAGGCACTTATTCTATGCAATTTGGAATATGATAAAGCATACAAGAGTAGGAAAGTGGACTTGAACATATTATTGGAATTCTAAGATTTTTCCTATGACAATTCACTCATGTATAAGGAGAAAGTTGAGCATTGACATGCTAGACATATCAGAAGAAAGACCTTCTCCCTGATCAGAAAGTTTGGTTGTTTTATGAAAAATTGAAGTTGTTCCTCGACAAACTTAAAAGAAAATGGTCAAGACTGTTCATTGTGAGAGCTGTGTGTGACCATGGTAGTATTGTCATATCTGGGATGTCATCTGACGTACAACCATTTGTTATGAACGGACAATTGCTGAAGCCATATCTATATCATGATATACTCATTTTCATGGTTGATTCCATCTATCTGGTATCAGACGATGATTCTTTAACATCTTCTACGTCTGATACATGAGATGATATTCCCTTTTATATATTCCTTTTTTAATCTTTCTTCTATTTTTATCATTCACCTCTTTTTCGTGTGTGTGCCATACAAGGAAGGTGATAGATTTGAGTTTTTCCATTTCTGTTCCATTTCATCACTCATGTTGTTGATTATACTTAGGGATCCTTTACCCTAAGTATAGGGGAGTGATGTCGTTCCTGTTGTCTCTTTCGTGTTTTTATTTCTTTTTAATTCTTCTGTTCTCTCACTTGTCCTTCAACTTGTTGATATTATTTTTCTATACATAGGGATCTTTTGCCTTAAGTATAGGGTGAAGGAAATCCTTTAGCACATCACATAAGCATGGAGATCGCATCATATGTGATCGAGCGACTAATCGAACTAGTCGCTCGGGGCAGCGAGATTTAAAATTTTAAAATCAATGAGATAACATGATCCAAGAACACTTCTCGAATCGTTGCATCTAAATCCCAAATAGGGATTAAGGTTACCTCTTGAAGGGTAGTTGCGATCGAGTCTCTAAATAAAGAGACCTCTTGTCTCAAGTCCAATTGGACGGAGGAGATGCTTGCGAGCGCATAGATGAAACATGTGCTTCACACAATCCATGTTAATGATCCAAGTGGCAAATCTCCTGATCTTGTCTCACGAGATACAACGTCTTCTTCATGAGCGATGCACATCGAAGGAGACATAGATTGACGAGCAGTTGATCCGAAAGCATAACGGCGATGTGGCGAATACAAGGATCTCTAGACCAACAAGTGTACGACCACATTGTTGAGAAAGAGAGAGGACATCCATGAGAAATTAGAGAGAGAGAAAGAGAGAAATTTGTTGTTTTTTACATTTTATGTGTTGTTGTAAAATAAAAAGCTAGGGCTACCCTACTATTTATACTATTGGATGTCCATGGATCACAATCGATGTGCTCACAAATTCAATGGTTGAGATTGATTTGTGCTTTCAATCAATGGCTATGATCTTGTCGTATTTTAGTTACCAAAAAAAATATGTTTGCTATTAATTAAATTTAATATATTGAAATCAATCAATATATTTCAATTTGAATCACACAATCAATGATGGAATTATTTGGAATGAATGGAGCCCCATTCCATATATGGAGTGGACGACCACCAAGTTGAGAGAGCTCAACTTAGTTGTTCATCCATGTATGACAAGGAGGCTTCATCATTCCAATTTTGTTGAGATATTATTCTCCAACAATAATTCCACATATACAATGAATTTTATTGCATAATTATTCACCAAAATGATTCCAAATTATTTTGTGACAATTTCAATCATGCCATTGAAAGATTGTGAATCTTATTCACATATCCAAAATAAAATATAAATTACATTTACAATTAAATATGAATCCAATTCACATCAACTATTAATTTGTAAATACAAATTACTATTCTATCTCAATAATATATTATAAATCACATTTATAATATCCATGAATAACATGGATAATGTTATCCACATTATTCATATCCATGATAATTAAATCACATTTAATATCTTGGATGTCTATTCTCATGAGATCAAATAATATGAATCACATTCATATTATTTATAATAATTAAATCACATTTAATTATCAATTTTTCTTAATGCTCAGATACATTATCAACAATGGAATTATTCTTGAATTCATTCAAGAATATTGCACTTTCTCCGCAGATGCTTGGATATAAGGACACGGAGATTGTGCGTTCCATGTATAGTGACTTGGATATTGAGATCACATCTCAAATCCAGATCTCGGGGCCCTCCCATAGATGCTTGATTAAATCAAGGTTGTAGATCTAATCTTCTCATTGCATTTGAATCACATTCAGATCAATGTCCAATATTTGGAATAAGATTAGATTACTTCTCTATTGAGAGGAGTCACTAAAATCTATACATATTTCATTACTCACTCGGAATAGAAGCATCATGGTTATACAATCGTGTGATCACCCTCAAGTATTCCTAATACATGTACATCCTACATATTGGAATACCTAGAATAAACTCAAAGTTTTATATCTATTTTGAGTATCTCCATCAGGATTTTATCATTAAGTTTCTCATTTGACCATTGGGAGTTGGTATCGATCATATACTTTCCAAAAGCATATTTCATACCTAGGTATTGATCATATACTTTCCAAAAGTATATATCAAACCTACAAATTCAGTCAAGCTTCCAAAGTGAGACTATCATGCACAAAATTTGGTCCCAATATCTCATGAGTGAGCTCATATCTTCCAGTTCAGTAATTGAACCTGTATGATCCCTTTGAGAGATCGTATTACTCATATGCACTTGTATGCACACGAGCACGCCAGTGTATAGACCTTGATTAGGTCATCAACCTATCAGTCTTCCAAATGTACATACTCAAACATATAGTAATACATATGTCTCCGGTCATAGGATGTGTACCTATATCATGACAACATATGACATAGGTCTTTGGTTATCTCAATCTCTTTAAGTCAACTTTTTGACCTAACTTGTCTAACACCTTTGTATCTCTATTCCTATGCAGATGACCAACATCAAGAGGTCGGTTAGATATCCACCCATTAGAGAAAGGATTGACATCTCCTACTCAAGCTAGAGATCATCTCTTAATAATCATTTGACGATGCTTGATGAGTCCTCAATCTAACTCTTTAGATATTCATCCAAGCACCGACCTCTATGATTCAACAATTGAATCAACAATTGTATGACCATTAAGATGGCCATGGTACATAATACTAATTATACTAAGGGACCTATTATGCAAATTAGTTATCCTTCATTTCAGATCAGGGAATTATATTGCAATAACATTTATTGCGTATTGGCTCGTTGTGGGCTCGCAAGTCCAGTAATCTCCCACTAGCCTAAAGAGCCATTAATGGGCTAATCTTTAAACCACTCATGTGACAATCATAAGCTATTTAATATAGCTAGGCAAGCTGATCAGTCACTCTGTTCTTGAGAGACTACGCCAAGTCCTTTTACGATACTTGCATATATCCTATTAACAGTGCTATCATCCAATGCGAATGCTGCATCCTATGCAACAAACACTCAATTTTAAGGTAGTTCTAGTGTCTCTGACACTACAACTCAATAATCGTTATAAACAATATGTAATTTCTATCATCCTTATCAGAATGCCCCCAGAGATCTCTATCTCCAAAGAATAAGACCCAACCATATGCATTGTAAGGCATCATTTGTTAAGACCTTTTAGATCACTATCTATAAAGTATTAAGTTCTTGAAGATAAGACTTTGATATCATTATCTCAAAAGTCTTGTTCTCTATGAAGATATTGCTATTGCTTCAATCAAGTATTTTATCTCCATAACAGGATTAGTAACATATTACTACTCCCACTGCAAGGAAAACATCTGGCATTTGTACACATATAGCATACACAAAGCTTCACATAGCTAATGCACTAGGGCAAGTAGCTTTGGCATTCACATACTCAACTCTTTGAGGTGCTATCCCTTTAGATAGGTCAGTACCATATCTTAAGGGAAAGACGACTTTCTTGAAATTTTCCAGAAAATAGAACATGTCCAAGGTGTACCACTAATGTGACGGTGCCAATACCCTCTTCTCTTTACTATTGAGCATTTTCAGAAATAGAATCCTAAGAGGTATCCTTGAGATCATATCTCAAGGTATCGAACAACCAAATTATAAAACACATATCATCATCCTTATATCATTGCAAATGATTAGGTTTTCATTTACATTTAGCACGATGATCACAATGGCACTCCCACTAAGCTTTACATGGTTCATCAAGATTCTATCTGAAATCATAACATTTATAATATCATCAAATATAGTGTTCCAATATAAGAAGCTTATTTGAGTCCATAGATTGAGTTCTCTAGCTTGCACACCTTGTCTTCCTAAAAAATGAATCCCTGGGGCTACTTCATATTAACATCCTCAGAAAGGTATTCATAGTGGAATGCAATATTGACTTCCATCTTGTAGATGTCAAAGTCAAGTTGTGTAGCTATGCTTAGCAATATTATGATGGGTTTAAGAAAGGTCACTGAAGAGCATGTCTCACCACAAGAGATGTATTCTCTTCGTGTGTATCTTGTGGATATGAACCATGCTTTGACGGTCTCTACCTTCTCATATGGTTTCCTATTTCTCTTGAAGATCCATTTACACCTAATGGGTCATACCCTTTTAAGTGGATCCTCGAGGGTCCATTTACAACACTTGTATTGAAGTCTACTTTAGACTTTATTGCTAACATCCATCTCTCTATGTCATGATCCTTGAAAGCTTCATCATATGAAGTCGGATTATTTTCAGACTTAACTGACACATGGAATCCATCCACAAAATAACTTGAAGAGTTATGATGTTTCATCTTTAATTGTCCTTTTAATTTCTTATTTCAGGAGCCTCATTATCTTCTCAAGATTAAATGAGTTCCTTTACTTCATTTTCGTCTTGACTCTCAAGAGAGATATCCTCTAAGAATCATATCCTTAGAGATGAAATCTTTTAAGAATCTCAAGGTCATAAAGTAGGTATACAATACCATCCTTCATTTTCCTGATGAAGTAGAACTCTCTGGTGCATGATTCCAGCTTACTTGCATCCATGACAAAGTTATGGACAAAGCAACACTATATCCTCAAGTGTCGAACACTAGACTAGGTTCCAAACCATAGCTTATAAGGGTTTTCGGGTTTAGATATGCATGGAATTTTATTAAGGACATATTTATATATTGTAGTCTCTACTAAATATATACCTGGAAACTAAGATATAATTATGCTAATATTCATCATAGATCAAATCATGTCTCACATGATACAATTGTATCTCCTTACAACTCTATTGAGTTAAGGTGCATCAGGAGGAGTGAGATATGAATGATATTCATTTCTCCAAAAGGTATTCCTTGAATTCATCTGATAAGTACTTGCTACCTAGGTTAGATCAGATTCTCTTCATCTTCCCTCAAACATTGGTTCTAAACCAAAATTGTGAAATCTTTGAACATTTCAAAGGTTTCTAAGGTGAAGGGAAGAAATCTCATATCATAAATAATCATTAATAGTTATCACATATCATTAATGTTTATTATGATATAGATGATCTAAATACGTCAATATGTATGAGATCATGAATACCTTGACATCTTACACCATTCCCTGAGAAGGGTGCATTGTACATTTTTACTTTGAATACAATATTCACAAGTATGTAAGATTTGAAATTTCAGACATTCTAAAGTTTCATCTCTTACTAATCTATTGATCTCATCATGTATGAGATGTCCAAGATGGTACCGTATCATTTCCAAAAGATCATCCTCCTATTGATCTTTTAAGGTACAATACGTAGTAGAATGATGACACTCATCATATCTACATCCATCTTAACTCTTAACAGGCTTGGGTTCTAGGTACTAAAAAATTTTGAGTACATCATCTCTTATCGAGCCACCATTTCTGCATAATGCAGTAAACCATGTCATTCATGATTAAATGTTGAGAGCACATATTGGTCCCTTTGAGCCCGCATTTCATTTATATGTTTATTTGAATTAATAAATAGCTAATCATCATTAAAAATCTAAAAAATTTATCTTATGATCCTGGTAAGTAGTTCTTTCTTCACAAAATTTTATTTTATATTTTGATCATTTTTCTTTTTTTTAATAAATAAAAAACCCAAAATATCTCCTATATGCATAAAAATCAATAAAGAAATATAAAAACTTTTTGAAAGATTTTGAAAAAATAGGTTCATGTGTTTTTCTTTTGTTTTAATTTCTAACCAAATTTCATTTGCTAATTCCTCATAAAAAAATAAAAAATCCCAAAAATACTAAAAATTCATAGAAAATCATTGAAAATTCCAAAAAATTCATAAAAAATGCTTTCCGGAAAATTTAAAAATTCATCTCTATTTGTCTTTTTCCATAAATTTCGATTTTAGTTCTTATTTCAAAAACCTAAAATTGATTTCTTTTCTGTTTTTTAATTTCATTTTTTTAATTATTTTAAAATCCAAAAAAAATCTAAAAATATTCTAAAAAACATAAAAATATTAGAAAAATATCAAAAATTAAAAAGATTTTTATATTTTTTTGCACATTTTGGCTATATTTTAAAAATACAAAAAGATTGCATTCTTTTCTTCTCTCTTATTTTTTTGTTCTTGTTTTCCTTTATTTTCAAAAATATAAAAAGTTCACAAAATTTAAAAAAATCAGTAAAAAAATATAAAATAAAAAATATAAAAAATAAAAAATAAAAAATTCATAAAAAATAAAAAGATAAATTTCCACAAAAATCAAGAGTAGTTTGCATAGTATTCCTTCTATTGTTTCATTGATTTGTCATTGATTTAATAACCCTTAATAACCCTCGGGAATTTTGTAGACTTCCCGAGTTCGATCATGTATGTTATAGATTTAAATAAATAGCTAAACTATTTTACTTACATTTATTCATTTAAATTTTGGCTTGAGAGTTCATCAATAATTTTTGTTGAGGGATTTTTAGGGTTGCAACGACACTATATTAATTCAATAAAATTAAAACTCCGAATTTCCCTGCTCAATAATAACATACAATAAATTAACTAGGAATAAACAAATAAATATAATCACAAAATACTACATAAAATAATACATATTTTTCATGTTTGAAAAAAAAACAATAAAACAATTTATTAATTCTTTTATGTTTATTTCTGTAATTCTTTTTTATTTTGTCATGTAGCAGCCTATGTGGCCCAATCAGATTACAACCTTGGTTGACCTTCCGGTCAATTTGCCCTCTGCTTCGCTCGGTGTGCCAGAGTCACTGACCACCTTGATTCCTCGATTTTCCCCGCCGATGCTTGCATTTTCAGGGCACGATTCCTTCTTCATTTTTGGTTCTTTCTTACTGGCATGATTCCTTGATTGATGGACCGATTCATCAAGTCATGTCCCTAGTCAAACCAACCCCTTTATAAAACTCCATATCCACATTCTATTTGAGATTAATCCCACTGCCCCCTCAAAATCCCCAAATTTCTTGGCCCTTAAGGTCGCTGGAGACAACAACAATCGTTCCCAAGCTTTTGGTGCAAAGGAAGAGATGCTGGACCTTGTTATCCGAGCTCACTGTGCAAATTCACTAGAGCTCCACCACGACTCCTTATCCTATGAGGTTGAGCCATAGTTTATTATTTCTTTTTGTTTGTAGGATTAAGGTTAGCATTTAGTTTATGTAATTTTTGCTTTTTATTTCATGAAATAGCTCTATTACAGTTCGCCAGAGCTTGCGCTCCGACCACCATTCCCATGTGATTCACCTATTCTACGATCCATCTGAATTGTCCACCTTCTTCCCCTTCGCATCTCTGACACCCTAGGAACCCCCATCCATCTCGATCATCTCTAGATCGAGCTCTTGATACTTCTTCTCCACCTCTCATCGGGGTACCCTCCACCACACTTCATCGCCACTCCCCACAAAACCAAATCCAGCCCAGACCACCCTATTTTCTTTTGTGAGCCTAACATTGCGGGTCTTGGACTAGGTGGACCCCATCTGGGTTAGATTTTGTCCAATTGGAGGTTCTAGGTGCCCCTTCTCTTCATCGACCCTCCAGGACCCCATAGATGGGTTCTGGAGCCATTTGAGCACTCTAGTGGACATACAAAGACACCGATGTCATTTTGCACCACCTGGGAGGTTCTCTGGTGGACGGAGGTGCTTTGTAGGATGGATCAAAGCTTGGATAGTAAGGAGTTCTTCCCTGTTCTTCATGAACCAACTTCGATATAGGAGATGTTGGATCTACAGCACAACCTTTTTCCGATTAAGAACAAGCTCCAGATTGCATAGAGTCATTGGATCTGCAACATAGTCGTCGTCTGATCAAGCTCGGAAATCTAATCTTAGCCATCCATCATTGAACCGTCATCGGCTGTCCTGGTGCTGCCACATGGATAAGTGAAGCACCCAGCTGCCTAATCGCGAGCTAGAGGGTATTTTGCTTCACTTCCCCTCTAGTTTTATTAATTCATTTCAGTACATAAATGTTAAGTTGTACTTCAAAAAGTTCTATAATATTTGCACTTAGACCCCTGTACTTGCATTATTTATACTTTGGTCATGTCTACATCACTTCATGTGCCTATACACCCGAGGGGGGTCGATACTTTTTGCATAGGAACACCTACAGGTTTTTATTATTATTTAGTCCTTAAAGTTTCAATTTTAGTGTTAAACTTTTTGGATAAATTTCAAGCAGTCCCTAAAAGTTTCTAGAAATTGCGAATATACCCCTACCAGCAAATTAATATTAAATATATCTGGGATTTTTGCATAGAGGCCCGTGCATTTTATATTTTTATTATGGAATGCATTTAGAGTTTATTTAAATTATGCTCAGGTCTCTGTTAGAGCATTAATTTCTATTTATTTTATTTTTATCATTAAAAATATTATTTGCATCAAAAAATTATAGGAAAATTATTTTAAGTGCCTAGATCTTAACTAAATCATACATATTTTTCGCAATGTAATTGAAAATATTTCCTTTTCTAAAATAAAATAACATTGCATTTACTCCCTGTATGTATTTAAAAATACAAAAAAATATAAAAATATTTTGAAAATTCTAGAAAAATACAATATCTTTATTATTTTTTTAAACTATAAGCTACAAATCAATAAAAACTTAAAAGAAAAAAATAAAAATTTAAAATTCTAAAGAATTAATAAAAATTATTTAATTTTATTTTAAATACTAAAAATGGTCCTTTCTATTTCATTATCTTATAAATATTAAATATTATATATTAAAAATATTTTCGGAAAATTTTGATATATTTATCTATTCTTAAATTCCAAAACAATTCAGCGTTGTATCCTCTTTTAGTGTTTGGAAATTTTAATCATTTGAAAATAGAAAAAAATAAAATCGTTGTAAACCGAACCAATCATGAGTTCCCAACCATGGGGCGAGTGAAACCCGATCCATAAATCAGTAACTAAAAGAATTGAAAAAGCTTTTATTGTGTCACTTAAGTTATAAAGGAATTCCTGAACCCAAGAATTAAGAATGACAAGTTCTTCATTACGCAAAATAAAATAACCACTTAGAATAGTAAAACATATTATATTTGTCGAAAAATGCAAGATAATATGTAGATGATATTCATTGTGTGTTTTGACCAATTGCATCGTTTCTTTGTGAATTCCTATAGGAAGCTTTTGTATATGTGTCCCTGGGTACTCCTTTATTATTTCGTCCAACAGTAATAGTTCTTCTAATTCTATGAATTTTTCTAGAACGTTCTTCTCTTGAATCTCATTCAAAAAGTATAGGAAAAATTCCAAAACCAGAGCAAAATATAAAAAGATAAAAATATTTTTTTAATTTATTTTAAGTGCTTATAGCTATATCTATAGATATAAGAACCTATATTATATATATAGCTATATATAATTATAATAATATTAATATTATAGAGTACTTGTACACATTTATGAGGGATAGGGGAAGGGGCAGAGGTGAGGGAAATGGGAAGGGGCAGAGGTGCGGGACAAGGGAAGGGGTGGTGGTGCAGGACAAGGGGAAGGGGCGGTGGTGCGGGCTAGGGGAAGGGAGGTGCTGTGGGCTAGGGGAAGGAGGTTGTGCGGTGGGGAGCGAATGGGTACGTTGGGAAGCGATGAGGTTACCACTGAACTGGGGCCCAGACGCCACCAGACACCCATCGGATGCTGGTGGACGCCACAAAGGGATAAAGGAGTATGATCCTTGGGAGCATGTAACTTGCATGCTCGTACCTTTTTATCCCTGTATTTTTTCTTCTGAAACGAAACCTAGTGAAATTTTGGTCACAATCACCATGGTGTCAATAAAAATTTGACTTTATTTGAGATCTTTATCCCCTCCATCAAGACTGTCAAATTTTAATGGTCTTAGAATTACTAAAATTGACCCCCTCTAGATGAAAGTGTTTGGAACGTCTCTTTTACATGAAATTTGAGACATATATTCCACTTATTATTCGAAGAAAATCCCCTCAGATTCCATTTCAAAAAAATTAAAAAATTTGAAGAAAAAAGTGGGAGCATACTTATTTAGATACCCTATATATTTAAAAACACTTAAAAAATAAAAATGACTATACTTAGGGTATTTTTCTTATAATATATATTATATTTATATCCTATATAAATTATAGTATACATAATATCTATATAAACATATATATTACATATATTAAAAATAAAATTTAAAATCATAAAATATATAAAATATAAAATATAAAATTAAAAAGATTAAAAAATATATAAATTAAAAATCCAAAATATATCAAATATTAAAAAACCACAAAAAAATCCCTATAGAAAACATAAAAAACATTTATTGATTATATTGTCAATTTTTATGGCTATCCCGCTATACTTGGTGGTTCGACCGCTATACTTGCATACTATGTGTTTCTCCCCGGCAATGGTGCCACAAAAAACATCTATAAGCTGCTCCTTGGTGGTTCGACCGCTATACTTGCATACTATACATATCTTTTTGTAGGGTATAATAATTTTTTGCTCACTATTATTCGCAGCTTGAGCTTATTTATGGGTTTATTATTAATTGACACACTGATTGAGGATATCTAAGAGCCAAGAGAGCAGTCGACATGATGATTGCTGGACTTGACCTATCAGGCACCGCATATCCTCTAAGAGCAGATGATAGGATCCCTCCTCGATTACCGTGTTCATCATATGGCACCATTGCCGGGGAGAAACACATAGGATATATTTTGTGTGATTTTCTCTTCCAATATTTTTGCTTTATTTTTCTTTTATTTGTACAATTTTTTATCTATGCTAATCCATTTTCTCTGTTGATTTCCTTGTACATGGCGAAGTTGACTTCCTACGAAGTTGGAGCATCCGATCTATGAAGAGAGTGGTTCTTCTTCTTGTGAGCCACTTATAGAGAGCAGGAGAGAGAGGTGGAGTGGATTATTAGCATAGCAATCTTTTTATTTTTATGAGAGAGAGATAGTCTTTTATTTTCAATTATTAATTTATAATAATATAAGTGGACACTTTGAACATTCAGCTATTTTAGCAAGTGATTGTTCACTTGGGCGCCTTTTTTTACTTTGTTTTCTGTGATTTGTGATTTCGACCTTTATTATTATTTGTTTTCTATGAATGAGCCTCTAGCATTTTAGGATTGTTTGATCGAGTAACCTAGGTTCACACACCAAATATTTACGTCTGAGTATAGTCTACATTTGAATCTAGTCAAACTCTAATTTTATGCTTCACACTAACAACAACTCCTACTTAGGGAGATTTCATCACTTTGCATTCATAGATATTAGGTTTTCTGTCTTGCATCCCACATGGAGAGAGATGTGAAGCCCTGTAAGTATTCTTATTGGTCATTCATCATTTTGACACAAGGTGCGATTTCCATTCTTGCGTTGCCTTACACTGCTTTGCCGCTTTCTCCCTCCGATTTTGAGAGCTTAAGTTAAAAAGAAAATACAAAAAAGAATTTGTTAGGCACTTATCTTAGAAAAATACTAAAAAAAATTCAAAACCTAAAATATAAAATAAGGGGACTGCTAAATAATCTTTGACCATAATTAAAACCATAACGGATATCATTGTTTCTTGTTCACAAAGCCCTCATTGTATTCAGGTATGCTCCAGACAGAGTGATGCATGACCCTTAAGGATTAGATCCAAAAACCTGATATGTCGCTGCCTCAATTATCACCTTGGACTAGTGAAGTCTTGATGCTTTTATCGTACGTAGGCGAGTGATGAAACTGCATTTCATCATCTTTAGTCATTTATTTTAGCTTAAAATCCTTTCTTAAATACTTGTAAATAATAATAAATATTTGTTATTATTAATATTTATTCTTGAATAATTATTGTATACATATCATTATTTTTAACTTAAAATAAATAAATAAAGGAAAGATAAATACAATAAATACGGTATATATGCAATAAATACAGGTTGACTTTGACCTCGAGAGAACATCAAGACTTGACATGATCGACAATGAATAAAGTAGGGGGAGATAAGACCTCTTGTAGATAAATAAAAGAAAATAAAATTTTATTCACTATTCATCATTGCACATATATCATTATTTTGTATACAAATCCTTAATCTATTTTATTATCACCCAATTCATTTCAAATAAAAATATTTTCTTTTGGGAACTTGTACACAAAAGATAGTTGTAAATACTAAAAATAATTGCAAGAAGATTCATTGTATATTGTGTAAAAATTGATACTTTGAAAAAGACGCAGAACCAAACTTGTGAGACCCATATAATCTCCATAAAAAATAAAAATAAAGTAAACTCACTTCTATTTTACTCCAAATAAAATAAGCTTCAAAATGAAATTTCATTAAAATTGGAGTTAAGATGTAAAATGTGGCTTTTTGGAGTGTATTGTATATTGTGACTGTACTATACATTGTGCGAATACATTATTTTTATTTATTTTTTGTACATATTCGTTCATATTGTATTTTAAAATATATGTAACTATTGTATTTTAGCCAAGAAAAATGCAAATAAAAATTACATAATCAAAATTCACAAAAATAAATTATTGTATATATTGTACATATAGCACTATGTATATAGTAACTATACCTATTTATTTAATATAATAAAGTATTTCATAAAAATAAAATAAAAATATTAATGAAATCCTTGAAAAATAATTATTTGTAAAAATAAATGATTAAATATTAAGGTATTGAATATATAGGTATATAATCCTATGAATTAATGTAGTTATTTATTTTAACCGATATATCTAATTTTTTAAATTTATTAAAATCACATTAATTAATATTTATTTATTAACATTATTTTTTAAATTTTATTTACTATTTTATTTTAATTTCTCATTTTCAGGCTCTTTTGTCATTTAGCATTTGTCTTCTAGTGGTCAGACTCTTCTGATTGATCTACCAAGGTTCGTTGACTCGGGTCACCTCTTCACCTCCTGCCCCACCCGAATAACTTGTCTAGCCAGACCTATTTCCTGTCTTTTTCCTTTTTGATCCACCGACAATAAGCCTCGCTTCCGTCATGGATCTTGTAGTCCAATTAATAAATAACATAGCCCCATCATCCTTTTTCAAATAATCTGCCTCGGTTTGCATGTGTTTCTCTTTTGAATTTCACATGGAGCCAACTTCTATAAAAAATGCCTCCATCTCCACCTTTTGATCGAATTCATTTTCCACCTTCTTTTGCATCCGAGATCGAGTCCAAGAGTGAGAGGTGGTGTTAGCATGTCTTCTCCGTGTTTGAGAGTGCGAAATTGAGGCTGGGAGGCGAGATCCAATCACATTGCCGGAGCTCCACCGACCGGGACAATGCTTCTCTTAATTCTGCCATAGATCGAGGCTACAACCATCGTCCATCCACTATTGGTATCATTAGGTAGCATTTCATTCAATTTTGTGCTTCAATTTCATTTGAAATTCCATTTGTAGTTTTAATTCCGATCATCTCATCTCAATATCCAATCTACTTGATCGGAGCTTCACGATGATCCATTCTCATTTTTGATAATTGCATTATCATCGGCGGCCTTTCTTTATTCATCCCCCCACCTTTGATACCCCAGATCCAGCCGGATCTGGATTCTTAGACTCCTCTTCTGACTAGCTCCACCGGAGTCTCCCGTTTGCCTCCATTTACGTCTGTTTTCATCTAATAAGGCAAACTGGAGTAGCAGTTCCAAGCAGAAGATCTTTTGCAGGTGCTTAGGAATGCGATGGGAGTGTTAATCGCATCTTGGAGCTCAACTTGTCCCCCTAGGCTATTAGACCTTCCAGATCCATCGTCGGAGGACATCGAGCATCATTGACTCATCTAGTCGACGGGGAGGGATATCGAGAGCATGTAGCAATCTTCAGGAGGAGCATCTAACTTAGTGATGAATATGTGATTCGTCATCTTTATTCATTTATTTTAGCTTAAAATCCCTTATAAAACACATGTATATAACACTAACTCCATATTCTTACTAACTTGCATCTGTATGTAAATATTGTATATTTGTATATTATTTTAACCTAAAATAAATAAAGAAAGAAAGAAAGGAAAAATAAAGAAAAGAAAATAAAAAAGGAAGATTGTATATATGTAATAGATACAGGCTGACCCAAACCCCGAGAGAAGGTCAAGACTTGACCTGATCGACCAGGAATAAAGTAGGGGGAGATAGGGTCCTCAATTAGAAAATCCAAGAAGAAAAATTGTGTGTTGTGTATATATGTATACTTCACTATTTTGTTTGTACCTTAATTGACCTTAAATCAAATAACTTTCAAAACCAAAGTTGTAAATAAAAATGTGTTCTAATTAATAAAAATCATTGCACAATTAAATCATGTAGAGAATAAAAGCAACCACACTTGGAAAAAGCCACTAAGCACTAATTGAAAGACCAATTCCGGCTTCATATGAATTCAAATTGAATAGTCTCACTTCCATTGGTATCTAAATTAAACTATCTTTAAAATGGCCGTATTTTCATAATTTTTGGAGTTACGAGTAAAAAAGTTGGTTTTCTGGAGTGGTTTGTGCAATTTTCCCATGTATTTTGTACATATTGTATTTATATATATTTGTAAATATTATTAGTAATTATTAAAATTAAAATAAAAATACAAAAAAATAAAAATTTTAAAACAAAAAATCTAGTTTCCTCATTTACCCATGTATATAATGTCATATATGTATATAGTACATCTATATAGTTGTTATTCTTAATTAACCACCATTAAAAAAATATTTTTTTATTCAAATAAATAAAGTGATGAAAATTCAAAAAAATAGTTAATTTTTGTAAATATTTTTTGATACTTATCTTTTTATCTCTATCTCATTTCAATTTTATCTCTTGTCTTTATCCAAAAATCCAAAAATTTAAATTTTATCTCCATTATCTTTTCAATTTATATGGCTCCTTCTCCCTCATTCCAACTTGATCAATCTTTGGTGAGAGGAGCCCGATCTCCGAGAGTCTTCTTGTCGAGAAAGGTGCCTAGCCTCTGAGCCGTCCGGTGACAGCGAGTCGGCCTTCGTCGAGGCGATCACGGTAGTTTTCCGCTCCTCAGGTGAGATCGATCATCATTTTCTCTTATTTTTCATCTAGATTAATCGTAGTTTCATTTTATCGCAATTAATTTCATCATCATTTTTTATTTTAGTCTTAAAATCCATCTCGATTTGATCTGCAACCAACTCGATTTTTCATCTCATTTTCTTGATCTCTCCGCATTCATCTTCTATCTTCCCTAATCTATCAACTCCGACCACGCACGGTGGTCGGAAACCGGATTCGATTCCTTACATTTCGTTGGATCCCCGTTCACCTTCTGATTTGTTTATAAATAAATAAATATATGTTTTCCTCTAACATTTGCTTTGAAGGATCATCGAAAAAGTAAAGAAAAAATAAAAAAAACATAAAAACATTTTAATCTTCTATTTTTAATTTCTCTAGTCCAGATTTATAAAAAATAAAAAATATTTTTTTGTTTATTGTTTCTTTCTTTACAATTAAAAATAAAAAAAAATTAAAAAAATAGAAAACCCAAATGACGGCAGTAGGCGCCGCCCTCCAGCAGCACTATGCGCCTCCGCCGCCATTCCATGCCCCACCGCACCTCCGTCGACTGTTTCCATCGGCCGCCATTGCCTTGTTGTTCTCCGCATTACTACCCGCGACACCATCACCCTGTTAGTGTCGACCAGTTCCGCCCATCGGCTGCATCGCAACCAGCCGTGACATCTCCACGGTGGTGCGCCGCCGCCGCCACACCCTCGGCGATGTCCCGTGCTCAACCCGTGCTCCATATCCAATCACCGCAGCCACCTGCGGCTTTGTCCCTGCCACTGCCGCCAACACCGCGCACTCCCTTGCGTGCTGCCACCATCCTGAAGCTCGTGCTCACCCGCGATAGCCTGCTGACCTCCGCCCGCTCCTCACGCAGCCGCCTCCAGGAACAGCTCATCTCCGCTAGTGCCTCCACTCCGCCGCCATTCTCAGATACTCCGCGCCCCACCGCTGAAGCCGCTACCTGCCGACCTGCAACCGCCAACCTGCATGTAGAAGAAAGAGGGCGGCGCCACACGTGCCTCCCTTGTGCCTGTTTGGAAACGAAGGGAGCACTAACCCTAAAGAAAAAAAAAGGGGTTGGAAAAAATTACAAGTTTCCCCTAAGTGATTTCGAAAATTGCAAGAAGACATCTACTTCAAGAGCCATCACGTGCCACGCATGCCATTAGTGGGTAATTTTCACTTTCTCCCTGTTGTTTATTATTTTTATATTTTGTTGGAAAACTTTTGAATAATTACAATTTGGTCCCTACATTTCCAGAACAATAATTTGCTTGATCTCTCTGATGAAATAAATATTTTTATTATTTGAAAAATTCTAAAAAAATGGTGTATGTGCCTACTATATTTTTTTTCATGGTATAACTTCTCATCAATTTTTGTTACCATTTAATATTTTTTAAAAAATAAAAAACATTGTCTTTTTATATGTCCAAAATTAGAAAATTCATGAAAATTTGAAAATTTGCCTAAAAAATCTAAAAAACTACCTTAGGTGTATTTTATTGTCTTTTAATTTCTATCCATTTTTTGCGCATTAACACTTTATAAAACCCAATAAAAAGTTAAAAAATAATAAAAAAAATTATTAAAAATCAAGAAAAAATCTACAAAAATCTAAAAATCTTGATTTCAGTCTCCGTTTGTTGATAATTACCCCTTTTATCATAAAAATAATTATCAGGAGTTTTGGACACTTAAAATATTTTAAGTTGGAAATTACTCTAGGTTGTGCATTGTTTCTAATTTTGCCACTGTTTGATTTTTAGAAAAATACAAAAACATATGAAAATTCTACAAAAAATTCCATAATATTTCAAAATCTTTAAAATACAAAAATATTTTCTCTGGATTTTTCTAATCATGTTTGATATAATTAAAAAATACAAAAAGAGTTGATGTACGTATTTCTTGTTATGTTCATATTGTTTTTGATTTATAAACAAAAAATTCAAAATCACTAAAAAAATGAAAATCAGAAAATAAAAAATAGAAATGAAAAAAAAAAAGAGAAAAAATCTGTAAATATCAAGGAAGGTTTGCCTTTGAGTCCTTTTTCTTTTAGTTGAATTTTCGTCGATTAGCTGAATAACCCTCGGGAATTGTAGACTCTCTGAGTTCGATCTTGTCTGCTATATAAGTAAATAAGTAGCAAAAATAAAAAAAATAAAAAATGTTTGTCACGGGATTTTTGGGGATAGCAACGACCACTTCATATCATCTAATAATTTTGGACCCTCGAGATTCTGTGAACAACAAAATGGTGTCGTTGCTGGGGATATAAAAAAAAATCGAAAACCCAAATTTTGTGTGACAACAAAATGGCACCGTTGCCGGGGAGGCATGGCGAGGGTAGTTAGGTGTCTCTTTTGACCTGCTATTCTTGGTTGTGAATATTTGTTTATATTTTGCCACATTATTTCATTGTTCATATCCACTACATTTGTTTCATTTTTCCCATATATAATTATGTTTCTCACACATTCTCTTTTATTTTTCTTGCGAGGGCCCGTGGAGCGAAGGAGGCGATCCTAGGAGAGCCGAAGCAACCAAGTGACGTGGAGGCGGCTTGATTCTTCATCAAGATGTATGGTAGCATGAGAAGAGGAGAAGAAGAATTGAAGGAGATGAAAGAGAGAGAGAGAGATTTTCTAGCATTTGAACTCTGTAAAACGGATACTCATTTGTTGTGGGGTCTGTTTCGCCAAGTGTCGTTGCACTTGGGGGAGCTCACCGGTTTTGTTTTCATCACCTTATTTTTCTTTGTTTTCCGCAGATTTCATGAGCTACCTCTTGATTGATTTAATTAATTTGCTTGAGCCAGGTAATTAATTAGGCCCAAACACCATAAATAAGAATTTTTGTACCTATAGAGTAGAGTGTAATTTGGACTTAGTCAAATTAACTTGTTCTTTCCCGTTAATAGAAGCTATCATCTAGGACGGTTCACTTGCATTTGCATAGGATAGTTTATTTCAATTCTATGCGGATCACTTTCATGTAGAGTGCTGGCGATAAGGTACGCATCTCTAACCCCTGCATGCATCATTGTTTTTAATCGTGCATTGGCATTTCTGATCTCCTTCCTTGTTTTTATTCACATAAGTTAAAAAGGAAATTGGACACTCGGTAGGCGATTCTTTGAAAATATTTTAACCAAGTGACAACTGCCTAAAATACGGGACTGCTAAAGAAAACTCGACCCTAAAATAAATACAAGGAAAAATCATTATTTTGGGGAGAGTAACCCCCTCATTATTTGGTTTGTTTGTTGCAAGAGAGTGACCCACACTCTTGGATAGAACAACGCCCGAACTCTTTTTATACTACTATCTTGAGTTAGTCGTTCTCTAGTGAGGATCTCTCTGGTAACCGGTAAAGCAGTCCGTGAAGTCCTTAACAGATTGAATTGATCGGGTAGCTAGTAAACAGTCCACAATTCATACTGGCAGGGAAAGATCTAACTTTGGGATTAGGCAAGTCTCTTGAGAGCATTGGGTTCCTAACAGCTTGCTTTAACCGCTCTGATAGATTGTATTCTCACCAAACTCTAAAATTGACAAGATAATTGACCGAACCTTCACGGTCTTCACATTGAGTTGAGTTGGTGAACTGGGGGTTTGTATTGTGTTTGATTACTTGTGTGCATACTCGATCCTTCTGTGCATTTCGTATTTTTCTCCATATCTCTTGACTTGACCCTCGTGCTCTCCCGATCTCATCTTTTGTTTCGGAGATGGCTGACTGGAGTTATTTTAATCTGATCTTCGCAGACTTCTCGCTCTCTCCAGACGATCCACCTTCCCTTTTCCAGGAGGACTTTCCTCCTAATTTTTGTGCATATCCGCCTAACCCATTATTTCATGAATCGAACGATGATTTTCATCCACCCTCATTCAACCCACCCGATCCTGGGATTTAGGAGTCACCTTTCATGATATCCACACTTGAGACCCTGAACCAGATGATGGAGCATATGAATTCAGGGATTACAAATCTATTTAACATAAATATGATCCAGAACATTGCTCCACTATTTGAGGATATGGATTCACTTGAGGATAATCATGGGAGCTTGCAATCGCCCGAATTACAAAAAAATGAGAAAATTTTAAAAATCAAAAAAGATTTTGGGAGACACATTATTGATTCATTTGGTGAGGAGAGGACCCAAATGCCCGATCATCTACCCACACATCTATTCACATCATGTCCCAACCTTGACCCCAAGGATGCCTCAATACAGACTGCTCTAGGCAATCCTCGTGTATATGTTGATTCGAATCTCCTCCCTTGTATGGAGGAGGTCCAAAAATTCAAAAAAATGTTGACTGAACCCGAAGTGGTGGCCACCCTTCATGAGATCATTAAAGCCCAACTTAAACATGCCATGACAGATTTATCTACTCCTCAACACAAGAAGAGAAAGTGAAGGAGGAGATTTAAGCATCACATCTGGACCATGGCCACTGCCTACACCATCTCTCACCGTTCGTATTTTAAGAAAGGGAACACTACCACACCTCTTGTGTGTTGCTCCATATCCGACTATTGTTGTGATAACACTCTCCTTGACGCTGGTTCTTCAATCAATATAATACCCTTCTCAATGGTATAGTCTCTTCATCTTGGGCCTATCAAGCAAACCAGGATGATAGTTCAAGTTGCTGATGGATCTATCAAGAGGCCAAAGGGTATTTTAGAAAACTCTATCATTCTCATTCCGGGCATGAACTTCAGTTCTGATTTTATTGTAATACCCATGGAGACCTCCACCCTTGTGGAGCACCCTCCAATCATCCTGGGACGACCATTCCTCGCATATGCGGGAGCTGTTATTGATTATGGTTCAGGAGAGATTCGCTTCCCTTCTGATGTAGGGAGCGATGTGTTGATCACTACACCCATTACTGACCAGAGACCTGCATCCCATGAGAGCCCACCCCTATTAGCCAACCCCAAGGAGTTTGACCTCGATGATAATATCAAAGATTCTTGTTACATGTTGGATGATAATGAAACCCAAAAATTCCTCTTCAATGAGGAAGACTCCAAAAGCATAGACCTTGGAGTTCCCCCTTCTGGTATGTGGTGATGCATTGATGACATCCGTGAAATTTACACGATAGACACCCTAGAGCGGAAGCCAGACTCTGAGACTAGACAAGATGGACATGATTCAACTACTTTCACTGATGAGTCTATTCTTATTCACCCTGATTCAGATGAGTCTGATCAGGCCAAATTTGATTTGATTGCTTTTTATAAAGGAATCTGGGCATTTTTGATAAAGATGATAATCCGGTAGAGGCTCGCCAGGCTGAAGTTGATCTTACTTTTTTAAATAATGATTTCGAGCCATTTTACTTTGATGTTTGCGAGACTTCCCAGACAGGATATGACCACACTACTTCCAATAATCGGTTTAGGCCTGAACAATCTGAAACCGCTGAGGATATATTCGTGATCGATCCTGATCAGTTCATATCTAATGATAACCCCAATATCGACCTACAACTTGTCAAATCCACACCTTAGCGGTCCCGCAAGAAGATTCGTTTTCGACCTTCTTAACCTTTGTACATCCACTCGTCTTGTATATCCTTTCGTTTCACTCTTTCTTCTTCCGTTTTATCATTCACCCCTTTTCCTTCTGTGTATATATGCTATACTTAGGATGTGCTTTATCCTAAGTATAGGGGGTGAATGATTTGTGTTGTTCATATTCGCCCTGTTCATCACTCTTGTTGTTGCCTATACTTAGGGATACTCTACCCTAAGTGTAGGGTGGTAATGTTATTCATATCGTCATTTTGATTTTGAGTATGTACATTATATTCATCGTTGTTACCCTTTTGTACACTCTACTATACTTAGGATTACTTGATCCTAAGTATAGGGGGATCACCAACTTCTCTTTTTTTATCTTTTCTTTGAGTCATTGTAGCATAGGAGTCTTTTCACTTTTCTATACTTAGAACGAGTTATGTCTTCCTTTTTCGCTCTCTGATCACTATGAGGACATAGTTCGAGCTAAGTATAGGGGGTGTTGTATATATTGTATATATACTTTAGACATAACTCGTACTTTTTAATATGTTTATTTGGAGGGATATGTATATAATTTTGTAAAATCCACGTGTGTAAAAAAACCAACAAAAAAACCAACAAAAAAAACAAAAAAAAGAAGAAAACAAAAAATTCTCGTATATACTTGTATATATTTTGCTAACCCTTTTTCCTTTTTGAAAAAAAAACTACAAAACCAAAAATCTATAAAAGCATGCATAATTAAAAAATACCTTTCTTTTACATCTGTATTTTTCTCAAAAAAATCCATAAAAAGTTTAAAATTAGAAAATTATTTTAAAAAAATTTTATTTTACATGTGCATCATTTTTTTTTCAAAAAAATGCTTTCTTTGCATTGTACATATTTTCTTGCATTTGCATGCGCATTTTTCATGATAGTATTTAATTTTAAACTATGTATGGAATAAAATTGAAGAATGGAGCTTAGTTGGGCTTTAATCCACTTAATTTTAGAGGAACCTTGTAAGAAATGGAGTTAAGACTTTTCAGGTCCTAGTGACTTAATTTTTTGAGTCCATAAGACTATGTTCACATGTCATCTTGATTAGACTAAGTAGAACATTTAAAAACACACGCATGATTCTTTCATATCGTGGCTTATCATGGACAAGCACTCTACACGTAGCTCTTCATGGATGAGGTAGTGAGGAGGCAGAATCTTTTGGCTTGGGGTAGCATACGAGGGTAGTACATCTAGGGAGAACCTCTCATCTTCTTCTAGGGAAGAAAGTGTGTCTCAACCTGGTCTAGCGATGTTGAGGACTAAAGACAAGATGCTGTGGGGTTGAAATGATGCTTCAAAAGAGGGTTAGTCTACTGACTCAAGAGGAAAAACTCCTTATGTACATGATGCACCTTGTATATGCTTTCAAAAAAAAGTACGGAGAAATGCAGTAGTGGACATGCCTGATTGAAAAGTAAAATGCATGCCAGAGTGTATATACAAGGATTAAAAAAATTTAATAAGAGCTTCAAAGACAAATTTTTGTAAGCTTGCAGCGGAAGACTTGGCTATACTGGTCATGCATCCAAGGATAGGTAGCTACACTGGTTGCCATCCATTCTTTTCTCCTTCCCCTCTTCTTGAGCTTGTTGTACTTGAACTTAGAAGGGAATATCTCCGCTCCTCGAGGAAAGAGTTGCAAGATCGGGGAACTAGAGTTACCTTGTTGAGGGAGGCTGTTTCTTTGCTACTTCTGAGATGGGTAGCTATACCTCACTTACACCGTACAAGTAAAGATTCATAGTCATTAGAATTGGTGTATGTAGACTTGTTCTGGTCTGACTGTTGAGGAGAATTGAATAGGAGTCCTGTGGAACTTAGAGGTCATTAGGTTTTAAATCCATCTCCCATTAAGGTTTCGACACACTAATAATCCAAAGGTCCAACAAAGCTCCTAACTACAATTTTATGAAGATAAGTTTAATACTCAATATTGTCCTACTTCTTTATTTTCCCTTTCTTTTTCTTTTTCTTCACTTATTCTTTCAAATAAGTGTTTTCAAAGTGACTAGCAAAGGTAAAGCATAAGGGGATGATGAATATGTGATTCATCATCTTTATTCATTTATTTTAGCTAAAAATCCCTTATAAAATACTTGTATATAACACTAACTCCATATTCTTACTAACTTACATCTGAGTGTAAATATTATATATTTGTATATTATTTTAACCTAAAATAAATAAATAAATAAAGGAAAAATAAAGAAACTAAAATAAAAAGGAAGACTGTATATATGTAATAGATACAGGTTGAACCGAACCCTGAGAGAAGGACAAGACTTGACCTGATCAACCAGGAATAAAGTAGGGGGGAGATAGGGTCCTCAATTAGAAAATCCAAAAAAATATGTTATGTGTATATTTGTATACTTCACTATTTTATTTGTACCTTAATTGACCTCAAATCAAATATATTTCAAAACAAAAGTTGTAAATAAAAATGTGTTCTAATTAATAAAAATCATTGCACAATTAAATCATGTTCAGAATAAAAGTACCAACACTTGGAAAAAGCTACTAAGCATTAAATGAAAGACCAATTCCGGCTCCATATGAACTCAAATTGAACCAATCTCACTTCCATTGGATTCTAAATTAATTTATCTTTAAAGTGGTTGTATTTTCATAATTTTTGTAGTTATGAGTAAAAAGTTGATTTTCTGGGGTGGCTTGTGCAATTTTCCCATGTATTTTGTACATATTGTATTTGTATATATTTGTAAATGATTTTACTAATTATTCAAAATGAAAATAAAAATAAAAAATTAGGAATTTTAAAACAAGAAATTCTAATTTCCACATTTACCCATGTATTTAACGTCATATATGTTTATAGTATATGTATATAGTTGCTATTCTTAAATAAACACTATAAAAAATAAAAAAATAACATTTTTTAATCAAATAAATAAAGTGACGAAAATTCAAAAAAAATGATCAATTTTTGCAATTATTTTGTGACACTTATCTTTTTATCTCTATCTCATTTCAATTTTATCTCTTATCTTTATCCAAAAAGCCAAAAATAAAAATTTCATCTCCATTATCTTTTCTATTTATATGGCCCCTTCTCCCTCATTCCAACTTGATCAATCTTTGGTGAGAGGAGCTCGATCTCTGAGAGTCTTCTTGTTGAGAAAGGTGCCCAGCCTCCGAGCCATCCGATGACAGCAAGTCGACCTTCGTCGAGGCAATCACGGTATTTTTCTGCTCCTAAGGTGAGATCCATAACATTTTCTCTTATTTTTTATCTAGATTAATCGTAGTTTCATTTTGTCGCAATTAATTTCATCATTATTTCTTATTTTAGTCTTAAAATCCATTTCGATTTGATCCCCAACCAACTCGATTTTTCATCTTATTTTCTTGATCTCTCCGCATTCATCTTCTATCTTACACGATCTATCAACTCCGACCACGTACGGTGGTCGGAGAACCGGATTCGATTCCTCACGTTTTGTCAGATCCTCGTTCACCTTCCGATTTGTTTATAAATAAAAAAATATGTGTTTTCCTCTAACATTTGTTTGCAGGATCATCTAAAAAATAAAGAAAAAATAAAAAAACATTTTTATCATCTGTTTTTAATTTCTCTATTTCGTATTTATCAAAAAAATTAAAAAAAAATGTTTTTTATTTCTATATTTACAGTTGAAAAAAAATTAAAAAAATAAAAAATTCCAAATGACGGCGACAAGCACCGCCCTCCAGCAGCGCAAGGGGCCTCCGTCGCCCTTCCACGCCCCACCACGCCTCTGCCGACCGTTTCTGTCGGCTACCATCGCCCTACTGTTCTCTGCGTTATATGCCTGCGACACCATCGCCCCACCGGTGTCGACCTGATCCGCCCACCGGCTGCAGCGCAACCAGCCACGGCGGTGCGCCGCCGCTAGACCCTCGACAGAGTCCCGTGCTCAACCGCTCGATGTCCTTGCTTCTCGGTCGTACCCATGCTGACCCTCCACATCAAGCTTCAACCTGTCGACGAGCCCTTCGCCACACGATCGCCCGTGCTCTAGATCCAACCACTGCAGCCACCTACAGCTCGGTCCCTGCCACCGCCGCCAACACCGCGCACTCCCTTATGCGTCACTGCCATTCTGCAGCTCTCGCTCACCCGCGATAGCCCACCGACCTCTGCCCGCTCCTCGCACGACTGCCACTAGGAACCGCTCGCCTCCACTAGCGCCTCAACTCCGTCGCCCTTCTCAGATACTCCACGCCCCACCGCTGAAGCCGCTGCTTGCCGACCTCCAACCTCCAGCCATCATGAATAAGAATGTCGGCGGCACCGGACGCACCTCCCTTGTGCTTGTTTGGAAATGAAGGGAGCACTAACCCTAAAAAAAAGAGGTTGGAAAAAATTACAAGTTTCCCCTTAGTGATTTCAAAAATTGCATGAAGACCTCTGCTTCAAGAGCCATCACGCACCGCGCAAGCCCTTAGTGGGTAATTTTCACTTTCTCCCCGTTGTTTATTATTTTTATATTTTGTTGTAAAACTTTTGAATAATTGCAATTTTATCCGTGCATTTCCAAAACAATAATTTGCTTGATCTCTCTAATGAAATAAAGATTTTTATTGTTCGAAAAATTCTCAAAAAAATGGTGTATGTTCCTGCTATAGTTTTTATCATTGTATAAATTTTCATAATTTTTATTGCCATTTAATATTTCAAAAAAATCAAAAAATGATGTATGTTCCTGCTATAGTTTGTATCATTGTATAAATTTTCATCAATTTTTATTGCCATTTAATATTTCTAAAAAATAAAAAACAATGTTTTTTTATCTACCTGTAATTAAAAATTCATAAAATTTCGAAACTTTGCCTAAAATTTCTTAAAAAAATACTTTTGGTGTGTTTGATGTCTTTTAATTTCTATCTAATTTTTGCGCATTAACTCTTTATAAAACCCAAAAAATGAAAAATAATAAAAATCTTATAAAAATAAAAAAAATTCTACAAAAATCCAAAAATCTTGGTTTCAGTCTCTCTTTGTAGATAATTGTCTCTATTTTATCATAAAAATAGTTGTCAGGAGTTTTGGGTACTAAAATATTTTTAAGTTGTAAATTACTCTAGGTTGTGCATTGTTTCTCATTTTTCCACTTTTTGATTTTTTAAAAAATACAAACATCTGAAAATTCTACAAAAATTTCCAAAAAAATATTTCAAAATCTTTAAAACACAAAAATATTTTCTATGGATTTTTTTGATCATGTTTGATATAATTAAAAAATACTAAAAGAGTTTGTGTGCGTATTTCTTGTTTTATTCATATTGTTCTTGATTTAAAAATAACAAAATTTGCAAAATTAAAATACTAAAAAAATTGAAAATCAGAAAATAAAAAAATAGAAATAAAAAAATTTTAAAAATTAAAAAGAGAAAAATTCCACAAAAACCAAGGATAATTTGCCTTTGAGATTTCCTTTTTCTTTTAATTGAATTTTTGTCGATTAATTGAATAACCCTCGGGAATTGTAGCTTCCTTGAGTTCGATCTTGTCCGCTATACAGGTAAATAAGTAGCAAAAATAAAAAAATTTTGTCGCGGGATTTTTGGGGATAGCAACGACTTTCATATCATAAATTTTCAATGCTCAAGATTTCGTGAACAAAACTTAGGTTGATTGAAAACGAGCATATCAAAACTCGACACGGCAAACCTTCATCTGAGTTACTCCCGGCCTATTCCTCACCATTAGATCAAGAACATAAGGCTCCATATCAAATCTAAGCCATCTGTGCACCATTAAATTGCAGCTGTTGATTTTCCTGCTCGATATCAGATCATCGACGTCGGATCCACATGTTCTTGGCACATTCCTGGTGAAGAATCACACCTCTAGGCCTGCACTCTTTTGTTTTGTAAATAAATGCCCACAGAGACACGCATTGTGTTAATCTGATTTGAATAATTGCATAATTTCCCCTATCTTTTATTTTAATTGCAATTTGGTCCTGATAGAACTGATAAATGTGCGTATCATGGGTCGTTGTGAAAATTTTGAAATAAAAGCATCGCATGTTTTTATTACTGATTGACACATGAGATTAAAATAATTACAATTTAGTCTTGTCCAACATATATCACGTGTGCTGACATGAGACTTTGTGGGAAAATATGTGATTTGCACCTACCTTTTATTATTTGCTATTTGATTAGTCCTGGAAATAACTCTTCTTACTAATTAGTCCCTGTGTAGCAGACTTTGATTTTGATTTTTAATTTTGATTAATAATGAGCTAATCATATCTATTAATTCACTAAAAGATATTTTTAGTTCATGTTAATCACATCTTGAACCAATAATTTAGTTTTACATTTTTTTATTCTACTATTTGTAATAACTCAAAAACACATCATTTTTCCATGTTTGTAGTCTTAATTAAATAAAAATTATAAATTTTTTTTGAAAAATTCCAAAAATTATGGTTGTGTGTTTTTATTTGTTTTAATTCTTGTACAAATTTCACTTTTAAACTCCTTATAATAAAATAGGAAAAGATTAGAAACACTAAAAAATTCATAAAAATTACAGAAAATAGAAAAAATAACACAAAATAGCTTTCTGAAAAATTTGAAAAATCAACTCTGTTTGTATATATATTTTTTACATTTTTATTTTATTTCTCTTTTTTAAAACTCAAAAACATTTATTGTATCTTCTATATTCTTATTTCCCTATTTTTAATTGTTATAAAATCTTAAAAAGTCTTCAATTTATCAAAAATGCACAAAACAAAAGAAAATAAACAAAATCCCAAAAATATTTTTATTTGATTTTTCTGGTAGTCATTGTTATATTTTAAAAATACAAAAGATTTTACTTCTTTACATGTCTTTTATTTTTTTATTTGTTAGTTTTGAAAATAAAAATACAAAAATTAAGAAAATTAAAATCTTAAAAAAAATAAAATAAAAATACATTAAAAATTTAAAAATTTAAAATTTCAAATAAAAAATCAAAAAGATAAAAATTCCAAAAAGAAACCAAGAATTTATATAAATGGCTCTTTTAATTCATTGATTTTTCTTTGACTTAAATAACTCTCAGGATTTATAGCCTCCTCCAGTTCGATCCTGGACACAATACATGTAAATAAATCAGAATATTATTTTCTTGCTTACATTCTTCTGTGTGTTTTTTGATATTTGATTAATTAAAAAGTAAATTTTTATTTGAGACTTTATTTGGGTTACAACGATTGTTCGCTTTATGAATCTTTTCGTCAAATATAACCTGAAAAGTTCATCATAGCAAATGATATTGTTGCCGAGGAGGCACGACGAGGGTAGCTACGTCTCTATTTTACATGTTATTCTAGGTTTGTGTACATATTTTTGTTTTTCTTTCTTTTCATTTTGTCTCTTATATTTCCTTCGTTTATTTTGCTCTATATTTTTCATAGCTATTATCTAACATATATTTTGTTTCTCTCTTTCTTGGGAGGACTCAATGAGCGAGGACAAAATTCCTTGGAACACCAATACACCCGAGAGAAGCAGAGGCGGCTTGTTTCTTCATCGAGTAGCAGAAGAACGTAAGAGAGGAGAAGCAGAAGATTTGGAGGATCTTGGAGCAGATTTTGGAGCATTATTTTTATTTTATTTTAGCGTTTTATTTCCCATTTATTTTTGTAATAATTTGTAATGATTTCAAGTACTTGCCCTTTTTTTGTTTTTATTTGGACATTAGACTCTTGTGGATTGAGGGCCTATTTCACCAAGTGTCGGTGCATTTGGGGGACCTCACCGATTTTATTTTATTTTTCGATTTTATTTTTACTTGTTTTCTTGTGCTTAAGCCCTTAGTAACAGGTTCTATTTTCTTGGTTGAGCTTGGTAACTGATTAGGTCCAAAGCCCCTAAATAAAAATATATGTTTCTATAGAGTAGTTCATAGCATTGGACTTAGTCAAATAAACATGTTCTTACCTGTTAATAGAAGTTACTACAAGGATGTTTATCTTGCATCATTTGGATTAGTTTATTTTCTGTCTTTATTTTTATGCGAGGATCATTTTTCGTGTAGACTACTGGTGTAAGGTACACATCTTCCATCTCCTGCATGTGTCATTGATTTACATTGCATAAGCTTTTCCGTTCTCCTCCCTAATTTTTCTCAAAAATCGTTAGAACGTTTCTTTGATAAAAATCCAAAAAAAGTGATAACCAAATAAAAGTGGACTGCTAATTCTACTTGACCTAAAACTAAAAGTAACAATCATATTATCATTATTTTGGGGTGAGTAACCGCCTCATTGTTTGTAGGTACTTACCTCCAGACTGAGTGGGTGAGGATGTTGCCTTAAGGATAGAGTCCAAATTCCTGGACTTGTGCCCTAAGCACATGTACACTACTCTTCAGTGTATGGTCGCAACTGCAAGAACTTACCTTAAACTGTAGAAAATCGTTTTGGTGTGCTTCGCCTCTTATCTTCCTTTGGGCATGATATAACCCGACAGCTTGTGCATATTGTTCCACTGTTTGGGGAGGTTTGAGGACGTACATCAGGCAATAGGGTGACATAACCCTGTGTACTTGGTAGTAAGTAACTTCTTGTAAATTCACTAAACTTAAAATTGATAATATTGATCGAAATTCCACGGTCTTCACTTTTGTTCAATTGGTGAATTGAGGGTTTGTATTGTGTTTGTTTGCTAGTGTAGAGATCCCTCTATGCACTTCGCGCCTTTATTCTCATTCTCTTCTTCTTGTTTGAGTACGTGTTCTCGCATCTTACCTCTTGACATCAAAGTTGTTGGATTGGAGTATTTTGTGCTAGGACTTCACTAGATTATCTTTATATACTCTAGTTCGGTCATTTCACCTATTCAAGATGACTCTCCTCTCAAACTTGCCTCTTTCTCCACATCACCTATTCTTTCACCAATAAATACATTAATTTTGAGATTGACCCTAATCTCAAACTATCATTTGAGACTCCATATTTTTTTAGGATTGATCGAGTGCCTTGTACTTTTATAGAGATCGAGATTGATCCTGAGGACTCGATGGCACCACCAAAGGGAGAGGGTCCGATGACTGAGCAGCATGAGATCAACTCCATGACTTTGGCATCGATTCAGGCCTTCCAGGCCTAGTTGACTGAGCATGCCAACATCCAGTCCGGACTTCGTGTCATGGTCTTAGAGCTGAGGAATGATAGAGGAGAGAGGAGGATGGACAAATGAGAGGAGTTGGGAATGAGGGAGCCGAGCAGTAGCATCCTAGAGTGAAGCCTAATCCTACATTGAGAGATGCCTATAAACCAGGCGCATGACACATTGTGACATGTATTCAGATACTTGTGTTTCATGGTCATTTCGAGCTTAAGCCTGCTATTCTTCCATAGCTCCTGATATTCCATGGACACATTCACGAGGAACCGTATATTCATCTCCATTAGTTTGATCGCATATGCAGTACTATCCACTACCCTAACATCCTGTTAGAGGTAGTGAAGATGACAACCTTTCTGTTCAGCTTGATGGACATGGACTTATATTGGATTAACCATTTGGGAAAGGTTTTCACATCCTTGGATGAGTTGAGATCGACCATCCTTAGCAAGCACTATCCCCTTGGATGCTTTAATCATATGTGATTGTTAATAGCCAACTTCTCCCAATTGTCCCCTGAGCCTATTCACGAGGTGTGGGAAAGATTCAAGGATTTGATGAAGAAGTGCCTCCATCATGATATACCTAAGATGAGCTTAGTGTAGAACTTCTTTTGGAGTTTGAGCTTGGAAGACCGGAGATTAGTAGATGTCGCTTGTGGGGGGCCTACTACAATAAGGATGATGAAATTCTTTATCAGATATTCAAGGAGATGGCAGAGTATTCATCAACTCTCTCTTCTTCCCATGCTTTCTGGAAGCATTCTCTTCATTCTTCTTTAGCACCCCACAAGGCCGTCAACATGACAACAACTCATGATGTGGATAGGGTGGACATCACTGGTCTGAACATTATTGGAAACCACCTATCCAAAGTATATATTATAAAAAAGCAATCACAAGAGCTTGATAAATTGCAAGTGTTCGAACAGAGGATGAAGCAGTTGGACAAGCTGGATGAGACCACTCGACATCTGGAGCTTCTAGTGAGCACGACCAGTGCATGTCAGAGCCAAAGTGCCACAGTCGATACACCTGCAGTGGAGTATCCGAGTTCTTCTACTACATCAACCCAACAAAGTACTGGAGTACCTTCTTCTACTGCCCAACACATGTACTACATGTAGACTCCGGATTAGGTCCTACAACAGTCTCCTCCATTATGTGTTTTATCATATTACTAGGAGTATCAGTACATTCCTGAGCAATATTCTCTATCTCCATCTCATGTTCAGGTGGTGAACGACATTTGCTTTGACCAAGAGCACAACCAAACATGTCCATCATGGCAAGGTCAGTTGGGTTCGCAGCCGAGTCAGAGGCTTGTGTCCACCATCTTCAAGGAGGGAGATCATAGCCCCAGCACCAATAGCCTTCACAACCTCACATTATCCGTATCCACCTTAATTCCATACTTGGAAACATGGATATCAGCAACAGATGCAACCTGCACATTCTTACCAGCCTTATTACCAGCAAAAACCTGCATATTCTGGGCAGTACTACTCGCATCATCCTCATTCTCCTTACACATATCAGAAACAACTGTATTTTGGGTACCAGCCTCCACACTACCAGACTTAGTGATAGTCCATTGTTGAGCATCATAAGGCGCCTTCAATGAACCAAGCTCTAGACCAGCTAGCTCTTTTGATGAAGAATGTGACTGATTAGACTAGGAGGATTGATGACATGACCATCACGAAGACTTTTATAACATCCCAAGTCTAAGCCAATCTCAACAACTTCAGATGCAAGGAGCAGGTAGCCAATGATCCATACATTATCTGACGCCATTTCTCTTAGGAGAGGTAGGAGATTGCAGTTGCCTTTACATCAATTGGGATTGGGGGCTCGAGCAACTAAGAGAGATACACTGACTATGTCTTCTTCTTCATTAGCAGAGCAGCGGTCTAATGTTGCAGAGCCAGAGCACGGAGCATCATCTTCACCTTCTTCTTCACCACCACCACCGCCATCCAGAAAATACCAAAAAGATAATAAAGCAAGATGCAGTATAGAGTTAGCTATGAAGGAGAACATACCCATCACGGAGTCTTCTTCAACACCAGTAGATCGAGCAGCTCGTCCTGTTTTACCTTTTGTTTTTGTTTCTTCTACACATGTATTGAATGATACTGTACAACTTGTTTCTGATCATCCTTTTGTACATGTTTATTCTGATATTAATTAGAGAAATGAGCAATTTGATGTTTTACCTGATTCTGTTCCATTTTGATCTGCCTTGAATAAAAGAAAATTCCAAAAAATCAAAACAATATTATCTGACCCTTAGTGGTAAAGATCCTTCAGAACATCCTTTTAGAGATGCCACTCATTCATGCCATGGAGTAGATGCCCGTAGTTAAGAAGGTAATGGAAAAAAACATGTACTAGGAAGTGTAAGCCAAAGCAGAATAGACGCTAGAGAATCGAAAAACATATTTTGACCATGGCCAAAATTCACACCATCATCAACCTCCCTCTTAAAAAGTAATATGAGGGAGCAACTCGCATTAGTTGTATGATTTTTAATCAAGAGTTCAATCGTACTCTTCGCGATAGTGGATCCTCGATTAATCTTATGTCATTCTCGCTACTCACTGAGTTTGGTTTGGGGTATCTTAGATCGACCTGGATGATCCCTTAGTTTGATGATAGGTCGATCAATAGGATGAGGGGAATTCTCGAGGATGCTATTGTAATGGTGTAAATCATGATATTCCCAATTGATTTTGTTGTCATGGATATGGATATGGATACACCTGCACCGTTACTCCATACCCTGATCATACTTAGTTGACCGTTCCTTCGAACGACCAAAGTGGTAGTTGATGATGGTACTGAAGAGATCACCTTTCACTCTCACAGTGATAAGGTGAAGATTGAGATTATCCCTGATCCGAGGCCATCACCGCCACCAACATTAGATGAGAGATAGATCCTATTGGAGCAGATTCTGAGGACTGTGATTTTCTAGATGAGATACAAGATACATATTTGTTTACTGATTTCATGGACACCCAGAAGTTCCTTTTCCAGAAGTAACCCCTAGAAAGCACAATCGATTTTTGCTCCTATGTTTATGATTCAGAGTTGTTAGCTGATGGGTTATTTGAGCTATTTTCTAAGAATCACACTGAGTTGTTTGAGGTACATGTTGATCATATTATTATTGACTTCCCTGAGACACTCTCTGAGATACATATTGTTGAGATATCTGAGACACATTATGAGTTACTTTTGGAGGTACATTATGAGATTCCTGAGACACATTCTTTTGATATTACTATTGAGATACCTCCTAATGAGATATCTGAGATTTTTAATAATGAGTTTTCTAAGATTTTTGAGCATCCTAATGAGCCATCCCGGTCAGAGCAGAGATCATATCTTATAGATCTTTCTGATACACTACATACTTAGCCTACAATAGCCATGGTGGATAGTACACAGAGTGTAGATCATATACCTTCTACCGGTGCAGTTGTAGATGTTATTGTAGTGCAGATTCAGACATCACCTGAGCTCAAAGTTCTACCTACATCTCTGAAATATGCCTTCCTTGTGGGTGCCCCCCAGATGTTTCTGATCATCATCAGTTCGTAGTTGACCGATGACCATGAATCTCGTTTGTTAGAGGTTCTTGAGAGAAACCTCAAGGCTATTGGCTGGAGTATTTCAGAATTTTTGTGAGATTAGTCCAACTTTATGCTCGCATCATATCTACTTAGAGGATGATAGAAGCTAACCCATGATTTTCAGCACTGTTTGAATCCTAATCTATGAGGTAAATCATGAAAGAAATCAAGAAATGGTGTGATGTTAGCTTCATTTATCCCATTTCATATTCCAAGTGGGTGTAACATGTGGTCTCGAAGAAATCCGAGATTATATTCATGATTAATGACCATGGTGAGGAGATTCTGACTTGTGTACCCTCTTCATGGCATGTCTACATAGATTATCGGTGCTTGAACTCAGCTTCCAAGAAAGATCACTTTCCAATGCCCTTTATTGATCAGATTATTGAGAGATTGACAGAGAAGGAGTTCTTTTGTTTCTTGTATGGGTATTAGGGATACAACTAGGTTTTAATTGCTTACGAGGATGAGGAGAATACTACTTTTACTTGTTTGTTTGGCACCTACACCTTTAGACGGATGCCCTTTGGATTATGTAACACCCTCACTACATTCCAGATGTGTATGTTGGTTGTTTTTGGACATGATAGGTAGTTTTCTAGCGGTCTTCATGGATGATTTCTTGGTTTACAAGGATAGTTTTGACTCATGTCTTACTTATTTCGACTGAGTACTTCAGAGTTGTTGTGAGGTAAACTTAGTTCTCTCATGGGAGAAGAGTCACTTTATGATGACTAATGGGATTGTACTGGGCCAAACCATCTCCAAACATGGTTTAAAGGTTGACCCGACAAAGATTGATATGATTTCTAAGCTTGAGCCATCAAAGAATTTGAAGCAGTTGAGGTCATTCCTTGGTCATGTTAGATTCAATAGGTGATTCATTAAGGATTTCAACAAGATCTCCAGGCCTTTGACTGATCTTCTGTGCAAGGAGAATGAGTTAATTGTTGATGAGAAAGTCCTCCTTGCATCTCACTAGATAAAAGAGATTGTTACTAAAGCTCATGTCCTTCAGCCACCTGATTGGTCTCTCCCCTTTGAGATCATGATGGACGCGTCAGATTATGTACTCGGAGCAGTTTTAGGGCAGAAAAGGGATGGGATACCATTTGCCATATACTATGCTAGCAGGACTCTGGATGAGGCACAATGCAACAACACAGTTACAGAGAAAGAGATGTTAGTGACGGTTCTGAAATAGCCGATGTGAAATATATGTCGTGGAATGTCGTGCGTTAAAAATAATTCTCGTTTCGTTGTAGACCGGCAATCGTAATCGGTCAAGAAATAACCACACGAAATTATTTGTCAATTTTAATCAATGTGATTTTATGTTTATTTTACTTGGGCAAGTCCCAAGGTCGAACACAAGGTGGCAAAGGAACAACCTAGAATTTTGTCTATCAAAGTTCGTGCATGCTTTTTGAGGAGGTCTTTTTTTTAATTTTTTTTAATGCAATTAGGGATGCAAAATGCAACTTTGGCCTATTTTAGGGACTAAAATGTAAAGTTCAATCAAACGATGTCCGAAAAATATGAAACTTGGCCATGATGGTAATTATGATGATATGAATGTAGTGTAATTTTTTTGGAATTTTTGGATGCAAGATGAATATTTTCATGAATTTTTAAATGCAAACAGAGTGAATTTCAATATTTAATTAAAATAAATATTAAACATAATTATTTTCAAGGTATAAAATATCAAAGATCTATCACTAGGTGATCGATCTCAGAGAAATCCTAAATCTCGAAAATATGAGATTTAATACCTATTAAAAATCAAACATTAAAATATGCAAAATTATTTTACAAGGCAAACTATGCATGCAAATGCAATTCTTTTTGGGCACAATGTTAAATACAATTAATTATACAATCTGTAATTTTTCGATAAATTTAGAGCAACGGTTAATTAATTATAAATTTCAAAGTACAAGATGTGCAAAATATGCAATTTTCCACAAAAAAATTAATTATTAATTAACCATTGATCAAAAAAATGTCAAGCATATGCTATCATGTCGAGAATTAATTGATGAATCCATGATTCATTAACTTTTCTGTCGCATTTTGTCTTAAAACCTTTAACAAATACATGTAAATACTCACTAATTTTCATATTTTAACAAAACTCCATTCATGTGTAAATATTCACTTTTAACCACTAAATTCATGTGAATAAATAAAGAACCAGAAAAAGAATGATAAAGGCATATGGAATATATGTATATATATGTAGTATGACTTAAACTATAAATATAACTGTAAGATATATTTATAGCCCAACCCCCGAGACCAAGTCAGCATGGATTGGTCGACAAACCAATAAGTAGGGGGAGATAAGGAAAGAAAACCAAATAAAAATAATCTAACTCATGTATATACACCTTTCACTATTTATAAATAAATACAAAACTTCAAAGAATTTTAATGATTTCATCTTAACTTATTCTTCACCAAATCTTTCTCCTAATTATTCATAAAAATGTAAATAAAAATATAAAAATAAGTTAAAAATATTATTCTGTAAATATGCCAAGAAATCCAGCTTGCAACTTGTCAAAATCTCAACTTCCGAACATCATAACTTCCTCATACGAACTCCAATTCCACTCTACTCACCTTTAAAGTTCATAAAATAATATTCTCTAATTAATAAAGGTGGTTTCATTGAATTCGGAGTCCGTTTGCAAAAAGTCGGTTTTGGGACCAAAAGACAAAGGGGTTTCTGGGCTATTTATTTTATGTAACACACCTTATTTATTATTTTCTTAATTTTATAATTTTTAAATTATTTCATGATCTTGTAGATTCACCATAAATTATTTCATAATTTTTGGAAACTATTTATTATTTTTATAAAATCAAATACCTTAAAATATAGGTATAATTGACCTATATAGCAACTTACTCTATTTATTAAAATATATAAATTAATTCATAAAAATCCATAAAAATTCGTACAAGTCTTATTTAATACCTTAATAATTAAGAAAATATAAAATCAATTTTTACTCAATTATTTATTAAATTAAAAATTCAAAACCTATTTATAAATACATATTTATTAATAAAATATTTATATTTTAAATAATATTTATTATTTATTAAAAGTAATTATACTATAATTTAGAAAAAAAATTATTTAACTTTCTTGTATTTATACCTACTTTAAATAATGTAATTATCTATTTCCTATTAAATTTATAAGCATTTATCAAGTCTGGGCGAACCAGGTGCTGACACATGTCAGCACCTGGAGCTTCTTCTTCAAGAACCTGTTGCACCTAACTCCTGCTCGACCAGCCATCTTCCTCCATTTATGCTGATCGCTCTTTAACCCCTTCAGCCAATCTCGACCCTTCGTTCCCTACTCCTAACAACCCTCTAACTCGCCCACCGTCGATCTAACCTTGGAGCCCAAGTTAACCTCCTATTTAAAGCCCCCAAGGTCGCCATTTTTAAACAACTCTCCAACAACCCAAGCATCCCAGCTCCAGTTGCCCGCACCCCCATCTTCTTCGCCTCGCCCAGCTCGTTCAGGAGGTGACAACTCCGCTCGAAGGCGCTCGCGTGGAGGAGGGTACATCGGAGGAGGTTCCAAGGCGATCGTCAGCCTTGCATCGCCGCCGCGTGCAGCGTACAGCTCCGGCCAAGGTCGTCCGTCGAGCATCATTTTCCATGTAAAACACCTGGAACTCACAGACCTACTTCCTCCACTTTGCGATTTGATTTCTCGATCCTTGTGCCACGATTAGCGTGGCTAATCACGTCTTTAATTAGTATTATCATCCATCTTGCACGCACATTTGAAATCCCCACTCGATTCGTTTGATCTCGCCTTTAATCGGATTTCAAACTTTCATCTTCTTCGCACATTCGGGAGGTTAGCTGGAAACGTAAGATTTCTTCTCCACTTTCGAGCTTGATTACGTAATCCCTCGGCCGATTCAATCAGAATCGAGCATATATTCTTGTCAACTGCAGGTTCAAGATCATCGGGGTGCAGTTAGTTAGATCTGGAAGGCTATCAACTTCATTGAAACTCGACTCCAAGGTTGGGCTCCAGAACTGCATCCAGCCACCAGTGCCGAGACCTCCATCTTCTTCGAGCCACCACCGCAGATCGGGGCTGTTCCCGACCACCTACACCCGCGGGCGAGCTCGAGGGGTGGAGGAGCCACCCCTCTGGCCCCGCCGGAGAGCCAAAGTCGCCGGAGGCCAGCCGCGAAAAACCGGAGAAGACGCCGCGTCCGCCAGGAGCTCTAACTGCTTCAAGAACAGAGGGCGCACAGGCTTGCACCACGTGTCAGCGCCCGCAGCCGTCTGATCATCAACCGCACGTTCTAATCTCGGCCGTAGAATCTGAAACGGTGGAGAAATTGCACCATAAGTCCAACGAACTTCCAGCATTCAAATCTGCCTCCTAAGTTTTCAATAATTACAAATAGGTCCCTCCGCAGGGACCTAAATGTAAGAATTCTTGTACTTTTGTTGCAGAACAGTCCTCAAGGACCCATTTGAGAACATTTTAATTAGTTTTTTTTTACGCTTATGCCCTTGGGCTGTAGGGGCTGTATCTTGCTCTCTTGACCTCGGATTTCGACGATTCTTGGAGGGTAGTTACACAACTACCCCAGCTATCTAGTATAAAGTTTTCGCGGCTTTTCGATGAGTTTTTAACGTGTTTTGATTTTATCGAAAACCGCTTCGTTTTGTTTTGTTTTCTTGTGTAGTTCGAGTACGCGGCTCGAACCTCGTTCACCTATACTATATAATATCACCTACATTCTATCCACCTACTATATAATAAATAAATCTTTTGAAAAATATCCCTTTTTGAAAAATAAATAAAAATTTGAAAAGAATAAAATCAAATAAAAATAACAAAAAAAATTAAAAATCCAAAAAGAGAAGCGCTCTGACTTAGAGAAGAATTAAAATAAAATTACGAGAAGAAAAATTAGGGAATATATTCTGCCTCCTTGAGTTCGACCCAGGAACACTTGCCTGGTTAAATAAATAGTGAACGGTTTTCCGACAGAAAACCGTAAATTTGTTTGATAGGTCTAAAGATCGAAACACCTTTCTGTTTCGCGGCTTTCTGCTACAACCGACATCTTTCTTCCTTCTTTAAAAAAAAGTGAAAGCCGCGAAACTCGATCTTTAGACGCTCATCAAAATGGCGCCGTTGCCGGGGAGGCGTTAGATTCCCTTAATTTTTCGTTTTTCGTGATCTTATTCTTTTTCTTCTCTTTGTTTTGTTTTTCGTACGGTTTTTCGTACGACTTTTTCGTACTTTGGTTTTCTGAGTTTTCTTTTTGGTTTCTTTACGGCTTTCTCGGCTTTCTTGATCAAATCTTTTGTGCTAATCATCTTTGCAGGGCCTGCAAGATCAACCGGTTTCTTCGGAAGCCGAGTCAGTTGAAAGGGCAGAGGTCGGCTCCTTCTTCACGAGTCGACTGCAGAGGAGCAAAGACTTAGTATCCTTTGTAAAAGTGAGAGAAAGGGAGAGAGTTGTACTTAGCTTAATAAAACATTCATTTTTTAGGGGCTTGATTCATCGGATACCGTGTATATGGTGAATCAAGGCACCCACCGCGGCTTTTTCATTGCTTATCGGTTTTCCGCGGTTTCTAGATGCTTGCTTAGGTTTTTCGCTCTATCTGCTTGTGCCTCGTAGCTAGTTTTAGGACTTGCAACTTAGGTGCTTGCTCTAAGGTTTTAACAAAAAGACAAAAATAGACGTTGTTTGAAAACTCATAAAAAATGCAAAATTAAAAATTGGGACTGCTAAAAATATCTGATCAAAAACCGTAAATCGATTCAATTGATTTGGGGAGAGTAACCCCCGCACAATTCTCAGAGTGCGCGAGCTCGAGAGCCGACACTTAAGGATAGAGACAAAACCCCGTATTTCTTGCAGGATACTACTGGGTCCATACACCTGATCACTGTTCCTCAGTGGGTAAGCTCGGGTAGCCGAAAACGGTCCGGGTTTACTTAGCAGAGTGGAAGGTTTAGAGGACACTACGCAAGGCTCCGTCCTCAAGTAACATGGGTAGCCGGAAACGGTCCGTACTTACTCCCATACTGGCTGAGTGCGAGTGGTCTCGCGTAAGGATTCGGGCCAGTGTCTTGGAGAAACTATCGGGCACCTATTGGCTTGCTCAGCCCGCGTAACCGCAACGATTGTTAATCACAACCCTAAAACCGACAAGATAAAAAGACCGAACTCTTACGGTCTTCATCAGGGTTGAGTTGGTGAACAAGGGGTTTGCTTTGTGTTTGTTTGCGAGGAGTGAGTTTCCGCGGTTTTTGCATTCCTTCTTCAGTTGAATCGTACACGTGCTTTCCCAATCTTCTCTTGACATCGAAGATGACGTCTTGACGGCTTTTCGGCTCAGACTCTGTGAGCTTTCGACCATCCACCGTCGAGCGTATGTCTTCACAGGCTCGGGATGACCCTCTTCCCGTGCTGGTCACATCCGATCTCGAGGCGAGTCAGACCCAGACTCCCTCGCCTCCTGGCCAGATCATTGAGGCAGACCCTCGCCTCAATACATCATCCAAATCTCCTGAGTATTTCTCGATGAGTTCTTACGAGAGTTTCTATTTTACAGACAATCAGATGGCTCGTGGGAAAGCACCAGCAGCAGATGAGAGACCAGCAACTGAGGACCATCAAGAGGGAAGAGCAGATCCGAACGGAGATGTCACGACAGGTATTATCGATACATTACAGCAGATGAATCTACAGATTCGAGAACAATATAGAGTTCAGACCGAATTGCAGGCTGAGTTAGCCGCACTGAGAGCAGGGGCCGGGAACCATTTACCGCCTGCGGTTCCCGTTACTTTACGGGACGAGTATAACCCGGGCGTTCGAACGCTCCATCACTGGATTCGGCTACCGCCGAATCAAGGGCCATTCGAACTCCGACCGTCCTTCATCTCTTTGCTTCCCAAGTACTATGGGAATGCCGCAGAGGAGCCGTTCACGTTTTTACAGCAGTTTGAGATGATCTGCGGAACGGCCTGCTATCCAGGAGTAACACAGGAAGCCGTGCGCCTAAAGGCTTTTCCTTTTGCCTTAGCCGATAAAGCCCTTTATTGGCTAAGCCATCTAGGGAGAGAAATCTCCACTTGGGACGACCTGAAGTCCACCTTCCTGCGCAAATATTTTCCTCTAGGAAGGACGAACATGATGAGGAGTCAGATCTCCAACTTTACGCAATTGCCGAACAAATCATTCCATGAGGCATGGGATGGATTCAAGGACCTGACATTAGAGATGTCCGCATCATGAGATACCAATGAAGGTTCTAGTGTAAAATTATTTCGGAGGACTCCAGCCGGAGGTTCAGGGGCTCGTGAGTGCCGCATGTGGCGGCAGTTACTTGAACAAGGACGCCGAGTCAGTCTGGGCCATCTTCGAAGGGATGGCCGAGAACTCGAGAAATGTAGACTCTACTCGGGCATTTCAGAAAGCCCCACAGCCACCACATCACCGAGAGCATCACAAGGTGGCGAATATATCAGATTCTGAATCCAACACCAACATGGGCTTTATTAGCGAGAAGTTGACGTTGGTGGACGTGATTCACAAGCAGGTCCAGGACCTACAGCCGCTGCGAGAGTTGGAGAAACTCTCATCTCTACCTCAGCAGCTGAGTGATCTTTCGAAGAAGGTCTCTGATCTTCAGCTCCAGTACCAGCAGAGCCAGACTTCTTCACAGCCAGCACGGAGGATCGCACCCGCTCCACCCACCCGTCAGATACATTACGTTCAGAGCGAGCCCGAGATTCCGCAGATCGATTGGCATGAGGATCAGTCTCATGCCAATTCTGGCCAGATCATCAGTACTGCAGAGATGGAGGTGGAGCCGCAAGCCACTTTCGAGATCAATGGGATTTGGTATACGCCGATGCAGCAGTCGAGTATACCGAATCATCAGCAGCAGCAGCCGTACGGTCATCCGCAGCATGGACGTCCGCAATTCCAGCACCGCCAGAGCTTCACACCGCAGCAGTCTCATCCGAACGTTTACCATCAGAGACCGCAGCCTACTTACCAGCACCCTGCTCAGTTTTCACCAAACTATTCTTTTCAGCAGCCGCAACAATCTTCTTCTACACCGCAGCGCTACTCCCAGCCGTCCACCTCTCAGCACTTCACGCCAAAGCAGGAGAGAGGAGTAAGCAAGGGCCACCATACCGAACCAGAGATGTCTTCACAGGCCCAAGCGCTCAACCAGATCATGGACATGCTCAGTACGCTCCAGATCGCACACAAGACAGAGATGGAGCATGTTAACCGTCGTCTGGATGAGTTAACCGTGCCGAAGACCACTCTCCCAGCCCAGCCTCAGATGAATCCGAACAACAAGAGGAGGCATCCAGATCAGGTAGATACTACAGGTAAGATCTCGTTTACTGAATTTTTGTCTAACTTCATTCGTCTCAGGAGCGGTAGATCACCGCAAACACCTGCTGGAGAGGAAGAGAGGGTACCCGAGGAGCACGAGCATGATCTGAATGCCGAGGAGGAGAAACCACAAGAGGATGAGGACACAGAATCAAGAGACGGGAGCAATGCCAATAGTTCAGATATGGATACTGGCGACTCAGATGATGATATCACGCCAGATCAGGTAGAATCCCCAGACAAAAACATTTCTTCCCCTGTCTTAGAGAGTTTTGTAAATAATTCTGAGACTCTCGATGTACAAGCTGATTCCAATGAGTTGAATAAAAATTCTGATTTTCTGACTCCTGACTTTATTCCTTTTCCCGATGCTTTGTTTGGAAAAGGAAAGAAAAAGACCAAAAATAATCCTGAATCTCCACAGATTGAAAAGTTGCTCAAAAGATCATATCTTTCTGAAGATTCCGCTGCACGATGCCTTGGATCGTTTTCCTACACTCAAGAATCAGTTGAGGAACAGATGTATTACTCGTAGGAAAAAGAGATCACGAGTTGAGAAGTATATATTGACCAAGGCAACTTCATGTGCAATTCGGAACAAGGTACCGAAGAAGAAGAGAGATTTGGGAGCTCACTATGTCAACTGTCAGATTGAAGACACTACATTCCATCGAACTCTCTTAGATAATGGTTCCTCGATCAATTTACTTCCATCCTCTTTGCTTGATAAGCTCAAGCTAGGTCCTCTTTATAAATCACGGGCGATTCTTCAGTTTGCAGATCGATCTATAAAGAGACCTAGAGGTGTGTTAAGGAACATTATCGTGATTGTTAAGGGCTCGCAGTTTCCCGTGGACTTTACAGTCCTAGACATGACATGCCCTACTCAGTTACACCTTGCTCCAATCATTCTCGAGAGACCCTTTTTGCAGACAGCAAGAGCACTCTTTGACTATGATGCTGGGAGAGTATCATTCCGTACAGACAACGGAGAGATACGCATTGAGATGGAGAGAGAATGTAGCAGTCCTAGATCAGTATTGTCATTCACTTCAGAGGACACTAGTCTTGCGGAAGATTGTCAGAACATAGATGAGACACAGTCTCCTGATCTTGAGAGTGTTTATTTTGATACCCAAGATATCCTACACGAGGATAGGGTAGATCACTTGGTACCTAGTTCTTCAGATGATTGTTCACATACAGAGACAGATTTCATATCAGATTCAGATGAGCAGTCACCTGCAGTAGATATCTCTGTGCCGCAGATTGAAAGAACACATATTACAGCACAAGAGTCCATCGAATACATTGCACAGATCATACAGTCCATTCAGCGTAGAGAGTCGGATGGTGTAATGCTGACACATATAGACACCTTCTGTAGTCCGATTCCAGAGACGCATATTTCAGAAAAGAGAGCTATGCCATGTACAGAGTTCACTTACAGAAAAGGCTCTACTGTTACAGCTAGCGATCAGTATACACACGAGAAGCAGAAAATTCAGTATGATCCTGGTTGAGTAATCAGATAACCGTTCGTGGTTAACGGGCAGATACTGAAGCACTTCGTAGAGACTACTGATCATCTGGCCCGTACTGAAGTGATCTATTTTGTACAGGAATCATGATCATTCTTTTACTCCTTCCTGTACAAATCCTTTTGAGCCATTCGGGAGATTCACAACACTTGTATATTCTTCATAGACCACAATCGTCCCCGCTTTTGCTCATCTTCTATGCTTAGGATACCAGATCCTAAGTATAGGGGGGATTGATTGCCCGCTGATTTACGTTTTATTTTTGTACTAATTCTTTTGTATAGCCATTCTTTTTCACGAATCACTGATCCCTAATTTTTGGCTACATTCTTTTCTATACTTAGGATGCCTTATCCTAACTATAGGGGGGACCGAGTGATTTCGATGATTTCGTATTCTTTCCTTTTGAATTCTTCGTTATTTACCCTTTTCATTCAGTCATCCCGATTTTACTCTCCCATAATACTTACGATGACCTGATCGTAAGTATAGGGGGGGTTGACTGACTTGTCATCGATATCTCTTTTTCACCCACTTTTACTTAGCACGAGTTATGCCCTCCTTTTTCTCTTTCGACGCTATGAGGACATAGCTCAAGCTAAGTATAGGGGGGTGCGTATATATTGTATATATACTTTCGGCCATAACTCGTACTTTTATGTATTTTCTATACCTATAAAATCCATAAAAAGTGGGTACGGGTTAATTTAAAATCCACTCTCTTATTTATAAAATCCTGGTAAATAAGTAAAACATGCTTAAAACTTGTAATTAAAACTTGTATTTAAATTTTGTAATTAAAATATGTATAATACTTATTTAAAATCCTATTTATTAAAATTTGTATAAAAGCCATTCAACCCTTGTAAAATACTTTGTAGATAAAATTTGTAAAATATATTAGACACTTAACTTAAATAAAATTTATCTTGTAAAAATTGTAAAAAAAAACCTTGTTTATAAAAATAATAAAATCTACAAAGTCCTAAAATTTGTAAAAATTACAAAATCCTTAAAATTCATAAAAAATAAGTAAAATCCAGAAAATAGACTTCACAAAAACATGGTTGCATTTGCATTCGCATTTTTCAGAATAAGTTTGATTTCCGGAACTAAGGACTGAGTTTAGTCTGAAGGATAGAGCTTGATTACGGCCTTTAACTCTCATTGTAAGGAGCCTGATTAGGAACTGGAATTTAGACTCTTCAGGTCTGCTGACTTAAAATCTTTGGGTTCCGAGAGACCATACTCGGGAAATCAAGTCATCTGAGCTTAAGTAGACCATTTGGAGTCATCCGTACAACTCTTCACCAGTGAACCAACTTTGAACACATGCACTCTGCACTTAGCTCAACTCGCATGGAGTTCCGAAGGACAGTACACCTTGGTAGTGCATTCCTATCCTTATCTTTGCGGCATTGACGTCTAAAGACGGGAGAGATTGGGGTTGCGATAGTTGCTTCGAATGAGGGAAGGATCTGCTGACACAATTTTTCTAAGACCTCAAAAAATGGACGGATTAAAAAGATTCTATAACCGTCGAGGCACAAAAGATTAATGCAGTGCAAGCAAATTACAAAGTCAAAGCAAAGCAGAAGCCACCAAATAAGACCAGACTGGTCAAAGCTTCCACCAAATATGCCTGCACATCTTAGTGGAGACTCAGCTACACCGGTTGGGCTTCACAAGGAGATGCGTCTACACTGATCGCACTCCACTTCTTTTCTCATTCTTCTAACTTCTCCCTATATTTGATTGTCGACATAGCAGAACTGAACTCAGAAGGGAATACCTCCCTCCCCGAGGAAAGAGTAGCGGGATGAGGAAGCCATAGGAGTGTATAGCCGGGATTGACGGTTTCTTCGGTTTTCTAAGCAGGAAGAGCTAAATCAATTCACACACTGTACAAGTTGATTTCAAGGATGATAGAGTTTGCGATATGAATAAGTGAGTCTGAACTAGCCGATGAAGTGATCCTGAGTAAGGATTATGGAACTTGAAGACTGTTGAGGATAAAATCCTAATCCTAGTTAAGGTTCCGACAAAATGCTTGTTTCAGGCCCGATCGAGCTCTGTCCTTTATCTGTTCTCATGAATTGGTTTAGGAAAACAAATTCATTCTAACTTTCTTTCTTTTTCACTTACTTTTTCAAAATAAGTGTTTGCTAAGGGACTAGCAAAGTTTAAGTATAGGGGGTTGATGAATCCATGATTCATTAACTTTTCTGTCGCATTTTGTCTTAAAACCCTTAACAAATACATGTAAATACTCACTAATTTTCATATTTTAACAAAACTCCATTCATGTGTAAATATTCACTTTTAACCACTAAATTCATGTGAATAAATAAAGAACCAGAAAAAGAAAGATAAAGGCATATGGAATATATGTATATATATGTAATATGACTTAAACTATAAATATAATTGTAAGATATATTTATAGCCCAACCCCCGAGACCAAGTCAGCATGGATTGGTCGACAAACCAATAAGTAGGGGGAGATAAGGAAAGAAAACCAAATAAAAATAATCTAACTCATGTATATACACCTTTCACTATTTATAAATAAATACAAAACTTCAAAGAATTTTAATTATTTCATATTAACTTATTCTTCACCAAATCTTTCTCCTAATTATTCATAAAAATGTAACTAAAAATATAAAAATAAGTTAAAAATATTATTCTGTAAATATGCCAAGAAATCCAGCTTGCAACTTGTCAAAATCTCAACTTCCGAACATCATAACTTCCTCATACGAACTCCAATTCCACTCTACTCACCTTTAAAGTTCATAAAATAATATTCTCTAATTAATAAAGGTGGTTTCATTGAATTCGGAGTCCGTTTGCAAAAAGTCGATTTTGGGACCAAAAGACAAAGGGGTTTCTGGGCTATTTATTTTATGTAACACACCTTATTTATTATTTTCTTAATTTTATAATTTTTAAATTATTTCATGATCTTGTAGATTCACCATAAATTATTTCATAATTTTTAGAAACTATTTATTATTTTTATAAAATCAAATACCTTAAAATATAGGTATAATTGACCTATATAGCTACTTACTCTATTTATTAAAATATATAAATTAATTCATAAAAATCCATAAAAATTCGTACAAGTCTTATTTAATACCCTAATAATTAAGAAAATATAAAATCAATTTTTACTCAATTATTTATTAAATTAAAAATTCAAAACCTATTTATAAATACATATTTATTAATAAAATATTTATATTTTAAATAATATTTATTATTTATTAAAAGTAATTATACTGTAATTAGGAAAAAAAATTATTTAACTTTCTTGTATTTATACCTACTTTAAATAATGTAATTATCTATTTTCTATTTAATTTATAAGCATTTATCAAGTCTGGGCGAACCAGGTGCTGACACGTGTCAGCACCTGGAGCTTCTTCTTCAAGAACCTGTTGCACCTAACTCCTGCTCGACCAGCCATCTTCCTCCATTTATGCTGATCGCTCTTTAACCCCTTCAGCCAATCTCGACCCTTCGTTCCCTACTCATAACAACCCTTTAACTCGCCCACCGTCGATCTAACCTTGGAGCCCAAGTTAACCTCCTATTTAAAGCCCCCAAGGTCGCCATTTTTAAACAACTCTCCAACAACCCAAGCTTCCCAGCTCCAGTTGCCCGCACCCCCATCTTCTTCGCCTCGCCCAGCTCGTTCAGGAGGTGACAGCTCCGCTCGAAGGCGCTCGCGTGGAGGAGGGTACATCGGAGGAGGTTCCAAGGCGATCGTCAACCTTGCATCGCCGCCGCGTGCAGCGTACAGCTCCGGCCAAGGTCGTCCGTCGAGCATCATTTTCTAGGTAAAACACTTGGAACTCACATACCTACTTCCTCCACTTTGCGATTTGATTTCTCGATCCTTGTGCCACGATTAGCGTGGCTAATCACGTCTTTAATTAGTATTATCATCCATCTTGCACGCACATTTGAAATCCCCACTCGATTCGTTTGATCTCGCCTTTAATCGGATTTCAAACTTTCATCTTCTTCGCACATTCGGGAGGTTAGCTGGAAACGTAAGATTTCTTCTCCACTTTCGAGCTTGATTACGTAATCCCTCGGCCGATTCAATCAGAATCGAGCATATATTCTTGTCAACTGCAGGTTCAAGATCATCGGGGTGCAGTTAGTTAGATCTGGAAGGCTATCAACTTCATTGAAACTCGACTCCAAGGTTGGGCTCCAGAACTGCATCCAGCCACCAGTGCCGAGACCTCCATCTTCTTCGAGCCACCACCGCAGATCGGGGCTGTTCCCGACCACCTACACCCGCGGGCGAGCTCGAGGGGTGGAGGAGCCACCCCTCTGGCCCCGCCGGAGGCCAGCCGCGAAAAACCGGAGAAGACGCCGCGTCCGCCAGGAGCTCTAACTGCTTCAAGAACAGAGGGCGCACAGGCTTGCGCCACGTGTCAGCGCCCGCAGCCGTCTGATCATCAACCGCACGTTCTAATCTCGGCCGTAGAATCTGAAACGGTGGAGAAATTGCACCATAAGTCCAACGAACTTCCAGCATTCAAATCCGCCTCCCAAGTTTTCAATAATTACAAATAGGTCCCTCCGCAGGGACCTAAATGTAAGAATTCTTGTACTTTTGTTGCAGAACAATCCTCAAGGACCCATTTGAGAACATTTTAATTAGTTTTTTTTACGCTTATGCCCCTGGGCTGTAGGGGCTGTATCTTGCTCTCTTGACCTCGGATTTCGACGATTCTTGGAGGGTAGTTACACAACTACCCCAGCTATCTAGTATAAAGTTTTCGCGGCTTTTCGACGAGTTTTTAACGTGTTTTGATTTTATCGAAAACCGCTTCGTTTTGTTTTGTTTTCTTGTGTAGTGCGAGTACGCGGCTCGAACCTCGTTCACCTATACTATATAATATCACCTATATTCTATCCACCTACTATATAATAAATAAATCTTTTGAAAAATATCCCGTTTTGAAAAATAAATAAAAATTTGAAAAGAATAAAATCAAATAAAAATAACAAAAAAATTAAAAATCCAAAAAGAGAAGCGCTCTAACTTAGAGAAGAATTAAAATAAAATTACGAGAAGAAAAATTAGGGAATATATTATGCCTCCTTGAGTTCGACCCAGGAACACTTGCCTGGTTAAATAAATAGTGAACGGTTTTCCGATAGAAAACCGTAAATTGGTTTGAGAGGTCTAAAGATCGAAACACCTTTCTTTTTCGCGGCTTTCCGCTACAACCGACATCTTTCTTCCTTCTTTAAAAAAAAAGTGAAAGCCGCAAAACTCGATCTTTAGACGCTCATCAAAATGGCGCCGTTGCCGGGGAGGCGTTAGATTCCCTTGATTTTTCGTTTTTCGTGATCTTATTCTTTTTCTTCTCTTTGTTTTGTTTTTCGTACGGTTTTTCGTACGGCTTTTTCGTACTTTGGTTTTTTGAGTTTTCTTTTTGGTTTCTTTACGGCTTTCTCGGCTTTCTCGATCAAATCTTTTGTGCTAATCATCTTTACAGGGCCTGCAAGATCAACCGGTTTATTCGGAAGCTGAGTCAGTTGAAAGGGCAGAGGTCGGCTCCTTCTTCACGAGTCGACTGCAGAGGAGCAAAGACTTAGTATCCTTTGTAAAAGAGAGAGAAAGGGAGAGAGTTGTACTTAGCTTAATAAAACATTCATTTTTTTAGGGGCTTGATTCATCGGATACCGTGTATCTGGTGAATCAAGGCACCCACCGCAGCTTTTTCATTGCTTATCGGTTTTCCGCGGTTTTCTAGATGCTTGATTAGGTTTTTCGCTCTATCTGCTTGTGCCTCGTAGCTAGTTTTAGGACTTGCAACTTAGGTGCTTGCTCTAAGGTTTTAACAAAAAGACAAAAATAGACGTTGTTTGAAAACTCATAAAAAATGCAAAATTAAAAATTGGGACTGCTAAAAATATCTGATCAAAAACCGTAAATCGATTCAATTGATTTGGGGAGAGTAACCCCCGCACAATTCTCAGAGTGCGCGAGCTCGAGAGCCGACACTTAAGGATAGAGACAAAACCCCGTATTTCTTGCGGGATACTACTGGGTCCATACACCTGATCACTGTTCCTCAGTGGGTAAGCTCGGGTAGCCGGAAACGGTCCGGGTTTACTTAGCAGAGTGGGAGGTTTAGAGGACACTGCGCAAGGCTCTGTCCTCAAGTAACATGGGTAGCCGGAAACGGTCCGTACTTACTCCCATACTGGCTGAGTGCGAGTGGTCTCGCGTAAGGATTCAGGCCAGTGTCTTGGAGAAACTATCGGGCACCTATTGGCTTGCTCAGCCCGCGTAACCGCAACGATTGTTAATCACAACCCTAAAACCGAAAAGATAAAAAGACCGAACTCTTACGGTCTTCATCAGGGTTGAGTTGGTGAACAAGGGGTTTGCTTTGTGTTTGTTTGCGAGGCGTGAGTTTCCGCGGCTTTCGCATTCCTTCTTCAGTTGAATCGTACACGTGCTTTCCCAATCTTCTCTTGACATCGAAGATGACGTCTCGACGGCTTTTCGGCTCAGACTCTGTGAGCTTTCGACCATCCACCGTCGAGCGTATGTCTTCACAGGCTCGGGATGACCCTCTTCCCGAGCTGGTCACATCCGATCTCGAGGCGAGTCAGACCCAGACTCCCTCGCCTCCTGGCCAGATCATTGAGGCAGACCCTCGCCTCAATACATCATCCAAATCTCCTGAATATTTCTCGATGAGTTCTTACGAGAGTTTCTATTTTACAGACAATCAGATGGCTCGTGGGAAAGCACCAGCAGCAGATGAGAGACCAGCAGCTGAGGACCATCAGGAGGGAAGAGCAGATCCGAACGGAGATGTCACGACAGGTATTCTCGATACATTACAGCAGATGAATCTACAGATTCGAGAACAATATAGAGTTCAGACCGAATTGCAGGCTGAGTTAGCCGCACTGAGAGCAGGGGCCGGGAACCATTTACCTCCTGCGGTTCCCGTTACTTTACGGGACGAGTATAACCCGGGCGTTCGAACGCTCCATCACTGGATTCGGCTACCGCCGAATCAAGGGCCATTCGAACTCCGACCGTCCTTCATCTCTTTGCTTCCCAAGTACTATGGGAATGCCGCAGAGGAGCCGTTCACGTTTTTACAGCAGTTTGAGATGATCTGCGGAACGGCCTGCTATCCAGGAGTAACACAGGAAGCCGTGCGCCTAAAGGCTTTTCCTTTTGCCTTAGCCGATAAAGCCCTTTATTGGCTAAGCCATCTAGGGAGAGAAATCTCCACTTGGGACGACCTGAAGTCCACCTTCCTGCATAAATATTTTCCTCTAGGAAGGACGAACGTGATGAGGAGTCAGATCTCCAACTTTACGCAATTGCCGAACGAATCATTCCATGAGGCATGGGATCGATTCAAGGACCTGACGGAGAGATGTCCGCATCATGAGATACCAATGAAGGTGCTAGTGCAAAATTATTTCGGAGGACTCCAGCCGGAGGTTCAGGGGCTCGTGAGTGCCGCATGTGGCGGCGGTTACTTGAACAAGGACGCCGAGTCAGTCTGGGCCATCTTCGAAGGGATGGCTGAGAACTCGAGAGTTGTAGACTCTACTCGGGCATTTCAGAAAGCCCCACAGCCACCACATCACCGAGAGCATCACAAGGTGGCGAATATATCAGATTCTGAATCCAACACCAACATGGGCTTTATTAGCGAGAAGTTGACGTTGGTGGACGTGATTCACAAGCAGGTCCAGGACCTACAGCCGCTGCGAGAGTTGGAGAAACTCTCATCTCTACCTCAGCAGCTGAGTGATCTTTCGAAGAAGGTCTCTGATCTTCAGCTCCAGTACCAGCAGAGCCAGACTTCTTCACAGCCAGCACGGAGGATCGCACCCGCTCCACCCACCTGTCAGATACATTACGTTCAGAGCGAGCCCGAGATTCCGCAGATCGATTGGCATGAGGATCAGTCTCATGCCAATTCCGGCCAGATCATCAGTACTGCAGAGATGGAGGTGGAGCCGCAAGCCACTTTCGAGATCAATGGGATTTGGTATACGCCGATGCAGCAGTCGAGTATACCGAATCATCAGCAGCAGCAGCCGTACGGTCATCCGCAGCATGGACGTCCGCAATTCCTGCACCGCCAGAGCTTCACGCCGCAGCAGTCTCATCCGAACGTTTACCATCAGAGACCGCAGCCTACTTATCAGCACCCTGCTCAGTTTTCACCAAACTATTCTTTTCAGCAGCCACAGCAATCTTCTTCTACACCGCAGCGCTACTCCCAGTAGTCCACCTCTCAGCACTTCACGCCAAAGCGGGAGAGAGGAGTAAGCCAGGGCCACCATACCGAACCAGAGATGTCTTCACAGGCCCAAGCGCTCAACCAGATCATGGACATGCTCAGTATGCTCCAGATCGCACACAAGACAGAGATGGAGCAGGTTAACCGTCGTCTGGACGAGTTAACCGTGCCGAAGACCACTCTCCCAGCCCAGCCTCAGATGAATCCGAACAACAAGAGGAGGCATCCAGATCAGGTAGATACTACAGGTAAGATCTCGTTTACTGAATTTTTGTCTAACTTTATTCATCTCAGGAGCGGTAGATCACCGCAAACACCTGCTGGAGAGGAAGAGAGGGTACCAGAGGAGCACGAGCATGATCCGAATGCCGAGGAGGAGAAATCGCAAGAGGATGAGGACGCAAAATCAAGAGACGGGAGCAATGCCAACAGTTCAGATATGGATACTGGCGACTCAGATGATGATATCACGCCAGATCAGGTAGAATCCCCAGACAAAAACATTTCTTCCCCTGTCTTAGAGAGTTTTGTAAATAATTCTGAGACTCTCGATGTACAAGCTGATTCCAATGAGTTGAATAAAAATTCTGATTTTCTGACTCCTGACTTTATTCCTTTTCCCGATGCTTTGTTTGGAAAAGGAAAGAAAAAGACCAAAAATAATCCTGAATCTCCACAGATTGAAAAGTTGCTCAAAGATCATATCTTTCTGAAGATTCCGCTGCACGATGCCTTGGATCGTTTTCCTACACTCAAGAATCAGTTGAGGAACAGATGTATTACTCGTAGGAAAAAGAGATCACGAGTTGAGAAGCATATATTGACCAAGGCAACTTCATGTGCAATTCGGAACAAGGTACCGAAGAAGAAGAGAGATTTGGGAGCTCACTATGTCAACTGTCAGATTGAAGACACTACATTCCATCGAACTCTCTTAGATAATGGTTCCTCGATCAATTTACTTCCATCCTCTTTGCTTAATAAGCTCAAGCTAGGTCCTCTTTATAAATCACGGGCGATTCTTCAGTTTGCAGATCGATCTATAAAGAGACCTAGAGGTGTGTTAAGGAACATTATCGTGACTGTTAAGGGCTCGAAGTTTCCCGTGGACTTTACAGTCCTAGACATGACATGCCCTACTCAGTTACACCTTGCTCCAATCATTCTCGGGAGACCCTTTTTGCAGACAGCAAGAGCACTCTTTGACTATGATGCTGGGAGAGTATCATTCCGTACAGACAACGGAGAGATACACATTGAGATGGAGAGAGAATGTAGCAGTCCTAGATCAGTATTGTCATTCACTTCAGAGGACACTAGTCTTGCGGAAGATTGTCAGAACATAGATGAGACACAGTCTCCTGATCTTGAGAGTGTTTATTTTGATACCCAAGATATCCTACACGAGGATAGGGTAGATCACTTGGTACCTAGTTCTTCAGATGATTGTTCACATACAGAGACAGATTTCATATCAGATTCAGATGAGCAGTCACCTGCAGTAGATATCTCTGTGCCGCAGATTGAAAGAACACATATTACAACACAAGAGTCCATCGAATACATTGCACAGATCATACAGTCCATTCAGCGTAGAGAGTCGGATGGTGTAATGCTGACACATATAGACACCTTCTGTAGTCCGATTCCAGAGACGCATATTTCAGAAAAGAGAGCTATGCCATGCATAAAGTTCACTTACAGAAAAGGCTCTACTGTTACAGCTAGCGATCAGTATACACACGAGAAGCAAAAAATTCAGTATGATCCTGGTTGAGTAATCAGATAACCGTTCGTGGTTAACGGGCAGATACTGAAGCACTTCATAGAGACTACTGATCATCTGGCCCGTACTGAAGTGATCTATTTTGTACAGGAATCATGATCATTCTTTTACTCCTTCCTGTACAAATCCTTTTGAGCCATTCGGGAGATTCACAACACTTGTATATTCTTCATAGACCACAATCGTCCCCGCTTTTGCTCATCTTCTATGCTTAGGATACCAGATCCTAAGTATATGGGGGATTGATTGCCCGCTGATTTACGTTTTATTTTTGTACTAATTCTTTTGTATAGCCATTCTTTTTCACGAATCACTGATCCCCAATTTTTGGCTACATTCTTTTCTATACTTAGGATGCCTTATCCTAAGTATAGGGGGGACCGAGTGATTTCGATGATTTCGTATTCTTTCCTTTTGAATTCTTCGTTATTTACCCTTTTCATTCAGTCATCCCGTTTTTACTCTCCCATAATACTTACGATGACCTGATCGTAAGTATAGGGGGGGTTGACTGACTTGTCATCGATATCTCTTTTTCACCCACTTTTACTTAGCACGAGTTATGCCCTCCTTTTTCTCTTTTGACACTATGAGGACATAGCTCAAGCTAAGTATAGGGGGGTGCGTATATATTGTATATATACTTTCGGCCATAACTCGTACTTTTATGTATTTTCTATACCTATAAAATCCATAAAAAGTGGGTACGGGTTAATTTAAAATCCACTCTCTTATTTATAAAATCCTGGTAAATAAGTAAAACATGCTTAAAACTTGTAATTAAAACTTGTATTTAAATTTTGTAATTAAAATATGTATAATACTTATTTAAAATCCTATTTATTAAAATTTGTATAAAAGCCATTCAACCCTTGTAAAATACTTTGTAGATAAAATTTGTAAAATATATTAGACACTTAACTTAAATAAAATTTATCTTGTAAAAATTGTAAAAAAAACCTTGTTTATAAAAATAATAAAATCTACAAAGTCCTAAAATTTGTAAAAATTACAAAATCCTTAAAATTCATAAAAAATAAGTAAAATCCAGAAAATAGACTTCAAAAACATGGTTGCATTTGCATTCGCATTTTTCAGAATAAGTTTGATTTCCGGAACTAAGGACTGAGTTTAGTCTGAAGGATAGAGCTTGATTACGACCTTTAACTCTCATTGTAAGGAGCCTGATTAGGAACTGGAATTTAGACTCTTCAGGTCTGCTGACTTAAAATCTTTGGGTTTCGTGAGACCATACTCAGGAAATCAAGTCATCTGAGCTTAAGTAGACCATTTGGAGTCATCCGTACAACTCTTCACCAGTGAACCAACTTTGAACACATGCACTCTGCAGTTAGCTCAACTCGCATGGAGTTCCGAAGGACAGTACACCTTGGTAGTGCATTCCTATCCTTATCTTCGCGGCATTGACGTCTAAAGACGGGAGAGATTGGGGTTGCGATAGTTGCTTCGAATGAGGGAAGGATCTGCTGACACAATTTTTCTAAGACCTCAAAAAATGGACGGATTAAAAAGATTCTATAACCGTCGAGGCACAAAAGATGAATGCAGTGCAAGCAAATTACAAAGTCAAAGCAAAGCAGAAGCCACCAAATAAGACCAGACTGGTCAAAGCTTCCACCAAATATGCCTGCACATCTTAGTGGAGACTCAGCTACACCGGTTGGGCTTCACAAGGAGATGCGTCTACACTGGTCGCACTCCACTTCTTTTCTCATTCTTCTAACTTCTCCCTATATTCGATTGTGGACATAGCAGAACTGAACTCAGAAGGGAATACCTTCCTCCCCGAGGAAAGAGTAGCGGGATGAGGAAGCCATAGGAGTGTATAGCCGGGATTGACGGTTTCTTCGGTTTTCTAAGCAGGAAGAGCTAAATCAATTCACACACTGTACAAGTTGATTTCAAGGATGATAGAGTTTGCGATATGAATAAGTGAGTCTGAACTAGCCGATGAAGTGATCCTGAGTAAGGATTATGGAACTTGAAGACTGTTGAGGATAAAATCCTAATCCTAGTTAAGGTTCCGACAAAATGCTTGTTTCAGGCCCGATCGAGCTCTGTCCTTTGTCTGTTCTCATGAATTGGTTTAGGAAAACAAATTCATTCTAACTTTCTTTCTTTTTCACTTACTTTTTCAAAATAAGTGTTTGCTAAGGGACTAGCAAAGTTTAAGTATAGGGGGTTGATGAATCCATGATTCATTAACTTTTCTGTCGCATTTTGTCTTAAAACCCTTAACAAATACATGTAAATACTCACTAATTTTCATATTTTAACAAAACTCCATTCATGTGTAAATATTCACTTTTAACCACTAAATTCATGTGAATAAATAAAGAACCAGAAAAAGAAAGATAAAGGCATATGGAATATATGTATATATATGTAATATGACTTAAACTATAAATATAACTGTAAGATATATTTATAGCCCAACCCCCGAGACCAAGTCAGCATGGATTGGTCGACAAACCAATAAGTAGGGGGAGATAAGGAAAGAAAACCAAATAAAAATAATCTAACTCATGTATATACACCTTTCACTATTTATAAATAAATAAAAAACTTCAAAGAATTTTAATTATTTCATCTTAACTTATTCTTCACCAAATCTTTCTCCTAATTATTCATAAAAATGTAAATAAAAATATAAAAATAAGTTAAAAATATTATTCTGTAAATATGCCAAGAAATCCAGCTTGCAACTTGTCAAAATCTCAACTTCCGAACATCATAACTTCCTCATACGAAATCCAATTCCACTCTACTCACCTTTAAAGTTCATAAAATAATATTCTCTAATTAATAAAGGTGGTTTCATTGAATTCAGAGTCCGTTTGCAAAAAGTCGGTTTTGGGACCAAAAGACAAAGGGGTTTCTGGGCTATTTATTTTATGTAACACACCTTATTTATTATTTTCTTAATTTTATAATTTTTAAATTATTTCATGATCTTGTAGATTCACCATAAATTATTTCATAATTTTTGGAAACTATTTATTATTTTTATAAAATCAAATACCTTAAAATATAGGTATAATTGACCTATATAGCTACTTACTCTATTTATTAAAATATATAAATTAATTCATAAAAATCCATAAAAATTCGTACAAGTCTTATTTAATACCCTAATAATTAAGAAAATATAAAATCAATTTTTACTCAATTATTTATTAAATTAAAAATTCAAAACCTATTTATAAATACATATTTATTAATAAAATATTTATATTTTAAATAATATTTATTATTTATTAAAAGTAATTATACTATAATTTAGAAAATAAAATTATTTAACTTTCTTGTATTTATACCTACTTTAAATAATGTAATTATCTATTTTCTATTTAATTTATAAGCATTTATCAAGTCTGGGCGAACCAGGTGCTGACACGTGTCAGCACCTGGAGCTTCTTCTTCAAGAACCTGTTGCACCTAACTCCTGCTCGACCAGCCATCTTCCTCCATTTATGCTGATCGCTCTTTAACCCCTTCAGCCAATCTCGACCCTTCGTTCCCTACTCCTAACAACCGTCTAACTCGCCCACCGTCGATCTAACCTTGGAGCCCAAGTTAACCTCCTATTTAAAGCCCCCAAGGTCGCCATTTTTAAACAACTCTCCAACAACCCAAGCTTCCCAGCTCCAGTTGCCCGCACCCCCATCTTCTTCGCCTCGCCTAGCTCGTTCAGGAGGAGACAGCTCCGCTCGAAGGCGCTCGCATGGAGGAGGGTACATCGGAGGAGGTTCCAAGGCGATCGTCAACCTTGCATCGCCGCCGCGTGCAGCGTACAGCTCCGGCCAAGGTCGTCCGTCGAGCATAATTTTCCAGGTAAAACACCTGGAACTCACAGGCCTACTTCCTCCACTTTGCGATTTGATTTCTCGATCCTTGTGCCACGATTAGCGTGGCTAATCACGTCTTTAATTAGTATTATCATCCATCTTGCATGCACATTTGAAATCCCCACTCGATTCGTTTGATCTCGCCTTTAATCGGATTTCAAACTTTCATCTTCTTCGCACATTCGGGAGGTTAGCTAGAAACGTAAGATTTCTTCTCCACTTTCGAGCTTGATTACGTAATCCCTCGGCCGATTCAATCAGAATCGAGCATATATTCTTGTCAACTGCAGGTTCAAGATCATCGGGGTGCAGTTAGTTAGATCTGGAAGGCTATCAACTTCATTGAAACTCGACTCCAAGGTTGGGCTCCAGAACTGCATCCATCCACCAGTGCCGAGACCTCCATCTTCTTCGAGCCACCACCGCAGATCGGGGCTGTTCCCGACCACCTACACCCGCGGGCGAGCTCGAGGGGTGGAGGAGCCACCCCTCTAGCCCCGCCGGAGAGCCAAAGTCGCCGGAGGCCAGCCGCGAAAAACCGGAGAAGACGTCGCGTCCTCCAGGAGCTCTAACTGCTTCAAGAACAGAGGGCGCACATGCTTGCACCACGTGTCAGCGCCCGCAGCCGTCTGATCATCAACCGCACGTTCTAATCTCGGCCGTAGAATCTGAAACGGTGGAGAAATTGCACCATAAGTCCAGCGAACTTCCAGCATTCAAATCCGCCTCCCAAGTTTTCAATAATTACAAATAGGTCCCTCCGCAGGGACCTAAATGTAAGAATTCTTGTACTTTTATTGCAGAACAGTCCTCAAGGACACATTTGAGAACATTTTAATTAGTTTTTTTACACTTATGCCCCTAGGCTGTAGGGGCTGTATCTTGCTCTCTTGACCTCGGATTTCGACGATTCTTGGAGGGTAGTTACACAACTACCCCAGCTATCTAGTATAAAGTTTTCGCGGCTTTTCGACGAGTTTTTAACGTGTTTTGGTTTTATCGAAAACAACTTCGTTTTGTTTTGTTTTCTTGTGTAGTTCGAGTACGCGGCTCGAACCTCGTTCACCTATACTATATAATATCACCTATATTCTATCCACCTACTATATAATAAATAAATCTTTTGAAAAATATCCCTTTTTGAAATATAAATAAAAATTTGAAAAGAATAAAATCAAATAAAAATAACAAAAAAATTAAAAATCCAAAAAGAGAAGCGCTCTGACTTAGAGAAGAATTAAAATAAAATTACGAGAAGAAAAATTAGGGAATATATTCTGCCTCCTTGAGTTCGACCCAGGAACACTTGCCTGGTTAAATAAATAGTGAACGTTTTCCGACAGAAAACCGTAAATTTGTTTGATAGGTCTAAAGATCGAAACACCTTTCTGTTTCGTGGCTTTCTGCTACAACCGACATCTTTCTTCCTTCTTTAAAAAAAAGTGAAAGCCGCGAAACTCGATCTTTAGACGCTCATCATTAATCAACCGACGTCATGTTATTTTTGGACAATAAAATAATGTAACGTAGCGACCCAGAACCATGGGGGAACAATGCAGTATGATAAATAAAAAAAGAAACAAAATTATGCAGAACAAGGATATTCGTGTAATTACCTAAACCCCCAGGGGCCTTCTGCAAAATTACTAAGGGGTAACGTGCCAAGCACGTGACCCTTGGTTGGCAGGGGCCGATGTGCAAATAATGGTATTATCGGGGGGTTTCTTGCAAATTATCCACGCGGTCACGTGCTAGGCCCGTGGCCTGTGGGGATGGGACGTTCACCCAACCCACGTGTATGGCACGTGGCGGGGGTCTCGAGTCTCTTACCCGACGATCGCGGCTGGCGAGGCTGATCTCTGGCATGTAGGTGCTGATGCTGACGAAGGAACTGTGTGCCGGTGCGAGAGGACTCGACTGAGCAACAACGACCATCCTTCGACCGACACACGACCAAGGGGATGGTAGGGCAGAGGCAGAGGTTGTCGAAGCTCTTGGAGGTGCAGCTAGTGGAGAAGTTGATGGCGGTGGAGGAGAGCTTGCTAGAGTATCGTCGGTGAAGCTTTTGGCTGATGGTGGAAGGTGATGTTGAACGTTGTTGCGGAGGTAGTCGATGGAGATGGAAGTGGTGGTAAAGACGATGGTTGAGGATAACGATGACGTTGGCATAGGTTTTCGGAGGTAGGCTCGATGACGAATCGTCGGAGCAGATGCAAACGCAAAGTATGTGGTGTATTGCGGCAAGGCACCATGCCTCGGATCTTGCCACTAGGAGTAGACTTCCAGGCTGTCACCCCAGAGCTTCTTCCTTCGATGTGCAGTCGACGGATCGATTGAAACAAGGGCGACAGTGAGGCTTTTATAGATGGATGGGAGGAGACCGGAGATGGAAAGCAATCTTCGATGGAGGGTTGATTGGCGGCGTAAGATCGAGGATCAGATGGGGTCGGGTGGCGATTCGACGAGATGCGAATTGGAGGTGGTGTGGGATTCACGGGGCTGATTTTGCGGGCGGCGGAGGAAATCACCGGGGGGTGGTGACGGTTCCCAGATTGGGAAAGTCTAGAGGTGGATGATAGCTTTCAGCCGTCTGATCGGCCGAGATCGAGCGGCCGAGGTGGTGATGTGGGGCGGCTGAATAGGGGCGTGAGGAGGGCAGTACATGGTCGGCACGTGCATTGCACATGCGGCTTTTTTTTAAATTAATATTTTTACTAAAAATGAATAAAAATAAATAGAAAAATGGGTGAAACGTGGTGGCTCCTTGAGCTGCCATGTGTCAGCCCCACAAAATTCGAAAAATAAATACAAAAAAATTGAAAAGAAATAGCAAACGACCTCGAATCGAAAAAGTTTCTTCACAAAAGTTGCTCGTCTCGATGAGATCCACAACTTTCATTAACACATTAAAACAAAAATCGATCAATTGCACGAAGTGATATTTTGGGGTATGCCATGTACTTAGAATACCATGATTTTTGGGTTTTATAACTTTTTTGTCATTTTTACACTAGATAAAAATCCGGAAAAATGATAAAATCAAAGATAAATTATTACACATTAATATAATTTTTTTAATTTTTTAATTAAGAATTGAAGAAATAAAATAAAACACGAAAAAGACCAATTTTGTACAAACAGTTAGTGAGGACTTGGACTCGGTTAGTTTCTTTGATTTCAAGCTGAGTTTGGATTTGGATTTTTGCTCATTTTAATAAAACTTTCATCAAAGAAGACAAATGAAAAAGAAATAAAATAAAATGGATTAATTATGTACATAAAATAATAGGTCAAAAATCGCTAAAATACAAAATGTACAAAAGAGGCCCAAAACCCAACTTTCACATACAATCTCTGATTTACTTGAACTTGGTCTTGTTTTGAAGGTATTTGAATGTAGATTAGTTCAAAAGTAAGTAGGATTAAAACAAAGATTGGATGGGGAATATATGAGGGTTTTAGTCCGGGAATCCTAGAACTATGGTTTGGGTTTTTGATCCACTTATTTGGGTTAATGATTTTTTTATATTTTCATTTATTCTTGTTAGTGATATGTACACAGTGGAGGTGGTTTTGGGTCATTCAAAGTTAGCATGAATGAGTTAAAAATCAGGAAAGTTAGGCTATTTAAAGGTCAAATTTAGCTGGGATTTTTGGCTTCTTATTTTGTGCAGAAATGCGTGCTAAAATGCAGTTCTTATTAAAACATGCATGAATGCTAATTATGCTGAACAAATGAAGAAATGCTGATGATTTTGAGGGATTTGAGCTTAATTAAAGAGATTTAGAGTGATGAATAATAGATTCATCATCCCCCTATACTTAAACCATGCTTGTCCCTGAGCATCAAAAGAAATACCATGAGGTGAAATGAGATTGGATTCCATACCAAGACCATGAGATGAAAGTGAAAATGAAACTAGACTCGACCTTTGGATTATTCGTTTGGCAGAACTTCTGTGAGACTTAGAATTTTAAAATCAACAACCTTCAAGTTCTACACATCATTGCCACAGTTTCGGCTCCGAAGTCATCTTAGATTGATCCTCCTCCCAAAGCATACCCTATGAACATTGAACAATCGACTCATGTTTGTGAAAGGTTTTAGCTCTTCCCATCCAGAATGTCAGACTACCATGCTAACCTCCTCTCAAGTAACTCATCCTCGGGGAGTCTAGTATTTCCTTCTAAGGTCTGTCACGCTGTGTTCACAATCGAAATGGGGGAGAAGTTAGAAGAAGGAGAAAAGAACTGGAGGGTGGCCAGTGTAGTCACCTCTCCTTGTGAAGCTGGCCAGTGTAGCCGAGTCTTCACCAAGATCTGCAGGTTTTCTTTGATGCTTCAACCTTTTTGGTCAGATATTTATTTGGTAAAATGCTTCTTTGTATTTGGATTTTTGGTGGATCCACTTGGATCTTGTTGTTCCCCTACGTATATAGATTTTTTTGTTTCTGTGCATGTTTTGGGCTCTTAGAAAAAATTGTGTCTAGCCGTCCATCCCTTTTCTGAAGCTTTCAACCTGTACTTCGGTCTTTAGATTTCCACGCTACCAAAAAATAAACTCATATAGTATTCCAATACCCCCTCTGAGTTGAGCTAAGTGCATAGTACGAGAGTACACATTAATTCCTTATTATAGATTTGTACCCAGAATGAAGAGACCAGGTTAGACACTTAGAGTCAAACGTTGTACATTGTCATGTTGAACTTAAAGAATTAAGTCAAAGACCTAAAGTTTCTAAAATCTTATTTCTCGGTGAAGTTCCTCTGAAAATTAGGTGGATTAAGGTCAAGTTTAGACCACTCTCGGTTTCTGCTCATAACTCGGTTCAGAACCCAACGACTTTTCACAGATGTAAATGAATGAAATGATGGATGAAGTGCAGGTGTGTGAAATGCAGACACAAGTTTTTTTTATTTTTTTATGCAATGGATATTTTTTAAAGTTTTTTATGCAAAAATGAATAAGAAGCCTTTTTCCAAAAATTTTGGGTTGGACACAATCAATTGCAAAACTCTTTTTCTTTTTTGTTTTTGTCTTTTTTGTTTTTTTTCAAATTAATTACCCACCCTGTAAATACATATAGACTTACATGAAAGTACAAGATATTGTCCTCAGAGCACAAGAAGAATAAAGAAGATATAGCTCGGGATAAGCGTAAGAAAAAGAAAAAGAATGAGGTACATTAGTCCGCCCCCTATACTTAGGTTGTGAACAATCTACGTATAGAATAAGGGCAAAAAATGAGGTGTTCGGGATAGGAAAGTATATACAGATGAGCATCGGTTCCTGCTATACTTCGGCTCTGGTCAGCCTAAGTAAGGAAGAAGGGTGGAAATGAGGCAATCGTGAGATGGCGAGAATGGTATGTACAGATGGCATCGGTCCCCCCTTATACCTAGGACTTGGCCTAAGTAAAGGAAGAAGATGTACAAGGAGACCGATGTGGTCAGGAGGGAGGGTGGTTACCCGATGATTAAGGAGGTTTTCGGTTGATCTTTTTGTGAGCCTCCAGTGGGAGATCATAATGATGAGAAGGAGATGAAGCATATGATTCCCAACTATTATCAGTACTACCCTTAGAAAAATCATGTTGTATATTAGATGAAGCGTATGAGTAAGATGAAAGGTAGCCATCATCGAAGTTATCCTTAGAGAAATAGTATTTGAATGTGGACACACTCCAGATATTCTTGTCTTTTTATTTCTTCTGTTGTTTTCTTAGAATTCATTCTTTTTTGAGATCAAGTGTTTTGTCCTCAGATGAATACTCTGAACCACCATTCTAAGTCAACTCATAAGAAATAATTCCAGTGTATTTGATGAGATCAGGGGCATCAGCTTTTGATGAATAATAGTGAGGAACAGAAGTCGTCCAATAGGAATCGAAGTTAGGATCCTTGCGAAGATATGGTTTTAGAACTGTCGAGCAGACCTCACCCATGTAGATTACCTTTTCTAGACCTGATGAGGGATCATAGCTGATTCCTCTTCCGGGAGGTCAAAGGTGACTTTCTTTTTCGATGAAGGAGTAGTCTTTTTGTTTCGTGAAGTTGTCGGTCCACTTGAGTCTTCATAAGTATAACCATTGGAATTCTTCTCCTTAGTCTATGTTCGTCCTGTGTGTTTGTTCTTAGTCTTCTTAATGTTGGTGCACTCCTGGTTTGGAATGATTTGGTCAAGGTATTCAGAGTAGGTTGACCAGGGATGTGACCACGCATATGTCTCAGGATCATATAAGAAACATTCATCTATTGTGAGATCCGCAGGAATTGAAATACTGGGGAGAGTCTCTGCATGTTCGTTCTCAATTGATTTGACATTGGAGCATTCCTGTGTCGAGTTGATGTGATCAAGGTAGTCAGAATAGGTTGACCCAGTATGCGACCATGCATAAGTCTCCAGATCATATGATTCATATATTTTATTTTCCATGGTGAGAGCAGCTGGGAAAGGAGCAGGGGGAGAATCTCTAAACCAATAATCTTGTCAACGACCGCTATCTCGGGTATAGCAACGGGGTAGGGCTCTTCTACCGCTTGATGGTTATGGCTATTGACGACTTCGTGGGTTGCCTCAGAAAATCGTGGTTCCTCAAAGACTGGGTGAGATCGAAGTGCTTTCAATGCTATAAAATTGATTTCCCGAGTCTCACACTCAATAATTACCTTAGCCAATGCTATGAATTACTTTCTGAGAATAATTGGAGACTGGGTGAATTCTCCTTTATGCTCAATATCAATGATCGTGAAGTCTACTTTGAGCAGAGCACCTTGGAATGTACAGATGACAGAAATGATTCCTCTCTACCTCTTTATCGATCGATTTGACAATTGAACTATCTCTTGTATCTTTCTAATAGGTCCGAGTTTGTGTTCGTGAAATACAGAGGTCAAAAGGATATTGATCGGTGAATCCTCATCAATTCGAGCATGGGTAAATATTATGTCTTTGATTCCGCAGTCAAATCTAGGAAACCGCTTTACTATGCGGCTCTTGATTTTTCTCCTCAACACCAAGGAGGAGTCCATTGACAAGATATGTCTTTCAGTCTTTGTTCTTATCCTATCTGAATTTTTCATCATTAATTTGTCCATTACAAATACTATAAGGTTCGGGAAGTGTTCAATGGCTTGTATAAAGGGAAGTTAAAAGATCTGTTTCTTCTCCAATGCTTCCCGTACATCAGGATCCAAATTCTTCATATCTTCTTCGGTTTCAATTTTTATGTATTTTTCGAGATTTTCGATTTTTTGTTGTTTTCTAATATTTCAATTTTTTGGTATTTTCTGTGTGGTGTTGTGATGTGGTGTCTTACGTAGATGAGTAGGGGCTTTGATGTTCCGAGTAAGAGTCAGAGGCATAGTCATTTCTAGGGGAGTAATATGAAGTGTCGCTGTCAGAATCGTCCCTAGGTTTCTGAATATCCTCAAAATTGTCAACATGAGATCCAATCTTTTCCTCGTCTATTTTTATGTCCGAGCTATCAGAGAGTGAAATTAATCGGTCGGCAAACTTTTGAAATATATCCTCCATTAAATCGTATCTCCTATTTATCCTCGAAATATCATCCTCAAAATTCTGTTCATGATCAATAATGGGAGCAGTCGGTGTGTGTTTTTGCATTTGAGATTTATATTCCATTTTCCTGTATATGCGTAGAGGAAATATTCTTAGAATATCTGATATATGATCATTATTTTCTGAAAATTTCTCCTCAAAAATTATGAAAGGAGGTTCCTCATGTGATCTAGGCATGTGGAGTTGGTCTAGGTAGAGTTCAATCCTTTGATCATGATTGGTCGGACCTTGATATTTTGGAGTCAGCATACATGGATTATGTGTTTCTATGTAGTCAGTCCAGTCCTCTGTATGAGTGTCATGTCTGAAGAGGGGGTCGTTATGGTCAATCCAAGATGATGTTTGTTCATTTGTATTCAATGGTGGGAAGATGGGAGATGTGAAGAAGTATTAAATTTGATCATGTGGTTATAATATCCCATGAATGATGGATTGACATTTACTGAATATGACAGATGAATTGTATGATCGGATTAGAGTGGATTGACATATGAAGAAGTGGAGACCTCAGTCGGTTGTTGGTTTGTATGATCTGAATACAAAGGGTTGTCATTCATGATGTAGATCGGATTGGTAGAGAATGTTGGATCTATTGGTGGTTGAGAGTCTCTTGTGGAAGTTGGATGGTGTGTAGTTGGAGGAGGTTTTGAAGTTTTGGGTCTAACCGATACAAATTCATTTTCATAGTATAACTCTAATGGATTCTCAGATAAATGTTCCGCCATTTTTGAAAGAGATGAAATGAATGATGGTTTGGGTTTGTTCGAGACGAATTGATTTTCATTATCTAGATCTGGAGAGTTCTTGGACAGAAGTTTCATGATTTTCGAATGAGGTTTATTAATTGACAAATAAAGGAAGGAGAGAGATGGTGGCTTTTGATTTTCGAAATCAGTTCACGCACGCAAATCAAACACAAATAAAACCCTAGATTCACCAACTCACAATGAAGACGTAAGAGTTCGACAATTATCTTTTCAATTTTAAGTTGGTGATAAATCAATCTTGGAAAGAATTTAGCGAATTGTTTGGTGCCGATAAATTTCGTAATGACTGGCCCGAAATCTTACGACTAGTTGCACCTACTTTCAGCCAGTATGGGTGTACTTACAGAACGTAAAATGGCTACCCGTGTTACTTAAGGACGGAGCCTTACGTAGTGTCCTTTAAACCACCCACTCTGCTAAGGAAATCTGGACCGTTTACCGGCTACCCGTAGATCCTCACTGAGAAGTAACTATTTTTTTTGATAGAATCAGTAGTCAATATGAAAATTCGGGTTTAGGCTCTAGCCTTAAGTGGCGTCTCTCAATCATTCAGAAAAAGAATCCAAGGTTGAGGTTCTCTCCTGCAAATATTCTCAATTTTATGAGTTTTTTAAAGTCGGCTATATTTGGCAGTCCCAATTTTAATTAGGTGATCACTGAAGAATTAAATGAGCACAAATGCATGTCTACCATTCAGTCCCAATTTCCTTTAGAATTATGTGATAAAATAGGAGGGAGGAATTCAGGAAAGCCGATGCATGTGAAGCCAATGATGTATGCTCAGTTAGAAGACTTACAGTAGATCATCGCAATCTCCATGTGGGATGCAATATAGAAATTGAAAAATTAATCTAGATGAATGTAAGCCATTGAAAAACTTCACCTAGCAGAAAGTTCTCTTAGCAGGGAAGAATTGAGTTGAATTTGGCTGAATTAAACGATCTAATGTGCGTCTAAATTAAAGTGAAGAGTGGCCCTATGTCCTACTATCACAATCAAAAACTTAAATGTTTTAAAAGCCGTAAGTGCATGTCTATTCTAAGCGTCACTCAAGTTGGGACCCACCCTCACCGGAGAGTGAAACAGGCCACGACACACCACAGAAAAAGTTCAAAGTTTTTTACGCATGCGAGAGCCCAAACGGACACTGCTATAAATGAATAGTTAATTACAGAAATTTAAAAATTATAGAAAATAAAATCCTAGACTCTATGCTCTCTCACGACTCGACTCGATCTTAAATTAATTGTAGCTTTTTTCAGAAGTCGGTGAAGATGCGTCAGTTCTTAAAAAACAGCTCCGCGTATGTCGGGTACCTCGCAAGAAAAAAAAGAGATGGTATCAGAGAGTGACTCAAAAATAAAAATAAGAGAAATATGTGCTGAAAATAAAAAAATAAATGCAGGAAAAAATGGAATTTACAGTGAAAAATTTAGGGATCAGACTACCCGAATGTGGAAAACCGAACAAAAAATTTAAGACAAAAAATTAAGCCATTTGCCTCCCCATCAACGGTGCCATCTGATAGTTCCGACATAGCCGATGTTAATTATATGTTGTAAATTGTCGTGCGTTAAAAATAATGTTTCGTTTCATTGTAGGAGGGCAATCGGAATCGTTCAAGAAATAACCACACGAAATTTTTTGTCAATTTTAATCAATGTGGTTTTATTTTTATTTTACTTAGGTAAGTCCCAAAGTCGAACACAAGGAGGCAAAGGAACAACTTAGAATTTTGTCTATCAAAGTTCGAGCACGATTTTCGAGGTGTTTTTTTGTAATTTTTTAATAAAATTAGGGATGCAAAATGCATCTTTGGCCTATTTTAGGGACTAAAATGTAAAGGTCAATCAAACGATGCCAGAAAAATATGAAACATGGCCATGATGGTAAATATGACGAAATGAATGTACTGTATTTTTTTTGGAATTTTTGGATGCAAGATGAATTTTTTTATGAATTTTTGAATACAAACAGAGTCAATTTCAATATTTAATTATATATATTAAATCTAATTATTTTCAAGGGATAAAAAATTCAAGATATATCACTAGGTGATCGACCTCAGAAAAATCCTAAACCTCGAAAATATGAGATTTAATACCTTTTAAAAATCAAACATAAAAATATGCAAAATGTTTTTTACAAGGCAAACTATGCATGCAAATGCAATTCTTTTTAGGTACAATGTTAAATACAATTAATTCTACAATCCGTGATTTTTTTGGTAAATTTTAGAGCAATGGTTAATGAATTATAAATTTCATAGCACAAGATGGGCAAAATATGCAAATTTCTGCAAAATAATTAATTATTAATTAACCATTAATCACAAAAATATCAAGCATATGCTATCATGTAGAGAATTAATTAACGAACATCATGTAATTTTTAGACAATAAAATAATGTAACGTAGCGGTCCAGAACCATAGGGGAACATAGGGGTAACAATGCAGTATGATAAATAAAACAGAAACAAAATTATGCAGAACAGGGATATGCATGTAATTACTTATACCCCAAGGGATCTTCTGCAAAATTACCAAGGGATCACGTGCGAAAATTACCTAAACCCCCAAGGGATCTTCTGTTGATGTGCAAATAGGGGTATTGCCGGGGGTTTCTTGCAAATTACCCACACGGTCACGTGTTGGGCATGTGACCCATGGGGTTGGGACGTTCCCCTAACCCACGTGTGTGTCACGTGGCGAGAGTCTCGGGTCTCTTCCCCGACAGTCGTGGCTGGCGAGGCTGATCTCTGGCCTGCAGGCACTGATGTTGACGAAGGAACTGTGTGGCGGTGCGAGAGGACTTGGCTGAGCAGCGACAACCGTCTTCCGACCAACACACGACCATGGGGACGGTGGGGTGGAGGTGGAGGTTGTCGAAGCTCCTAGAAGTGCAGCTAGTGGCAAAGTTGATGGCGGTGAAAGAGATCTTGTTGGAGTATCGTCGGTGAAGCTTTTGGCTGATGGTGGAAGGCGAGGTTGAATGTCGTTGCAGAGGTAGTTGATGGATATGGAAGTGGTGGTGAAGACAATGGTTGACGATGACGATGACATTGGCGTAGGTTATCGGAGGTAGGTTCGACGGCGAATCACCGGAGCAAATGCAAACACGAAGTAGGCGGCGTACTGCGGCACGGCACCAGGCCTCGGATCTCACCATGAGGAGTAGACTTTCAGGTTGTCACCCCGGAGCTTCTTCCTTCGATGTGCAGTCGGCAGATCGGTTGAAACGAGGGTGACAGTGAGGCTTTTATAGATGGATGAGAGGAGGATACATATGGAAAGCAATCTTTGATGGAGGGTTGATTGGTCGCGTGAGATCGAGGATCAAATGGGGTCCGGCGGTGATTCGATGAGATGCGAATTAGAGGTGGTACGGGATTCGCGGGGCTGATTGTGCGGGCAGCGGAGGAAATCACAGGGGGGGGCGATGGTTCCCAGATTGGGAAAGGCTAGAGGTGGACGATGGCCCTCGACCGTACGATCAACTGAGATCGGGAGGCCGAGATGGTGATGCGTAGCGGCTGAATATGGGCATGAGGAGAGCAGCACGTGCGTGAGAGGCACGTGCCTTGCACGTGCAGTTTTTTTAATTAAATTTTTTTAATAAAAAAATAAATCGAAAAATGGATGACACATGGCGATTCCAGTAGCTGCCACGTGTCAGCCCCACAAAATTTGAAAAATAAATAAAAAGAAAAAAATTGAAAAGAAATAGCAAACGACCTCAGATCGAAACAGTTTCTTTACAAAGTTGCTCGTTTCAATCAGATCTACAACTTTCATTAAGACATCAAAACCAAAATCGATCAATTGCACAAAGTGATATTTTTGGGGTATCCCAAGTACATAGAATACCATGATTTTTGGGTTTTATTATTTTTTATCATTTTTAAACCAGATAAAAATCCGAAAAAAATGATAAAATCAAAGATAAATAATTACACATTATTCTATTTTTTAGAATTTTTATTAATAAGAAAATGAAGAAATAAAATAAAACACAGAAAAGACCAATTTTGTACAGACAATTAGTGAGGACTTGGACTCAGTTAGTTTCTTTGATTTCAAGCTCAGATTGGATTTGGATTTTTGCTCATTTTAATAAAACTTTCATCAAAGAAGACAAATGAAAAAGAAATAAAATAAAATGGATTAATTAATTTACATAAAATAATAGGTCAAAAACCGCTGAAATACAAATTGTACAAAAGAGGCCCAAAACCCAACCTTCACATACGAGCTCCGATTCACTTGAACTTGGTCTTGTTTTGAAGGTATTTGAATGTAGATTTGTTCAAAAGTGAGTAGAATTAAAATGGATGCCAGATGGGGAAGATATGAGGGTTTTAGTCCGAGAATCCTAGAACTAGGGTTTGGGTTTTTGGTCCACTTATTTGGGTTTGTGATTTTTTTGTATTTTTCATTTATTATTGTTAGTGATATGTACACAGTGGAGGTGGTTTTGGGTCATTCGGAGTTAGCATGGATGGGTTCAAAATAAGGGAAGTTAGGCTATTTACATGTCAATTTTAGTTGGGACTTTTGGCTTCTTATTTTGTGCAGAAATGCATGCTAAAATGCAATTCTTAGTAAAACTTGCATGAATGCTAATTATGTTGAATAAAAGAAGAAATGTTGATAATTTTGAGGGATTTGAGCTTAATTAATGAGATTTACAGTGATGAATCTGATATTCATCAGTTAGCAATAGTGTTCACTTTAGAAAAGTCCCGCTCGTACCTTCTATATTGGAGAGTTATTGTCTGCATGAATCACACTACCATACCATACTTATAGGCAAAGAAAGATGACAAACCATTCCTTATCAGATGGATCCTTCTTCTCCAGGAGTTTGATTTGGAGATTAGAGACAAATGTGGAGTGAAAATGTTGTGGTAGATCACCTTTCTTGTATTACAGATGCAGAGTCCCGTAATCAATTATATTATATATGCAGAGTCCCCTAATCAATTACTACTTCCTATATTAGAGAACTTTCCAGATGAGGCTATTTGTCTGTTGCCTCACTCCCATGGTTTGCTAATATTGTGAACTATCTTGTCTCCAAGAAAATTCCACAAGATTGATCCAAGCTAAAAGTACATTTCTGTCAGAGATTCATTTTTACTTGTGGGAGGATATATACCTATTTTGTGAGGGTGTGGATTGTATCTGGAGGAGGTGCATTCCTCAGGAGGAATACACCAGTGTGCTTGAGCATTGTCACAGATTAGAGGCTAGTGGTCATCATTCAGGGAAGTGCACAACAGTGAAGGCTCTTCAATGCAACATATAGTGGCCAACTCTATTCAAGGATGCTACGGATTATTTGAGACATTGTAATGATTACCAGAGAATGGGAGGAACCATCAGTTCCAAAGATACCATGCCCCTGAAACATATCTAGATTTTAGATGTTTTTTATGCTTGGGGCATAGACTTCATGGGCCCATTCCCTATCAGATAGGGATTTCAGTACATCTTGCTTTTCTTGTATTATATTAGTCATTGGGTGGAGGTGATCCCCACCTGAGCTGCTAATAGTCGTACAGTTTGTTCCTTTCTCAAGGACAAAATTATTACGTGGTTCGGGATACCCAAGATACTCACTTCAGATGGGGGAAGCCCATTTCATAAATCAAGAGGACAAAATAACTAGTCAAAGAGTACACCATTGAGCATGGCGTCGTGTCTCCTTACCACCCACAGACTAATGACTTAGTTGAGATTTCAAATAGGGAGATCAAGATGATACTTTAGAAACTTGTACGTCCATATAGAAAGAATTGGACCCAGATGCTTGACCTAGTTCTATAGCTTATGGGATGACGTATAAGTCTCTATTGGGCATGTGTTTATATAGATTGGTTTATGGAAATCCTTGCTACTTGCCAGTTTAGCTTATTCACAAATTGTTATGGTCACTCTGTGTATGCAATTCGGATTATGAGAGAGCAGACCAAAATAGAAAAGTGGATCTGAAGAGATTGTTGGAATTCTGAGATTTCGCGTTTGACAACTCACTCATGTATAAGGAGAAAGTCCAGCGTTGGCATGATAAATATATTAGGAGAAAGACTTTTGTCCCTAATCAGAAGGTTGTTTGATGCGAAATTGAAGTTGTTTCTCGGCAAACTCAAAAGAAAATGGTCAGGACTGTTCATTGTTAGAGCTGTGCGTGACAATGGTAGTATTATCAATTTGAGTTATCATCTGATGCATGACCATTTGTTGTGAATGGACAGTTGCTGAAGCCGTATCTAGATCATGATACATTCCTATCCGTGGTTGATGCTATTCATTTGGTATTAGACAATGATCCTTTTACATCTTCTGCGCTTGATACATGAGCTAACATTCTTTTGTATATACCCTTTCTTTTTATTCTTTCTTCTATCATTTTTATCATTCAGCTCTTTCCTGTGTGTGTGCCATACTTAGGATGTACTCTATTCTAAGTATATGGGAGGTGAATGACTTGAGTTGTTCCTTTCATTCTAGTTCATCACTCTTGTTTTTGCCTATACTCGGGGATCCTTTACCCTAAGTATAGGGGGAATGATATCTTTCATTTTTTTCTTCTTTTTTTATTTAATTTTGTTTTCTTTTTCTTTTTCTTTTTATTTATTATGTTCCCTCGCTTGTCCTTCAAATTATTGATATTCCATTTCTATACTTAGGGATCTTTTGCCCTAAGTACGGTGGAGGACAAGTCGAGTCATTGCGTTTGTGCATTCTTTTCCTCGATCTTCCCCGTTTGTACAGTTTGTATACTTAGGATTATTTGATCCTAAGTATATAAGGATCACCGACTTCCATTCTTTTATTCTTTATTCTTTGAGTCATTTTGTATAGATTCTTTTTACTTTTCTATACTTAGCACGAGTTATGTCCTCCTTTCTTGCTTCTTAGTCACTGTAAGGACGGAGTTCAGGCTAAGTATAGGGGTTATCTTACATATTGTACATATACATTAGCTATACCTCGTACTTTTTTGTGTCTATTAATATGGCTAATAAAATTGGAATAAAAATATTTTGTAAAAATTTTGTAAAAATTATTTTAAAAAAATATTTGGAAAATTGTGTGTACAAATGCTTGGTAAAATATTTGTAAATTCTTTTTAAACTTTTGTAAAAATCTTTGTAAAATTAATTTTATAAAAATTGTCGTAAAATTGTTTTTTTGTAAAATCTTTGTAAATTATTTGTATATAAAAATTACCTATATTCTAAAATATATGTAAAATGTTTGAAAATAAAATCCTTGTAAAATTGATTTGTAAAATTTTGTAAACTAGTTATGAAAACCTTTTATAAAATTATTTGCTAAAATGGTTTTGTAAAATTTTATAATATGTTTTGAAAAATATATTTGTAAATTTTTTTTGTAATTGTTGTAACAGTCTTGTGAAATTGTTTGTAAATTATTTTCTCACCAAGTATATAATTAACTTGTTTGTACATTTTGTGTATATATACTAGTTGTATAAAATGATTGTAAACAGAACTTGTAATCACCTTTTAAACATGTAAATAAAATTCTTTTGTGCATAAAATTCTTTTAATAAAATCCTCGTATAAAACCTGTATAAAGTTGTATATAAAATTCTTTCGTAGTTAAAATCCATCATGTAAAATTTGCACATAAAGTTGTAAATATTATTTTTTGTAAAATCTTGTGAAAAAAGTTTATAAATCTTGTATATATGTTTGTATAAAATTCTGTATAGATTTGTATAAAATCCTTGTAAATGTGAATAATTGTCTTTATTAAAAACTCTATAAAAATTGAATATTTAAAATTCATACAAATTTGAAAAACTCTCTAAAAAGCTTTCAAAAAGATTTGTCTTTTCTTTTATTTTTATTTCTTTTCTTTCTTTTAAAAATGCTTTGTATATATTTCTTCCATTTGCATTTTTCAGAATGATATTGATGCTTAAACTAGTCTCGAATAAAATCGAAGAATGGAGCTTGGTTAAGACCTTAATCCACTTAATTTTAGAGGAACCTTATATGAACTGGAGTTGAGACTTTTCAAGTCTAATTACTTAATTCTTTGAGTCCACAAGACTATGTTCACATGTCATCTCGATTGGTATAAATAGAATATTTCGTACATACGCACGATACTTTTATATAGTGACGTAACTTGGACAGGCACTTTACACGTAACTCTTTGCTGATGAGGTGGTGAAGTTTAGAATCCTCTGGTAATAGATGCATGTGAATGGAAACATACATAGTCACATTGAGTGTCCAGTGCACCTCAACCTAGTCTAGTGGCATGGATGCCTAAAGACGGGAGCTGTGGGTCACAATAAAGCTTCGGATGAGGGATGGTATGCTGGCACAATTTTTCTAAAACTCCATAACACGTTTGGAAAGAAAGATTCTATATCCATAGGAGCAAGGTAAGATCTATGCAATGCAAAAATTCTTTCCTCCAAATAAAAGCAATATGTATTCCAATAAAAAAATCATTATTCATGTATATATTTGACCACATTATTCCTGCTTTAGAGAGACTGCAGATCTTAGGGGAAACATGGCTACACTGATCGGCTTTACAAGGAGATGTAACTACCCTGGCCACACTCTAGTTCTCTTCTTATCCTTCTACTTCTCATCCTTCGATTGTGGACAAATTACGTACCTAAACTTAGAAGGAAATACCTCGCTCCTCGAGGAAAGAGTAGCTAGATTGGGGAATTAGAGTTACCTTGCTATGAGAAGGCTAGTCTTTGTCATTTCTGATATGGAGAGCTATATTTCACATATACAGTACAAGTAATGAATCCACGATTCATCATCTTAATATCTTGATCTTAGCAAAATCCCCAAGTAAAATCCCAAATAAATGTCCATAAAATCCATAACTTAACAAAATGACTCTTGTAAATAAAATACACTAATTATTGTATATAAGATTGTACAAAATGAACTAACAATAAAAAGCCGCAAAAATAAAGGAGTTTTATACTGGTAAATAGCCCAAAACTTCATGTATTTTTAATAATTTCATTTCAACTCCTTTTTGCCTAATTCTTTCTCTAACTTGTTTATAAAAATGTATATAAAAATACAAAAATACAAAACAAATTTCATCTCAAATAAATGCTCCTAGATCCCAAAGAGAAAAAGCCGTAAAGTCCAACTTCCAAGCTAAATTCCCGCTCCGTATGAACTCCAAATTCACCAAATTTTAAAGTTCAAGTTAGAAAATTATCTATCCAACAGAAGTGGTTTCATTAAAATCGGAGCTCATTTGCAAAAGTTGGGTTTTGGGACCTAGATGTTCATTGTACATTATGTATATATTCATTCTTTCTTCATTTTTATTTTACCTTTCTTAATTACTAAAAATACAAAAAAATCATACTTGTGTTGTATTTTAATTGTAGTATTTTATTGTATTTTTTCCATTGTAAATATCTCTTATTAAAAAGGCAAAAAAATTACATATTAGAAAAGCAAAAAAATGTACATGGTGTTTTGTCTTCTTTTGTAAATTCTCCACTATTAATTTTCTTCTCTTTTATTCTATTGTAATTAAAGTAGCCTACTTTATTTTATAGTATTTATTTATTTATTTTACATTTTCTACAGTAACCACCAATTCAACTCCATTATTCCACCATTTTTTCCAACTTCCCATTCAACTCCATTAATAATACAACCTCCCATTCAACTCCACCACTTTAATAACCTCTCATTCCATTCTCTTTATATACATGTCATTCTCCTAATTTTTTCCTTTGATCCATCTTTATGTGAGGAGAGCCTAGTTCACATAGTTGAATCGGTGACAGCGACGCAACCACGGTCGAGCGACGACGGCCCTCTCTCCGGTGAGATCCGTTGGCTTTTTGGCCAACATCGCAGCCGCCTCCGCGCGCTGCTCGAGCTCATCGTGCGCCGATGATTCGAGCGAAGACCGTGCTCTCGTGAGCACATCATAGGTGACCGTCCATCTTAGGTAAGTTCATTTCCATCTTGTTGTCATTATTTTTATTTTTACATTTTTTTGTCTATCACATTACCACCCATACACCCTCCATTTATTTATTCCACCACCACCATCACACCATCATCTTTCCCCATTTGTTTAGTTTATTATCACCACATCATTTTTCCCCCTTCATTGTCATTTTTATTTGCATTCCCTGTTTAAACAAAATTAAAAAATTTTGAAAAAAATATAAAAAAACAAAAAAATTTCTTATTATCATTACAACATTAAAAGAAAATTTTAAAAAATAAAAAATAAAAAAAACCCGAAACTGCAGCAGCGGTGGGTGCACCCACCGCCACCGCCTCCTCTCTCCACGGCCACCGCGCCGGTGGCCCTCCGCCGCCACCAGCACAGCGCGGCTGCCGCCGCCGCGCCACCACCTTCTCCACCGCGCGGCCGCGCGCCCACAGCTCCTGTGCTGCCCATCGCGGCCGCTCCGCCACCCGCACCGTCCAAGCTTCCAGCCGCCCCTCTCGTCGTTCTCCACCACGCCGCCAGCACGCCTCCGCCGCGTGCGCCGTCCTCCTCCAGCTCTAGCGCCTGTGGGCCGCCGCCGACCCCAACTCCCCGTTTGGGTTCTTCTCCATGTGCCCACGAAGAAGAAGGTCAATTTGTTTAGTTTTTTATTTTGTAAAAATTGCACCTTTATCTTTTTACATGCTTTTGTTGTAATTATTTCATTTTCTACTTTGCACGAACACCCCTGTCTTTGTAGATTAATTTGGACCTCATTTATGCATCATTTTGTTCAAAGAAAAATGCCTCTGTGATGAGCAACTAATCGTCTACATGCTGAATATTTATTTATATTTTTGTTATTTGGGTAATTAACTAAAATTGTTCAATTGAAATATTGCATATTTTACCCAATCAGTGCTCTTAAACTTATATCTCACACACGGTTGCTCTAAAAATTCCCCAAAAATTAGGAATGATGCCTTGATAAGTGATTAATTTATTGTCCAAATTTCATCTAAAGTGGAGATGTCTTGTGCCTGAAATAATTTGTAGAGTAAATTTAGTATTAGATTTTTAATTAAATCTATGTATATCCTTTTTGCAAAATTTCAAATCTCTCGTATTCTACATGAAAATATCTTTTTGGGATAATTCGCATTCTGATTAATTTGAAATTGTGGATTTATTAGAAATTATTTACTCACAGTCACTCTGATTTCACTAAAAACTCCATAAAAATTCATAACTTGTCAAAAAATTCCAAAAAAAATATTGTAGCTTTCTTGCATCATGTTTTCATTCTAGTAAAATTTTCATAATTTTTGCTTATTGTTTGTGTGAGAAATTACGAAAACACCCATAAAAAGTGTACTTTTTTATTTATTGCATGTTAATTCCTAAAAATACAAAAAAATGTGTTTTGTGTTTCCCACTGGATTAGGACTTCAAGAAAAATATAATTTGGCTAAATTGGACTATTTTGACATTAAAATTAATTTGGCCTTGTTGTATGCTTTCTTAGTGTCGTAATTCACTTGCATTTGCATTTTTTTTCATTAAAAAATCTAAAAAAATACCACACTGAAATCCAGACCTAAGTTTTCGAATTAAACCCAAGTTGTTCCTTTGCCTCCCTGTGTTCGACCACGGACTTGCCCGGGATATAAATTAAGCCGAGACACTCTTCACGGAGATCCTTTTCTCGGTTCTGACCGAATCGCTAAGTACGCGTACCACAACAACACGAATTATTTATCGTATTTAGCGGATCGTCAACAAGTAAGATTCATATTCATTATAATTTACTATGAAGACTTGTTCTGACCCTGGATGTTGGCGACCTTATTAGGAGTCTTGTGGAACTTAGAGTATGTTATGTTTTTTCTCCATCTCTGGATAAGGTTCCGCCAAACTAATAATTCAAAGGTCTGACTAAGTTCCATACTTTTATTTTATGAAGAATAGTTAAAAATCAAAATTGTTTGAAGTTCTTAATTATCTATTTCATTGTTTTCTTTTAGTAGCGTATTCTTCTAATAAGTGTTTGCTAAGAGACTAGCAAAGGTAAAGTATAGGGGGTAATGAATATGCTTTTCATCATCTTTATTCATTTATTTTAGCTTAAAATCCCTATTTAAGTACCTATAGATATTAATAAAATTGTGTTTTTATTATTCTTTATTCTTTTGTAAATATTGTAAAAATATCATTGTTTTTAACCAAAAATAAATACATAAAGAAATAAAGGAAAAATAAAGAATATATATGTAATACATACATGCTAACTCTGATTCGAAGATAAGTTCAAGATTTGACCTGATTGATAAGCAATAAAGTAGAGGGAGATAATGCCTCTTGCAGATAAATAAAAGAAAATCAAATTCCATTCACTATTCTCATTACATATATATATATATATATCACTATTTTGTATATAAATCCTTACTCTATTTTATTTATCACCCAATTTATTCCAAATAAAAATGTTTTCATCTTGGAACTTGTACATAAAAATTAGTTGTAAATATTAAAAATAAATGCAAGAAGCTTCATTGTATATTGTGTAAATAATGACACTTTGAAAAGCTGTAGAACCAAAGTTGTGAGACCTATATCCTCTCCATAAAAATTCAAACAAAGTAAACATGCTTTTATTGTACTCTAAATAAAATAAGCTTCAAAATGAAAATGATATCTTTAAAATCAGAGTTAAGATGTAAAATGTATCTTTTTGGAGAGTATTGTATATTGTGATTGTACTATACAATGTGTGAATACATTATTTTTATTTATTTTATGCACATATTTACTCATATTGTATTTTAAAATAATTTTAAATATTGAATTTTAGCCAAGAAAAATGCAAATAAAAATTACAAAATCAAAATTCACAAAAATAAATTAGTGTACATACCATTATGTATATAATAATTATACATATATATTTAATCTAATAAATTATTTCATCATAATAAAATAAAATTATGAATAAAATCCTTGAAACATGTTATAAATAAGTAAAATATTAAATTATATAATTATTAGTAAAATAAATTATTAAAATTCATGGTGTTGAATATATAGGTATATAAACCTACGAATAAAGGTAATTATTTATTTTAACCGTTGTAGTTAATTTGTTTAATTTATCAATATTTTGTATATAATTCCTTACTCTATTTTATTTATCACCCAATTTATTCCAAATAAAAATGTTTTCATCTTGGAACTTGTACATAACAATTAGTTATAAATATTAAAAATAATTGCAAGAAGCTTCATTGTATATTGTGTAAGTAATGACACTTTGAAAAGCTGTAGTACCAAAGTTGTGAGACATATATCTTCTCCATAAAAATTCAAAACAAAGTAAACTCGCTTTTATTGTACTCTAAATAAAATAAGCTTTAAAATGAAAATGATTTCTTTAAAATCAGAGTTAAGATGTAAAATGTGGCTTTTTGGAGAATATTGTATATTGTGATTGTACTATACATTGTATGAATTCATTATTTTTATTTATTTTATGCACATATGTATTCATATTGTATTTTAAAATAATTTTAAATATTGAATTTTAGCCAAGAAAAATGCAAATAAAAATTACAAAATCAAAATTCACAAAAACAAATTAGTGTACATACCACTATGTATATAATAATTATACATATTTATTTAATCTAATAAATTATTTCATAATAATAAAATAAAATTATGAATAAAATCCTTGAAACATATTGTAAATAAATAAAATATTAAATTATATAATTATTAGTAAAATAAATTATTAAAATTCATGGTGTTGAATATATAGGTATATAAACCTACGAATAATGGTGTTGAATAAATAGGTATATAAACCTACGAATAAAGGTAATTATTTTATATAAACCTACGAATAAAGGTTTATATAGTAGTTAATTTGTTTAATTTATTAAAAATCACCATAATTAAGATCATTTATTTATTAACATTTTGTATTTATTTATTTATTTAATTTTATTCTTTATTTTAGTTTATTTCTCATTTTCAACCTCTTTTGTTGTTTAATGTTTGTCTTATAGCGGCCAGACTCTTCTGATTGGACCACCCGAGTCCGTTAACCCGATTCAGCTCTTCGCCTTCTGCCCCACCCAAATAACGTGTCTCACTGGCCTGTTTCCAATCTTTTTCCCTTCTAATCCACTCACCAATAAGGCTCGCTTCCTTCATGGATCTTGTAGTCTGACTAATAAACAACTTCGCCCGATCATCATTTTCTAATAATTTACCTCGGTTCACATGCGTTGCTCTTTTGAATTTCACCTGAAGCCATCTTCTATAAATACCCCTCCAACTATGCCATTTGATCGAATCCATTTTCCACCTTCATTTCCATCCGAGATCGAGACCAGGAGTGAGAGGAGGTGACAACGTGTCTTCTCTGCGATCAGAAGTATGGAATTGAGGCTGGGAGGCGAGATACAATTATATTGCCTGAGTAGTCCGTCCACTGTAGGTAGTAGTCGGTAGCATTTCTTGCAATTTCATGCTCCAAATTCGTTTCTAATTCTGCTTGTAGTTTTAGTTATGATCATCTCATCTCCATCTCCGATCTGCTTGATCAAAGCTTCATGATCTTCCATTTTCATTTCTGATAAACACATTATCATCACCGACCTCTCTTCATCCATTCTCCACCTACGATCCCCCAGATGTAGCTAGATATGGATTCTTCAACTCCCCTTCCGACCACTGCCACTATAGTCTCATGTTCACCTCCATTTACGTCTATTTTCATCTAATAAGGCAGGTTAGAGTAGTAGATCCGAGTAGAAGAGCTTTTTGTAGGTGCTTGAGACTGCGATGGGAGCGTGAATTGCATCTTGGAGCTCTGCCAGTACCTGCTATCTATTAGACCTTCCAAATCCATCATCGGAGGACATCAAGCGTCATTAGCTCATCTAAATGACAGAGAGGTATATCAGGAGCTTGTAGCTATCTTCAGGAGGAGCATCTGACATCAGTTGATTGGAAACGAGCAGATCCAAACTCGACGAGGCATACCTTTATCCGAGTTAGTCCAGGCCTATTCCTCATCGTCAGATCAAGAACATAAGGCTCTAGATTGAATCTAAGTCATCTGTGTACCGCCAAATTGCAACTATTGATTTTACAACTTCATATTAGATCACGAGCGTCAGATCTATACGTGTTTGGCACGCTCCTGGTGAGAATTAACACCTTTAGACCTGCACCTTTTTGTTTTGTAAATAAGTCCCCATTGGGACACGTGTTTCTTACTATAATTTGAATAATGCATAATTCCCCCTTCTTTTTATTTTAATTGCAATTATGTCCAGATAGAACAGATAAATGTGCGTATCATGAGCCGTTGTGAACATTTTGAAATAAAAGCATCGCATCTTTTTGTTACTGATTGACCCTTGAGATTAAAATAATTACAATTTAGTCTTATCCAGCATATATCATGTGTGTTGGCACGAAACTTTTTTGGAAAATTATGTGATTTTCCCTGCCTTTTTTTATTTGTTATGTGATTAGTCCTGGAAATAACTTTTCTTACTAATTAGTCCCTATAAAGAAGACTTTGATTTTGATTGTTAATTTTGTTTAATAATTAGCTAATCATTGCTATTAATTCCCTAAAATTGATCTTTAATTATTGATAATCACACCTTGAACCAATAATTTTGATTTTACATTTTTTATTTTACTATTTGTAATAATATAAAAACACATCATTTTTGTCATGCTTGTAGTCTTAATTAAATAAAAATTAAAAAAAACTTTTGAAAAATTCTAAAAAAGTGTGGCTGCATGTTTTTATTTGTTTTAATTTCTCTAATAATTTTACTTTTAAACTTCATTTAAAAAAAGCAAAACATTTAAAACACTAAAAAATTCATAAAAAATCAATGAAAATATAAAAAATTCATAAATTTTGTTTTTTTGAAAAATTTGAAAAATCATCTTTATTTTTTTATATATTTTATATACTTTATTATTTATTATTTTAAAAACTCAAAAACATTTATTGCATTTTCTAGTTTCTTATTTACATATTTCTAATTGTTTTTAAAAATCTTAAAAAACTAAAAATTGCCAAAAAATCACAAAAATGGTAGAAAATTAACAAAAACCCAAAAATATTTTAAATTTGATTCTTTTGGTCATTTTTCCTATATTTTAAATATATAACAAGATCTTATTTCTTTACATGTCTTTTATTATTTTTGTTTGTTTGATTTGAAAATTAAAAATAAAAAAAATTGAAAAACTAAAATCATTAAAAAACACAAAATCAGAAAAGCATTAAAAATTTATAATTTCAAAATTCCAAATAAAAAAATAAAAAAGACAAAAAATCCAAAAAGAAACCAGGAATTTGCATAAAAGGACTCCTTTTATTTCATTGATTTTTCTTTGATTTCAATAACCTTCGGGATTTGTATCCTACCTTAGTTCGATCATGTGTACTATACATTATTATTAAATAGTAATATTTATCTCTTGCTTGCGTTCTTCTATGTGTTTATTTGAGATTTGAACAGTTAAAAGTAATTTTTTTGAGACATTCTTTGGGCTACGACGGTTTTTCACCTTGTGAATCTTTTCATTAAATAATTAAAACCTGAAAACTTTCATCTTAATAGTGAGTAAGGTCTTGTCAACAACAGTGCTCTTGCCTTGTGTAAAGCATCTGACTTGATCTGAAGTATTGAGCATAGGTCCTGCCCTCACATGTGTGTTTGTCTCATCATCTTGCATCCGAGTACCTCATTTTTTAGGGAAGTAGTGGTTTCGCCTATAAGCTTCCTTTCTCCATTTCTTTGGATGAGTAGCCTCCTAGGATCGATATTGAGGACCTCAAAAAGTGTAGATTACAAGATACATTGGAGGTGGAACAAATACGGGGATACATTCCTGGTAGTACACGCTCTCCTCTAGGGCTAGCCGATTAAGGATGTGACAACTCTAAAACTGACAAGATAGAAAATAGTTGAACCTTCACGGCTTCAAAAGTATTGAGTTAGTGAACCCATTTTGTGTGGTGTTTATTCTTATATAGATTAGGATTCAAAGATCAGGTCCCGCGTACTTGCACCATTTTGTCATTTTTCATTTTTACATCTCTATTTCACCTTTGCTCATTTTGAGCCTCTACTATTTTACACTCCTTTCATTTCTTGTTCATCACTATATCTTTCATCCATTTTTTACCTCTTATTTCCTTCAAGATGTTGAATCTAGGATGGTTTAGTCCGGACTTCGTTGACTCCCCCATCGAGTCCTTAAGTGCAATATCTCCAATAAGTCGGGCGATTCCTGGGTACTTGGTTCGAACTCCACGAACCATCCTCAGGACTCCCCACTTCTTCTACCTCCTACAGGCCGAGAAAACTCTCTTCCCGAGTCTTGCCCTTTTTGGATGGAGATTGACTTTACTCCGTACACTTCTCCATCTTTAATAAAATTCAGAATGACCATAATTCTGAATTATTCTCTACTTCTGGAGCTTGCATGCAGACTGATTAGGGTATTTTCCCAATTACAGATCAGGACCCATATCTGGAGCATGAGTCTTCACAGTCCGATTCAGAGAATACTCTAACTAGTAGAGGAAAGAAGCCACAACTACTGAGTACAAATCAGAATACAGAGTAGGGCACCGATAACAAAGAGGTAAACAATCAGTTATTGGCTTCCATCCAGGTCATGATACAATAATTGACCCTACAAGCTCTTGCCCAGGTCACCTTTCAGGAGATGCTCAATGACCAGAGGAGAAGGTCAGATGAGAGAGGAGGAAATCCAGGAGGAGGTTTTGATGATCTCCATGGTGATGATGAAATGTGAACGTGAGAGAGAAGGAAGGAGTGGCTGATCCAAGCTGACTCTGAAGCAGACCTACGACCCTAGGGTCGGCCACATAACCGAGTGGATCCAGATTCCATCGATCCACTGATAATTTTGTTGAAGCCACAACTCCTTTCTCTGCTCCCCAGCTTTCACTGGAAGTCGAATAAGGAACCCAACATCCATTTGCATCAGTTTGGATGCATCTACAGCACGACTTACTACCCCAACATCCTATTAGGTGTAGTCAAGATGATCGATTTCCCTTCATCCTTCAGGACAATGCTTTTTACTCGATCAATTACTTGGGGAAAGTGGTGATGACTTGGGAGGATATGAAGTCAGCATTCCTGTATAATTACTATCTTCTCGATCATCTCAATATCATGCATTCCAAAATAGCAAATATCTCCAGGGATCCCAAGTGTCCATTCATGAGACATGGGAGAGATTAAGTGATCTAATAGAGAAGTGTCCCCATCATGATATTCTGAAGACCAGCTTGGTCTAGCACTTTTTTGGGGACTTACCTAGAACACTAAATGTTTGGTTGGCGCTGCCTGTGGAGGATCCCACTTCAACAAGGATGAGGATGAAGTATGGAAGATATTCAAGGAAATGTTCGATGGAGAGGCTGCACTATCCTCCTCTCATTCCATCCAAGTACAATTACATCTGCATACCCTCCGCAATAATGTCAATATAACGGATACACATGAAGTGGACAAGTGTGATTATTCCGACCTCAGTATCATCGGGAGTCACCTATCTAAGGTGGATATTATAGAGAAGAGATCACAAGATCTCGAGAAGCTAGTCAGGATCGAGCAAAGAATGAAAGGTCTAGATAAGCTCGACAGGATTACCAATTAGCTGGAATTGCTAGTAAACACAATCAGTGTCTGCAATGTCATAGAAGCCGCCCCCTGAAATTCCACATGAGAAAAAGGAGCAGATAGTTCAACATCCACCTCAGTCGAGTCCCAGCCAGCCTCCGATCCAACACAAATGATGAATCTCCTTTTCATCACCTTTATTCCATTATTTAGGCCCTAAAAACCTTAGCTAAAGCATGTAAATAGAATTATTTTGTGCAAATTAACATTCATCATTCATTACATTTATTGTATATAAAATATAGTTTTTAAAGCCAAAATCATAGAGTGGAGAAAAAGAATAAAATGCCAAAGGTATTTTATGACCCCTAAACTTCAAGACCTAGGCTTTTTGATGATTGGGTCGACAAGGAATAAAAGTAGGCCAATATAAGGGCCAAATATATAATAAAAATCCCATTTACTTATTCATCAATAATTTAGTTTTGGGACCTATTTTATTCTTCATTATTTATACCTCAAATAAAGAAACCTTGTACATGAAATTTATTGACAATAATGTATAGAAAAATACAAAATTGATTTCACACAAAAATAATATATAATGTACATTGTATACTCTAAATAAAATTTTGAAACCTAAATTTCCCAGACCCATATCTTCTCTATATGAACTCCACATTATAAAAATCACCTTTAGATGCATATAACTTTAATAAGCTATTTAATGAAGGTAGTTTCATCCAATTTGGAGTTAAGATGCAAAAGTTAGGTTTTGGATTGTATACTTTATCTGAATAAAATATTTATTTTATATATTCTTTATTATTTTATAATTTTATATTTTTATAATTTTGAAAATATTATTTATAGTATATGAACTTATGAATCTATAGTTCATCATCTTTATTCATTTATTTTAGCTTAAAATCCCTTTTAAAACATAGTATATAATACTAACTCCATATTCTTATTAACTTGCATCTGTGTGTAATATTTTACACTTATTACTATTTTAACCTAAAATAAATAAATAAATAAAGGAAAAATAAATAAAAGAAAAAATAAGAAAAAGAAGAAGAAGACTATATATATAATAGATACAGGCTGACCCGAACCCCGAGAGAAGGTTAAGACTTGACGTGATCAACTAGATATAAAGTAGGGGGAGATAGGGTCCTTAATCAGAAAATCCAAAAAAAAATGTGATGTGTATATTTGTATACTTACACTATTTTATTTGTTCATAAATTAACCTCAAACTAAATAATTTTCAAAACAATATTTGTTAATAAAAATTTTTTCTATTTGCACAATAAAATCATGTACAGAATAAAAGCAACCACACTTGGAAAAAGCCACTAAGCGATAATTGAAAGAACAATTCTAGTTCCATATGAACTCAAATTGAACCAAACTCACGTCCATTGTATTCTAAATTATATTATATTTAAAATGGTTGTGATTTCGTAATTTTTTGAGTTACGGTTGAAAAGTCGGTTTACTGGGGTGGTTTGTGCAATTTTACCATTTATTTGTACATAATGTATTTGTAAATATTTGTAAATATTTTCCTTATTTAACTATGTATATAATGTACCATATGTATATATTATATGTATATAGTTGCTATTCTTGAATAACCACCATAAAAAATAAAAAAAATAACATTTTTTATTCAATTTAATTAAGTGACGAAAATACAAAAAGTTAACTTTTATAAATAATTTTAACACTAATCTTTTCCTATCTTTATCTCATTTCAAAATTTTCTCTTATCTCTTATGTTCATTTTTTTAAATTCAAACTCCATTTTTTTCTATTAATATGGCTCCTCCTCCCTCATTTTTAATTTGATCAATATTTGGTGAGAGGAGCCTATTCTCTGAGAATTATCTTATCGCAGAAGGGTGCCTAGCCTCCGAGCTGTGCGGTGACAGCGAGTCGGCCTTCGTCGAGGCGATTATGGTCTTTTCCGCTCCTAAGGTGGGATCCATCTTCATTTTCTGTTATTTTTAACCTAGGTAAAGCGTAGATTAATTTTCATTTTTTATTTCATTGTCATTTTCTTTCCTCTTGATCTTATAATCCTTCACGATTTGATTCGCCATCGATCATGATTTTCCATCTCACATCTCATTCTCTACACGTTCATGTTCTACCTCACATGATCTCTCACCTCCGACCACGTAGGGTGGTCGGAGATCCGGTTCGACTGCCATTTTCCTCAGAACTACACTCATTCATGTCTTCCGTTTTGATTTTGAGATAGAGCCGTCTTGATCGCATACTGATTACTTATAAATAAAAATATAAAAAACAAAAAAATATGTTTTCTTTCTTTCTAACATTTGTTTTGCAGTATAAATAAAAAACACAAAAAAATAAATAAAATTATAAAAAAATTCTTCTATTACAGTTTTCAAAAAATAAGTAATTTAAAAATTTAAAAAATGATACGGCCATGTATTCGTGCTCTCTCCCCCTCAACGTTGGCCACCATCTCCGCCTGGAGCTTGATGCTCTGTTGTCGATCTCCGCGGAGTCTCCCCTACAGTACCTTCACCAGCTAGCGACAACGCCTCATCATCAACCTAGCGGAGCCCCACTACACGGTCGGGCATCACCTCCAATTCCAACCACCATGCGTGACACGCCACTGCCAACCTACAAGCTCTGCCACACTTCTCCCTCATCAAGGTGCACCGCCGACTCCAATCACCACCTCCATCGTCGCGCATGCCGCCAAGCTCTACCATCGGCCTCCTTGCTCCTGGGGGGAGCAGCACATCCTCCTCCAACCACTTGGAGCTGCGCCCTCGGAGAGAGCTCAACCGTCCTTCGCCACCACCAGATCTACACCGCACCGACCAATCTCCTCTCATGCAAAGCATACCACTACCTGTACCCATGCGCAAGGTTGTGCATCACCACTGACCTGACCGATGAGCGAAGCCCCAGTCTCCACCAGCAATCGCACGCACCGCCTACGCGAGCACTACCGCCAACCGTCGATGCCACCCGTTAACCCCCATCACCGCCCGTCGACCTCCTCCACCTAGGGGATGTGCTATCGCCTTCGCCGACCAGCGCGCGTCAAGCATCACTGCTCGATCCATCCACGTCAGTCATCGGTCGTTTGACGCGCGAGAAGATAGGGAGAGGGGTGGCGCCCCCTGTTACTTGGAGAGGAAGAAACCAAGAATGAATTAACCCTAGAGGATAACAATAGGAAAATTGCATATGACTCCCTGGAGTTTTTGAGAATTACAAAAGGATCCCCACCAGATTCAAGCATGTGCCACCCATGTTTTTCTTGGGTAAATTGCATTTTTCATCTTGCTTTTATTTTCATATTATTTTCTGATGCAAATACATTAAATAATTACCTTTCAATCCATGTTTCCATACTTTAAATTTGCATGATCTTTTCTTTGAAATAAATACTTTATTGGTCAGCAAATTTTGCAAAAACCATGCTATGCTCTTGATGTGTGTATCTTTCCAACATAATTTTTTCATTGTATTTTAAATTCATTTGTTATTATTAAAAAATAAAAAACATGTCACTTTTCCATGTTTGAATTTTGAAAAATCATAAAAATTCGAATATTGCTCTAAAAATATAAAAAAATAGATTAGTTTTATTTTATTATCTTTTAATTATGTCCAATTTTTGTGCATTAATTCTTTTCAAAACCCAAAAAAATAAAAAATATTTAAAAATCTTAGAAAAAACACAGAAAATTCTACAAAAATCCAAAAAGCGTGATTTTACTTCTTATTTGTAGATATTTGTCTATATTTTAGCATAAAAATAGTCTCCAGGAGTTTTAAGCATTAAAATGTTTTTTCATTGCAAATTACTCTAGGCTATGCACTGTTTATCATTTTTGCCACTGTTTGATTTTTAGAAAAATAAAAAAACATCTGAAAATTCTATAAAAATTATCAAAAACATTTCAAAGCCTTTAAAACCTAAAAATATTTTTTCTATAATTTTTTGGACATTTCTGTCTATTTTAAAAATACAAAAAGAGTGGGGTGTGTGTATTTCTTCCCCTGTGCATATTGTTCCTTATTTTTTAAAATAAAAATTTACAAAAATCAAAATCATTAAAAATTTGAAAATCAGAAAATAAAACAATAAAAAAATCTAAAAAATAAAAAAAAGCAAAAAAACCAAGATAGTTTGCATTTGAGATTCCCTGTTTCTTTTAATTGCTTTTCGATTAATTGAATAATCCTCGGCAATTGTAGCCTCCCTGAGTTCGATCGTGCTGCTATACAGGTAAATAAGTAGCAAAAAATTCTCTTGCTTCATTATTCTCTTGTAATTAATTTTGTAGCTTGAGAAGAAAAAAATTATTTGTTTGTTTGTTGCAGGATATTTGGGTTGCAACGACCATTGCGCATTTATTTTCATATCTTGATTTTAAAACTCGAAGATCTCGTGTCAACAAAACGGCGTCGTTGCCAGTGAGGCACAACAAGGGTAGTTATGTTTCTCTTTTGACCTGCTATTCTAGGTTGTACTTATTTGTTTATTTTTTCCACGTTCACTCCATTATTCATATTCACTACATTTATTTCATTTTTCTTGCGCATATTTGATAATTGTATTTCTTACACATTCTCCCTCTTCTTTTTCTTACGAGGTCTCATGGAGCGAAGGAGGCGATCCTAGGAGAGCAAAGCACCCCAGCGAAGTGGAGGCAGTCCTAGGTGGCCATTATACAATAAATATTATTGCAAATATCATTCATTGATCTGAAATGTAGAATAATTAATTTGCATAATAGGCCCCTTAGTATAATTAGGTTTATGTACCATGGCCATCTTAATGATCATACAGTTGTTGATTCAATTATTGAATCATAGAGGCTGGTGCTTGGATGAATATCTAAAGAGTTAGATTGAGGACTCATCAAGCACCATCAAATGATTATTAAGAGAAGATATCCAGCCTAGGAAGGAGATGTCAATACTTTCTCTGAAGGTTGATATCTGACCTCTTGATGCAGGTCCTCTGCATAAGAATAGAGGCTCAGAGGTGTCAGATTAGTTAGTCAAAGAGTTGACATAACGAGATCGAGATAACCAAAGTCCTATGTTGTATGTTGTCATGATATAGGTACGCATCCTCTGACCGGAGACGGACGTGTTACTATATGTCTGAGTATGTACATATGGAAAACCAATAGGTTGATGACCTAACCAAGGCCTATATACCGACACGCTGTGTGCATGCAAGGGCTTATGAGTAACATGATTTCTCAAAGGGATCATACAGGTTCATTGCTGAATCGGAAGACATGAGCTCACTCATGAGATATTGGGAAGATCAAATTTCATGCATGATCATCTTGCTTTGGAAGCTTGACTAAATTTGTAGGTTTGATATATGTTTTTGGAAAGTATATGATCAACACCTGGGGTATGATATATACTTTTGGAAACTATATGATCGATACCTACTCCCAATAGTCGAATGAGAAACATAATGATAAAACTGTGAAGTAGACAGTGTAAAATTGATCTTATACATCAGGTTTATTCTGGGTCTTCCAATATGCAGGATGCACATGTATTAGGAATACATGAGGGTGATGTGATCATTAACGGTTGTATAACCATGATGCTTCCATTCCTAGGGAGTGATGAAACGGGTCTGGATTTTGCTGACTCCTCTCAGTAGAGAAGTAATCTGATCTTGGTCCAACTATTGGGCATTGATCTGAATGTGATTCAAATGCAATGAGAAGATTAGATTTGTGGTCTTGATTTAATCAAGCATGTATGAGAGGTCTACAAGATCTGGATTTGAGATGTGATCTTAATACCCATGTCATTATATGTGGAACAATACAATCACATTGTCCTTATCTCCAAGTATCCGTGGAGAAAGCGCATTATCCTTGAAAAAGTTCAGGATAATTTAATTGTTGATATATGTATCCAAGCATTGAGAGAATATACTATTAAATATGATTTAATTATCATCAATAATATGAATTTGATTCATATTATATGGCGAGTTATCAAAGATAATAAAATGTGATTTGATTATTAAAGATGTAAATAATGTGAATGTGATTCATATTATTTGGGTACATAAGAATAGAGATCCAAGATGATTAAATATGATTTAATTATCATAGATATGAATAATGTGGATATCACTATCCATATTAATCATATATTATGAATATGATTTATAATATATAAGAGAGAGCTATTTGTAACTTACATTTGTTAATTAAATGTTGATGTGAATTCGATTCACATTGGACAATTAATTGAAAATATACTTACATTTTATATTGGGTTGTGAATGTGATTCACAACTTTCCAATGGCATGATTGCAATATTCACAAAATAATTATGAATTATTTTTGTTGAATAATTTAAAACAAGTGTTGTTGTAAATCTTGGAGATTTTCATGGAATAGTGTAATCTCATGATATTACATGAGATTGCCACCAACTCCCATATTATAGAAGGAGGCAATCTTCATTCCATAATCCCCACGATTGATTGATTTAATTTGGTATTGAATTATATTGATTTTTCAATATATATTTAATCTTAATTAAATCAATTGTTGCTGTGTTTTTATCAACAAGATCATAGCCATTAAAAGAAATACAAATCAATGTGAGCCATTCGATTTGTGATGTTCATGGATTGAGATCTAAGGATCCCAAAATAATATAAAAGGAGAGGCACCCCCTTTTCTCTTCTTTGCACGCACACACAACTTGGAGACACCAACTATTGCTCTCTCTTTCCCTCTCTCTCATTCTCTACGTCCTCTCTCTCTCTCTCATTATAGTCGTCCACCATAGAAGCCCTAGAGAGAGTCTCCATCGCAGCAGCGTCATCGATATCTTCTTCATGAGAGAGGCACATCGAAAGAGACATAGATCCATGAGCAAACGATCCGGCAACGATTTAGGCTCATTAGGGTTTGCGAAATTTTGATGGCATTTCATTCACGCGACCCTATTTTGTGAATTTTTTCGGCTCTATTTAAATTATTTAAACACAAAAATATCACTTTTATTATATTTTGCATTAAATAAGAAAATTGTGGGATTTGAGTTTGCGTGATTTGGAATCCGTTTGCTCAAGTTATGATCATTTTAGTAAACATGTATCCACTGTTTTGAGGATTGCAAATCTTGACGTAATTAAGGAGTTAATTACTATTTTGAAATGCCTAGAAATGTGTATAATACACTTAGGTTCTATTTTAATCAAATTAGCAAACTTTGGGAACTTATTTTGCGTGATTTAGATTTAAATTGATTGAGATATGCTAATTTTTGTAAATGAGGGTCACTGCTGGAAATTACTTTCCTAATCAAGAACCCTGTAATTATCATTTAATCAATTAGTGGAATTAAATGGTTTAATTCCCTAGAATAATTATGGATAAATATTTGTGAAATATTTTATGATGATTATTTCCTTAAATGAAATTTCTTTAACCAATAATTGATTAGATATGATCTAAATCACGATTGGTTACTCAATCTACTTTCCAACAAACAAAGTTGCTTGAATAGGATTGTGAATTTGTTTAGCAAATTTCCTTATGATCAAAATAGATTTGATTATTACTATATGGTATAACTTCGGTTGAAAAACCGATTATCATCTCAAGTAGATAATGATCGATTTGGCATTATCTTAACCTGAGGTGGATATGGTGTCTAGTTAAGGAGCGTTGGGGTAGCAGGTTGCACAATGTGCGGTCTGCCCCACTCCCATCGGTACTGGCCATGATAGCGTGTAGGGAAGGGATAATGCAGGAGTGATCATGATGTATTTTCTAATTATTAAAATTCGAAATAATATGTATTTAAGATAATACCATAATTCAAGTAGCAATAAAGAATACTTATTGGATATTAATTGGATCATTGATTTAATGTGATTAGATTAATTGGAATCCAATTAAATTTAAACACTCTATTAAGAATAAAGTTGTTATTTCCCTTGGAAGAACTAATTATGTGATTATGATTCATAATAATTAATTATAATTTGAACATGATATGGAGGATCACATAAGTGACATCCATGGTCTTCTGTCAAGGCGAAGGGTTCCGTCGCCAGGGATTGTCTGTAGGAGACGCCTGTCTGAAGTGATAACTCCTGCATACAAGTGCATTTGGATTGGGCTCTTTGCTTCTTGAAAGAGTAAGGTCGTATGCGTATTGACCCCAATATCAGGTCCTCATATTATTGGGGCGATATTGGATTGCGCATAGCGAGTTCTAATCATGTTGACGGTTGGTTCAATTAATGATGGGTCAACATCACCTTAGGGGTGGTGGGCCCGGGTGTTAATGATCGAATTGGGAATACAAGTTGGACTTGTAAGGTGGAATGTTTTCCCACTTCTTTTTATCTAAGTTATAGTTCCTCATATTATGGGGATGTGACAAAGATAAGGAAGGAGATCCTAGATCTTGCTTGAGATATAATGATAAGCATATCTCTTACATTGAAAGTGATTAAGGGAATGAACTTTCAATGTTGACTAAGCAAGACAATTTTGATATAAAATTCCTAAATCAAAGTAAAATATTTATTTATATCTATTTATGCAAATTTCTTATTTCAGATAATCCTTCATTAAACCCACTCAATGTTATACTCAATAATTCCAGTAAATTCTCATGAATTGGATTCATGATCAAGATATTGTACTTCTGGTTGGACACATATTGTATGTGGTTGCAATGTGCAAGTTTGCTCATAATAATGAGGAATGACAATTAAATAGACAATAAGACTACAACCCTAGGGTTTGTATGTCTCTTTAGTCTTGATCTCTCATCGAATATGCATTGGAAGTGACATGTCGATGATGATCGCAATTGTCAAATAATCTTGATAAAATATAAGAAGATGTTCTGGCATACATATGTGCTTTAGACATTTAATCATGAATGACATGGTTCTCTGCATCATGAAGAATGGTGGCTCCATAAGAGATGATGTATTCAAAATGTTTGAGTACCTATCTAAACCAAAAATCTTTTAGAGTTTAGATGGATGTAGATATGATGAATGTCATCATTCTACTGTCTATACTCAATTCATCCATGAAGCTTCATAATATCCATATTGTATGAATTGAATGAAGCATGTATAAATGTTGGAATACTCTTACATTGAATTCTTTTGAGTTCAACATAAGAGATCCTTTGTCTTAAGCAATTAATGTTTATAGATGAAAGGAGGGCAATGAAAGCATGGGTCGGACCCAAGTAAGAAGGAAAGTCAAAGAGTTGATTGTACTTCTATGTCTTCCTTATGACTTCCAAAGAGTTGGATGAATGCCAATACTGCAATAAGCCGATGTATTGATAGTGTGACTATCAAGTCTATCTTGGCTCCTTAGAGAAGGACTTGGATAGTGCGTCGAAATAATCTACATCTACATTTAATCATTGAAATTGACTTTTTTATGTGATAACATCAAAGTCTAGTAATTGTATCTCATTCTTCTAATAACACTTGCAATTGGTTGCATATGTATTAGAAGGCCAGAAAATTTGATCTTAAGGTTTAATAGTCATCCTTGGATATTGATGCAATAGTTGCAACAGACTCTATTGGATAGATAGACTTCATATTTTTAGAGGGAGAACCCTCGGTCTTGGAGAATGTCTCTATAGCCTAGATATTAGAATGTACTCATTTTTTATTTCTAAATGTTGGGAATAAACATGAATTCTGAGATAGACCTATCATAAGTAGTTATGATGGATATATTTCAGAAAGTAATCTAACAACCAGAGGAGTCTACTAGATTAGAAAATTAATGAATGGTTCATTAACATTTCTAATACAGAAAATTTAAAACCTTATAAGATCAATAGAAGGATGAAGGTCATTTGATAATGATCTAGCATCAAGACTTGGACATATGTCTGTTGATGAGATCAATAGATTAGTAAGATATGAAGCTTTAGAATGTCTGAAATTTCAAATCTTACATACTTGTGAATATTGTATTCAAAGTAAAATATCCAATGCACCCTTCTCCGAGAATTGTGTAAGATGTCAAGGTATTCAAGATCCCATACATATTGATGTATGTGGATCATCTGTATCATAATAAACATTGATGATATGTGATATCATTTGATGATTATTTATGATATGGCATTTCTTCCCTTCACCTTAGAAAGCTTTGAAATGTTCAAAGATTTCACAATTTTGGTTTAGAACCAAATTTTGAAGGAAGAAGAAATGAATTTATCTAACTTAGGTTGTCAGTATCTATTAAATGAATTCATGGAATACCTTAAGGAGAAAGGAATACTCAAAATACACCTAAACTCAATAGAGTTGTAGGGAGTTACAATTGGATCATGTGTGACATGATTTGATCAATGATGAATCTTCGTATAATTACCTCTTAGTTTCAGGGTATATATACGTAGTAGAGACTACGATATATATCCTAAATAAGGTTTCATGCAAGTAAACTAGAATCTAGCACAAGAGAGTGCTACTTCATTAGGAAAATAAAGGATGTTATTGGATACCTACTTTATGACCTTGAGATTCTTGAAAGATCTCATCCCTAAGGATATGTTTCTTGAAAATGAAATGAAGGAACTTATTTAATCTTGAGAAGATTATGAGGCTCTTGAAATCGGAAACTAAAAGGAAAATTAAAGATGAAACACTCATACCTCTTCAATTAAGTTTTAGGATGGATTCCATGTGTCAATTAAGTCTGACAATGATCTGACTTCTTGTGATGAAGCTTCTGAAGATCATGACATGGAAAGATGGACGTTAGAAATAAAGTTTAAAGTAGACTTCATATACAAGTGTTGTATATGGATCCTTCGAGGATCCACCTATAAAGGTAAAACCTATTAGGAGTAAATGGATTTTCAAGAGAAAGAGGGAACCTGATGAGAAGGTAGAGACCTTCAAAGAATGGTTCATATCCTCAAGATACACACTGAAAAGAAGATACCACTTGCGATGGGACTTTCTCTCCAGCGACCATGCTTAACCCATCAAAATATTTCTAACTATAGCTACACAACATGACTTTGACATCTTCAAGATAGAAGTCAATATTGCATTCCTCTTTGAATATCTCTATGAGGATATTCACGTGAAGTAGCCCCAGGGCTTCATGGTTGAGGAAAGCAAAGTTGCAAGTTAAAGAACTCCATCTATGGACTCAAATAGCTTCTTTTAGTTGGAATATTGGATTTGATGAAATCATAAATGTTATGAATTCGGATAGAATCTTTATGAACCATGTGAAGCTTAGTGGGAGTGTCGTTGTGTTCATCATGCTAAATATAGAAAATGTCCTAATCATTCGGAATGATAAAAGGATGATAATAATTATTTCATAGTCTGCATATTCCATACCTTGAGATGTGATCTCAAGGATACCTCTTAGATCTTAGTTCTGAAGTTTTTCAGAAGCAAAGAGAACAGGGTATTAGGACCGTCAAATTAGTGGTACACCTTCAACATTTCCATTTTCTGGAAAATTTCAAGAAAGGCTTCTTTTCCTTAAGATATGGTACTAACCTATCTGAAGGGATAGCACCTCAAGGAATTGCTTGCCCTAGTGCATTAGTTTGAAGTCAGGTGTATGCTAGATGTATACAAAAGTCAGATGTCTGCCATGTAGTAGGAGTAGTAAACTGTTACTAATCCTAGTATGGAAATAAGACACTTGATTGTAGTAATAACAATATCTTCAAAGATGACAACACGTGGAGATAGTGATCTCAAAGTCTTATCTTCGAGAAATTAAGACTTTATATATGGTGACCTTAATGGTCTTAACTGCGGATACCTTATGAGATAAAGATCTATAGGAATAAAAGGTATTCTGATAAGGATAATAGAAATTACATAGTGGTTATAATAGTTATTGAGGTATAGTGTCAAGGACACTATAACTGACAGTATTGAGTATTGGTTGCAAAATATGCAACATTCACATCGAATGCGAGCACTGTTACTGGGAGATATGCAAGTGCCGTAAAAGGACTTGGCGTAGTCTCTCGGGAACAGAGTGACTGATTAGCTTACCTAGCTATTTTTCTAAATAACCTATGATTGTCACATAAGCATTGGTTTAAATTTAGCCCATTAATGGCTCTTTAGGCTAAAGGGAGATTGTTGGACATGTGAGCCCACGGCGAGCCATTATGCAATAAATGTTATTGCAAATATCATTCCCTATTTTGAAATGAAGAATAGCTAATTCGCATAATAGGTCCCTTAGTATAATTAGGGTTATGTACCATGGCCATCTTAATGATCATACAGTTGTTGATTCAATTATTGAATCATAGAGGTTGATGCTTGGATGAATATCTAAAGAGTTAGATTGAGGACTCATCAAGCACCATCAAATGATTATTAAGAGAGGATCTCCAGCCTGAGAAGGAGATGGAAATCCCTTCTCTGAAGGTTGATATCTGACCGACCTCTTGATGTAGGCTTCTGCATAGGAATAGAGGTTCGGAGGTGTCAAATTAGTTAGGTACAAAAGAGTTGACATAAAGAGATCGAGATAACCAAAGTCCTATGTCATATGATGTTACGATATAGGCAGGCATCCTCTGACTGAAGACAGATGTGTTACTATATTTCTGAGTATGTACATTTGGCAAACCAATAGGTTGATGTCCTAACCAAGGTCTATACACCGGTGCGTTGGTGTGCATGCAAGGGTATATGAGTAATACGATCTCTCAAATGGATCATACAACTTCATTACTGAACTGGAAGACATGAGCTCCCTCATGAGATATTGGGAAGATCAAATTCTATGCATGGTCGTCTCGCTTTGGAAGCTTCACTAAATTTGGTAGGTTTGATATATGTTTTTGGAAAGTATATGATCAACACCTGGGTATGATATATGCTTTTGGAAAGTATATGATCGATACCAACTCCCAATAGTCGAATGAGAAACTTAATGATAAAACTGTGAAGTAGACAGTGTAGAATTGATCTTATACTTCGGATATATTCTGGGTCTTCCAGTATGCATGATGTACATGTATTAGGAATACCTGAGGGTGATGTGATCATAAACGGTTAAATAACCATGACGCTTCCATTACTAGGGAGTGATGAAACAGGTCTGGATTTTAGTGACTCCTCTCAGTAGAGAAGTAATCTGATCTTGGTTCAAATATTGGACATTGATCTGAATGTGATTCAGATGCAATGAGAATATTAGATTTACGGTCTTGATTTAATCAAGCATCTATTAGAGGTCCGCAAGATATGGATTTGAGATGTGATCTCAATATCCAAGTCACTATACGTGGAACAATCCAATCACCATGTCCTTATCTCCAAGTATCCGTAGAGAAAGTGCATTATCCTTGAAAGGGTTTAGGATAATTTCATTGTTGATATATGTATCCAAGCATTGAGAAAATAGATAATTAAATATGATTTAATTATCATGAATAATATGAATTTAATTCACATTATTTGGCGAGTTATCTAATATAATTAAATGTGATTTAATTATCAAAGATGTAAATAATGGGAATGTGATTCATATTATTTGGGTATAAGAGAATAGAGATCCAATATGATTAAATGTGATTTAATTATCATGGATATGAATAATGTGGATAGCACTATCCATATTAATCATATATTATAAATATGATTTATAATATATAGGAGAGAGCTATTTATAACTTACATTTGTTAACTAATTGTTAATGTGAATTAGATTCACATTGAACAATTAATTGAAAATGTAATTTACATTTTACTTTGGGATGTGAATGTGATTCACAATTTTTCAATAGCATAATTGCAATGTTCACAAATTAATTATGAATTATTTTTGCTAAATAATTTACAACAAGTATTGTTGTAAATCTTGGAGATTTCCATGGAATAACGTAATCTCATGAGATTACATGAGATTGCCACCAACTCCCATATTATGGAAGGAGGCAATCTTCATTCCATAATCTCCATGCTTGATTGATTTAATTTGGGATTGAATTTTATTGTTTTTTCAATATATATTTAATCTTAATTAAATCAATTATTATTGTGTTTTTTAGCAACAAGATCATAGACATTAAAAGAAACACAAAATCAATGTGAGCCATTGGATTTGTGTTGTCCATGGATTGAGATCTATGGATTCCAAAATATTATAAAAGGAGATGCACCCCCTTTGCTCTTCTTTATACACACACAAGTTGGAGACACCAACTATTGCTCTCTCTCTTATTCTCTACGCATCCCATCTGTCTCTCTCATTGTGGCCATCCTCCATGGAATCCATAGAGAGAGTCTCAATCACCGCAGCGCCGTCGTTATGTTGCTGGATCGTTTACTCGTGGATCTCTGTCTCCTTAGGTGCGCCTCGCTCGTGAAAAAGACATCGGATATCGTGTGACAATATTAGGGGATTCACCACTTGGATCATCAACATGGATTACGAGAAGCACATATCTCATCCACGCGCTCGCAAGCATCTCCTCTGTCAGATCAGACTTGAGACTGGAGGTCTCTTCGTTTAGAGACTCGATCGCAAACATGCTTCAAGAGGTAACCCTAATACTTGTTTGTGTTTTAGATGAAATGATCCAAAAGTGTTCTTGGATCATGTGGTTTCATCGCATGAAAAATTTTAAATTCCCCTACCTTAAGCAACTAGTGCGACTAGTCGCTTTTGATTGCATACGATTCGATGTTCAAGCTTCCGTGATGCGCTTGGGAATCTTCCCATATCCTTCATTATGACTTTTACCTCTTGGATATGTCTTCCTCCTATTCATGGGTATTCATGAGTCATTTGTCCTTACACCTCATACTATTCAGACGTTACACATCTTTCATGGACAGTTCGCTGAGGAGTCACATTTACATCTTTGAGAGTTTGATTTAATATGCAGTACAGTACATGAATCTCGAGTTGACGCAGATACCATCTGGATGATAACTTTTTTGTTCTCCCTGGCCGATAAGGTCGTGTACTGGTTGCGGCATTTAGGGAGAGTTGTTACTACATGGGAGCAGATTTACCGAGTTCCTGAGCAGATTCTACCCCATTGGACATACGAATGATGTGAGGTCTCTCATTACCAGCTTCTTTATGCTAGGGAACGATCCATTCCACGAGGCATGGGACCATTTTAGATACCTGAAATAAAGGTGCCCCAACCATGGTATTTCGAAGAGGAACTTGCTTCAGAGTTTCTTCAGTGGGTTGATACCTGATCTACAGGGGTTGGTGAGTGCCACTTGTGGTGGTTCATGCTTTTTAAAGCAATGAGGATGTTGTTTGGGATATTTTTGAGGAGATGGCATCTCATCATGATACTCTACCCCAGACAGATTCTCATATTCAGATGGTCACCCACACTTCTTCACTAGTCTACCGTGGCACAAGTTGAGGAGGGTCCTTTGATTCCTACTCTTTTGGAGTCTTTGTTAGATGAGATGATGATTCTCAGTCAGAGATTGGACCACCTGGAGCTTATTGAGATGAGATGCCACCGGTTACACAAGCTCGACTAGATCGATGAGCTTTTGAGGAACATTAGTGACTTGAAGAATCAGATTATAGATATGATATCTATTCCATCTTCAGAGTCACCAACTGATTCCATGAGTAGAGAGAGCTTCACTTTCACTCATTACATAGCCTCTAGTATAATAGATACATTATTTTCAACCTGAGCCTATATCATACCCTCTTATTCATGAGACTGGGCCTCATTAGATTCAGACTTTTACTCAGTGGACATCGTATTCTCTCTTGCAACAACCACTTCAGCAGTTTTTGGATGACTCATCCTGTTCTCTAGGACATTCCCATGAGAACTTGGCTTTAGATGATCTTAACCATATGATTACTGACCAGTATGGGATGTATAGGCGAGATGTAGATGAGTTCAAGCAGTAGATTCTGGATTTAGTACATGATGAGGCCACCATACACACAGATGATAGATTCTACTTATCAGTCACATATGCCACCAGATTATGTGGAGGATGTTGATTTCATATCTCTTAGGAGTGGTAGTGTTCTAGCTAGTGGTGACTTAGTTAGGCATGTTGCAGATGCACCAGTGGATGGTACCTTTGATCCAAATGAGCATGACATTGACAGCGATGTTGATGCCCTATTCTCCATGAGAATATGGATGGTGGTACTGAGGCCGCCAAGTCTGATGAACATGATGCAGAGATGGCTATGCTACCAACATTTGTACATAGTGACGAGGAGATACAAATACAAAAAATGGCAAAAAATCCTAAAAAAAACAAAGACAAGACTTCATCTACTAGTTCTACTTCTTCTGAGGGTACACATGTTGGAAGTCCTGATTTGACAAAAAGATCCTCCCCTACTTTTTCTAATCCTTCGGGTGTACATACTGGTGGGGAGGATGTACAAATTCCTTTTCCTCAAGCACTTTGCTTATGAAAAGGTGAGAAGAAAATCCCAAAAAGGTTTAGAGGTTGGATTTGACGAAAGGGATGCTTGATAGATTCACCATCCATCTTACTCTTTCAGAGGCCTTGGTACACATTCCTCTTCTACAGAAAGGACTCAAGGAAAGAACTATAGTTCATAGAAAGAAGAGGCAATGCAACCATTATTTTGAGATTCATTTATTGACCAAGGATACTTGTTATGCGATTCAGAACCATATTCCATCCAAGCGTTCAGACAAGGGAGCATTGTATGTCAGATGTGAGATTTTATAGCAGACATTTGATCGTACTCTATTGGATAGCGTATCATCGATCAATCTCCTTACTTCTTCCTTACTCGACAAGTTTGAGTTTGGACCTCTTCGACCAAGCATGTCTGTCTTGCAATTTGATGATAGATCGATCAAGAGGCTGAAGGAATTGATTGAGGATATTATCGTCACCATTTAGGGTTTGCAATTACCCGTGGACTTCGGCATGTTGGACATGGCAGTCCCTGAATGTGTGGCCAATACCCAGATCATATTAGGATGACCTTTTCTGGTAATAGCGAAGGACATTTCTGATTATGGTACTGGGAAGGTGTACTTTCACATTGATGAGGCTAAAGAATCGGTTTCGCGACTTTTCTTTTTATTGAAGAAAGTAGTCGGTTGTAGCAGAAAGCCACGAAACAAAAGATTCTGTTCTTGAACCTATCAAACAATTACGATTTTCCGAAGAAAAACCATTCACTAATATTTTACCAGGCAAGTGTTCCTGGGTCGAACTCAAGGAGGCAGAATAAATTCCCTAGATTTTTCTCTTCGTAATCTTATTTTTAATTCTTCTCTAAGTGATCAAGTCAAAAAAACTTTTTTATTGATTTTTATTTTTATTATTTTTATTTGATTTTATTATTTTCAAATTTTTATTTAATTTTCAAAAAGGGGAATTTTTAAAAAGATTTACTTATTATATAATAGGTGAATAATAGCTAGGTGGTACTATATAGTAAAGCGATCGAGGTTCGAGCCGCGAGCTCAAACTACACAAGAAATTCAAACAAAACAAGACGGCTTTTGATAAAATCATAACACGTCGAAAACACGTCAAAAATCCACGAAATCTTTATACTAGGTAGTTGGGGTAGTTCTGTAACTACCCTCAAGAAATCGTCAAAAACCGAGGTCACACGAGGTAGAAACAACCCCTACAGCCCAGGGGCATAAGCACAAAGAAAAACTATTTAAATTGTTTGCAGTTAGGTCCTCAAGGACTGTTCTAAAGAAAAAGTAAATAAATGCTTACATTTAGGTCCCTGCGGAGGGACCTAAATGTAAATAATGAAAACTGATGAGGCGGGGATGAATTCTGGAAGCTGACTAGGTTTAATACGCAAATTTCACACCCCTTCAGAACGAGCGGCTGAGATTAGAACGTTCACGCCTCGATCGGAAGGCTACGGGTGCGCCACGTGTCGCGCACCTGTGGTTCCCCTGTTCTTGAGGTTGTTGCAGCTGCTGGCGACGAGCTCTTCTTCTCCAACTTTTCACGGTCGACCGGCGAAAGCTTCGGCGCTCCGGTAGGGCCAGAGGGGTGGCTCCTCCACCCCTCGAGCTCGCCCGCGGTAGAGATGAGGCTGGCGCTGCTCCGAGCGGTGGTGGCGTCGCGATGAAGATGGCGTCTTCAGCACCTGGCAGCTGATGCAGTACTAACGAAGCTCCTTTGGAGATGAATTCCGATGATGATTGAAGGCTCCAGATCCGAAGCAACTGGTTCGCGTGGATGCCTGACCTACAATTGAAGGATGGATGTGCTCGATTCGTGAAGAATCGGCTCAAGATGTGATGAATTCACAAGACCAAATATGAGAAAAGTACTCAAGTCTCCAGCCAAACAACCAGATGTGTGAAGAAGATGATGATTTGAAGCACGATTCGAAGTGATTCTAATCGAAAAGGATAGGAGAGTTTAATGCGCGTCTTAGCCAGCTGATTAAGCTATCTAAATACGCGATTAGCCACGCTAATCGTGGCTCGAATATCGAAACGAAAATCGAAATGAAATGGGGGAAAAGCCTGGGGAATGTCAAGGTATATTACCTGGACGAGATGCTCGACGGTGGCTTTGATCGGAGCGAAACGCGGCGTAGAGCGGCGATGCAAGGCGGAGCTTGGCCTTGGAACGATCCTCCGACGTGCCTTCTTCCTCGCGAGCTCCTCCACGACGCTGTCACCGCCTCGATGTGGCTGGAACGAAGCTTGGAAGTAGGGGGGTCGAACAACCTGGAGCTGGGCTCTTGGGTCGTTGGAAGGTTAAGTTGGCTATGGCGACTTGAGGGCTATTTTTAGGGAGTTTTCTTGAGCTCCAAGTCGAGATGGATGGCCGGCGATGGAGCTGGTAGTTAGGAGAAGGGATTCGATGATTAGGATCAATTAGAAGGTTCGAGATGGGCGCGGGATAAATAGGAGAAGTTGGCCAGCCGAACAGACTCCGGTGAACTACTTCTTGGGGAAGAAGGCCCCAGGTGCTGACAAGTGTCATCACCTGGTTGGTCCAGGAGCATAAATATCTTATAAATTAAATATAAAATAGTAAATTACATTATTTTAAATAAGTGTAAATTCAAATAGTGTAGATAAATTAATTTTCTAATTTATGGACTATTTACTTTTAATAAATAATAAATATTATTTAAAATATAAATATTATATTTATAAATATGTATTTATAAATAGATTTTAGATTTTTAATTTAATAAATAAATAAGTAAAAATTAATTTATTAATTTCTTAATTATTAGAGTATTAAATAAGGTTTATATGAATTTTTATAGATTTTTATAAATTAATTTACATATTTTAATAAATAGGGTTAGTATCTAAGTAGGTCATTTATACCTATATTTTGGGGTTTTTGATTTTATTAAAATAATAAATAGTCTCCAAAAATTATGAAATAATTTATGGTGAAACTACAAGATCATGAAATAATTTAAAAATTATAAAATAATAAAATGATAAATAATGTGTGTTACATAAAATAAATAGCCCAGAAACCCTGTTGTCTTTTGGTCCCAAAACCGACTTTTTGCAAACGGACTCCGAATTCGATGAAACCACCTTTATTAATTAGAGAATATTATTTTATGAACTTTAAAGGTGAGTAGAGTGAAATTTGAGTTCGTATGAGGAAGTTATGATGTTCGGAAGTTGAGATTTTGACAATTTGCAGGCTGGGTTTCTTGGCATATATACAGGGTAATATTTTTAATTTATTTTTATATTTTTATATACATTTTTAGGAATAATTAGGAGAAGAGTTTGGTGAAAAATACGTTCATATGAAATAATTAAAATTCTTTGAAGTTTTGTATTTATTTTATAAATAATGAAGAGTGTATATGTGTGTGTTAATTTATTTTTTATGTTTTCTTTCCTTATCTCCCCCTACTTTTTGGTTTGTCGACCAATCTATGCCGATTTGGTCTCGGGGGTTGGGTTATAAATATATCTTACAGCTATATTTATATTTAAGTCATATTGTATATATATACATATATTCAATCTGCTTTTTTTTGTTCTTTTCTGGTTCTTTATTTATTTACATGATTTTAGTGGTTAAAAGTGAATATTTACACATGAATGGTGTTTTGTTAAAATATGAGAAATAATGGGTATTTACATGTATTTGTTAAGGGTTTTAAGACAAAATGTGACAGAAAAGTTAATGAATCATGGATTCATCAACCCCCTATACTTAAACTTTGCTAGTCCCTTAGCAAACACTTATTTTGAAAAAGTAAGTGAAAAAGAAAGAAAGTTAGAATGAATTTGTTTTCCTAAACCAATTCATGAGAACAGACAAAGGACAAAGCTCGATCGGGCCTGAAACAACCATTTTGTCGGAACCATAACTAGTATTAGGATTTTATCCTCAACAGTCCTCAAGTTCCATAATCCTTACTCAAGATCACTTCATCGGCTAGTTCAGACTCACTTATTCATATCGCAAACTCTATAATCCTTGAAGTCAACTTGTACAGCGTGTGAATTGATTTAGCTCTTCCTGCTTAGAGAACCGAAGAAACCGTCCATCCCAGCTATACACTCCTATGGCTTCCTCATCCCGCTACTCTTTCCTCGGGGAGGGTGGTATTCCCTTCTAAGTTCAGTTCTGCTATGTCCACAATCGAATATAGGGAGAAGTTAGAAGAATGAGAAAAGAAGTGGAGTGCGACCAGTGTAGACGCATCTCCTTGTGAAGCCCAACCGGTGTAGCTGAGTCTCCACTAAGATGTGCAGGCATATTTGGTGGATGCTTGGACCATTGTGGTCTTATTTGGTGGCTTCTGTATTGCTTTGACTTTGTAATTTGCTTGCACTACATTCATCTTTTGTGCCTCGACGGATATAGCATCTTTTTAGTCCGTCCATTTTTTGAGGTCTTAGAAAAATTGTGTCAGCAGATCCTTCCCTCATCTGAAGCAACTATCGCAACCCCAATCTCTCCCGTCTTTAGACGTCAATGCCGCAAAGATAAGGATAGAAACATACTACCAAGGTGTACTGCCCTTCGGGACTCCATGCGTGTCGAGCTAAGTGCAGAGTGCATGTGTTCAAGATTGGTTCACTGGTGTAGAGTTGTACGGATGACTCCAAATGGTCTACTTAAGCTCAGATGACTTGATTTCCCGAATATGGTTTTACGGAACCCAAAGATTTAAGTCACAAGACCTGAAGAGTCTAAATTCCAGATCCTAGTCAGGCTCCTTACAATGAGAGTTAAAGGCCGTAATCAAGCTCCATTCTTTAGACTAGACTCAGTCCTTAGTTCCGAAAATCAAACTTATTCTGAAAAATGCGAATGCAAATGCAACCATGTTTTTGTGATGTGTATTTTCTGAATTTTACTCGTTTTTATGGATTTTAAGGATTTTGTAATTTTTACGAATTTTAGGACTTTGTATTTTTAATGGATTTTATGATTTTTATAAACAAGGTTTTATTCACAAATTTTACAAGGTATATTTTATTTGAGTTAAGTGTCTAATGTATTTTACAAGTTTTATCTACAAAGTATTTTACAAGGGTTGAATGATTTTTACACAAGTTTTAATAAATAGGATTTTAAATAAGTATTATACATATTTTAAGTACAAATTTTAAATACATATTTTAATTACAAGTTTTAATTACAGGTTTTAATCATATTTTACTTATTTACAAGGATTTTATAAATAAAAGAGTGGATTTTAAATTAACCCGTACCCACTTTTTTATGGATTTTATAGATATAGAAAATACATAAAAGTACGAGTTATGGACGAAAGTATATATAGAATATATACGCACCCCCCTATACTTAGCTTGAGCTATGTCCTCATAGTGTCAAAAGAGAAAAAGGAGGACATAACTCGTGCTAAGTAAAAGTGGGTGAAAAAGGATATCGATCACAAGTCAGTCAACCCCCCCTATACTTACGATCAGGTCATCGTAAGTATCAAGAGAGAGCAAAAACAGGATGACTGAATGAAAAGGATAAATAACGAAAGTTCAAAAGAAAAAGAATACGAAATCATCGAAATCACTCGGTCCCCCCATACTTAGGATAAGGCATCCTAAGTATAGAAAAGAGTGTAGCCAAAAATTGGGGACCAGTGATTCGTGAAAAAGAATGGCTATACAAAAGAATCAGCACAAAAAATAAAACGTAAATCAGCGGGCAATCGGTCCCCCCTATACTTAGGATCTGGTATCCTAAGAATAGAAGACGAGCAAAAACTGGGGACGATTGTGGTCTACGAAGAATGTACAAGTGTTGTGAATCTCTTGAAAAGAATGGCTCAAAAGAATTTGTACAGGAAGAAGTGAAGGAATGATCATGATTCCTGTACAAAGTAGATCACTTCAGTACGGGCCAGATGATCAGTAGTCTCTACGAAGTGCTTCAGCATCTTCCCGTTAACCACGAATGGCTCTGCACCATGTGACACATCTGATATCGAAATACTGCCATTGTCGTGTACCGTTCTGACTATGTACGGTCCTTCCCATTTGCTTTTCAATTTGCCGGGAAAAATTCTCAACCTTGCATTGAACAACCAGAGTTTCTGCCCAGGGACAAAGCTCTTGTGCCGAATAAGTCTGTCATGCCATTTCTTCACTTTGTCCTTATAGATGAGTGTGTTCTTGTATGCTTGATTTCGAATTTCTACCAGCTCATTCAGATCTATCTTTCCCTTGGCTCCTGCTTTCTGCATATCCATCAGTATCTCTCGAATTGCCCACTCAGATTTGTGCATGATCTCTACGGGCAAGTGGCATGGCTTTCCATAAACTAGCCTGAATGGTGAAGTATCTAAGGGAGTCTTATATGCAGTACGATATGCCCAAAGAACTTGATCTAGAAGAAGTGACCAGTTCTTCCTATCCGGTCGTACTAGTTTCTGGAGAATTGATTTCACCTCCCTATTCGAGACTTCAGCCATGGCATTCGTCTCCGGGTGGTAAGGAGAAGCTACTCTGTGATCAATGTTGTATTGTTTGACTAGCTTTTTCACCTCCTTATTAATGAAATGGCTACCCCCATCAGAGATTAGAATACGAGGGATTCCGGACCGCGAAATGATGTGTTCTCTTAGGAACTTGCAAACGGTCTTGCTGTCTGCGGTTCGTGCGGGTATAGCCTCCACCCATCTGCTAACATAGTCTACAACGAGAAGAATGTACTCAAAGCCGCTGCAAGAAGGGAACGGTCCCATAAAATCTATGCCCCATGCATCAAAGATCTCACAGATGATGACGGGGCGCATCGACATTGCATCTCTGGCACTGACTGTCCCTACAGCTCTCTGACAATCTGGACAACTCTTCACGAATGTGCAAGCATCTCTGGTAAGAGTTGGCCACCATAATCCGCTCTGTAGTACCTTCTGCGCTGTCCTCTTCCCTGAATGATGTCCTCCTGATTCTAGAGAATGACACAAAGTAAGGACACTATTATATTCCTCCTGAGGAATACATCGCCTGTAAACACAATCCGGTCCTTCGTGAAAAAGAAGCGGATCCTCCCAATGGTAGTATCGTGCCTCGGAAACTAGTTTCTCAACTCTGTTCTTCGGCCAACCCTGAGGACTTTTCTGTGTGACCAGAAAGTTCAATATGTCTGCATACCACGGGAGTTCTGTAACCGCAAAGATGCTCTCGTCAGGAAATCTCTCTGCGATCTCTGGCGTGTACTCATCTGAAGGATGATCTGACTGCAATCGGGAGAGGTGATCCGCTACCACATTCTTTACTCTAGGTTTATCCTTGATATCCAAATCGAATTCCTGAAGTAAGAGAATCCATCTAAGAAGGCGTGCCTTGGAATCCTTCTTTTCCATTAAAAATCTGATAGCTGAGTGATCGGTGTAAACTGTGATTTTTGAGCCAAGCAGATATGATCGAAATTTATCTAATGCAAACACTACTGCCAACATCTCCTTTTCTGTCACTGTGTAATTTCTCTGAGCATCATCTAAGGTTTTGTTGGCATAGTGAATGGCTACGGGAAGTCCATTCCTCCTCTGCCCTAATACAGCCCCGACCGCAAAATCTGATGCATCCGTCATGATCTCGAAGGGTAGAGACCAATCATGCGGCTGTAGGACAGGAGCACTGATTATCTTTTCTTTCAATGTGAGGAAGGCATTAAGACATTTGTCATTTAAAACGAACTCGATGTCTTTGCCTAGTAATTCAGTTAACGGTCGGGAAATCTTGGAGAAATCTTGGATAAATCGTCGGTAAAAGCCGTCGTGGCCCAGAAATGACCGTAATTGTTTGATGTTGGATGGTGGCTCGAGTTTCTTGATGACATCCACCTTAGCAGGGTCAACCTCCATGCCTCGCTGGGAGATGACGTGCCCCAATACGATCCCGTGAGTAACCATAAAATGGCTCTTTTCCCATGACAGAACGAGATCTACCTCACAACACTTTTTCAGAACCTGGTCTAGGTGCGCTAAACAATCGTCAAAGGACTCACCATAGACCGAAAAATCATCCATAAAAACCTCTAGAAAATCACCGACCATGTCCGCAAAAATAGCAAGCATGCACCTCTGGAAGGTCGCGGGAGCGTTGCACAATCCAAAGGGCATCTGTCTAAAGGCTTACGTGTCGAACGGACAAGTGAAGGTGGTTTTCTCCTGGTCTTCATGAGCAATTGATACCTGATTGTATCCGAAGTTACCGTCAAGGAAACAGAAGTACCCCTTCCCTGCCAACCGTTCTATGACCTGGTCTATGAAAGGCAAAGAGAAGTGGTCCTTCTTCGTCGCGGTGTTCAGCTTTCTGAAATCAACACATACTCGCCACGACGTGGTTACTCTCTTTGGAATCTCCTCTCCACTCTTTTTTCACCATCTGAATTCCCAACTTCTTCGGGACAACATGTAATGGGCTAACCCATTCGGAGTTGGAGATGGGATAAATGAACCCTGCGTCGCACCATTTCATGATCTCTTTCTTGACAACTTCTCGTAAAACTGGATTCAACCTATGCTGAAACTCTCTGGAGAGTTTGCTGTCATGATCGAGATAGATATGATGTGAACACAAAGCAGGATTAATCCCGCGGAGATCGGATACAGTCCACCCAATGGCCTTGCAGTTTCTTTCTAGAATCTCCATCAGACGAGATTCTTGATCATCGGTCAAAGTTGAGCTGATAATGACTGGAAACTGTTGATGTGGACCCGCAAGGAAGGCATATTTCATGTTTGGTGGCAAAGTTTTAAGTTCTGGCAAGGTAGTATCTGGATCTACCGAAACATCATCTGTAATTGTATGGGGATCTGTATCGGTAGGTGATGTGTCTGCGATTTGATTCTCCACCATCTCAATGTGCTCTAGAGTCGGACTACAGAAGATGTTCAAGACATCACCCGACTCCTCAGAATGATCAGAAGAGAATAAGTCAGCAAGATAGAATTCTGATTCATCTGAGACGGAGGAGTTGTGTTGAGTTTCTGAATCTGAAAGATCTGCATTGATTTCATCAGAAGTCTGATCCCTTTGGTTCTCATCATCCAGACTAAAATATAAGGTCTCGTCGGAAGAATTACCCCCTGAGGTCTCGGACCCGTCCTCTGTAAAACACTCTTGGGTCTCTACCTGATATCTTTCGAGGTCGTCAAGACAAACCTCATCCATGTAATCGCAGGAGGCTAAAGAGCTCAGAAAATTTGAAGATGCATCACTGAAAATATTCGATTCTCTCGCCATCTCTATATGCACCTTTTCGCCCTCGGCGCGAAAAGATACGTTCCCTATATCATAATCGAAGAGGGCCTTAGAAGTCTCTAGAAAAGGCCTCCCGAGAATGATCGGGGTAAGGTGTAACTGTGCAGGGCAATTCATATCTAGGACCGTAAAGTCAACTGGGAATTGTAGACCTTGCACGGTTATGATAACTTTCCTAAGTATACCCTTAGGTCTCTTTACGGATCTATCAGCAAACTGAAGGATTGCGCGGGATTTGTAAAGAGGACCTAACTCGAGCTTCTCGAGTAAGGAAGCTGGTATCAGATTGATCGAGGAACCGTTATCTAATAGAGTGCAATCGAACTCGACTTTTGCGATCTCGCATCTGACATAATGTGCACCTGAGTCTTTCTTCTTCTTCGGAAGCTTATTCTATATTGCACAGGATGTAGCCTTAGTCAAAACATGTTTTTCTGTTTGGGATCTCTTTTTCCTACGCGTGGTGCATCTGTTTTTCAATTGATTCTTGAGCGTAGGAAATTGATCTAAGGCATCATGAAGAGGGATCTTCATAAAGATGTGATCTTTAAGTAACTTTTCAATATGTGGAGATTCGAGATTATTTTTGGTCTTTTTCTTTCCTTTTCCAAACAAAGCATCGGGAAAAGGAATAAAGTCAGGAGTTAGAAAATCAAAAGTTTTATTCAGCTTAGAATCAGCATTTACATCGAGAGTCTCAGAATTATTTACAAAACTCTCTAAAATAGGGGAAGAAATGTTTTTGTCCGGGCTCTCTGCCTGATCTGGCGTGATATCATCGTCTGAGTCGCCAGTATCCATATCTGATGTATTGGCATTGCTCCCGTCTCTTGATTCAGCATCCTCATCCTCTTGTGGTTTCTCCTCCTCGGCATTAGGATCATGCTCGTGCTCCTCTGGTGCCCTCTCCTCTTCTCCAGCAGGTGTTTGCGGTGATCTATCGCTCCTGAGACGAATGAAGTTAGATAAAAATTCTGGAAACGAGATCTTACCTGTAGTATCTACCTGCTCTGGATGCCTCCTCTTGTTATTCGGGTTCATCTGAGGCTGGGCTGGGGGAGTGGTCTTCGGCATGGTTAACTCGTCCAGACGACAGTTAACCTGCTCCATCTCTGTCTTGTGCGCGATCTGGAGCGTGCTGAGCATATCCATGATCTGGTTGAGCGCCTGGGCCTGTGAAGACATTTCCGGTTCGGTGTGGTAGCCCTGGCTTGCTCCTCTCTCCTGCCTTGGCATGAAATGCTGAGAGGTGGAAGGTTGGGAGTAGCGCTGAGGTGTGGAGGAAGACTGCTGCGGCTGCTGAAAAGAATAATTCGGTGAAAACTGGGCAGGGTGCTGATATGAAGGCTGCGGTCTCTGATGGTAGACATTCGGATGAGACTGCTGTGGCGTGAAGTTCTGGCGGTGCTGAAATTGTGGACGTCCATGCTGCGGATGACCGTACGGCTGCTGCAGCTGCTGATTCGGTATACTCGGCTGCTGCATCGGAGTATACCAAATCCCGTTGATCTCGAAAGTGGATTGCGACTCCACCTCCATCTCTGCAGTGCTGATGATCTGGCGGGAATTGGCATGAGACTGATCCTCATGCCAATCAATCTGCGGAATCTCGGGCTCGCTCTGGACATAATGTATCTGACGGGTGGGTGGAGCGGGTGCGATCCTCCATGCTGATTGTGCGTTCGAAGAAGTCTGGTTCTGCTGGTACTGGATCTGAAGATCAGCGACCTTCTTCGATAGATCACTCAGCTGCTGAGGTAGAGATGAGAGTTTCTCCAACTCTCGCAGCGGCTGTAGGTCTTGGACTTGCTTGTGAATCACATCCACCAACATCAATTTCTCACTAATGAAGCCCATGTTGGTGTTGGATTCAGAGTCCGAGATATTCGCCACCTTGTGATGTTCTCGGTGATGTGGTGGATGTGGGGCTTTCTGAAATGCTCGAGTAGAGTCTACGACTCTTGAGTTCTCGGCCATCCCTTCGAAGATGGCCCAGACTGACTCGGCGTCGTTGTTCAAATAACTGCTGCCACATGCGGCACTCACGAGGCCCTGTACATCCGGCTGGAGTCCTCCGAAATAGTTCTGTACTAGCACCTTCATTGGGATCTCATGATGCGGGCATCTCTCCGTAAGGTCCTTGAATCGATCCCGTGCCTCATGGAATGATTCGTTCGGCAGTTGCGTAAAATTGGAGATCTGACTCCTCATCATGTTCGTCCTTCTTAGAGGAAAATACTTGCGCAGGAAGGTGGACTTCAGGTCGTCCCACGTAGAAATTTCCCTCCCCAAATGACTCAACCAATAAAGGGCCTTATCGGCTAAGGCGAAGGGAAAGGCCTTGAGGCGCACGGCTTCCTGCGTCACTCCTAGATAACAAGCTGTTCCGCAGATCATCTCAAACTGCTGTAGAAATGTGAACGGCTCCTCTGCGGCATTCCCATAGTACTTGGGAAGCAAGGAGATGAAGGATGGTCGGAGTTTGTATGGCCCTTGATTCAGCGGTAGCCGAATCCAGTGATGGAGTGTTCGAGCGCCCGGGTCATACTCGTCCCATAAAGTAGCGGGAACCACAGGCGGTAACTGGTTCCCGGCCCCTGCTCTCAGCGCGGCTATTTCAGCCCGCAGTTAGGTCTGAACTCTATACTGTTCTCGAATCTGTAGATTCATCTGCTGTAATATATCGAGAATACCTGTCGTGACATCCCCGTTCAACTCTGTTCTTCCCTCCTGATTGCCCCCAGCTGGTGGCCTCTCGTCTACTGCTGGTCCTTTCCCGCGAGCCATCTGATTGTCTGTAAAGTGAAAACTCTCGTAAGAACTCAGCGAAAAATACTCAGGAGATCTAGGTGATGTATTGAGGTGAGGGTCTGCCTCAATGATCTGGCCAGGAGGCGAGGGAGTCTGGGTCTGACTTGCCTCGAGATCGGATGGAACCGGCTCGGGAAGAGGGTCATCCCGAGCCTGTGAAGACATACGCTCGACGGTGTACGGTCGAAAGCTCACAGAGTCTGAGCCGAAAAGCCGTCGAGACATCATCTTCGATGTCAAGAGGAAGTCGGGAGAGCACGTGTACGATTCAAATGAGGGATAAATGCGAAAGCTGCGGAAAACTCACGCCCTGCAAACAAACACAAAGCAAACCCCGCTTTCACCAACTCAACCCTGATGAAGACCGTAAGAGTTCGGTCTTTTTATCTTTTCGGTTTTAGGGTTGTAATTAGCAAACGTTTCGATTACGCAGGCTGAGCAAGCCAATAGGTGCTCGATAGTTTCTCCGAGACATTGGCCCGAATCCTTACGCGAGACCACTCGCACTCAGCCAGTATGGGAGTAAGTACGGACCGTTTCCGGCTACCCGTGTTACTTGAGGACGGAGCCTTGCGCAGTGTCCTCTAAACCTCCCACTCTGCTAAGTAAACCCAGACCGTTTCCGGCTACCCGAGCTTACCCACTGAGGAACAGTGATCAGGTGTATGGACCCAGTAGTATCCCGCGAGAAATACAGGGTTTTGTCTCTATCCTTAAGTGTCGGCTCTCGAGATCACGCACTCTGAGAAATGTGCGGGGGTTACTCTCCCCAAATCACTTGAATTGATTTACAGTTTAAGTCAGATATTTTTAGCAGTCCCGATTTTAGTTTTGCATTTTTTATGGTTTTTTCAGGCAACGTCTATCCATTTTTTTTCTTTTTATTTAAAAACCCTAAAGCAAGCACCTAGGTTGCGAGTCCTAAGACTAGCTACGCGGCACAAGCAGATAGAGTAAAAAAACCTAAACAAGCATCTAAAAAAACCGCGGAAAACCGATGAGCGATGAAAAGCCGCGGTGGGTACCCTGATCCTCAGATACACAGTATCCGGCGAATCAGGACCCGAAGAAAAAAAATGGGGGGGGTTGTTTTATTACTAATTACAACTCTCTCCCTTTCTCTCTCTTTTACAAACAAAAGGATACTAACTACTTTGCTCCTCTACAGTCGACTCGTGAAGAAGAAGCCGACCTCTGCTCTTTCAACTGGCTCGGCTTCCGAAGAAGCCGGTTGATCCTGCAGGCCCTGCAAAGATGGTTAGCAAAGAAAAGCCGATCGAGAAAGCCGCGAAAACCGCGAAGTCGAGAAAGCCGTAAGAAAACAAAAGAGAAACTCGAAAAACAGAACACGAAAAAGCCGTACGAAAAACCGTACGAAAAACGAAACAAAGAGAAGAGAAAAAAATAAAATCACGAAGAAATGAAAAATCAAAAGAATCTAACGCCTCCCCGACAATGGCGCCATTTTGATGAGGCTAAAGAATCAGTTTCACGGCTTTTCTTTTTATTGAGGAAAGTAGTCGGTTGTAGCAGAAAGCCGCGAAACAAAAGATTCGGTTCTTGAACCTATCAAACAATTACGGTTTTCCGAAGAAAAACCGTTCACTAATATTTTACCAGGCAAGTGTTCCTGGGTCGAACTCAAGGAGGCAGAATAAATTCCCTAGATTTTTCTCTTCGTAATCTTATTTTTAATTCTTCTCTAAGTGATCAAGTCAAAACATCTTTTTTTATTGATTTTTATTTTTATTATTTTTATTTGATTTTATTATTTTCAAATTTTTATTTAATTTTCAAAAAGGGTAATTTTTCAAAAGATTTACTTATTATATAATAGGTCAATAATAGATAGGTGGTACTATATAGTAAAGTGATCGAGGTTCGAGCCGCGAGCTCGAACTACACAGGAAATCCAAACAAAACAAGATGGTTTTCAATAAAATCAAAACACGTCGAAAACACATCAAAAATCCACGAAATCTTTATACTAGGTAGTTGGGGTAGTTGTGTAACTACCCCAAGAAATCGTCAAAAACCGAGGTTACACGAGGTAGAAACAACCCCTACAGCCCAGGGGCATAAGCGTAAAGAAAAACTATTTAAATTGTTTGCAGTTAGGTCCTCAAGGACTGTTCTGAAGAAAAAGTAAACAAATGTTTACATTTAGGTCCCTGTAGAGGAACCTAAATGCAAATAATGAAAACTGGTGAGGCGGGGATGAATTCTGGAAGCTGATTGGGTTTAATACGCAAATTTCACACCTCTTCAGAATGAGTGGCTGAGATTAGATCGTTCGCGCCTCGATCGAAAGTCAACGGGTGCACCACGTGTCGCGCACCTGTGGTTCCCCTGTTCTTGAGGTTGTTGCAGCTGCTGGCGATGAGCTCTTCTTCTCCAGCTTATCACTGTCGATCGGAGAAAGCTTCGGCGCTCCGGCGGGGCCAGAGGGGTGGCTCCTCCACCCCTCGAGCTCGCCCGCGGTAGAGATGAGGTTGGCGCTGCTCCGAGCGGCGGTGGCGTCGTGATGAAGATGGCGTCTTCAGCACCTGGTAGCTGATGCAGTACTGACGAAGCTCCTTTGGAGATGAATTCTGATGATGATTGAAGGCTCCAGATCCGAAGCAACTGGTTCGCGTGGACGCCTGACCTGCAATTAAAGGATGGATGTGCTCGATTCGTGAAGAATCGGCTCAAGATGTGATGAATTCGCAAGACCAAATATGAGAAAAGTACTCAAGTCTCCAGCCAAACAACCAGATGTGTGAAGAAGATGATGATTTGAAGCACGATTCGAAGTGATTCTAATCGAAAAGGATAGGAGAGTTTAATGCGCGTCTTAGCCAGCTGATTAAGCTATCTAAATACGCGATTAGCCACGCTAATCGTGGCTCGAATATCGAAACGAAAATCGAAATGAAATGGGGGGGAAAAGCCTAGGGAATGTCAAGGTATATTACCTGGACGAGATGCTCGACGGCGGCTTTGACCGGAGCGAAACGCGGCGTAGAGCGGCGATGCAAGGCAGAGCTTAGCCTTGGAACGATCCTCCGACGTGCCTTCTTCCTCGCGAGCTCCTCCACGACGCTGTCACCGCCTCGATGTGGCTGGAACGAAGCTTGGAAGTAGGGGGGGTCGAACAACCTGGAGCTGGGCTCTTGGGTAGTTGGAAGGTTAAGTTGGCTATGGCGACTTGAGGGCTATTTATAGGGAGTTTTCTTGAACTCCAAGTCGAGATGGATGGCCGGCGATGGAGCTGGTAGTTAGGAGAAGGGATTCGATGATTAGGATCAATCAGAAGGTTCGAGATGGGCGCGGGATAAATAGGAGAAGTTGGCCGGCCGAACAAACTCCGGTGAAATACTTCTTGGGGAAGAAGGCCCCAGGTGCTGACAAGTGTCAGCACCTGGTTGGTCCAAGAGCAAAAATATCTTATAAATTAAATATAAAATAGTAAATTACATTATTTTAAATAAGTGTAAATACAAAAAGTGTAGATTAATTAATTTTCTAATTTATGGACTAATTACTTTTAATAAATAATAAATATTATTTAAAATATAAATATTATATTTATAAATATGTATTTATAAATAGATTTTAGATTTTTAATTTAATAAATAAATAGGTAAAAATTAATTTAATAATTTCTTAATTATTTGAGTATTAAATAAGGTTTATATGAATTTTTATAGATTTTTATACATTAATTTACATATTTTAATAAATAGGGTTAGTATCTAAGTAGGTCATTTATACCTATATTTTGGGGTTTTTGATTTTATTAAAATAATAAATAGTCTCCAAAAATTATGAAATAATTTATGGTTAAACTACAAGATCATGAAATAATTTAAAAATTATAAAATTAATAAAATGATAAATAATGTGTGTTACATAAAATAAATAGCCCAGAAACCCTGTTGTCTTTTGGTCCCAAAACCGACTTCTTGCAAACGAACTCGAATTCGATGAAACCACCTTTATTAATTAGAGAATATTATTATTTTATGAACTTTAAAGGTGAGTAGAGTGAAATTGGAGTTCGTATGAGGAAGTTATGATGTTCGGAAGTTGAGATTTTAACAATTTGCAGGCTGGGTTTCTTGGCATATATACAGGGTAATATTTTTAACTTATTTTTATATTTTTATATACATTTTTAGAAATAATTAGGAGAAGAGTTTGGTGAAAAATATATTCATATGAAATAATTAAAATTCTTTGAAGTTTTGTATTTATTTTATAAATAATGAAGAGTGTATATGTGTGTGTTAATTTATTTTTATGTTTTCTTTCCTTATCTCCCCCTACTTTTTGGTTTGTCGACCAATCCATGCTGACTTGGTCTCGGGGGTTGGGTTATAAATATATCTTACAGCTATATTTATATTTAAGTCATATTGTATATATATACATATATTCAATCTGCCTCTTTTTGTTCTTTTCTGGTTCTTTATTTATTTACATGATTTTAGTGGTTAAAAGTGAATATTTACACATGAATGGTGTTTTGTTAAAATATGAGAATTAATGGGTATTTACATGTATTTGTTAAGGGTTTTAAGACAAAATGCGACAGAAAAGTTAATGAATCATGGATTCATCACACGTCCAGGAAGAGAGTATAAATATAGAGACAATCCATGATCTCAGAGCCAGATCAACTGAGTCAGAGAGAGCATCAGATGACAAGACAGATAGTCACTAGGACTGTGATTTTCTGCAGACAAATGATGAGGAAATTTGGTCTAAGTCGAGTATATGATCTTTCATCACACTTTCAGGAGTGTCTAGGTTTCAGATGCTTGTTGATGGGAGATTGGATAGAATAGTCTTGGAGCATACACATCTTGAGGCTGAGGTAGATGATTTTGATGATGATTCCGAGTTTCACTCTTGTTGTGATGAGATTATTGATCCCTCCGAGTCTGAAGTGAATGCCGATTGGTAGTGTTTTGATGAGTTCCTAATTTTCACCGATCCTTTATCCAGTATGGAGGCACAGATAGAGCAGTTTTGTCTTGGTGATCAGTCTCCAGTTCATTCGAATTCAGAGGATGCTGATTGGAAGTGTTTTGATAAATTTCCTTCACTTCAGACTTACATTGTATAGCCTACAGCCAGCTTGAAGACCGAGCTAGAGTAGTTCTGTCAGTTACTTGATGTGCATTCTCCAGACCAGTCATGTCCATAGTAGGATGAGATTGCACACACAAACTTAGTAGCCAACACCCAGGCCCTCTGTAGACTAGCTCTCCTTGTTCCTTCTCCTCCAGATCTCAAGCTATTACCTTAAAGTATTAAATATTGATTCCTTGTTGGAGAGCCCAAAATGTTTCGGTCATAATCACGTCCTATTTCACCGAAGATCAAGAATATTATCTGATGGATGTTCTTGATAAGAATCGTAAGGCAATCGGTGGTCAGTAACAGAAATCCATGGGATTAGTCCGGCCTTGTGCTCTTACTACATTTTTCTAGAGGATGGCGCCAAACCATCTCGTGAGTTTCAGCGTAGGCTGAACTCGAATCTTCGAGAGGTGGTTATGAAGGAAATATCCAAGTGGTGGAGCATCAATTTTATCTATCCAATCTCTGACTCCAAGTGGGTCAAGCCATTACATTTGGTACCCAAGAAGAAGGGTATCACTACAATGATTAATGAGGACGGAGAGGAGATTGCTACCCGAGTACCAACTTCTTGGCAAGTCTGTGTGAACTACAGATGATTGAATCATGCGACCAAGAAGGATCACTTCCCACTGTCGTTCATTTATCAAATTATCGAGAGATTAGTTGGGAAGAGCCATTATTTATTTCTTGTTGGATTCTCGAGGTATAATCAGGTGGTCATTACACCTGAAGACCAGGAAAAGACGTTGTTCACATGTCTATTCGGGAGGTATGATTTTAGACGGATGCCCTGTGGATTATGTAATGCCCCGACTACATTCCAGAGGGGCATGCTTTTGATATTTGCAGACAATGTGGGTGACTTTTTAGAGGTCTTCGTGGATGATTTTTTGGTCTACGACGATGATTTCGATTCTTGTATTTCTATCCTAGACCGTGTTCTTCATAGGTGTGTTAAGGTTAATCTAGTTCTTTCTTAGAAGAAGAAGTGTCATTTTATGATGACTTAGGGGACTATCCTTGGTCATATCATCCCCAACAGGGGCACGAAGGTCGATCCAACCAAGGTGGATATCATCAAGAAGCTCAATCCACCGTCTAATTTGAAATAGTTACGGTCTTTTCTAGGGCATGTCTATTTCTATCGACATTTCATTCGAGATTTCAGTAAGATTGCCTGACCATTATCTGATCTTCTAGTGAAAGACACCAGGTTTATTGTTAATGATAAGTGTATTTTAGCTTTTGAGACTCTCAAGAGCATGGTTCTAGAGGCTCCTATCCTTCAGCAACCCAATTGGTCTGTCCCATTTGAGATCATGATAGACGCCTCCGATTTTATTGTTGGGGTTGTTTTTGGACAGAGGAGGGATGGCCTTCCATATACCATACACTACACTAGTAAGACTTTGGATCCCGCCCAGCGGAATCACACCGTTACAGAGAAAGAGATGCTAGTTGTAGTATCTACCTTAGACAAAGTTAGATCTGATATTTTAGGATCTAAGGTTACCATATTCACTGACCACACCACCATCAGGTACCTTATGGGTAAGAAGGATTCCAAGACACGCCTTACCAGATGGATCCATCTATTCTAGGAGTTTGATATTGAGATTAAGGATAAGCTTGGAGTCAAGAATCTGGTGGCGGATCACCTCTCCCGATTAGAGCTACCCAAGACTTCTGAGTTTGATACACCTATCACTGAGACTTTTCCAGACGAGGTGACTCCTGTTGTCACGTCGCTCCCATGGTACGCTGACATTGTGAGCTTTCTTCTTGACAAGAAAGTCCCATAAGGTTGGCCCGGGAAGAGACTTGAGACTTTCCTAGCAAAAGCCAAGTCTTACCATTAGTAGGATCCAATCCTTTATCATGAAGTAGCAGATTGTGTCTGGCATCAATGTATTCCTCAGTAGGAATACCACAGTGTCCTCATATATTGTCATAAATTAGAAGCTGTAGGACACCATTATGGGAAGTGGACAACACATAAGGTGCTTCAATCCTATCTTTGGTGGCCTACTCTCCTTGTGGATGCTCATGCATTCGTCAAAAGATGTACTGATTGTCAGAGGATGGGCACTTGTGGACATAGTGATATGATGTTAATGCAGCCGATTCACTTCTGTGAGGTTTTCGATGCATGGGGTATCAACTTATGGGGTCGTTCCCTAAGAGTCAGGGATTCGAGTACATTCTGTTGGCTAAAAATTATTTGAGTCGTTGGGTTGAGGCTATTCCTGCTCGAGTCGTTGATGCAAACATGATTTGCAAGTTCCTAAGGAAACATATCATTTCGTAGTTCAAGGTCCCTCAAGTTCTTATTTCAGACGGGGGTAGCCACTTCATCAATGAAAAGGTAAGGGCACTTGCTAGCGAGTTCGGTATCGACCATCGAGTTGCTACTCCATATCACCCTCAGAAGAATGGTCTTGCTGAGGTTTCGAATCGAGAGGTTAAGATGATTTTGCAGAAGTTTGTTCGCCCGAACCAAAAGGATTGGTCATAGCTTTCGGACTCGGTTCTTCGGGCCTATAAAACATCCTTCAAAACATCATTGGGTACATCTCCCTTTCAGCTCGTTTATGGCAAGCCATGCCACTTATCTGTTGAGATCAAGCACAGTTCACGGTGGATAATGTAAGAAGTGATCTTTGATTTAGAGAATGTAGGAGATCAGAGGTAGATAGAGTTGGTATCCTTGGAGGAGTTGAGACATAAGGCTTTCACGAGTAGCTTTCGTTATAATGAGTGGATGAAACAATGCCATGATGAACACATCAGCCATATGCAGTTTGAGCCTAATGAGAGAGTTTGGTTATTTGGTGCGGGACTCAAGTTATTTTCATGTAAACTTCAGAGAAAGTGGAAAGGCCCTTACATAGTGTGAACGATGTACGACAATGGTAACACTGATTGACTTCTATTCGTTTATTCGTTATTTTTTGAGTCATTATAGTATAGTATTCTTTTCACCAATCTATACTTAGCTTGAATTATGTCTTCCTTTGTCACTTCTTTACTCACTATGAGGGTGTAGTTCACGCTAAGTATATGGGGTGTCATATATATATTCTATATATACTTTAGAAGGCATAACTCGTACTTTATTGTAGTTTTTATGGATTTAAAAGTATGTGTATATATTTTGGGTTTTTAAAATCTAATAGAAAACTGTAAATATGGGTTAAAAATTGTTTTTTAAAAGTGTATATAAAATGAGTTGTAAAATACTTGTATAATTTCTTAGTTATTTAAAATTAGTAAAAAAATCTTCTGTAATTCTTGTATAAAATCTGTGTAATCTTGTATATATAAAATATGTCTAAATTTCTTTGTAAAATGTACATTATTCTCGTAAATTCTTGAAATTGATTCAATTCATTAACTCTTTCAAAAATTCCAAAAAAATCTAAAATTAAGTAAAATTTGCAAAATTCTTTATAAATTACATAAAAAGTTTAATCCGAAAAATTTACTTCATAAATAATTGTTGCATTCATTCACATTTTTCTGAACAAGTTTGATTCTTGAACTGAATGGAACTAAGTCTGAATGATAGAGCTTGGTTTAGGCCTTAATCCACTTAATTCTAAAGGGGCTTTATTAGGAAATTGAAATAAGACTCTTCAGGACTTTTGACTTAATTCTTTGGGTTCCATTAGACTGTGTTCGGAATTCAACTTAAACTTGCCTAAGTAGGACACCTTGTGTCCTCTGTTTAATTGTTCATCATTTAAACCAAATTTGAACTCATGCACTCTACATTTAGCTCAACTTGCATGGGGTTGCAAAAGGCAGTCCATTTTGGTGGTGCATTTTCATCCTTGTCTAGTGGCACAGATGTTTAAAGACGGGAGTGTAGGTTTGAACTAAAGCTTTGGATGAGGAAAGGATCTGCTAGCATAATTTTTCCAAGCTTCAGAGACGTTTAAAGACGGGAGTGCAACAATCACTTTCTACCAAAAAGAAGCCAAATAACAAATACATACCTGACCACAATGGTCCAAGCTTCAGAGAGCCTGCATATCTTAGTGGAGACTTGGCTAAATTGGCCAAGCTTCACAGGAGATGTGACTACACTGGTCAAACTCCAATTGTCTTCCCATTCTTCTACTTGTCTCTCTATTCGATTGTAGACATGGCACGACCTGACCTTAGAAGGAAATTCCCCCCTCCTCGAGGATCGAGTAGCTAGATGAGGAAGCAATGGGAGTATATTACTGGGATGGGTGCTCTCTTCGCTTCTTCTAGCTGGAATAGCTAACACCTTTCACACACAGTATAAATTGACTTCAAGGTTGAATGTTTTGTATGATGGATGGGTGGATCTGAGCTGGTTGTTGAGGTGAACCTGGTTAGAGATTTGTGGAACTTTAGGGATGTTGAGACTTAACTCCTAATTCTAATAAGGTCCCGACAAGCTGTTAATCCAAAGGCCAATTCCAAGTTCTTGAATTTGCATGAAGTGAAATTCAGTTTAAAGAAACAATCATGTTCTAAGTTCCTTTCTTCATTTTCTTTTTCTTTTTGTCTTTCACTTATTTATAGAATAAGTGTTTGCTAAGGGACTAGGAAAGGGAAAGTATAGGGGAACAATGAATCCACGATTCATCACCTTTATCCTTTCATTTTAGCTAAAATCATTGGTAAAATACATGTAAATATTCACTAATTAACATCCTAACTTCATTTGTTAATATTATAACACTTATTTATCTAAAATTAATTAATAAAGAGAAAAATAAAAATAAAAGAAAAGTTGGATGCAGGTATGAAATATGTACATACTGATCCTAACCTGGAGATCAGGTCAAGATTGACTTGGTCGAGAAAATAAATAATTAGGGGGAAATAAGGATCCTAATTTATAAAAAAATCAGAAAATCAAGATCACAAATGTACATGTACACATTTTTGACCTTGTACATATGTTCGTCTATTTATTTATCATTCAGAATATTCCAAATCAATATATCTTCTTCACAAAGTTGTTTATAGTAATATATATTAATTTATAAAAACATTAGAAAATTTATTTAATGTATAAATAAATAATTATGATGAGCCTAAAAAGCCAAGTTCCAAGGTTCATAACCATTTATAGAAAACTCCAAATTGACCAAACTCACTTTTAAACTATGTTTTATAACTAATAATATTTATTAGAAATACAAAGGAAAATATTAGAATAAAAAGTGTGAGTTTTGGCATTTGGACCCCTTTGTATATATGCATTATATGTAATGTAAATAAATATTCTTTATTTTCTTTTTAATTATTCCTAATTTTGTTTAACCTAATTATTTTTCTAATGTGTTTATCAAAATCAATAAAAAATATAAAAATATAAATTAATATTATTTATTAATAAATGCTAATAAATCTCAAAACTAAAAAGCCACAAAACCAAACTTTCGAACATCATAACTCGGTTATATGGACACTGAATTGGATGTACTCACTTTAAAGTTTGTTTTATAAAATTATCTAATAAATAAAAGTTTCACTAAAATCGAAGTTAATATGCAAAAAGTAGGTTTTAGGACCCTATTGTTATAAATTATACAATGTATCTTAATCTTATTCTATTTATTTTTTTATTATTTCATATATTTTAACATTTTATTAATATTTTATTAATGTTATTTTGTTACTATAAAATAATAATAAATTTTTTTTAAAAAAAATAATTTTCTTTAAATAAATAATTATTAATTTATATAGGTATAATATAACTATATTATTTATATATGTATTTAATTAATTAATCAATATTATTTATTTAGTTAAAATGTATAGTTAAATTATTTATTAAATGATTAATTAGAAATATTTACTTATTTATTTATTATTTTAATTATTAATTATATTTATTTAATTAATTTAATTACTTTTATTTTTCTATTTCCTCCCCTTTCTTCCTCCCTACTTTCTTTCGTCTGTCAACTTTCTTCCCTTCTCCTTTTCCATCCTCCACCTCCTCTTTCTCCCTTCCTACGTCCAACTACCCAACGACCTGGTCATTAGGTTGTTTGCCCAACTAACTCTCTTCGTCTACCCACCTTTGCTGGTGAAGAGAACATAACGTGCACCCCAAGTCATCCTCTCCTATATAAGACCCGTCACCCCCTCCGAGCTTCATCAGATCCGCCATTTCATCCATCCTCCTTTGTGAGCTCTGAGAGAGAGCATTGATAAAGCTCTATTTTCATCGAGCGAGAGAGAGAGAGAGAGATCCAGCGAGGTCAAGCACTGGTGAAGTCATGCTCTATCGTGTGCCCAACCTCCAGCTTCCGCCTACTATAGAGGCAACGGCCTTGGAGTTCCGCTGAGCTCCCACCCCAGGCGCTCCTCCATCAACAATCCTCCATTTGTACTCATTCCCAAGTTAGGATTTCTACCTACGATCATCTTCCTTCTCTCTTCTATTTATTCATCATCTCCTAAGATCCTCTTCATTTTCGTTTCATCTCATCTTCACCCTCACACTTCAGTTCTATCTCCCACATCAGCATGCCTCCGTCCACGTACAATGGCAGGAGCCTTAGAGCGATTCCGCCATTTCTGATCACTTTTCCATTCACATTCCCTTTCTGTGCTCTAATGCATGGCCAAGGTTCGTCGACTTCGATCCCTATCATTACTTGCAGGTGTTCATCATTGAGCTTCAACCGAGCGGCACATGCAGTTCTCGCACGAGCAGCAATCACCTAGTTCACCAGTAGTCGATTTGAGATCTTGAGACTCATGCGCCTGCGATCTCTACGAGCATCTAATTTGAAACATCAGAAATAGTAGTGTCCAAATCGGTCCTTCACTGAGCTTTATTTGTGATAGTCATCAACGAAGCTTCTTGTAGATCCACACGAAGAGCAGCAGATCCGCAATTGCCAGAGGTACCTGGAGACGAAAACCATCCGCTACCCATGAAGTATCGCCATCTGATCAGCACCTATGAGCATCTGGAACCTTCACACCTGATAGCTCTACCATCAACGAACCCTCATCTGGAGGCAACATCAGAAGCACCGTTGCCCAACCTTCGATTTGTGGAAGAACGAGTGTCAACCTCCAGATCGTGCATGATCCACACGATCAACATCAATCGGCACTCCTTATTTAGACACGCTTCATCAATAACCATTCACATGATCAGATCAAATCGACGGTGCAACGTCTCGACAAGTGTCAACATCAGATTAGATCCACTGCCCAACTGTTTAAGCGTTGCACGTGCTGACCAGATTTTAAGGGAATTTTGCTATTACACCACTCAAAATTCTCTGATTTACAAACAGGTCCTGAACAATCTCTAACACGTGCAGACACACACATTTTTCTGTGATTTTTGCATAATTAGCCCTGAACTCTGGTTGATATTGCATACAGGTCTCGAACAGAAGCTTCACGTGCAAAGCACATGATCCTTTGGGCATATTTTCATAAATGCCATGGAACTATTTGATTTCTCGTCGAGTTACTGCATCTGCCCAAACATGTGTGTTCTGGTGGTTTTTCAGTTTTCACCCCCAACTTTTGATATTTATCGCACACCCCTTATTTTCCAACAAAATACAAAAATACCATTATTCTAAAATATAATACAAATTATATTCTTATAAAATAAAATACAAGATATAAAAAATTAAAAATATGTAAACATACATAGTATTATATTATATACAATATTAAAACAATTGGAAAAATAAAAATATTTTCTATTTTTAATAAATTCCAAAAATATAAAGAAATACATAAACATTAAAAATACATAAAAAATAGAAAACAACAATAAAAAAATAAAAAATACCTATCGTATATTTTATTATTTTTTAAATATAAAACAAAAATAAAAAAAATTGAATTTTAAAATCAATAAAAAATCAAAATACATAAAAACTTCAAAGATACGTATCTAATTCTAGAAAAATCACAAAAATATGTACATTACATTGTTGGAAAGGTATTTTCATCTACTTTCTGATAAAAAGAAAATAAAAATATTTATTTACTATATACTATTTTTAAAATAAAAAATAAATCCTTGATTTCAATAAAAAACAATTTTCAACTTTAAAAATAATCCAAAACCCATAAAAATATTAAAAACCTTTAAAAAATCATTAAAAAGATATAAAATTAAAATTATAAAAATTACAAAATAAAAATCAAATAAAAAATATAAAACATAATACATATATTTCTTTACTTATAGGTATATAAAATCATAAAAATAGTATCAAATTCATAAAATTAAATAAAAATTTAGAAAAATCCCTAAAAAAATCAGGAAACTCATTTACTTAGATACTCTACATTTTACCTTAGTTTTCCATAGTTTGACTCCCTAAGTTCGACACTCTCATACTTATAATTATACACATTAGTTTAGGAGTACAAATAATAAAAATAAAATAAATTTTCTGATAAAATCCACCTGGCCGATACAACGACCAGTGTTTGTTCTCTCTTTTTAGAACATTATATCAGGTGTTGGTTTTCAAGGATGGGCAAGAAAATATCTAGAACTGAATTTCATCAAATCACAATGGCCAATTCAATGATGATGACCCAAAAAAGCAAAAGCAGCAGAGTCAAGAGGTTGACTAGGGTTACTTGTGAAATATAGAACACCGAGTTTACTCATGTTTGGACTGACGACTCCACCATGAACATCCTCCTGAAGATTGTGTTTGATCAACATGAACTAGGATTTCTAAAAAAGACCAGAGTAATCGTTCAATTTCTATATCGATCCACTAAAAAACCAAGAGGAATTGTTTCTATCGTCGTGAACTTCCAATGTATCAAACACAAAGTGGACTTCATTGTATCGTATATTTAGAACTGAGGAGAAATGATTGAGTTTCCTATTATTTTGGAAAAGACATTCTTAGCCTCTGTTAGAATGATATCTATTGCGAAAATCAGGACATAAAATTTCTGAACCAGTACCATAAGATCAAAATATCAAGGACACACCTGACCCTAGGACAACCAAACAAGAAACCAACAATCGTGACATGGAGGAGACTACAAAGTCAAACACTTCACAAGAACATACCCTCCATAGACTCAAGACATGACTCAAGGAGAGATACTCTAGGATCCAACTATCGAGGCTATCTATGTTGCTACCAATGTGAATAATCTTGACCTATATGCATCCAATTCATCAAACCTGGACAGAGTTGTTTTGGACTTCCTTGATCAAAATCATGATCTGACACTTGAGTCGACAAAGCCCAAACCAATTCAGAGCGATATCATATACTCGAGATGTGTACTGATCTTACAGGAGATATACAATATACAAGGTGATTCATTTGATGAAGAACCTACGGCCAGTACCTCAAATATTCAATATAAAGGGGCCACATCCTCTAATTAGGTTGCTAGTGGAGGGAAGAAGTACTTTAGTCCTCCTCCTCTCCCTGATTCAGGTTCTAGAAAATCGACCAAGTACATAACTATTGACATGGATTTTTTTCAGGATTCCTCTCCAAGGTCTGGTAGATACACCGATGTAATCAGATATGACCAGATGGATACCTTTTTACAAGAATATTCATCATCCGAGGTCGAGTTGGTTGAACATGTGGGTAAGCAGCAACAGAGAAAAATTAGATGGTAAGACTTCGCCGAACACTATTATTCTTCTAATGATGACTTCGATTATGGTTGGGGATCTTCTACTTCATAATCTTCACATCATTATTTCCTCCTGTCACATACCCGCAAGAAGGTTTGTCGAAAACCTCCTTTAATTTATGTACATTCTCTCCCAATCCCATCAGTTCCCTTTGTGCTTATTCTATGCTTAGGCAAAGGCCTAGGTATAGGGGGAACTAATTGCCACCCTGTTTATATCCACCTTCTCTCACCATGCCCTTAATCACCTCATTTTTGCTCTCTTCTATACTTCAACTGACCAAGATCCTAAGTATAGGGGGAAGCCGACTTCTACCTCTATTTTTCTTCTTTTGCACCCTTCTATACTTAGCATACGCTAAGTATTGGGGGTGAGTTGCATTTTGTACATATTCTACACTGCATTGTACTATATGGTATTGTATTTTCTATATGTAAGACTAATATGGGGTGTGGGTAATTCTTGTAGAACATGTAAAATTGTGCAAAATATGTGAAATACTTGTAAATATGTATAAGATGTGTATAACCATTTAAAAAATAAAAAATTTTACAATATTCAAAAAAATGTTTGCATTTCATGCATCTGCACTTCATTCGACATTCATGCATCTGCGTTGGTGAAAACCCCTTGAGTTATGAACCGAGTTGTGAGTAGAAATCGAGAGGGGTCTTGATTTGGCCTTAATCCATTTAATTTTCAGAGTAACTTCATTAAGAAATAAGATTTTAAAAGCTTCAGGTCTTGGACTTAGTTCTCAGAGTTCCTCTTGACAGTGTTTAGACTTTGACTTTTAGTGTCTAACCTGGTCGCCTCTTTTTGAGTACAATTCTTGAATAGGGAATTAATTTGTACTGTAGCACTATGCACTTATCTCAACCCAAACAGGGTGTTGGAAGACCGTGTGGGTCTCTTTTCTGGTAGCGTGGATATCTAAAGAATTGAGTATGGGTTGAAATAAATCTTCAGATGAGGAATGGACTGCTAGCATAACTTTTCTAAGACCCTATAACATTGGCAGAAAAAAATTCTATACCCTTTGGGGCACAAAAAAGATAAATGCAGAGCAGCCAAAATGCACACCAAAAGGAGCCAACTACCAAATATATAATTGACCACATTGGTCCAAGCTTCAAACAGCATGCATATCTTAGTGAAGACTTGGTTACAATGGCCAAACTTCACAGTAGAGGTGACTACACTGGTCACACTCCAGTTCTTTTCTCTTTCTTCTAAAAACTTATTCCCTTATATTCATTGTGAACTAGCACGTACCTGAACTTAGATGGAAATACATGCCTCCTCGAGGATGCGTTATTAGAGGAGAGGTTTGTATGGTAGTCCGACAATTCGAATGGAGAGAACTAACACCCTTTACACATGAGTCAGTTGTTCAATGTTCATGGAGTATGCTTTGGGAGGAGGATTGATCTTAGATGACTTCTGATTTGAACATGTTACAATGATGTGTAGGACTTGGAGGCTATTGATTTTTAAAATCATAATTCTTACAAGAGTCTCGCCAAACTATTAATCCAAAGGTTGGGTCGAGCTCCATTTTCACCTTTTGTTCATGATCTTGCTATGGAACGCAGTCTCATTTCACCTATTCATTTTTAGTTGCTTGAGGACGAGCAAGGTTTAAGTATAAGGGGTTGATGAATCTATGATTCATCACTCTAATTATTTGAAAATAGAGCTTCGTCTAGAGAAAATGGGATCATTAACATGTTAATATCTAAAAGTTAACATTTATGCCGTTCTAAATAATTTGCACAAATTAGCATTCATTTCTGCATTCATATTCATCTATACAACGTCACCTAACTTCACACATTTTTAATTAATTTATGATAACTCCAATTGACATGAAATTGATTCCATCGTGCACATATCACTAACCTTTTAATCAACAAAAATCATAAAAATACTAACTTGAACATATTTGAAATAAACCCAAACCCTAACTCCTGGATAAAAAGCCTCAAACGTTGATATCTCTCTTATACAGTATCCAAATTTACTAAACTCAGTTTTATATAATGGACGTTCAATCATCTACAAATCAAGATTAAACTCAAAAGAATCAGAGTTTCTTTGTGAAAATTGGATTTTGGGACCAAACTGTGCATTGTACATTTTTATTGATTTTGACATGTTATTTCTTATGCATATTCCACTCATTTTTTTATTTTTTTTCTTTTTCATTTCATTTTATTCATATTTAAAATAATTACATAATAAAAATAAAAAAATCAGAAAACAAAGAAGAGAGAAGTTCTGACTTAAACTGACAGACTAACTCATCTATATATACAACATAATTTCTAATTAATTTTAATTCAAAAAATTACCATTTGAGTCCATTGCATCATTTTATAGCATGTTTGATTTTTTTCGTGCATTATTCATCCCCAAAAAATCAAATAAAAATCATAAAGCTTAAAAATGGTAATTTATATACATAAAATATCACCACAGAAATCATATCTTGCATAACGCATTTTGTTTGCATCCAAGTCTTTCATAAATTTTGTAGATTGCATTTAATTGAAAATTTTACATTTTGGTGATTTTTATATTAGAGGCCACTTGTTATTCTCTCTATTTATTTCTGCATTTTGTAACATAGTTAAAGGTCGAGCCACGAGTCGCATGGCTACGGGTCCTCCTCATGTCTCCTAATCAACCCACTCAGCCATCTCATTTGCCCCATTCTCCCTTGATCAGGGACGTTGGATTGATTGTGATCTAATGGTCCAGAACATCCCCACCTAAGCCCCTCTCTCCCCACGTGCTAAGCACATGAAACCATCAACACGCGCATGTGATTCTCATATTCCAGCATCATGGTCGTTGGATCGTGCTTGATCCAACGACCACGGCCAATCATCCCCTTCCTTTTTCCTACCACTGATACTTTTCTCTCCTGCAACCCATCTACAGCCATGCCGCACTACTCTGCCTCCTTGGCCGAGATTTACGTATTCTCCATTCATATCCATCTCCAAACCCTATTGACCCATTATCTCTTCGTCTCCTCCCACGACCGAACCAAGGAAACCCAAAATCATAATTGCAATCCCAAATCCCTCCATAATCCTAACTGTTTCTATCTCCTATACTCTATCATTGTCGACTCTAACAACCTTCCCTTATCCCCTCTATCTCCCCTCTACTATTTATCTCACCTCCGGCCATCGTTACAATTATCTGCCACAATACTACAGAGATAAGAGAGAAAGGAGCAATAGCCCCAAACTCTGCTGGTGACAACATCCGAGGGTTTCTTCTTAGGAGTAATTTGTAGCCTCCAGCCTCGTCGCACCTTCTTCCTAGTGTCGTCAGCTTCTCATCTCCCACCATCACGATGATTGAGGTGAAGATCAGAGTCGGACTCAACCACTCCAGCCCTACGCATTCATCAAGTACCCTTCTTCTCTTTTATCCCCTTCCCTCTTCTTCTTTATTTTTTTATACTCTTCTCCATCATCAATCTTCCCCCATACACGGCTTCCTCTTCTTCATCAATTCATCCAACTTTTGTTACATCTCTATCTTCATCCTCCTTGAGTCATTAATCACTCGACCATCGACGCCACCCTCATCTTTGAAATATTCTCGTGCTCACCTTCTTTCTTGTACAATCCCTCCCTCCGACTGAGAATGCAGCGGAGCTCCGTTCCTTTCCCTCAATTGCTCACTACGATACATGAGCTTCACTCATTCCTCCTTTCTCATTCTCACTTGATGTTTGTGGCCAAGCTCCTCTAAGCTTAAGCCGTAACTATCTTGCAAGTCACGGCAAACATGATCACTCAGGCCCCCAAGATCACTATGTCGATTATGTATCGACCATTGTGAGGGCTTCAACTTGGATCTACATAATGTGTTAGATCAAGAACACAACGAACCAAGGTCGTTAATGTGTGCCCCAAAGGATAGTTGTTGGATCCACATTGATTGGATGCTCGAGATAATATCCAAGCTAAGCACCTTGGGCGCACCTGAAGCAGCTAGAAGTTTCTACCTAGAGAACAAACCTTAATCGCTACCCGAGCCTCATCTCTCCATGTGCATCATCACATGTGCGTGAGAAAATTGCGGATCGAACCCAACAATTTCTAAAAAAAGTGCATCAGTCCTTCAACTGCACTCGTACGTGTTGCAGAGAAGATTGCAGTCGTGCCCTCTAAATTTTTAGGAATCGGACATATACCTTGATGTGGGGTAAATTGCAGGAGAGCTAAGATGATTGTTGGAAATTACATTTTTAACCCCTCCAAAGGTCCAAATAGCAATAATTTTAATTATGTATATTACAATTAGGTCCCTGAACTTCAATGATTCATATTTGGAGCATTATGTATCAGATTTTTAGGTTCTACATGTCATTTAAGTATTTAATTGTCTATCATATAGAACTCTCAATTCCACATTTGGAGACATTTCTGAGCATAAATTAATTAAGGATTTATTTTGTTAGTTCTAAGCACATTTATTTTGAGTCGTTGATTCTTTAGATCTCAATACTTTGTGATTGCATGGGAATTTATTTGGAAATTAATCTGAGTTTAATTAAATAATTATTTGCCTAGATCAATTCACAAGAAGGGCTCTTGAATTAATTGCTTGGTCTGGATTGACTATTTATACATATTCATCTTGCATTATCATTTCATCATTACATTGCATCATTTAAAATTCACAAAAATATCGCATTTAATTATTGCTTATATATCATAACATTATTTACTATATTAAATTATTTAGAAAATCCTTGCCACATATTTCCTTTTGCAATTAATTTCATCTATGATTTAAAACCCATAAAAAATACATAAACACCAAAAATATTCATTTCTTCTGAAAACGTTATTTTGTGAATTATTTAATAATTAATTCTAGACCATCATATTTCCTCCCTGAGTTCAACCTTGGGACTTATCTAAGTAAAATAAATAATTTGACCGCATCGAGATTTGATTTTTTCATATCACTTCTCAGGGAAGTCATTTTTTACGATTCCTAAATTTCTCGGCTGCAACTTCGACATAATTATTATTAATTATCAAGGGTGATTTCTTCGATGTTCATCACTAACTCTATTAAAGTTTAGGATTGACCCTAATTTTGGACACTACAAATCATCTGGAATCTATTTCAAAACTGATCGGGGTAATTTTCCAATTACATATTTGAACTTGATTTGGATCTTGTATCCTCAGACTCTAAACATGAGATGGCACTAAAGGGAAAGGGACAACAAGTAGATCAAAATAAGGTTAATGCATAGATGCTCACCTTAATATAGTCCATTCAACATCATCTGACTGAACAAGCCCTTACCCAGATAGCATTTCAGGACATGTTGGTTGGGATGAGGAGGGACAGAGAGAACCTTGGACGAGGAGAAGCATGACATGGAGGATATAACCGCCAAGAAGGTGGTCACCATGGATGTGAAGATGAGGTGAAAGAGCAACCCAAGCCTACTCTCAAATAAACAAACAATCTGGGAGTTGAGAAGATAACCGAATGGATCTAGATTCCTCAGATCCATGGTCACATTGAGCTTAAATCTCAGCATCTCTCACATCTATCTACTTTCTATGACAACACGAATGAATATACTTATATTCATCTGCAATAATTCGATCGCATTTGCGAAAACATACACTAACCTGACATCCTGTTGGAGGTAGTTAAGATGACCGTCTTCCCCTTTAGCTTTCAATATAAGGCTCTCTATTGGATCAATTATTCATGGAAGGTTGTGATGACCTGGGAGGAGTTCAGGTCTGCATTTTTACACAAGTATTATCCACTTGATCACTTGAACTATATGCGAGCACTGATTTCAAACTTCTTGTAGTTGTCCCATGAGCCTATCCATGAGGCATGGGAAAGATTTAGAGATCTTCAGGAGAAGTTCCCTCACCATGATATCCCCAAGACCAATCTGGTGTGTAATTTTTTTGGTGGGATGAATCAAGATAGCCAGAATCTGGAAGATGAAGTCTGTGCAGAATCACATTTCAACAAGGATGAAGATATCGTATGGCAAATATTTGAGAAGATGACTGATGAATCACTAATTAGCAGTGTCAATTTATTATTAATATAGTATAACTAATTAGCAATCGATCGGAACTGAATTGAATGTGTCTGTGAAGAGGACTCTGCTTAAATTTTACCTGGGCAAGTCTAGGGTTGAACATAGGGACACGATCAATTAATCAATTTAGTCTAGGTATTAAATATCTATTTAAGGAATTAAGTAGTAATCTAGGTGACGAATCTCAGATTTATCACTCTAAATCTCGTTCATTAAGCTCAATTCCCTCAAAATCATCGGCATTTATGCATTTATTCATGCATAATTAGCATTCATGCATGTTTTCATAAGAATTGCATTTTAGCCATTATGTTTGCACAAAATAAGAAGCCAAAAATCCAAGCCAAAAATAACCTGTAAACAGCCTAACTTCCCGAATTTTTAACTCTTTCATGCTAACTTCGAATGACACAAAACAACCTCCACTGTGTACATATCACTAACAAGAATAAATAAAAAATACAAAAAAATCACTAACCCTGTTAAGTGGACCAAAAACCCAAACACTAGTTTAAGGATTTTCTAACTAAAAGCCCCATATCTTCCCCCATCCAGTGTCCAATTTGATCCTACTCACTTTTGAACTAATGCACATTCAATTACCTTCAAAACAAGACTAAGTTCAAGTGAATCGGAGCTCGTATGTAAAAGTTGGGTTTTGGGCCTCTTTTATACATTGAGTATTTTAGCAGTTTTTGACCCGATATTTTATGTACATCTTTTTTGTATTAATAAAAATCCAAAAAAATAGATTAAGGTGTCTTTATTTGTCTTTGATTTTTCCATATTTCTTTCCGGATTTTTATCTGGTTTAAAAATGACAAAAAAATACAAAACCCAAAAATCTAGGTATTCTATGTACATGGGATACCCCAAAACTTCACTTTGTGCATTTGATTGCTTTTTTTTGGATGTCTCCATGAAAGTTGTAGATCTCTTCGAGACGAGCATTTTTCGTGAAGAAGTTTTTTTGATTTGAGGTCATTTACTATTTCTTTTTTATTTTACAAAATACTTTACCTTCATTTTTTCTTGTGCTGACACGTGGCATCCCCTGGGGCCGCCACGTGTCAGCGGTTTTTCGGCCCGTTTTAATTCATTTTTATTAAAAAAATTAAAGCATACGCACGTGCGTCGCACGTGCCTCCCAGGCATGTGCTCCGCACATGCCACGCCCCTTCTCAGACCCCCACCACGTGGCCCCTCTGCTGCTGTTCGATCAGCAGTCGATCGAACGTCCACTGTGCGTCGTCCTCCCGCGCCCCTTCCCCGAAACCTCCGCCGGCTGCTCCTCAAACCCCGCAACTGCCAACCGAGCCACCAACCTCGCAACTGTCGCCCCCGCCTTTGCCGCCAACGACCACCACGCCTCTGCTCCTCTCGCAACGACTCCATCACCGACCCCTTTCCTCTCTCCCCTATTTAAAGACCATCGCCGCCATCATTCTCCGCATCTGCCGCTTGCGCTTCAACGAAGGTGACAGCTTCGTGAGGGCCTCGCCGGCGAGATCCGAGGGCGCTCACCGCCCCTCGTCGTGGCCCACGACGCCTCTACCGCCGCACTGCTGCTCAGCTCGGGTCTCCCCTACGGTTGAGCCAACGCTTCATCGACTCTATCTCCGACACCTCCAACGCCATCGCCTCTGTCTACGTCAACTTCAGCCGCTTCATCGACGTCCCTACCGTGGCCTTCACGCCGGGAGACCATTCAAAAGGTCTCCACCCGCGCTGCAGCTCCCCAGCAAAGCCACCGATCGCTGGACCTTCGCAAGCCTCTCCACCTTTGTCCATCTTCTCCGACGAGCCACTCCTCCTCGCCTCCACGACGTCGGTCGTCCTAGGCCATCTAGAAGGTGTCTCTGCCACGCTCTCAAACTGCCGTGCCCTGGGATCAGCCGCCAGAGCAAGCCACCTCTGCCCTCGCCGCTTCTTCACCGCGTCACCAGAGCCACACCTCGCCTCCTTCGCCTTCCAGGGACCCGACGTCCTCCGCAGCTCTGCCGCTCCCTTCAGCTTCGTTGTTGGGCTCCAACCCCAAGGACCCCGCCTCAAATGCGAGGCACGTGGGTAGGGGAAATAGCTCATCCCCACGGGTCGTTCTGGGCACGTTACCGCATGGGTCATTTGCGAAAAGCTCCCTAGACCCCCTCCAATTTCCGCTCAAGTCAAAGGACAGAGGGCATGTGCTGCGCACGTGCCCCTCTGGTCAATTTGCATATTTCACCCCCAGATTATAGGTAATTACATAAACATCCCAGTGCTGCATTTTTATATACATTCTATTTTGCAGAGAGACCCCCGTGTTCTCCTCCATTGTTAGACATCTCCAGTACATTATCTTATTATCAAAAAATAGCATGATGATTCGCATTTATTTCTCTATGTTTTAACATATTGTGGTTATTTTTGTAATGAATGGTTAATTAATATTTAGATATTTTGTGGAAAATTGCATATTTTGCCTAGTTTGTGCTCCAAAATTCATATTTGATTAACCGTTGCTCTAAAAATTCTCGAAAATTTATACATTGTAGAATTAATTGTGCTTGATATTGTTCCCAAAAAGAATTGTATTTACATGCATAATTTGCTCTGTAAAAATCATTTTGCATATTTTAGTGTTTGGTTTTTAATAGGTATTAGATCTTTCATTTTCAAGGTTTAGGATTTTTCTGAGATCTATCACCTAGTGATAGATCTTAGATAATTTTATCTCTTGAAAACAAGTAGGTTTGATATTTATTATAATTAAATATTAAAAATCATTCTGTTTGCAATTAAAAATTCATAAAAAAATTCATATTGCATCCAAAAATTCTAAAAAAATATAGTGCATTCATTTTGTCATAATTTACATTGTGGTCAAGTTTCGTATTTTTCGGGCATCATTTGAACGTAATTTGCATTTTAGTCCCTAAAATAGGTCGAAATTGCATTTTGCATCCCTTATTTGCATTAAAAATTCCAAAAAACACCACCTCAAAAACCGTACATGAATCTTGATAGACATGAATCTAGGTTGTTCCTTTGCCTCCTTGTGATCGACCTTGGGACTTGACAGAGTAAAATAAACATAAAACCACTTGATTAAAATTGACGAATAGTTTTTTTTTGTGGTTATTTCTTGACCGATTCCAATCGCCGCCAACAACGAATGACACATTAAATTTTAACACGAATAATTTAAAACATCTTTTTAAAGCTATGATTTTCGGATCCGTTAGATGGCGTCGTTGCTGGGGAGGCAAACGGCTTAGTTTTGTGTTTTGACATTTCTTATTCGGTTTTCCACATTCAGGTAGTCTGACACCCGAATTTTTCACTGTAAGTTCCATTTTTATTTCCTGCATTTATTTTTCAGCATCTGTTTCGCTTATTTTATTTTTGATTATTTTCTGAGTCACTCTCTTACACAAATCTCTCTTATTTTTCTTGCGAGGTACCCAGCGCACGTAGAGCGGTTTTTCAATAAACTGACGCATCTTCACCGACATCCGAAAAGCCGCAATTAATTTAAGATCGAGTCGAGTCTTGAGAGAGCGTATAGTCTAGATTTTTAATTTCTGCAATTTTTAGTTCTGTAATTAATTGCTCATTTACAGCGGTGTCCGCTCGAACTCTCGCGTGTGTAAAAAGACCTTGAACTCTTCTTGTGGTGTGTCGTGGCCTGTTTCACTCTCCGATGAGGGTGGGGCCCGACTTGAGTGGCGATTATGATAGACCTGCACATACGGCTCTCAGAGCATTTATATTTTTGATTGTGCTCGTAGGATCTAAGGCCACACTGCACATTAACTGAGACGCACATAGATCGTTCAATTTAGACAAAATTTAACTCAATTCTTTCCTGCTAATAGAGATTTCTACTTAGGTGCGGTTTTTAATCGGCTTGTATTTCATATAAAATAATTTTCAATTTTTGTATTGCATCCCACATGAAGATTACGAGGATTCACTGTAAGTCTTCTAATTGAGCATTCATCATAGTTTTTCGCTTGCATCAGCTTTTCCTGAATTTTACCCACTCATTTTATCACATAATTCTAAAGGAAATTGGGACTGGATGGTAGATGTGTATTTGTGCTCATTTAAATTCTTTAGTTATCACCTAATAAAAATTGGGACTGCTAAATATAGCCGATTTCAAAATAACCCATAAAATCAAGAATTTCTGCGAGAGAGCAACCCCGACCTTGGATGTTTCTATTTTTTTGAGTGAGCGAGAGACGACAGTTAAGGCGAGAGCCCAAATCCGAAATTTCAGCACCTAACAGCTTGCTAAATTTTTGTCAAGATTGATTTATCACCAATTAAAATTGAAAAGATATTAGCCGAACTCTTACGGCTTCATTGTGTGCGTTGGTGAACCTGGGGTTTGAATTGTGCTTGCATTGGTGTGCATGAATTGATTTCGAAGATCAATAGCCACACATTTGATAAAATTTCTTTTGACTATCCCGTGAAATCATCTCTCTCCTTTCTTGATTTAAATCTCATCATGAACTCTTATCTAATAACTCTTGCAGACCCAACCCCTCATTCCTTTCAAAATTGACCGAACATTTATCTGAAAATCCATCAGAGCTATACTATGAAAATGAATTTGTCTTGATTAGGCCCAAATCAACCAAATCCTCTTCTTTTAATAATCCTCCATCATTTGCGAGAGACTTTCAACTGCGGATGAATTAAGCCCCCTCATTTAATTCATACTCGAATCATCCGACCACACTTAACCATCTACCATCTTGGACTGAACCGCCAAGAAACCAAACCCAGATGGAAAGACCCGCACTTAATGATCATCAGTGTTGGATTGACCAAGAAAAACCCCTCTTCAGACATGATCCTCATACAGAGGACGGGACTTACCACATAGAAACACGTAAACCCTATATGCTGACTCCACAATATCAAGGTCTTACCACTCATGATCAAAGGATTGAATTCTATTCAGACCAGCTACACATGCCTGAACCGTATGAGCAGTTGTTTAAGCCGAAAAACAGTGATCTTAAGTTCCACACAAGGGGGGAACTCAGTCGCTGAATCGATCACGCGAAATTCGGATTAAAACAACAATTAACCCACAACAGATAAATCAAGCAATGAAAGTAAATGTGCGGAGTTAAAATTTATTATAACTCTACAACAAAGATGTGTATAGGTGCAAGTATGTGTAGAGGTCGAACACAGGGAGTAGACAGGTAGAACAGGGCAAGTGAATGCACAAGTGTGTGAATGTGATCAAAATGTCTACTTATGCTATTTTTTGTGGGTTTTTAATTTTATATTTTTTATTTAATTTTTAATTTTATAATTTTTGTATTTTGATTTTCAATTTACTGATTTTTTTATTTTCTTTTTATATTTTATATATTTTTTATTTTCTATTTCAATATTGGAATATATATACAATATAGGGAGAGAGAATGAGATATTTATAAAAAAATAAGTAAAAATAATCAAAAATTAGGAAATAAGATGTTTTTGGTCTTTTTAAATTTTCTACTGTTTTTGTGATTTTTGGGGAATTTTCAGAATGTTTTTGGTCTTTTTAAACTCAAAAATACTGAAAACAATGGATAAAAGACAAGGCTGAAACTAAAATGGAGAAATAAAATGAAAAACAGAAGCAAAAATTCTCCAAATTAATTTTCATTTAAAGATAATTAAACAAAGAAAATTTAGAGACAAAGTTTGTATTTTTAGGATTTTTGTAGAATTTTTAATATTTTTATAAAGGTTTTTGGGGTTTTATGAGTTTTATGAGTTTTCTTTTGTAATTTTTAGTGAATATTGGATTGAAGTTAAAACATACTAAAAGAAACAAAATATATTTTTTTGGGATTTTTCTGATGTGTTTTTATATTTTTTATGGATTTTATAATGCAAACAGTGCATAAAATGCAAGTTTTTTATTTTTTATAAATAATAAAATGCAATAAGTACAAAAAATAAAAATATGATGTTAAACTACTATGCAACAGAGACCTATTATGTTTTTTGGAGATTTTTTCAAGTTTAATAGTTACATGTAAAAAATGCTAGAAACATAAGGAAACTGCATACATGTAGGGGTATTTTAGTAATATAAGGCAAGTGCGAGGGCCAAATGGTAATTGACCCACAAAATATACTGCAATTAACAACTTTTCTGGACCCAATATATATATATATATTAAAAGCCACGAGGGCCTACAAGCAAAAAGCCCTGGAACACGCGCCTGTGCACGTGACAATCAAGGATATAAATGGAGAAACACAAAAAGTTAGGGACCTCTTCGCAATATTACCAGAAACTTTTTAACTGCAATTAAAGGCTTTAGACCATAAAATGAATAGGAAAAGTTCTAAGGGCAGTGCTGCAAAATCGCCAAGGCCCACGTGAGGGACCACGTGTGCACCTAGCGGGGACACAACTGCAATATCACAAAAAGCTAGGGGCCTGATTATAAAGTTTACAAAAATAAAAAAAAAGGCAAATGAAAGATTATGCAGTGAATATAAAACACAAAAACTCCCGGGCTGATAACGCAAAATACTCAGGATATAGCGCGATCCGACGACGGAGATATTCCCACTTAAGACATGTGTCGATCCGCTAGCGTACGATGCCCCTTCGTCTCTGAATGGTCCAGATTAAATCCTGAGGGCACGATCGAACGGCTGATAGAATCACGATCCAATGGTAGCTGTAGCGCGTCAAGAACACGGCGTGATCGAATGGTTCTGGCGCATGGAGGACGAACGGCTGAAGAACACGGCCCAAGCAACTTTGCAGCGGCAAAATATCGATGCCCAGAGCGCACGAGTCATATCTGATGGCCGTCCGACCTTCCTGGGAGCCTCCCTGGACGGATGGCCGCTTCAAAAAGGCGGGTGAGCCGCCGGGGCACCACCACGGTGAGGAAGAGGGGGGCGAGCTCCAGGAGAATCGTCCTTGTCAAAAACGACCCCGGGAGGAGGTCTTAGCCTCCAGGTCCTGCAAGTAAACGCAAATAGTAAAATAGAGGTCCCGGGGACTCAGGTGAGTGGTAATGGGTGAAAGGATGCGTCGGGTTTATGGTTCGCCGGAGCGGGGCTCCGGCGAGCTGAGATGAGCGAAGTGCAGCGAGAATGCAGGTTAAACTGACAAGAAAATATCAAAAACTAAAGCAGCAACTTAGATTAACGGGAAATGGAGCAAAAACACCTCGAGCGGCTGTGCACCGCGAGATATGCACCTCACGGGCAAGATGGCCGGAGATAGGTGGAACGGCCCAAGAATCGCCTCCTCAATCAATCAAATGGCATCAGGAAGGAGCGGTCACCTCCTTCCTTCTTTCTCGCGCAAGAGAAGGAGAGGGCAGCAGTCCAAAGGGGTTCACCCAAGAATGGAGGGTGACGGATGGTTATTTGAAAAGTGGCGAAGGGGGTGCAAAGATCGAGGGATTGGCATTGATACAACGATGCACTCCCCAAGGCAAGCACTAGGCGTGCAAGATGGTTCTTCGAGGAACAAAAGTTGTGAAGGTCGCGTTATGAAAAGATGAAAGACGTGATCTCCAAAAATCGAAGAAAACGCCAAAAAATGCATCTCTGACAATGAACAGGCTGGGGTCAAAGAGTTGACCGCAGGTCAACTCTCAAGCCCCCCTGGTTGGTCCACGTGGACCAACCAAGAAAAAGCCTGATAAAAAAATTCATTTTAAAATAGTAAACTATTTTATTAATTTTAGGTTATTAAATAAAAAGTATTTCTAATTTTATAAATTATTTTATGGTAATTTTTATTTCTTTTTAGGAGGTATAATTTTATAAGTTGTCTTTTATCCCCTTTATAGGTATAATATCTATATATTTTATTCTTTTATTTTTATTTTGTATTTTTAATTTATTTATTTTCGTTTATTATTTTATAAAATTATAAAATATTTATATACACTTAATTATATTTTTATTTTATTTTTCTGAATTATTTTGAATATTTAATACAATAGAAAGAGTAATATTATAGGTAAAAGTATAAGTAGTACACCTATGTATTATTGACGAATCCGTAAATGTCGCTTTTAATAAGTTGTTTTTATCGTGTTGTGCGTTGTAGGCGGCAATCGGAAACGGTCAAAAAATACCACAAATAAGTTATTCAATTTTTTGTCTCGTGGTTTTATGTTTATTTTACTTGGGCAAGTCCCAAGGTCGATCACAAGGAGGCAAAGGAACAACCTAGAATTAAGTCTATCAAAGTTCGTGTTCGGTTTTCGAGGCGGTCTTTTTTTTTTAAATGAATTAGGGGGTGCACATGCAAATTTGACCTCATTTTAGGGACTAAAATATAAATTATGTTCAAATGATGTCCGAAAAATACAAAACTTGGCCGAGATGTCAAATATAATGAAATGGGTGTTCTGTGATTTTTTTAGAATTTTTGGATGCAATATGAATTTTTTTATGGATTTTAAATGCAAGTCAAATGATTTTTAATATTTAATTTTAATAAATAGCAAACCTACTTATTTTCAAGGATCAAAATTATCTGAGATCTACCACTAGTGACGGATCTCAGAAAAAATCCTAAACCTCAAAAATGTGGGGTTTAATACCTATTAAAAATTAAATACTAAAATGTGCTAAATGATTTTTACAGGATAAAATATGCGTGCAAATGCAAATCTTTTTGGGCACGATGTTAAGAACAATTAACTCTACAATGTGTGATTTTTCGGGAATTTTTAGAGCAACGGTTAACTAATTGTGAATTTCAGAGCAAGAAATGGGTAAAATATGCAATTTTCCACAAAATATTTATTTATTAAATAACCGTCAATCACAAAATTACCTACAAGATGTCAAACAGTAGAGAATTAATTAACGAACATCATGCTATTTTTAGATTAATTAAATAATGTAAAGACAAGGTCTAGAATCACAGGGGAACACAGGGGTATAGACGCAATATAAATAAATAAATAACATGCAGAGGGGGACTTGTTTGTAATTACCTATACCCTGGAGGGTATTTCTGCAAAATTCCCAGCAGGTCACGTGCCCTGCACGTGACCCTGGGTCGGCGGGCCTAATGCGCGAATATGGGAATGTTTGGGGGCGTCTCTGCAATTTTGCCCCAAAGTCACGTGCGTCGCACGTGACTGGGCTGACGTCAGCACTGACGTTCCCTCCGCACGTGCGCCTCACGTGCGGAGGGTCTCGGGTCGGACCCGGCCGGCGGAGGAGCTCCTTCAGCGACGCTGTAGAGGGCCGATGCTCGGCGGAGGGGGCGGTGGTGGCCGAAGGCGGAGATGCGGCTGATCACGGCTGAGCGAGTGGCGATGGCGGGTGGAGGGGCGAAGTCGAAGATGCGGTTGCTGGAGGTTGTCGATGAGCGTCGGAGATGAAGCGTCGTTGGCGTAGGCGGAGGAATCGTTGTCGAGGCGGAGTTGGTTGGCTCGACGGGAAGGAAGTCCTGGAGCTGGGGCAGTACGGCCAGAGCCGGTGGCTGCGACGAGGATGCTTGGTCCTCGGATCTCGTCGACGTAGGAGATGCGGGCTGTCACCACCGCAATCTCTGGTGAACGGCGGATGGCGAATGAAGGGACGGTGGCGGTGTTTAAATAGGAGACGGGGGCTGCTCGGTGATGGAGGCGCGATTGGGAGATCAGGGTGATTTGGGGCTATCGCGAGATCAGCGGAGGATGAGATACGGCGGCAACGAGATCGGAGGACGGGGGAATCGTAGAGGGATTCGCGGTGGATTTGATGGCCGGCGAGATTGGGCAGAGCTCGCGAGATCCGCGGCGCGTGATTCCCGGAAGGGGGGCTGATTGGGGACGATGAACAGGCACCGTCCGATCTCGCGTGATCGGATGGCGCCTGTTGCGCCACGTGGTGAAGAGAGGGGGCCCTTGGTGGGGGCACGTGCGGAGCACGTGCCTGGGGAGGCACGTGCGACGCACGTGCGTCCCCTTTTTTTATTTATACTTTTTTTTTATTATATTTTTTTTATTTTTTTTATTAAAACGGATAATAAAAAGGCTAAAAATGGCTGACACGTGGCGGCCTCTGGGGCGGCCACGTGTCAGCACCAGAAAATTCGAAATTAAAAACCTTTGTAAAATCGATAAAAAATAGTAAACGACCTCGGATCAAAAAACCGAAAATTGCTCGTCTCGATGAGATCTACAACTTTCATGAAGACATCAAAACCAAAATCGGTCAAATGTAAAAAGTGAATTTTTGGGGTATCCTATGTACATAGAATACCTTGAATTTTTGGGTTTTATAATTTTTATGTCATTTTTAATCAAGACAAAAATCCGGAAAAATCACGGAAAAATCAAAGATAAATAAAGACACATTAATCTATTTTTTTGGATTTTTATTGATTAAGAAAATATATACATAAAATAAAGGTCAAAAGCCGCGAAAATATACAATGTACAAAAGAGGCCCAAAACCCAATTTTCACATATGAGCTCCGATTCACTTGAACTTGGTCTTGTTTTGAAGGTAATTGAATGCACATTAGTTCAAAATTGAGTAGGATTAAATCGGACACTGGATGGAGAAGATATGTGGCTTTTAGTCCGAAAATCCTGAAATTAGGGTTTGGGTTTTTGGTCCACTTATTTGGGTTAGTTATTTTTTTGTATTTTTCCTTTATTCTTGTTAGTGATATGTACACAGTGGAAGTGGTTTTGCGTTATTCGGAGTTAGCATGAATGTGTTAAAAATCTAGGAAGTTAGGCTTATTTACAGGTCAATTTGGCTTGGATTTTTGGCTTCTTATTTTATGCAGATTTTTGTGCTAAAATGCAATTCTTATGGAAACATGCATGAATGCTAATTATGCAAAATAGATGCAAGAATGCTGTTGATTTTAAGGGATTTGAGCTTAATAAATGAGATTTAGAGTGATGAATATGAGATTCATCATCCCCCTATACTTAAACCATGCTCGTCCCTGAGCATCAAAAAGAAATGCCATGAGGTGAAATGAGATTGGGTTCCAAACCAAGACCATGAGCTGAAGGTGAAAGTAAGCCTAAACTCAACCTTTGGATTATTTGTGTGTCGGAACTTCTGTGAGACTTAGAATTTTAAAATCAACAGTCCTCAAGTTCTACACATCATTGCTACAGTTTCGACTCAGAAGTCATCTTAGATCAATCATCTTCCCAAAGTATACTCTTTGAACATTGAATAACTGACTCTTGTGTGTGAAATATTTTAGCTCTTCCCACCCAGAATGCCGGACTACCACGCAAGCCTCCTCTCCAATAACTCGTCCTCGGGGAGTCAGGTATTTCCTTCTAAGGTCTGTCGCGCTGTGTTCACAATCGAATTGGGGGGAGAAGATAGAAGAATGAGAAAAGAACTGGAGGGTGGCCAGTGTAGTCACCTCTCCTTGTGAAGATGGCCAGTGTAGCCGAGTCTCCACCAAGATCTGCAGGTTTCTGGAAGCTTGGACCTTTTTGGTCAGATTTTATTTGGTAGTTGCTTCTTTGTATTTGGAATTTTTGGTGGTTCTGCTTGGATCTTGTTGTGCCCCTACGGATATAGAATCTTTTGTTTCCGTACCTTTTTTGGGGTCTTAGAAAAAATTGTGCCCAGCCGTCCATCCCTTTTCCGAAGCTTTATTTCAACCCGTACTCCGGTCTTTAGATTTCCACGCTACCAGAAAAGAAACTCACACAGTCTTCCAACATATGTTTGAGTTGAGCTAAGTGCATAGTGCGAGAGTACAAATTAATTCCTTATTCCAGAGTTGTACCCAGAATGAAGAGACCAGGTTAGACACTAAGAGTCAAACGCTGTACATTGTCATGTGGAACTCAAAGAATTAAGTCAAAGACCTGAAGACTCTAAAATCCTATTTCTCGGTGAAGTTCCTCTGAAAATTAGGTGGATTAAGGTCAAGTCCAGACCACTCTCAGTTTCGGCTCATAACTCGGTTCAGAACCCAAAGACTTTTCACATATGCAAATTTGATGAGATGCAAGTGTGTGAAATGCAGACACATTTTTTTTCTTTCTTTTTTTTTCTTATGCAAAGGATTTTTTTGTGTGTGTGTGTGTGTGTTTTTTTTTTTGAATAAGAAGCCATTTTTCAAAAATTTTGGGTAAAGTCAGTGTTAGCGGCAAAAAGTTTTTTTTTTTTTTTGAAATTACCCACCCCGTAAATACATATAGACTTACGTGAAAGTACGAGGTATGGCTAAAATATATACAAAGTATATATACAGACCCCCCTATACTTAGCGAGTGCTGTGTCCTCAAAGCACAAGAAGCGTAAAGAAGACATAGCTCGGGCTAAGCGTAAGAGAGTGAAAAAGAAAAAGATTTACAAAATCGCCCCTTATACTTAGACTGTGAATAGTCTAAGTATAGAAGAAGAGCGGAAAAGAAAAGAAAAAGAAGCGGTCAGGGTATGTGAATGAGGAGGGTATATATAGGTGGGTGGCGGTTCCCCCTATACTTAGGCTTTGGTCAGCCTAAGTATAGAAGATGGATATGGAGTGAGCGAAAGATCGGAATGTGATGAGGGAAATGGTATATACAGATGGGATCGGTCCCCCCTATACTTAGGCCTTGGCCTAAGTAGAGGAAGAAGCTGTACAAGGAGACCGATGTGGTCGGGAGGGAGGGTGGGTAGCCGATGATTAAGGCGGTTTACGGCTGATCTTCTTGTGAGCCTGTGGTGGGAGATCGTAATGATGAGTCGGAGGTGAGGCATATGATTCCCAACTATTATCAGTGTCATCCTCAGAAATATCATGATGGATAGTAGATGAAATATTTGAGTCAGATGAAAAGTAACCATCATCAGAGTTATCCTCAGAGGAATAGTATTTGAAAGTGGACATACTCCATATGTTCATGTCTTTTTGTTTCTTCAATTGTTTCCTCAAAATTCGTTCCTTTTTAAGATCAATCAGTTTGTCCTCCGATGAATATTCAGATGCTCCAGTCTCAGTCAGCTCATAAGAAATAATCCCAGTGTACTTGTGAAAGGTAGGAGCATCAGCTTTGGATGAGTAATAATTAGGAACGGGAGTTGTCCAACGAGAATCAAATTTTGGATCCGTGCGAAGATATGGCTTTAGAGATACCGAGCAGACTTCACTCATGTAGACTACCTTTTCCGGACCTGATGAGGGATCATCAACCGATTCCTCTTCCGAAAGATCAAAGGTGACTTTCTTTTTCTTGTTTCGTGAAGATGTCGGTTCACTTGAGTACCCAGATGAATAGCCATTAAAATTCTTCTCCTTGGTCGGTGTTCGGGCTACGTATTCGTTCTTTGTTTCCTGAATGTTGGTGCACTCTTGATTTGGGAGGATTTGGTCAAGATAATCAGAATATGTTGCTCCAGGGTGCGACCATGCAAATGTCTCAGGATCGTAGTAGAAAGCTGCGGGAATTGAGATATCGGGGAGAGTCTCTAAACCAATAGTCTCATTAACAAACGCAATCTCAGGTGTAGCAGTGGGGTAGGGCTCTTCTACCGTTTTATGGTTGCAGTTGTTGGGGACTTCGTGGGTTACCTCAGAAAATCGTGGTTCCTCAAAGACTGTATCAGATCGTAGTGATTCCAATGCCGTAAAATTTATTTCCCGAGTCTCACAATCGATACTCGCCTTGGCCAATGCCAAGAATGGTTTTCCGAGAATGATTGGAGATTGGGTGAATTCTCCTTGATGCTCAATATCAATGATCGTGAATTCTACCTTGAGCGGAGCACCTTGGAATTTCATGATGACAGAAATGGTTCATCTCGGCCTTTTTATTGATCGGTCCGCTAATTGTACAATCTCTCGTATCTTCCGAATCGGTCCGAGTTTGAGTTCCTGAAATACAGAGGTCGGGAGGATATTGATTGGTGAATCGTCATCAATACGAGCATGTGTGAAAATTGTGTCTTTGATTTCGCAGTCAAATCTGGGCAACCTCTTCACTATGCGGCTCTTGGTTTTTCTCCTCAACACCAAGGAGGAGGCCATTGACAAGATATGTCTTTCAGTTTTTGTTCTAATCCTTCCTGACTTTTTGATTATTAATCTGTCCATTAGAAATTTCTTAAGGTCAGGGAAGTGTTCAATGGCCTTTATAATGGGAAGTTCAAAAATCAAGTATTTTTCCAATGCTTCCCGTAAAGCAGGATCCAAATTCCTCAGATCTTCTTCAGATTCAATTTTTATGAGATTTTCTGGATTTTCAATTTTTTTTGTATTTTCTGTGTGGTGTGGCGATGTGGTGTCTTTCTTAGATGAGATTGGTCCTTGATATTCAGAGTTTGGGTCAGAGGCATAGTCATTCCTAGGGGGATAATGAGCAGAAGTTTTGATGTTAGAATTATCCCTAGGTCTTTGAATATCCTCAAAGTTTTCATCATGGAATCCAATCATTTCCTCATTTAGTTTTTCACTCGATCCACCATAGAATGAGATTACTCGGTCGGCAAATTTTTGAAATTTGTCCTCCATCAATTCGAATCTTGTTTTTATCCTCGAAACATTATCCTCGCAATTTTGTTCATGATCGATCATAGGAGCAATCGGATTTTGTTCAATGATTCCGTCTTCCATTTTTCTGTATGTGCGGAGAGGAGAATTTCTTGGGATATCCATTATATGATCATTTCTTGAAAATTTCTCCTCAAAATTTATGGAAGGAGGCAGCTCATATGGTACAGGCATGTGTGTTTGATCTGAGTAGAGTTCGGTTCTTTGATCATGTTTGGTCAGCTCTTGATATTTTGGAGTCGACATACAGGGTTTATATGTGTCTAGGAGTTCAGTCCAGTCCTCTGTATGAGTATCATGTCTGACAAAGGTTCTGTCATGGTCAATCCAACGATGATGATCATTAAGCGCATGTCTTTCCATCTGGGTTTGGGTTCTCTGCCAGTCATGGGATTTAAAGAGATTTTGATCTTGAAATGTTTCATTGGCGAGAGAGTGAGAATAAGACGGTTTAGTCCAAGATGGTGTGGTTGGATGATTTGAGAAAGGATTTAATGAGGTCGAAGTCATCTGCGATTGAAAGCTTCCAGCAAATGTTGGAGGTTTAAACGAAGAGGAAGTAGTGGATTTGGGCCAAACCGACATAGATTTGTTTTCATAGTGGTGTTCGGTCATTTTTGAAGGAGTTGAGAGAAATGATGGGTTGGATCTGAAATTTGGAAAAATTTCCATGATGAGATTAAAATCAAAAGATGGGAGAGATGATTGTATGGGACAGAAAATTTATCAAAAGTGCGGCTGTTGATTTTCGATATCGGTTCACGCACACCAATACAAACACAAATCAAACCCTGGGTTCACCAACTCACACAATGAAGCCGTAAGAGTTCGGCTATTATCTTTTCAATTTTAGTTGGTGATAAATTCAATCTTGCAATCCGTTTAGACGAGCTGTTTAGGTTTGGAGCTGGGCTCTATCCTAGTGTGCGTTTCTCTCCTCGCTGCAAGATAAATCAAACAATGTCGGGGTTGCTCTCCCGCAAAAATTCTTGATTTTATGGGTTCTTTGAGATCAGATATATTTAGCAGTCCCGGTTTTAATGAGGTGATCACTGAAAAATTAGATGAGCACAAGTACACGTCTACCGTCCAGTCCCAATTTCCTTTAAAGTTATGTTATAAAACAAGAGGGAGGATTTCGAGAAAAGCCGATGCACGCGGAAAACTATGATGAATGCTCAGTTAGAAGACTTACAGTGAATCCTCGCAATCTCCATGTGGGATGCTAGACAGAATTTAAAAATTATTCTAAATGTAATGCAAGCCGATGGAAAACCGCACCTAAGCAGAAAGTTCTATTAGCGGGAAGAATTGATTTAAATTTTTGGCTAAATTGAACGATCTATGTGCGTCTCGATTAAAGTGAAGTGTGGCTTAAGATCCTACGAGCACAATCAAAAATTAAATTGCTCTGAGAGCCGTATGTGCAGGTCTATCCTAATCGCCACTCAAGTCGGGCCCCACCCTCGCCGGAGAGTGAAACAGGCCACGACACACCACAGAATAAAGTCAAGGTCTTTCTACACACGCGAGAGTCCAAACGGACACCGCTGTAAATTTGCAGAAATTAAAATGCAGAAATTAAAAACCTAGACTCTACTCTCTCTCACGACTCGACTCGATCTTAAATTAATTGCGGTTTTTGGTGAAGTTGCGTCGGTTATTGAAAACCGCTCCACGTACAAGGTACCTCGCAAAAAAAATAAGAGAGAAAATGTAAGAGAGTGACTCAAAAATAAATGCTGAAAATAAATTGCAAAAAAATGGAAATGAAATTTACAATGAAAAATTCGGGGGTCAGACTACCCGAATGCGGAAAACCGAACAAAAATAATTTTTAGACAAAAATCTAAGCCGTTTGCCTCCCCGGCAACGGCGCCATCTGACGAATCCGTATTTGCTGCTTTTAATAAGTTGTTTTTATCGTGTTGTGCGTTGTAGGCGGCAATCGGAAACGGTCAAAAAATACCACAAATAAGTTATTCAATTTTTCGTCTCGTGGTTTTATGTTTATTTTACTTGGGCAAGTCCCAAGGTCGATCACAAGGAGGCAAAGGAACAACCTAGAATTAAGTCTATCAAAGTTCGTGTTCGGTTTTCGAGGCGGTCTTTTTTTTTTTTAAATGAATTAGGGGGTGCACATGCAAATTTGACCTTATTTTAGGGACTAAAATATAAATTATGTTCAAATGATGTCCGAAAAATACAAAACTTGGCCGAGATGTCAAATATAATGAAATGGGTGTCCTGTGATTTTTTTGGAATTTTTGGATGCAATATGAATTTTTTTATGGATTTTAAATGCAAGTCAAATGATTTTTAATATTTAATTTTAATAAATAGCAAACCTACTTATTTTCAAGGATCAAAATTATCTGAGATCTACCACTAGGTGACGGATCTCAGAAAAAATCCTAAACCTCAAAAATGTGGGGTTTAATACCTATTAAAAATTAAATACTAAAATGTGCTAAATGATTTTTACAGGATAAAATATGCGTGCAAATGCAAATCTTTTTGGGCACGATGTTAAGAACAATTAACTCTACAATGTGTGATTTTTCGGGAATTTTTAGAGCAACGGTTAACTAATTGTGAATTTCAGAGCAAGAAATGGGTAAAATATGCAATTTTCCACAAAAATAATTATTTATTAAATAACCGTCAATCACAAAATTACCTACAAGATGTCAAACAGTAGAGAATTAATTAACGAACATCATGCTATTTTTAGATTAATTAAATAATGTAAAGACAAGGTCTAGAATCATAGGGGAACACAGGGGTATAGACGCAATATAAATAAATAAATAACATGCAGAGGGGGACTTGTTTGTAATTACCTATACCCTGGAGGGTATTTCTGCAAAATTCCCAGCAGGTCACGTGCCCTGCACGTGACCCTGGGTCGGCGGGCCTAATGCGCGAATATGGGAATGTTTGGGGGCGTCTCTGCAATTTTGCCCCAAAGTCACGTGCGTCGCACGTGACTGGGCTGACGTCAGCACTGACGTTCCCTCCGCACGTGCGCCTCACGTGCGGAGGGTCTCGGGTCGGACCCGGCCGGCGGAGGAGCTCCTTCAGCGACGCTGTAGAGGGTCGATGCTCGGCGGAGGGGGCGGTGGTGGCCGAAGGCGGAGATGCGGCTGATCACGGCTGAGCGAGTGGCGATGGCGGGTGGAGGGGCGAAGTCGAAGATGCGGTTGCTGGAGGTTGTCGATGAGCGTCGGAGATGAAGCGTCGTTGGTGTAGGCGGAGGAATCGTTGTCGAGGCGGAGTTGGTTGGCTCGACGGGAAGGAAGTCCTGGAGCTGGGGCAGTACGGCCAGAGCCGGTGGCTGCGACGAGGATGCTTGGTCCTCGGATCTCGTCGACGTAGGAGATGCGGGCTGTCACCACCGCAATCTCTGGTGAACGGCAGATGGCGAATGAAGGGACGGTGGCGGTGTTTAAATAGGAGACGGGGGCTGCTCGGCGATGGAGGCGCGATTGGGAGATCGGGGTGATTTGGGGCTATCGCGAGATCAGCGGAGGATGAGATACGGCGGCGACGAGATCGGAGGACGGGGGAATCGTAGAGGGATTCGCGGTGGATTTGATGGCCGGCGAGATTGGGCGGAGCTCGCGAGATCCGCGGCGCGTGATTCCCGGAAGGGGGGCTGATTGGGGACGATGAACAGGCACCGTCCGATCTCGCGTGATCGGATGGCGCCTGTTGCGCCACGTGATGAAGAGAGGGGGCCCTTGGTGGGGGCACGTGCGGAGCACGTGCCTGGGGAGGCACGTGCGACGCACGTGCGTCCCCTTTTTTTATTTATACTTTTTTTTTATTATATTTTTTTTATTTTTTTTATTAAAACGAATAATAAAAAGGCTAAAAATGGCTGACACGTGGCGGCCTCTGGGGCTGCCACGTGTCAGCACCAGAAAATTCGAAATTAAAAACCTTTGTAAAATCGATAAAAAATAGTAAACGACCTCGGATCAAAAAAGTTTCTTCACGAAAATTGCTCGTCTCGATGAGATCTACAACTTTCATGAAGACATCAAAACCAAAATCGGTCAAATGTAAAAAGTGAATTTTTGGGGTATCCTATGTACATAGAATACCTTGAATTTTTGGGTTTTATAATTTTTATGTCATTTTTAATCAAGACAAAAATCCGAAAAAATCACGGAAAAATCAAAGATAAATAAAGACACATTAATCTATTTTTTTGGATTTTTATTGATTAAGAAAATATATACATAAAATAAAGGTCAAAAGCCGCGAAAATATACAATGTACAAAAGAGGCCCAAAACCCAATTTTCACATATGAGCTCCGATTCACTTGAACTTGGTCTTGTTTTGAAGGTAATTGAATGCACATTAGTTCAAAAGTGAGTAGGATTAAATCGGACACTGGATGGAGAAGATATGTGGCTTTTAGTCCGAAAATCCTGAAATTAGGGTTTGGGTTTTTGGTCCACTTATTTGGGTTAGTTATTTTTTTGTATTTTTCCTTTATTCTTGTTAGTGATATGTACACAGTGGAAGTGGTTTTGCGTTATTCGGAGTTAGCATGAATGTGTTAAAAATCCGGGAAGTTAGGCTTATTTACAGGTCAATTTGGCTTGGATTTTTGGCTTCTTATTTTATGCAGATTTTTGTGCTAAAATGCAATTCTTATGGAAACATGCATGAATGCTAATTATGCAAAATAGATGCAAGAATGCTGTTGATTTTAAGGGATTTGAGCTTAATAAATGAGATTTAGAGTGATGAATATGAGATTCATCAATTATATATTACAAGTATTTGATTTTTTATTTTATTTACAATTTTATTCAGATTTTAATGTACATAATTATTATAAGTAATATTTACAACATTATAAAAATATAAAAATATAAAAATAATGGATAAATAATAAATTAAATATTTTAATCTGTACAATATACAATGGGGTCCCAAAACTCAACTTTCAAACCGTAGCTCCGCCAAATGCAAAAACTGCCATTAAATAGCTTATTTTATTCTATATACAATTAAAGGTGAGTTTGCTGCATTCGGAGTTTTCTTTTGTGAGATACGGGTCTGGGAAGTTGGGATTCTGGATTCTTATTCGGACCATAACTTTTTATCTGTACATTATTTTTCAGTGAAATCAATTTTGTATTTTTCTTTATTTATTTATCTACAACTTTAATGTACAAAGTTTCTTTATTTGATGTATAAAAAGTGGAACCAAAAATAGGTCCCAAAATGAATAAAATAAAAGGAATTTGTATTGTATTTTGGCCCTTATCTCCCCCTACTTTATTCCTTGTCGACCTAGTCATTGAGATGCCTAGGTCTCAGGGTTTCGGGTCATAAAATATTTACAATATTTTATTCTTTTTCTTTTCTTTTCTTTATTCTATAATTTTGGCATTAAAAACCGCATTTTATACAATATTTACACAATGATGCATGAATGCTAAAATGCCTAAATTAAGCCTATTTACACGCATTTACTAGGGTTTTTAAGGCCAAAATGATAGAATAAAGATGATAAAACGTAGATTCATCATCCCCCTATACTTGCCTTTGCTAGTCCCTAGCAAACACTTATGTAATAAGTGCAGAAAAGAAAAACAAAGAAAAGAAAAAGAAGAAGGTGGATTAAGTGTAATTATCAAACTTGTCTTCACAAAATCAAAGTTTGGAGCTTAAGTCGGACCTTTGGAATTTTAGTGTGGGTGGAACCTTATTGAGAACCAAATTTGAAATCCAACAGTCCCTGAGAATCCCAAAACTCTGCCCAAGTCTCCTCAATAGCCAGGTCAGAAATATCTCAACTCATACGCAAACCCTTATGATTATGAAGCTGACTTGTACAGTGTGAGTGATGGTGGCTCTCCCCAACTAGAATGACAAAGAAACTGACTTCTCCTGCATGACAACCCAATGATTCCCCAATCCAACAACTCCATCCTCGAGGAGCGGGGTATTCCCTTCTAAGTTCAAGTGGCAACCAGCTCAAGAAGAGGGGGTGAAGAGAAGAATGGACGGCAGCCAGTGTAGCTACCTATCCTAGGATGCAAGACCAGTGTAGTCAAGTCATCCTGCTGCAGGCTCACATATTTGACTTTGGAACTCAAGCTTGCTTATTGACTTTACAACATATGTACATACTTTGCAGGCATTTTATTTTTTTGTACAAGCCTGTCTCTTTTTTTTCTTTCTTTCTTTCTTTCTTTTTTTTTAAATACTATTCACAGCAGCATTTACATAAGGAGTTTTTCCTCTTGAGCCAGTAGACTATCCCTCTTTTGAAGCTTTATTGCAACCCAGAGTCTCCTGTCTTTAGACTTCCTCATCACTGGATGGGTTGGGGTGCACTTCCCTCCCTAGAGGAGAACAAGTATTTCCACTTGTGTGCGTCTCATACCGGCAAATCCAATCCCCTCAGCACTCCAACAGAGTCGAACCATGTGAAAGGTGCAGGTGTCCAAGTTAGGTCATTATCAACAAGAGTCGTGCGTGTGCTCCGAAATACTCTACTTAGGCAGTCAAGAATCCATTGAACCAAGTCTCGTGATCCTCAAAGAATTAATTCAACTAGACTTGAAGTACCTCAAACCCAGTTCCTATAAGGTTCCTGTTATTAGGTAGATTTTAAGGTCCCATCAAGCTCCAATGTCCGGATTTTACTTAGACTTGTTCAACTATCAAACTTAATCCAAAAAAATGCTAATGCTATGATATGCAATGCAGAAAATATTTTTGTGATGCCATTTTCAAAGATTTTGAACTTTTTATGGATTTTTGAAAAGATGATGATGATGCATATGCTTCTTTTTTTTTAAGAAGATGATGACGATGATGCATATGCAGATGCAATTTTTTGTATTTATCAAAAAGATTATTCACATGTTTTTGTATTTTAATTTTGCCAATGTTTTTGGGATTTTTGAAAACAAAAAGATTTTGGATAAAAACTAGGCGAAAAATATGTACACGGGAGTGCTTCTTATATCTACAAGAAATGGATTTTAAGAATTTACAAGGGTAAGTGATCAATTTTATACATATATAGATATAGTAGATTTTTGTGAGATGTATATATTCCTCGAACTTATTTGACGCAAGTTTTTCACAAAATTTTTGCAAACTATAGTCCAAAATAGTTTTACAAACATTTCACAAACATGTACACACATTTGAAAATCATTTTGCAAAGGTTTTCAAAACAGTATATATAGATTTTTCAAAATATTTTTGCAACCATTTTTCAAACCATTTGCAAATCATTTTTCAAACATTTTATTTCACACAATGAAAATAAATTTTACAAACCACACATTTTGACACAGGTTGAAAACATGTTATAAAATATTTTCAAAATAGTTTTTCAATAAATGTTCACAAAGATTTTCACATTATTTTTCAAACATTTTGCAAATAACATTTTCACCTGATTTATTAATCAGTATATACAAAAAGAATTTGAGGAACAAAACACCTTTTTATTAAGGTTTTTCTAATGAATTTTAAAGAGTTATTAGCCATATTTATTAGGAAAATACAAAAGTACGAGTTATGGCTAAAGTATATAGGCAGTATATACGACCCCCCTATACTTAGCTTGAGCTATGTCCTCATAGATCAGAGAGAAAAGAGAAGACATAACTCGTACTGAGTATAGGAAAATCTAAAGAATAAACGAATAAACGATGAATGAATGAGAAGTTGATCGTCCCCCCATACTTAGGATCAAATAATCCTAAGTATAGCAGACTGTACCCAAAGCAGGGAGGGTCAAGGGTGGGAATGAACAGATCGTACTCAGATTGTCTCCCCCTATACTTAGGGTAAGATGTCCCTAAGTATAGACAAGAAGAGGAAACAATGGAGAGGATCGAAATGAACTGAAAGAACTCGGGGTGCACACCCCCCTATACTTAGTACAAAGTACGTCCTAAGTATGGAAAACTATCTACAAGGGTGGCACCTTTTTGATAGATAAAGAAAATAGAAGAGGAAAAGAAGAAAAGAAGAAAAGAGATTAACAAATGAAAGATCGTGAGGATGTACACGTCACTCCCCCTATACTTAGGGTAAAGGAAGCCCTAAGTATAGGTAACAACAGGAGTGATGACACGGAACGAAGAATGAACACTCGGCTCGTCCACCCCCCCATACTTAGGACAAAGTACGTCCTAAGCAAGGCAAACACGAGAATGGGTGGACGAGCAATACGGAAGATAGACAGAGAGTCACGTGGGAGAATCTACAACAAAAATGGGTGATCATAAGAAGGTGGAAAGCAAACCTTCTTGTGGGACCGCTGAGGGATAGATCTGATATGGTGTATGTCGACATCGGGGTCCACAGTAGACGGAAGCCAATCAGGGTCGACACGGTGAAGGTCCTTAGGGGACCTAGGGTGTGAAGGCACAGACTGGTGAGTGGGAGAAGTACGGCTAGGTCCGGCCTTGGAAGTCTCACTGATGTCGAAGTGAAATGGGACGAACTCATCCTCATCAGAAGTAGTGTAATCGGAGTCGTCCTGCGAGGTGTCATCCAGGTCAAAATCAGAAGGAACGAACTCATCAGTGGAAGTAGTCGAACTCTGTTCGTCCTCTATAATCTCAACCGGGTCATCTTTCTCATCAAAAGGCCCAAATTCCCGAATAAAAGCAATCAAATCAAATTCGGCCTTCGTCTCATCAGTATCTATGTGAACAGGAGCGGACTCAACAATGAAAGTAGTCGAAACATATCCCCCCTGTCTGGTATCCAAATCTGCCCTCCGCTCAATGGTATCAATCGTGTAAATCCCGCGGATGTCATCAACACATCGCCAAGTCCTCGAAGAAGGAATTCTGAGGTCCATGCTTTCCGAGTCTTCCTCAACAGGGAGGAATTCTCGAGTCTCAATGGAATCCAATAAACAACAAAATTCTCTGATAGTCTCGTCAAGGTCATGGTCCTCAGGGTCAGCCAAGATAGGTGTGGTCACATCAGGTGCAAGTTTCTGGTCGGCAGTAGGTGCGATGATCAACCCTTCGCTCTCGTCAGCAGGACGGAAGTGAATCTCTCCTGATCCATAGTCAATAACGACCCTCGCAGAGGCGAGGAATGGTCGTCCCAGGATGATTAGAGAGTGCTCCCCTGTGGAGGTCTCCATGGGCAAAACGACAAAGTCCACAGTATAGCTCATGCCCTGAATCGAAATAACAGTGTTTTCAAGGATACCCTTCGGCCTCTTGATTGATCCATCAGCAAACTGTACGATCATCTTGGTCTTCTTGAGAGGCCCTAGGTGAAGAGACTGTACCAGCAAGAAGGGTATGATTCTAATCGAAGCACCGCCGTCTAGGAGAGTGTGATTACATGTGAAGTCAGAGATGGTGCAGCTAATGAAAGGTGTGGCAGTGTTCTTTTTCCTAGGAATGGGACGGTGTGTGATGGCGTGGGCAGTGGCCATGGTCAAGATATGACGCTCAGATCTGCTCCTCTGCTTTCTCTTCTTGGGAAAAGGAGCGGATAAATCGATCATGGCCTGCTGAAGTGGGGCACGGATAATCTCATGTATGGTGGCCACCACTTCGGGTTCCGTCAGCATTTTTTTGAATTTTTGGACCTCCTCCATACAAGGGAGGAAGTCGGAATTAGCATAAACACGAGGCATGCCAAGAGCAGTCTGTACATCGGCATCCTCAGGGTCAAAGGTGGGACGAGGTGTGAAAGGCTGTGTGGTCAAAGGCTTTGGCAAGTGGTACCTCTCCTCACAGTCTGACTCGATCATGTGTCTCCTGAACTCTTTTTGTATTTTTAAATTTTTCTCCTTTTTTTGTATTTTGGGCGTTTGCAAGCTCTCATGATAAGCCTCAAATGATTCCATATCCTCAAAGACTGGAGCGGCATTTTGGTTCTTATTTAAACTAGTATGGTCGGCTATCCTCGAATTCATATGCTCCATCATCTAATTCAAGGTCTCAAGTGTTGATATCATGAAAGGTGACTCCAAAATCTCAGGATCGGGTGTGTCGAATGTGGGCGGTGAGTGTGGACAAAAATCACATTCCCGATTAGGATACTCAAGGAAGAGCGGGTTGTCGAAATGTGTAGGCGATGGTGGTGGAAATGACTGGTGAAGGTCAAAGTCTGAGTCCTGAAATAGTGGGTTGGTCGGATATGTACAAAAAGCAGGAGCAAAGTCCACCTGGAAAAAGTGAGGTGGACCGGCTGGAGTGAAGGAGGGATCAGCGAAATCCGGACAAAATACGCTCCAGTCGGCCATCTCGAGACAAAAGGAAACGATCGGGAGAGCACGGTGGTCAAGTCAAGAGAAGTGAGAAGAAAGGCGCAAGTGCGCAGCGGCGATCTAGGACACACACAAAACAATCACAAACAAAAATGAAAATAAATCAAACCCTCAATTCACCTACTCAACTCGGTAGAGACCGCAAAGAGCGGTCTTTTTATCTTCTCTGTTTTAGAGTTAGGTGAGAAGTCAAAGATTTGCACAAACACTTAGGGGCTGAAAATAGGATTTGGGCTCTAACCTTAGTGTGTGCGCGAGCAATGTAAAGCGAAGACAATGAGGGGATTACTCGTCCCAATACAAGGTTTTTCTTTTTGATCAGTTTTAGGGTCAAGTAATATTAGCAGTCCCAATTTTATTGATTATCATTTTTTTTTGGATTTTTAATAAGAAATGCACAATCCTATCGGGGAGCCAATTCCTTTAAGCTTCTAGGTTGGCAAAATCAGAGGGAGAGTCGGAAAAGCAATGCAAGCGGCAAACAATGATGAATGCTAAAGCGTAAATGCTCACCTTGCCTCCAGCACTCTACATGCAAGGATGCTCAGCAGAATTGAAACCTATCTATATGCAAATGCAAAGCCGATGAAATCGCCCTAAGTTCAGAAATTGCTATTATCGTGAAGAACCACAAGCTGACCACCAATCCTCAACCCAAGAGTCTGTTCTAGGCTCACCCATCCTCCTCTCGACAAATCGAGTTCAGGAGAAGCGCTTGGCGGGGAGAACTTGCGGCGCGACAGATTGAAGGTGATGATCAACTGTTTAAAATTTGACTAAGTCCAAACGAGACTATACGTGCATGCAAAATATTAAGTGTTTGGCCTTAGTCTATCGCAAGCAATCCTAAAACTAGGGGCTCAATCACACAAAATAAATAAAATCGAAAAAGAAAACAAAATAAAAAGAATGCGAAGAAAAACGCGAGAAAAGCCGCGGCGAGCCCCCAAGTGAATAATCACTTGGAAATTAGGCTCGAATGTCCAAGTGTCCGAGGGTACCTGTATTATTACAAATATAGGTCGCTCTCTCACTTAAATTACAATAATAAATGCAAGAAATAAATTCTACAACTAAAGGTGGAGCTCGGTCTTCAAAAATATCTCCTCGTCTCCTCGGTGCTAAGTTGGCAGAAGCCGGCTTCATGTGGGTGCGTAGACGCCTAGGGTGGAGCGCCTCCCTCGATCCGCGGTACCTCACACAAAGTCAAACAGGAGAGGGGGTTAGAGAGCTCAACAGATATATCAAAACAAAGAAAATAAAATAACAAAAATGAAAGCCGCGAAATAGACAATCAATTACAATCACAAACAAGACCCGAACTAAGCGTTGTTGGTCCCTGGCAACGGCGCCATTTATTTAAGCTGAAAAACGGTGATCTTAAGTTCCACACAAGGCGGGAACTCAGTCGCTGAATCAATCACGCGAAATTCGGATTAAAACAACAATTAACCCACACCAGATAAATCAAGCAATGAAAGTAAATGTGCGGAGTTAAAATTTATTATAACTCTATAACAAAGATGTGTATAGGTGCAAGTATGTGTAGAGGTCGAACACAGGGAGCAGACAGGTAGAATGGGGCAAGTGAATGCACAAGTGTGTGAATGTGATCAAAATGTCTACTTATGCTACTTTTTGTGGGTTTTTAATTTTATATTTTTTATTTAATTTTTAATTTTATAATTTTTGAATTTTGATTTTCAATTTACTAATTTTTTATTTTCTTTTTATATTTCATATTTTTTTTATTTTTTTTCAATATTGGAATATATATACAATATAGGGGAGAGAGAATGAGATATTTATAAAAAATAAGTAAAAAAAGTCAAATATTAGGAAATACGATGTTTTTGGTCTTTTAATAATTTTCTACTATTTTTGTGATTTTTGGGGAATTTTCAGAATGTTTTTGGTATTTTTAAAGTCAAAAATACTGAAAACAATCGATAAAAGACAAGGCTGAAACTAAAATGGAGAAATAAAATGGAAATCAGTAGCAAAAATTCTCCAAATTAATTTTCTCTTAAAGATAATGAAACAAAGAAAATTCAGAGACAAAGTTTGTATTTTTAGGATTTTTGTAGAATTTTTAATATTTTTAAAAAGGTTTTTGGGGTTTTGTGATTTTTATTAGTTTTCTTTTGTAATTTTTAGTGAATTTTGGACTGAAGTTAAAACACATTAAAAGAAACAAAACATATTTTTTTGGGATTTTTATGATGTGTTTTTATATTTTTTATGGATTTTATATTGCAAACAGTGCACAAAATGCAAGTTTTTGATTTTTTATAAATAATAAAATGAAAAAAATACGAAAAATAAAAATATGATGTTAAACTACTATGCAACAGAGACCTATGATGATTTGAGATTTTTTCGAGTTTAATCGATACATGCAAAAAATGCTAGAAACATAAGGAAACTGCATACATGTAGGGGTATTTTAGTAATATAAGGCAAGTGCGAGGGCCAAATGGAAATTTACCCACAAAATATACTGCAATTAACAACTTTCCTGGACCCAATATATATTAAAAGCCGCGAGGGCCTTCAAGCAAAAAGCCTTGGAACGCGTGCCTGTGCACGTGACAGTCAAGGATATAAACGAAGAAACACAAAAAGTTAGGGACCTCTTCGCAATATTACCAGAAACTTTTTAACTGCAATTAAAAGCTTTATACCATAAAATGAATAGGCAAAGTTCTAAGGGCAGTGCTGCAAAATCGCCAAGGCCCACGTGAGGGACCACATGTGCACTTGGCGGGGACACAACTGCAATATCACAAAAGCTAGGGGCATGATTATAAAGATTACAAAAATAAAAAAAAGGCAAATGAAAGATTATGTAGTGAATATAAAACACAAAAACTCCCGGGCTGATAACGCAAAATGCCCAGGACATAGCGCGATCCGACGGCGGAGATATTCCCACTTAAGACACGTGTCGATCTGCTAGCGCACGATGCCCCTGCGTCTCTGAATGGTCTAGATTAGATCATGAGGACATGATCGGACGGCTGATAGAATCACGATCCAATGGTTGTTGTAGCGCATCAAGAACACGGCATGATCGAACGGTTCTGGCGCATGGAGGACGAACGGTCGAAGAACACGGCCCAAGCAACTTTGCAGTGGCAAAATCTCGATGCCCAGAGCGCACGAGTCACGTCTAATGGCCGTCCGACCTTCCTGGGATCCTCCCTGGATGGGTGGCCGCTTCAAAAAGGCGGGTGAGCCGTCAGGGCACCACCACAGCGAGGAAGAGGGGGGCGAGCTCCAGGAGAATAGTCCTTGTCAAAAACGACCCCAGGAGGGGGTCTTAGCCTCCAGGTCCTGCAAGTAAACGCAAATAGTAAAATAGAGGTCCTGGGGACTCAGGTGAGTGGTAATGGGTGAAAGGATGCATCGGGTTTAGGGTTCGCCGGAGCGGGGCTCCGGCGAGCTGAGATGAGCGAAGTGCAGCGAGAATGCAGGTTAAACTGACAAGAAAATATCAAAAACTAAAGCAGCAACTTAGATTAACGGGAAATGGAGCAAAAACACCTCGAGCGGCGGTGCACCGCGAGATATGCACCTCATGGCCAAGATGGCCGGAGATAGGTGGAACGGCCCAAGAATCGCCTCCTCAATCAATCTGATGGCATCAGGAAGGAGTTGTCACCTCCTTCCTTCTTTCTCGCGCAAGAGAAGGAGAGGGCAGCGGTCCAAAGGGGTTCAACCAAGAATGGAGGGTGACGGATGGTTATTTGAAAATGGGTGAAGGGGGTGCAAAGATCGAGGGATTGGCATTGATACAACGATGCACAACCCAAGGCAAGCACTAGGCGTGCAAGATGGTTCTTCGAAGAACAAAAGTTGTGAAGGTCGCATCATGAAAAGATGAAAGACGTGATCTCCAAAAATCGGAGAAAACGCCAAAAAACGCATCTCTAACAATGAACAGGCTGGGGTCAGAGAGTTGACCGCAGGTCATCTCTCCAGCCCCCTTGGTTGGTCTACGTGGACCAACCAGGAAAAAGCCTGAAAAATGATAAAAAATTCATTTTAAAATAGTAAACTATTTTATTAATTTTAGGTTGTTAAATAAAAAATATTTCTAATTTTATAAATTATTTTATGGTAATTTTTATTTCTTTTTAGGAGGTATAATTTTATAAGTTGCATTTTATCCCCTTTTATAGGTATAATATCTATATATTTTATTCTTTTATTTTTATTTTGTATTTTTAATTTATTTATTTTTGTTTATTATTTTATAATATTATAAAATATCTTTATACACTTAATCATATTTTTATTTTTTTTTCTGAATTATTTTGAATATTTAATACAATAGAAAGAGTAATATTATAGGTAAAAGTATAAGTAGTATATCTATGTATTATATATTACAAGTATTTGATTTTGTATTTTATTTACAATTTTATTCTGATTTTAATGTACATAATTATTATAAGTAATATTTACAACATTATAAAAATATAAAAATATAAAAATAATGGATAAATAATAAATTGAATATTTTAATCTGTACAATATACAATGGGGTCCCAAAACTCAACTTTCAAACCGTAGCTCCGCCAAATGCGAATCCACCGCCATTAAATAGCTTAGTTTATTCTATATTCAATTAAAGGTGAGTTTGCTGCATTCGGAGTTTTCATTTGTGAGATACAGGTCTGGGAAGTTGGGATTCTAGATTCTTATTCAGACCATAACTTTTATATGTACATTATTTTTCAGTGAAATCAACTTTGTATTTTTCTTTATTTAATTATCTACAACTTTCATGTACAAAGTTTCTTTATTTGATGTGTAAAAAGTGGAACCAAAAAGAGGCCCCAAATTGAATAAAATAAAAGGAATTTGTATTGTATTTTGGCCCTTATCTCCCCCTACTTTATTCCTGGTCGACCTAGTCATTGAGATGCCTAGGTCTCGGGGTTTCGGGTCATAAAATATTTAATATTTTATTATTTTTCTTTTCTTTTCTTTATTCTATAATTTTGGCATTAAAAACCGCATTTTATACAATATTTACACAATGATGCATGAATGCTAGAATGCCTAAATTAAGCCTATTTACACGCATTTACTAGGGTTTTTAAGGCCAAAATGATAGAATAAAGATGATGAAACGTAGATTCATCAGCAGCCTCCTTCCATAATTTTTGAGGAGAAATTTTCAGAAAATAATGATCATATGTCGGATATTCCACGAAACTCTCCTCTCAGCACAAACGAGAATATGGAAGATGAAATTATCGAACACACACCGACTGCTCCCATGATTGATCATGAATCGAATTTTGAGGATGATATTTCAAGGATAAATAAGAGATTCAATTCAATAGAGGATAGATTTCAAAAATTTACCGACCGATTAATTTCACTCTATGGGAGCTCGGACATAAAAATGAATGAGGAAATGATTGGATCTCATTTTGACAATTTTGAGGATGTTCAAAAACCTAGGGATGATTCTGTGAACGGCACTTCTGCTTATTATTCCCCTAGACATGACTATGCATCTGACCCCTTATTAGAACATTGATGAATCTTGTATTCATCACTCTAAATCTCATTTATTAAGCTCAAATCCCTAAAAATCAACAGCATTCTTGCATCTATTTTGCATAATTAGCATTCATGCATGTTTTCATAAGAATGGCATTTTAGCACAAAAATCTGCATAAAATAAGAAGCCAAAAATCCAAGCCAAAATGACCTGTAAATAAGCCTAACTTCCCGGATTTTTAACTCATTCATGCTAACTCTGAATAACTCAAAACCACTTCCACTGTGTACATATCACTAACAAAAATAAAGGAAAAATACAAAAAAATAACTAACCCAAATAAGTGGACCAAAAGCCCAAACCCTAATTTCAGGATTTTCGGAATAAAAGCCACATATCTTCTCCATCCAGTGTCCGATATAATCCTACTCACTTTTGAACTAATGTGCATTCAATTACCTTCAAAACAAGACCAAGTTCAAGTGAATCGGAGCTCATATGTGAAAGTTGGGTTTTGGGCCTCTTTTGTACATTGTATATTTTCGCGGTTTTGACCTTGTATTTTATGTATATATTTTCTTAATCAATAAAAATCCAAAAAAATTAGAATTAAGTGTCTTTTATTTATCTTTGATTTTTCCATATTTTTTTCCAGATTTTTATCGTGTTTAAAAATAACAAAAAAATTATAAAACCCAAAAATTAAGGTATTCTATGTACATAGGATACCCCAAAAATTCACTTTTTACATTTGACTGATTCTGGTATTGATGTCTTCATGAAAGTTGTAGATCTCATCGAGACGAGCAATTTTCGTGAAGAAAGTTTTTTGATCCGAGGTCATCTACTATTTTTTATCGATTTTACAAGATATTTTAATTTCGAATTTTGTGGGGCTGACACGTGGCAGCACCTGGTGCCGCCACGTGTCAGTCATATTTGGGCTTTATATATATCGGTTATTATTTATTAAAATAAATAAATAAATAAATGAATGAATAAATAAATAGAAAAGGGACGCACGTGCGTCGCACGTGCCTCCCCAGGCACGTGCTCCGCACGAGCCTCCACCGGCTCCCCATCTCGCTGCCACGTGGCGCAACGGGCACCGTCCGATCACGCGCGATCGGACGGCGCCTGCGCGTCGTCCTCCTCCGCCCCCCTCCCCTTCCTAATCAGCCTCCGCCGCCTCGCGAACCCCGCGAAAACCGCCGCGCATCTCGCGGCCATATCTCGCCGGCACCAATCGCATCCCCTTCAGATCTCCCTCTCCGATTCCCCCATCCAATCAAACCCCCTTCGATTCCTTCCCCGATCTCCTTCCATCTCTTGCACCCCAGCAGCCTATAAAAGGAACACCGCCGGCCCTCCTCCAATCCATCCGCCGTTCAATCTCCAAGAGCCACCTCTCCGGTAGTGACAGTCCGGTGAGCCCCCCTCCATCGGTGTGATCCGAGGTCGGCAGACCTCGTCGCAGCTCCGCCCCGAGCGCCGCTGCTCGCTCCGGCCACTCCCAACACCGTCGAGCCTTCCTTCAGGTATACCCTCTCTCTCTCTTCCTCTACCTCTCTCTATCTCCCCATCTCCCCCGCTCCACCTCCGAGACCACTGTCTCAACCTCGACGCCATCGCTCTTCTTCACCGACAATCGACGACGACTCCGATCTTCATCGCTGCTCCACCTCGACACCGTTCTTCTCTGACACCCTCTACACCAACCGCCATCACCGCCTCGCCGACTCCGCTCGCCGTCGCTGCTGCGCCCTCGACGCCCCACGGCCGTGTGTCGGCCACCACGAATGCTCGGACCTCCACCAACCACGCCATCGCCATCAACACCTTCGGCGTCAGCAGCTTCACTCCTTCGTCTTCGACTCGTCTTCATCGACTCCAGCTCCCCTCCGACGAACGCAGCACCCCACTTCCACCGTCCAAGGCTTGGCCGGCCGCCATCCCTCGACCTCCACCCCACCGAGGCCGGTCCTACTCCGCCAGGACCACCGCCGCGCGGCCGGGCGCTCTACACCTGAGGCCCCGCGCACGTGATCTGCATGTGCGTGGGGAACTACGTCAGCCCTATCACGTGCGACGCACGTGACTTTGGGGCAAATTGCAGAGACGCCCCCAAACGTTTCTATATTCGCGCTTCAGTCCAAGACCAGAGGGCACGTGCCTAGCACGTGCCTCTCTGGAAATTTGCAAGAAGACCCCCCTCTATTATTGGTAATTACAATCAAGTCCCCCACTGCAGTTTGCTTTACTTATTTATTTTATTTATATTGCATCTGTACCCCTGTGTTTCCCCTTAATTTTGAACCTTCTCTCTACATTATTTTATTAATCCAAAAATAGCATGATGTTGGTTAATTAATTCTCTATGCTTTGACATGTTGTGGGTATTTTTGTGACGAACGGTTATTTAATAAATAATTGTTTTGTGAAAATTGGCATATTTTACCCAATTTCTTGCTCTTAAATTCATAGTTGATTAACCGTTGCTCTAAAAACTCTCGAAAAATCACATCTTGTAGAGTTAACTATTCTTAACATTGTGCCCAAAAAGATTTGCATTTGCATGCATATTTTATCCTGTAAAAATCATTTTGCATCTTTTAGTATTTAATTTTTAGTAGGTATTAAACCCAACATTCTCGAGGTTTAGGATTTTTCTGAGATCCGACACCTAGTGATAGATCTCAGATAATTTTGATCCTTGAAAATAAGTAGGTTTGATATTTATTAAAATTAAATATTGAAAATCATTTTGTCTGCATTTAAAAATCCATAAAAAAATCATATTGCATCCAAAAATTCCAAAAAAATTACAGTGCATCCATTTCATTATAGTTTACATTGTGGCCAAGTTTCGTATTTTTCGGACATTATTTGAACGTAATTTACATTTTAGTCCCTAAAATAAGGCCAAATTTGCATTTTGCATCCTTTATTGCATTCAAAATTCCAAAAAAAAGACCGCCTCGAAAACCGAACACAAACTTTGATAGACTTAATTCTAGGTTGTTCCTTTGCCTCCTTGTGATCGACCTTGGGACTTGCCCAAGTAAAATAAACAAAAACCACGATATTAAAAATTAAATAAATCATTTGTGGTATTTTCTTGATCGTTTCCGATTGCCGCCTACAACGCACAACACGATAAAAACAACTTCTTAAAACCGGCATCTTCGGATACGTCAGATGGCGCCGTTGCCGGGGAGGCAAACGGCTTAGATTTTTGTCTGAAAAATTTTGTTCGGTTTTCCGCATTCGGGTAGTCTGACTCCCGAATTTTTCATTGTAAATTTCATTTTTATTTTCTTGCAATTTATTTTTCAGCCTTTATTTTTTATATATATATTCTTGAGTTACTCTCTTACATTTTCTCTCTTATTTTTTTTGCGAGGTACCTTGTACGTGGAGCGATTTTCAATAACCGACGCAACTTCACCAAAAAAAACCGCAATTAATTTAAGATCGAGTTGAGTCGTGAGAGAGAGTAGAGTCTAGGTTTTTAATTTCTGCACCTTTAATTTCTGCTCATTTATAGCGGTGTCCGTTTGGACTCTCGCGTGTGTAGAAAGACCTCTGACTTTATTCTGTGGTGTGTCATGGCCTGTTTCACTCTCCGGCGAGGGTGGGGCCCGACTTGAGTGGCGAATAGGATAGACCTGCACATACGGCTCTCAGAGCATTTATATTTTTTGCTTGTGCTCGTAGGATCTTAAGCCACACTGTACTTTAATTGAGACGCACGTAGATCGTTCAACTTAGCCAAAATTAAATCAATTCTTCCCGCTAATAGAACTTTCTGCTTAGGTGCGGTTTTTCCATCGGCTTGCATTTCATTTAGAATAATTTTTAAATTCTGTCTAGCATCCCACATGGAGATTGCGAGGATTCACTGTAAGTCTTCTCACTGAGCATTCATCATAGTTTTTCGCGTGCATCGGCTTTTCCCGAATTCCTCCCTCTTGTTTTATGACATAACTTTAAAGGAAATTGGGACTGGACGGTAGACGTGTATTTTTGCTCATCTAATTTTTCAGTGATCACTCATTAAAATTGGGACTGCTAAATATATCTGATCTCAAATAACCCATAAAATCAAGAATTTTTGCGGGAGAGCAACCCCGACCTTGGATGATTTTATTTTTCTGAGTGAGCGAGAGACGACACTTAAGGATAGAGCCCAAATCCAAAATCTCAGCTCGCTAAAACTTTTGCCAAGATTGAATTATCACCAACTAAAATTGAAAATATAATAGCCGAAATCTTACGGCTTCATTGTGTGAGTTGGTGAACCCGGGGATTGATTTGTGTTTGTATTGGTGTGCGTGAACCGATATCAAAGATCAATAGCCGCACATTTGATAAAATTTTCTGTCCCATACAATCATCTCTCCCATCTCTTGATTTTAATCTCATCATGGAAATTTTTTCAAATTTCAGATCCAACCCATCATTATTCTCAACTATGACCGAACATCACTATGAAAACAAATCTGTCTCGGTTTGGCCCAAATCAATTGCATCCTCTTCTTTCAATAATCCCCCAACATTTGTGGGAAACTTTCAACCACAAATGAGTTCGGCCACCTCATTGAATCCTTACTCAAAACATCCAACCAGAAATGACAACTTACCATCTTGGACTGAATCACCTCATTCTCAATCTCTCGCCAAAGAACCCTTTCAAAATCGAAATCCCTTTAAATCCCATGACTGGCAGAGAAACCAAACCCAGATGGAAGGACATGCACTTAATGATCATCAGCGTTGGATTGACCACGACAGAACCCTCGTCAGACATGAAACCCATACAGAGGATTGGACGGACCTCCTAGACACATATAGACCCTGTATGCTGACTCCACAATATCAAGATCTGACCAAACATGATCAACAGACCGAACTCTACTCAGATCAAATACACATGCCTGTACCATATGAGCAGCCTCCTTCCATAAATTTTGAGGAAAAATTTTCAAGAAATGGTCATATAATGGATATTCCAAGAAATTCTCCTCTCCGCATGTACAGAAAAATGGAAGACGGAATTATTGAACAAAATCCGAGTGCTCCCATGATTGATCATGAACAAAATTGTGAGGATAATGTTTCGAGGATAAAAACAAGATTTGAATTGATGGAGGATAGATTTCAAAAATTTGCCGACCGAGTAATCTCATTCTATGGTGGATCGGGTGTGAAACTAAATGAGGAAATGATTGGATCCCATGATGAAAATTTTGAGGATATTCAAAGACCTAGGGATAATTCAAACATCAATACTTCCGCTCATCATTATTCCCCTAGAAATGCTTACGCCCCTAACCTTAACTCTGAATGTCAAGGCCCCTTCTCATCTAAAGAAGACACCACATCGCCACACCACACAGAAAATACAAAAAAATTTGAAAATCTAGAAAATCTCATAAAAATTGAATCTGAAGAAGATCTGAGGAATTTGGATCCTGCTTTACGGGAAGCACTAGAAAAATACTTGATTTTTGAACTTCCCATCATAAAGGCCATTGAACACTTCCCTGACCTTAAGAAATTTCTAATGGACAAATTAATCATCAAAAAGTCAGGAAGGATTAGAACAAAAACTGAAAGACATATCTTGTCAATGGCCTCCTCCTTGGTGTTGAGGAGAAAAACCAAGAGCCGCATAGTAAAGCGGTTACCTAGATTTGACTGCGAAATCAAAGACACAATTTTCACACATGCTCGTATTGATGACAATTCACCGATCAATATCCTCCCGACCTCTGTATTTCACGAACTCAAACTCGGGCCAATTCGGAAGATACGAGAGATTGTTCAATTGGCAGACCGATCGATAAAAAGGCCGAGAGGAACCATTTCTGTCATCATGAAATTCCAAGGTGCTCCACTCAAGGTAGAATTCACGATCATTGATATTGAGCATCAAGGAGAATTCACCCAGTCTCCAATCATTCTCGGAAAACCATTCTTGGCATTGGCCAAGGAGAGTATCGATTGTGAGACTCAGGAAATAAATTTTACGGCATTGGAATCACTACGATCTGATACAGTCTTTGAGGAAGTACGATTTTTTGAGGTAACCCACAAAGTCCCCAACAACCGCAACCATGAAACGATAGAAGAGCCATACCCCGCTGCTACACCTGAGATTGCATTTGTTAATGAGACTATTGGTTCAGAGACTCTGCACGATATCTCAACTCCCGCAGATTTCAAAATAGACAAATCCTTCTGCTACGATCCTGAGACATTTGCATGGTCGCACCCTGGAGCGACCTACTCTGATTATCTTGACCAAATCCTCCCAAATCAAGAGTGCACCAACATTCAGGAAACAAAGAACGAACACGTAGCCCGAACACCGACCAAGGAGAAGAATTTTAATGGCTATTCATCTGGGTACTCAAGTGAACCGACATCTTCACGAAACAAGAAAAAGAAAGTCACCTTTGATCTTTCGGAAGAGGAATCGGTTGATGATCCCTCATCAGGTCCGGAAAAGGTAGTCTACATGAGTGAAGTCTGTTCGGCATCTCTAAAGCCATATCTTCGCAAGGATCCAAAATTTGATTCTCGTTGGACAACTCCCGTTCCTAATTATTACTCATCCAAACCTGATGCTCCTACCTTTCACAAGTACACTGGAATTATTTCTTATGAGCTGACTGAGACTGGAACATCTGAATATTCATCGGAGGACAAACTGATTGATCTTAAAAAGGAACGAATTTTGAGGAAACAATTGAAGAAACAAAAAGACATGAACATCTGGAGTGTGTCCACTTTCAAATACTATTCCTCTGAGGATAACTCTGATGATGGTTACTTTTCATCTGACTCAAATATTTTATCTACTATCCATCATGATATTTCTGAGGATGACACTGATAATAGTTGGGAATCATATGCCTCATCTCCGACTCATCATTACGATCTCCCACCGCAGGCTCACAAGAAGATCAGCCGTAAACCGCCTTAATCATCGGCTACCCACCCTCCCTCCCGACCACATCGGTCTCCTTGTACAGCTTCTTCCTCTACTTAGGCCAAGGCCTAAGTATAGGGGGGGACCGATGCCATCTATATATACCATTACACTCCACCTCCAGATCGACTCGCCTCCTCCCTTCTTTTATACTTAGGCTGACCAAAGCCTAAGTATAGGGGGAACCAACGTCCACCTGTATATACTCTCCTCGTTCACATACCCTCACCGCTTCAATTTTTTTTTCTTTTCTTTTCCGCTCTTCTTCTATACTCAGTCTATTCACAGTCTAAGTATAGGGGCGATTTTTGTAAATCTTTTTCTTTTTCACTCTCTTACGCTTAGCCCGAGCTATGTCTTCTTTACGCTTCTTGTGCTTTGAGGACACAGCACTCGCTAAGTATAGGGGGGTCTGTATATATACTGTGTATATATTTTAGCCATACCTCGTACTTTCGCGTAAGTCTATATGTATTTACGGGGTGGGTTCTTCTTAAAAAAAATGTGTTTTTTCCACTAACACTGACCTTGCCCAAAATTTTTGAAAAATGGCTTCTTATTCACTCATTCATTCAAAAAAAAAGAGAGAAAAGAATCACAAAAAAAAAATTGTGTCTGCATTTCACACACTCGCATCTCATCAAGCATCGCATTTGCATATGTGAAAAGTCTTTGGGTTCTGAACCGAGTTGTGAGCCGAAACCGAGAGTGGTCTGGACTTGACCTTAATCCACCTAATCTTCGGAGGAACTTCACCGAGAAATAGGATTTTAGAGTCTTCAGTTCTTTGACTTAATTCTTTGAGTTCCACATGACAATGTACAGCGTTTGACTCTTAGTGTCTAACCTGGTCTCTTCATTCTGGGTACAACTCTGGAATAGGGAATTAATTTGTACTCTCGCACTATGCACTTAGCTCAACTCAGACGGGATGTTGGAAGACTGTGTGAGTTTCTTTTCTGGTAGCGTGGAAATCTAAAGACCGGAGTACGGGTTGAAATAAAGCTTCGGAAAAGGGATGGACGGCTGGGCACAATTTTTTCTAAGACCCCAAAAAATGTACGGAAACAAAAGATTCTATATCCGTAGGGGCACAACAAGATCCAAGCAGAACCACCAAAAATTCCAAATACAAAGAAGCAACTACCAAATAAAATCTGACCAAAAAGATCCAAGCTTCCAGAAACCTGCAGATCTTGGTGGAGACTCGGCTACACTGGCCATCTTCACAAGGAGAGGTGACTACACTGGCCACCCTCCAGTTCTTTTCTCATTCTTCTATCTTCTCCCCCCAATTCGATTGTGAACACAGCGCGACAGACCTTAGAAGGAAATACCTGACTCCCCGAGGACGAGTTATTGGAGAGGAAGCTTGCGCGGTAGTCCAGCATTCTGGGTGGGAAGAGCTAAAATATTTCACACACAAGAGTCGGTTATTCAATGTTCAAAGAGTATACTTTGGGAAGATGATTGATCTAAGATAACTTCTGAGCTGAAACTGTAGCAATGATGTGTAGAACTTGAGGGCTGTTGATTTTAAAATCCTAAGTCTCACAGAAGTTCCGACACACAAATAATCCAAAGGTTGAGTTTAGGTTCACTTTCACCTTTAGCTCATGGTCTTGGTTTGGAACTCAATCTCATTTCACCTCATGGCATTTCTTTTTGATGCTCAGGGACGAGCATGGTTTAAGTATAGGGGGATGATGAATCTTGTATTCATCACTCTAAATCTCATTTATTAAGCTCAAATCCCTAAAAATCAACAGCATTCTTGCATCTATTTTGCATAATTAGCATTCATGCATGTTTTCATAAGAATGGCATTTTAGCACAAAAATCTGCATAAAATAAGAAGCCAAAAATCCAAGCCAAAATGACCTGTAAATAAGCCTAACTTCCCGGATTTTTAACTCATTCATGCTAACTCTGAATAACTCAAAACCACTTCCACTGTGTACATATCACTAACAAAAATAAAGGAAAAATACAAAAAAATAACTAACCCAAATAAGTGGACCAAAAACCCAAACCCTAATTTCAGGATTTTCGGACTAAAAGCCACATATCTTTTCCATCCGGTGTCCGATTTAATCCTACTCACTTTTGAACTAATGTGCATTCAATTACCTTCAAAACAAGACCAAGTTCAAGTGAATCGGAGCTCATATGTGAAAGTTGGGTTTTGGGCCTCTTTTGTACATTGTATATTTTCGCGGTTTTGACCTTGTATTTTATGTATATATTTTCGTAACCAATAAAAATCCAAAAAAATTAGAATTAAGTGTCTTTTATTTATCTTTGATTTTTCCATATTTTTTTCCATATTTTTATCGTGTTTAAAAATAACAAAAAATTATAAAACCCAAAAATTAAGGTATTCTATGTACATAGGATACCCCAAAAATTCACTTTTTACATTTGACCGATTTTGGTGCTGATGTCTTCATGAAAGTTGTAGATCTCATCGAGAAGAGCAATTTTCGTGAAGAAAGTTTTTCGATCCGAGGTCATCTACTATTTTTTATCGATTTTACAAGATATTTTAATTTCGAATTTTGTGGGGCTGACACGTGGCAGCACCTGGTGCCGCCACGTGTCAGTCATTTTTGGGCTTTATATATATCAGTTTTTATTTATTAAAAAAATAAATAAATAAAAAAATAAAAAAATAAAAAAGGGACGCACGTGCGTCGCACGTGCCTCCCCAGGCACGTGCTCCGCACGAGCCTCCACCGGCTCCCCATCTCGCTGCCACGTGGCGCAACGGGCACCGTCCGATCACGCGCGATCGGACGGCGCCTGCGCGTCGTCCTCCTCCGCCCCCCTCCCCTTCCTAATCAGCCTCCGCCGCCTCGCGAACCCCGCGAAAATTGCCGCGCATCTCGCGGCCATATCTCGCCGGCGCCAATCGCATCCCCTTCAGATCTCCCTCTCCGATTCCCCCATCCAATCAAACCCCCTTCGATTCCTTCCCCGATCTCCTTCCATCTCTTGCACCCCAGCATCCTATAAAAGGAACACCGCCGGCCCTCCTCCAATCCATCCGCCGTTCAATCTCCAAGAGCCACCTCTCCGGTAGTGACAGTCCGGTGAGCCCCCCTCCATCGGTGTGATCCGAGGTCGGCAGACCTCGTCGCAGCTCCGCCCCGAGCGCCGTTGCTCGCTCCGGCCACTCCCAACGCCGTAGAGCCTTCCTTCAGGTATACCCTCTCTCTCTCTCTTCCTCTACCTCTCTCTATCTCCCCATCTCGCCCGCTCCACCTCCGAGACCACCGTCTCCACCTCGACGCCATCGCTCTTCTTCACCGACAATCGACGACGACTCTGATCTTCATCGCTGCTCCGCCTCGACACCGTTCTTCTCCGACACCCTCTACACCAACCGCCATCACCGCCTCGCCGACTCCGCTCGCCTTCGCTGCTGCGCCCTCGACGCCCCACGGCCGTGTGTCGGCCACCACGCCTGCTCGGACCTCCACCAACCACGCCATCGCCATCAACACCTTCGGCGTCAGCAGCTTCACACCTTCGTCTTCGACTCGTCTTCATCGACTCCAGCTCCCCTCCGACGAACTCAGCACCACACTTCCACCGTCCAAGGCTTGGCCGGCCGCCAGCCCTCGACCTCCACCCCACCGAGGCCGGTCCTACTCCGCCAGGACCACCGCCGCGCGGTCGGGCGCTCTACACCCGAGGCCCCGCGCACGTGATCTGCATGTGCGTGGGGAACTACGTCAACCCTGTCACGTGCAACGCACATGACTTTGGGGCAAATTGCAGAGACGCCCCCAAACGTTTCTATATTCGCGCTTCAGTCCAAGACCAGAGGGCACGTGCCTAGCACGTGCCTCTCTGGAAATTTGCAAGAAGACCACCCTCTATTATTGGTAATTACAATCAAGTCCCCCACTGCAGTTTGCTTTACTTATTTATTTTATTTATATTGCATCTGTACCCCTGTGTTTCCCCTTAATTTTGAACCTTATCTCTACATTATTTTATTAATCCAAAAATAACATGATGTTGGTTAATTAATTCTCTACGCTTTGACATGTTGTGGGTATTTTTGTGACGGACGGTTATTTAATAAATAATTGTTTAGTGAAAATTGGCATATTTTACCCAATTTCTTGCTCTTAAATTCATAGTTGATTAACCGTTGCTCTAAAAGTTCTCGAAAAATCACATCTTATAGAGTTAACTATTCTTAACATTGTGCCCAAAAAGATTTGCATTTGCATGCATATTTTATCCTGTAAAAATCATTTTGCATCTTTTAGTATTTAATTTTTAGTAGGTATTAAACCCCACATTCTCAAGGTTTAGGATTTTTCTGAGATCCGTCACCTAGTGATAGATCTCAGATAATTTTGATCCTTGAAAATAAGTAGGTTTGATATTTATTAAAATTAAATATTGAAAATCATTTTGTCTGCATTTAAAAATCCATAAAAAATTCATATTGCATCCAAAAATTCCAAAAAAATTACAATGCATCCATTTCATTATAGTTTACATTGTGGCCAAGTTTCGTATTTTTCGGACATTATTTGAACGTAATTTACATTTTAGTCCCTAAAATAAGGCCAAATTTGCATTTTGCATCCTTTATTGCATTCAAAATTCCAAAAAAAAAGACCGCCTCGAAAACCGAACACGAACTTTGATAGACTTAATTCTAGGTTGTTCCTTTGCCTCCTTGTGATCGACCTTGGGACTTGCCCAAGTAAAATAAACAAAAACCACGATATTAAAAATTGAATAAATCATTTGTGGTATTTTCTTGATCGTTTTTGATTGCCGCCTACAACGCACAACACGATAAAAACAACTTCTTAAAACCGGCATCTTCGGATACGTCAAACATCAAAGCCCCTACTCATCGACGGAAGAAACCACATCACCACATCACACACAAAAATACCCAAAAAATCTGAATATTTGAAAATCAAGAAAAAAATCGAAAAACTCAAAAAATACATAAAAATTGAAACTGAATAAGATCTGAAGAATTTGGATCCTACTGTACGGGAAGCACTAGGAAAGAAATTGATTTTTGAACTTCACTTTCTACAGGCCATTGAACACTTCCCCGATCTTAAAAGATTTATAATGGACAAATTAACTAAGAAAAAGTCGGGTGGGATTAGAACAAAGACCGAAAGACATATCTTATCAATGGCCTCCTCCTTGGTGTTGAGGAGAAAAACCAAGAGCCGCATAGTGAAGCGGTTGCCCAGATTTGACTGTGAAATCAAAGACACAATTTTCACCCATGCTCGGATTGATGACGATTCACTGATCAATATTCTCTTGACCTTTGTATTTCACGAACTCAAACTCGGACCGATCAAGAAATTACGAGAGATTGTTCAATTGACGGACCGATCTATAAAGCAACCGAGAGGAATCATTTCTGTCATCATGAAATTCCAAGGTGCTCCGCTCAAAGAAGAATTCACGATCACTGATATTGAGCATCAAGGAGAATTCACCCAGTCTCCAATCATTCTCGGAAAGTCATTCTTGGCATTGGCCAAGGTAATTATTAACTGTGAGACTCAGGAAATCAATTTCACAACATTAGAAGCACTTAGATCTGACCTTGTTTTTGAGGAACCACGATCTTTTGAGGAAACCCACGAAGTCCCCGACAGCCGCAACCATGAAGCGGTAGAAGAGCCCTACCCCATTTCTACACCTGAGATAGCGGTTGTTGATGAGACTATTGGTTTAGAGACTCTCCCCAGTATTTCAATTCCTGTAGATCTCAAAATAGACAAATCCTTCTACTATGATCCTGAAACATATGCATGGTCGCACCCTGGAGCTACATTCTCTGAATACCTGGACCAAATCATCCCAAATCGAGAGTGCACCAACTATCAGAAGACCAAGAACAAACGAAAACCAACTAAGGAGAAGTCCAATGGCTATTCATCTGGATACTCAAGTGAACCGACACCTTCACGAAACAAGAAAAAGAAAGTCACCTTTGACCTTTCGGAAGAGGAATCAATTGATGATCCCTCATCAGGTCCAGAAAAGGTAGTCTACATGAGTGAAGTCTGTTCGGGAGCTCTAAAGCCATATCTTCGCAAGGATCCAAAATTCAATTCTCATTTGACAACTCCCGTTTCTAACTACTATTCATCCAAAGTTGATGCTCCTGCCTTCTTCAAGTACACCGGAATTATTTCGTATGAGCTGACTGAGACCAGTGCTTCTGAGTATTCATTTGAGGACAAATCAATTGACCCCAAGAAGGAACGAATTCTGAGGAAACAACTGAAGAAACAAAAAGACCAGAATATTTGGAGTATGTCCACTTTCGAATACTACTCCTCTGAGGATAATTCTGATGATGGATATCTTTCATCTGACTCAAACTCTTCATCCACTATCCATCATGATTTTTTTGAGGATGATACTGATAATAGTTGGGAATCATATGCTTCATCTCCGACTCATTATTCTGATCTCCCATCGCAGGCTCACGAGAAGATCAGCCCAAAACCGCCTTAATCATCGGCTACCCACCATCCCTACCGACCACATCGGTCTCCTTGTACAGCTTCTTCCTCTACTTAGGCCAAGGCCTAAGTATAGGGGAGACCGATGCCATATGTATATATCATTTCCCCGGATCACACTCTTTCCCACGATCGCTCCATTTCCACCCTTCTTCCATACATAGGCTGACCAGAGCCTAAGTATAGGGGGAACCGACGCCCACCTGTATATATTCTCTTTGTTCACATACCCTAACCACTTCATTTTTTCCGCTCTTCTTCTATACTTAGACTGTTCATAGTCTAAGTATAGGGGGTGGTTCTATAAATCTTGTTCTTTTCTTTACCTTTTTCACTCTCTTACGCTTAGCTCGAGCAATGTCTTCTTTACGCTTCTTGTGCTCTGAGGACACGGCACTCGCTAAGTATAGGGGGTCTGTGTATATACTTCGTATATATTTTACACATATCTCGTACTATCGCATAAGTCTATATGTATTTACGGGGTGGGTAACTAACTTAAAAAGAGAGAGAGAGAGAGAGAAAGAAGAAGAAAAGAGTTTTTCTACTAACCCTAACCGTGCCCAATTTTTTTGAGAAAAATGGCTTCTTATCCATTTTTGCATTAAAATATCCCTTGCATAAAATGTCAAAAAAATAAAAAAATTCACAAAAAATTATGTCTCCATTTCACATCCCTGCACTTCATCCAGCATTTCATTTGAATCTGTGAAAAGTCATTGGGTTCTGAACCAAGTTATGAGCCGAAACCGAGAGTGGTCTTGACTTAACCTTAATCCACCTAATTTTCAGAGGAACATCACTGAGAAATAGGATTTTAAGAACTTCAGGTCTTTTGACTTAATTCTTTAAGTTCCACATGACAATGTGCAGCATTTGACTCTTAGTGTCTAACTTGGTCTCTTCATTCTGGGTACAACTCTGGAATAGGGAATTAATTTGTACTCTCGCGCTATGTACTTAGCTCAACTCAGACAGGATGTTGGAAGAATGTGTGAGTCTCTTTTCTTGTAGCGTGGAAATCTAAAGACCGAAGTACGGGTTGAAATAAAGCTTCGGAAAAGGGATGGACGACTGGGCATAATTTTTTCTAAGACCCCAAAAAATGTACGGAACAAAAAGATTCTATATCTGTAGGGGCACAACAAGATCCAAGCAGAACCACCAAAAATTCCAAATACAAAGAAGCATTCTACCAAATAAAATCTGACCAAAAAGGTCAAAGCTTCAAGAAACCTGCAGATCTTGGTGGAGACTCGGCTACACTGGCCATCTTCACAAGGAGAGGTGACTACACTGGCCACCCTCCAATTCTTTTCCCCTTCTTCTAACTCCCCCCCTCCCCCAATTCGATTGTGAACACAACGCGATAGACCTTAGAAGGAAATACCCGACTCCCCAAGGACGAGTTACTGGAGAGGAGAGGAGCATGGTAGTCCGACATTCTGGATGGGAAGAGCTAAAATCCTTCACACACATGAGTCAGTTTTTCAATATTCATAGGGTATACTTTGTGAAGAGGATTGATCTAAGATAATTTCTGAGCCAAAACTGTGACAATGATATGTAGAACTTGAGGGCTACTGATTTTAAAATTCTAAGTCTCACAGAAGTTCTGCCACACGATTAATCCAAAGGTCGAGTTTAGTTTCATTTTCACCTTCAGCTCATGGTCTTGGTATGGAACCCAATCTCATTTCACCTCATGGCATTTCTTTTTGATGCTTAGGGGCGAGCATGGTTTAAGTATAGGGGGATGATGAATCTCGGATTCATCACTTTAAATCTCATTCATTAAGCTCAATTCCCTCAAAATCATCGGCATTTATGCATTTATTCTGCATAATTAGCATTCATACATGTTTTCATAAGAATTGCATTTTAGCCATTATGTTTGCACAAAATAAGAAATCAAAAATCCAAGCCAAAAATGATATGTAAATAGCCTTACTTCCCGAATTTTTAACTCTTTCATGATAACTCCGAATGACACAAAACACCTCCACTGTGTACATATCACTAACAAGAATAAATAAAAAAATACAAAAAAATCACTAACCATGTTAAGTGGACCAAAAACCCAAACACTAGTTTCAGGATTTTCGGATTAAAAGCCCCATATCTTCCCCGTCCAGTGTCCGATTTGATCCTACTCACTTTTGAACTAATGTACATTCAGTTACCTTCAAAACAAGACCAAGTTCAAGTGAATCGGAGCTCGTATGTAAAAGTTGGGTTTTGGGCCTCTTTTGTACATTGTGTATTTTAGGATTTTTTGACCCGATATTTTATGTACATCTTTTATTTATTAATAAAAATCCAAAATATTTAGATTAAGGTGTCTTCATTTGTCTTTGATTTTTCCATATTTTTTTCCGGATTTTTATCTGGTTTAAAAATGACAAAAAAATTGCAGAACTCAAAAATCTAGGTATTCTATGTACATGGGATACCCACTTTGTGCATTTGATTGATTTTTGTTTTTGATGTGTTCATGAAAGTTGTAGATCTCTTCGAGACGAGCATTTTTCGTGAAGAAGCTTTTTTTGATCCGAGGTCATTTACTATTTCTTTTTTATTTTACAAAATATTTTACCTTCGATTTTTCTGGTGCTGACACGTGGCAGCCCCTGGGGCCGCCACATGTCACCGGTTTTTGGGCCCCTTTTAATTTGTTTTTATTAAAAAAATTAAAGCCTACGCACGTGCGTCGCATGTGCCTCCTAGGCACGTGCTCCGCATGTGCCACACCCCTTCTCAGACCCCCACCACGTGGCCCCTCCATGGTCGTTCAATCAGCGGCCGATCGAACGACAGTTGTGCGTCGTCCTCCCGCGCCCCTTTCCTGAAACCTCCACCGGCCGCTCCTCAAACCCTGCAATTGCCAACCGCGCTGCCAACCTCGTAATTGCCGCCCCCGCCTTCGCCGCCAATGACCACCATGCCTCCGCTCATCTCGCAACGACTCCATCGTCGACCCCTTTCCTCTCCCCTATTTAAAGACCACCGCCGCCATCGTTCTCCGCATCCGCCGCTTGCGCTTCAACGAAGGTGACAGCTTCACGAGGGCCTTGTTGGAGAGATTTGAGGGCGCTCACCGTCCCTCATCGTAGCCCACGACGCATCCACCGCTGCACTGATGCTCACCTCCGGTCTCCCCTACCATTGAGCCAACGCTTCATCGACTCCATCTCTGGCACCTCCAACGCCATCGCCTCCATCTATGTCAACTTCAGTCGCTTCATCGATGTCTCCGTCATGGCCTTCACGCCGGGAGACCATTCAGAAGGTCTCCACCCGCTCCGCAGCTCCCCAACAAAGCCACCGATCGCTGGACCTTTGCAAGCCTCTCCGCCTTGCTCCATCTTCTCAGACGAGCCACTCCTCCTCGCCTCCACGACACCGGTCGTCCTCAGCCATCCAGAAGGCGTCTCCGCCATGCTCTCCAATCGCCGCGCCCTGGGATTAGCCACCGGAGCAAGCCACCTCTGCCCTCGCCGCATCTTCACCGCGTCACTGGAGCCACACCTCGTTGCCTCCGCCTTCCAGGGACCCGACGTCCTCCACAGCTCCACCGCTCCCTTCAACTTCATCATCGGGCGCCAACCTCGAGGCCCCCGCCTCACATACGAGGATACAACTCATCCCCACAGGTCACGTGCAATTACATAAACATCCCAGTACTGCATTTTTATAAATATTCTATTTTGCAGAGAGACCCCTATGTTCTCCTCCATTATTAGACATCTCCAGCACATTATCTTATTATCAAAAAATAGCATGATGTTTTGCATTTATTTCTCCACGTTTTAACATATTGTGGTTATTTTTGTAATGAATGGATAATTAATATTTAATTATTTTGTGGAAAATTGCATATTTTGCCCAGTTTGTGCTCCAAAATTCATATTTGATTAACCATTGCTCTAAAAATTCTGGAAAAATTCGACCATGTAGAATTAATTATGCTTGACATTGTGCCCAAAAACAATTGCATTTACATGCATAATTTGCTCTGTAGAAATCATTTTTCATATTTCAGTGTTTGATTTTTAATAGGTATTAGATCTTATATTTTCAAGGTTTAGGATTTTTCTGAGATCCATCACCTAGTAATAGATTTTAGATAATTTTATCTCTTGAAAACAAGTAGGTTTGGTATTTATTATTATTAAATATTGAAAATCATTATGTTTGCATTTAAAAATTCATAAAAAAAATTCATATTGCATCCAAAAATTCTAAAAAAAAAATACATTGCATTCATTTTGTCATAATTTACATTGTGGCCAAGTTTCGTATTTTTCGAACATCATTTGAATGTAATTTGCATTTTAGCCGGTAAAATAGGTCGAAATTGCATCTTGCATCCCTTATTTGCGTTAAAAATTCCAAAAAAAGACCGCCTCGAAAATCGTGCACGAATCTTGACAGACATGAATCTAGGTTGTTCCTTTGCCTCCTTGTGATCGACCTTGGGAACTTGCCCAAGTAAAATAAACGTAAAACCACTTGATTAAAATTGACGAATAGTTTTTGTGTGGTTATTTCTTGACTGATTCTGATCGCCGCCTACAAAAAACGACACATTAAATTTTAACACGAACAATTTAAAACATCTTTTTAAAGCTGCGATTTTCAGATCCGTCACTAGGCTAAGTAAATGCAACAAACAGAATGCATGGATTTTCAAAACATTTTATGAAATTATATTAAGTTAATAAATTATGATGCACATGCAATACAATAAGATGCACAACTCATAATAATGCTCATGATTGAGTAATTAAAATAACATGTGAAACATATTAAGAGTTAATATAAATTAGGTTATCAATATGTCATTCAACCACAAAGTAATTCAATTTTGGTTTAATTTCAAGGTTGAATAGACAAGTTTTATAATCTGAAAATTAATGCGCTAATAATAGAACAAATCATTAAATCAATCACACAATCCAAAAGAGTGTAACATTATATTTCAAATTACATCAATTTCATTAATTTTGGATATATGGATCACAAGATACTAACTAAACAATACATGGGCATATATGTAATAAAAAAAGATCCAAAACATAGGTTTAATTTGCAATAATTAAAGTCGCCTGGGCATAATGAAATTTTCCACAACAGAGGGATTCATCTAGAATTTGAAAAAGTAGTCGGGGTGTGCCTGCAAATATCCCCTCTCCACATGCGCACTACACATGACACTAGGCTCAGAAGGTGGAGGTTTGGGTTACATGTCGGCGCGGGATGCTCCAGATGCGACTCAGATGCTTTGACGCTACGATGAATTGTTGCTTCGGCTAGGTAACGTGTCTTCTTCTGAGTCGTAGGATGAGCGTTGTTGAAGAATAATCGAACGGTGCATGTACGCCATGTTCCTCCCTCTCCACCTTGAGCGACAGAGCTAAGAGGAGCTCCAGTGACATCGTCTCTACTCCTCCTCGCTCCTCCGATGAATCTGATGGTCTGATGACTTTCCTGATGATGTCACAAATTCAAGACTGGGCCAAGGTAGATGAGATGTGCCCTAAAGAGACCTGTCGATGAAGCTTCTCTGATGGAGAAAAGTGAGATCAGATCTTTGTAGGTTTCTCTGATCAATGAAAGATATTGGCTCCTACAGGTGAGAGCAGCACATATCAAATGAAAACAAAGGGTTAGGGTTGAAATGGAGGCCCATCGTAGGCAAAAGAATTGAGCCTTAATTGGTTCTCAAGCTTCGAAAGCTTAAGAATGGATTGAGGTGAACATATACATGGAGAAGTGGAGAGATTAGGAGGTGGTATGTGCGTTAAAGAGAAAAGGTTGACAGTGGCGTTTTATTCTCAAACGATGAATTGAGTTTGTATATTCAATTAAATAAAATGAAGAAAATACAAAGAAATGAAGAATCAATAACTTACCCGGAATTGAAATGAAGAAGATGATAGAATTGAAGTTGGAATCGAAGCATGGGTGAAGCTTCAAGCTTCATGTCATCGCTTTAGATCTCTGATGGAGAGACCAAGCTCAAGCATCCCGTTAATGGAGGTTTGCAACAAGGTGTATGCACCTTGGATCTCATCAGCAAAACTCTATGTTGTCACTCTCAAACCAAGGTTCCACAGTCACTGGAAGGTGGCTGATGTTTGGAGGTTTCACTCGAATGTGGTGGATGGCGGTTGTGGGCGGCAGGGAAAAGGTATTTGAAGAAGAAGATGGTTGGTGTCAGGCGATAGTCATGATGGTTTCAACGTCGCAAAACAACATAGGACTTAGAGTTAGACTACATTGAAGGGTTGGCTCGGATCAGAATATTTAGGCGAAGAGGAAGGCCATGGAAGTTAACCGGGAGGTTATCGAGGGAGGTTGGGAATATTCGGGGAAGTTGGGTGGTTGAACTGGAAGTGAAGAGGATTGGAGGTTGAAGATGAGTGACAATCGTTGGATCTTGCGATATAATAGATAAGGAAGGGGTGCGGGTGAAGGGACCTGTAATGGGAGCGGGCCATGTGGCAGGTGAAGGTGAAGCCACATGGCTCAATCAAAATCAAATAAATGAATTAAACCAAAATAAAAATGGAAATAGAAAAAGGATGAATCAGAAAAAGTGATAAACATAAAAAATGTAGATCTCGATGAGATCTACAACTTTTATGTTGAACTCAAAGAGTGAAAAAGTCATCTATACAAAGAAATATTTTTAGAAGTAATATTAAAACATTAAAATTACTTATTTTATTTTATTTCCTTATTTTTTGGATTTTTAATTTATATTCAATGTTAATTTAATTAAGTATAATTTGTTGGGTTTTTATTAATAAAGAAACATATAAAATAATGGAACAACATAGAGATAAATAAACAACGTAGAGACAAGATAATAAGAAAACAATAAGTAATGTTAATTATTTACAAAGAGTTACTATTAATTAAGGTTAATTGATTATTAATTAGATGAAAGAGCATAAGCTAAAGAGATAATAATCAATAAATAACCTAGTAAATCAGTGATTTATCAATGGGCGAAGGCTTGACCGACCTATCTTCATCCTGTGCTTTACAAAAGAATTCTCAGATCCCTCACAAAACCGTAAACTTGTTCGCATCATATGGAGCAAAGGGAGATGAGAGTTCGTACCTCAACATCATCGGGAACCATCTCTCAAAGTTCGACATAATTAAAAAGCGATCATGTAACATAGAATATTTAAATGTGATCGAGCAAAGGACCAAACATTTAGACAAGATTGACCAAATCACCAAGCAGTTGGAGCTCTTGGTCAGCACAATCAACTCATGTCAATCTGTGAGTTCATCTGTCGAGACATCTGTTAAGACCAAGGAAAACCATCCGCATCAGAGTCCAGGGCAACCACAATCGATCCAGCACATGTACTACGTGCAGGCACCTGACAAGGCACTACTGCAACATGAGACACAGATGGTAGTGTACCATCCTGAGATCCATCCATTCGTCGAGACGTTCTTTCCGCCACCTCTACAAATCCAAGAGGTGAATGGCATCTGGATTAATGATCAATAATTGGCCTATCCTAGCGGAAAATCGTAGGGTCAATCATCGGCTATACACCCATTCCACCAGCATCAAGTGGAAGACCATATCACCACCAGCCCTCGCGTCACCAGTCTCCACATAATGCTGACACCTGGAAACCGAATTATCGGCAATCAGCTTATCGCCAACCCTCATACCATCAGCAGTAACCAACTTCTCATTACCAGCAGCAATACCCTCCTCAATAACATTGTCTGCAATATCCTCCTCATCACTATTAAAGTTATAAGTCACAACCTCCTCACTAGTATCAGAGTCAATGAGAACATCCTGTTAGCAGATGGAGCCAACCCTAATGAATTGAGCCCTTGATTGTCTGGCATAAATGGTGAAGAGCTTAAGCGAGATTAGCCAGAGGCTAACCGATTTTAATGCTACGAAAAACCATCATTCCAGCACAAGTCAAAGCCAACTCGAATAACTTCCTTCGTAAGGAGTAGGTAGTAAGTGGTGTCCAATCTGATCATGAGTTAGGCATGAATAAATATCTTATGTTACCTAGTGTTGTTACTCTCAGGAGAGGTAGGAATCTACAGTCGTTTGCAACTATGAAAGGGAAGAATAAAGCTTCACAAGATGAATTTCCATCAGTCGTGCTCGTACCAAGCTTTAGAGGAGGAGACGAAGGAAGAACAATGCCATATGATGAGAAAATGCAAAAAATGAAGAAAATAGAAAAAACCAAAAATAGAATAACAGCCAAGACCTCGTCAAGAAAGCCAAAGAAAATCCAGCATCTGCAACCAACCCCAAGCCGATTAATGAAACCGATGTTTCGTTTATAGCTTTCCCCAGGTGGCAAATGATTATATCCTTCCTACCATTTGCATGTAAAAGCTTATTCCAAAGACCACTTTTTGAATGATGTACAAATTCCATTTCCATTTACAATGAAAAATAATAAAAAAAATAGAAAATTCAAAACAGCCTTATTTGATCCATGTGTTATTGATATCTTGCAAAAAAATTTCTTGGAAATGCCACTTTTCAAATCCATGGAATACATGCCAATTGTGAAGAAAGGACTAAAAGAGGCATGTACTTCAAAGTGTCAACCCTGGAAAAACAGATGCAATCATGTTGAGAAATACATTCTCACCATTGCTACTATAAATGTCATCAACAACCTCTAGCCAAAAAGAAAGACAAGGGAGCACCTTTACTCATATGCCATATTTTAAATCAAATTTTCGAACAAACTTTGCTTGATAAAAATATTTAATAAACCCCATGCCCACTTCTCTTCTCAAGGAATTTAGGATGGGCCCGCTTAAACCAACCAGGATGATCCTTTAGTTTGTTGAACGCTCCATTAAGAGACCCCAAGGGATATTGGAGGATGTTATCATGACAGTGCATGATATGAATGTCTAAGTGGACTTCGTTGTCTTGGATGTGGATTCATCTATACCATTACTTCAGACACCAATCATACTTGGTCATTCGTTTCTCTGAACAGCCGAGGTGGTAGTGGATTATGGGTATGGAAAGACTACGTTCCTTTCTTGCACTAATACTGTACTGATTGTCATGATTGCAGAATTGAAAGCCGCAAAAAGTGCATCTGAGAGAAGTGAGCTGACAACATTGCCTAAAGAAGACTATACACATACATACACATACATACATGTACATAAATACATAGATAAACACACTTACAAGTATCGACTTTATTCTAAATACAAAAAAACATGCAAGTATATACATACATTTTTAAATGCAATTATCTAGTTTATTTCAATTATACATAATTACATGCATACATACACACATACATATACATGCATATAAATTTGTGTATATTTTTTAGAAATGATGTTAATGAAATGTGCATATCACAAATCAAAAGAGCAATTGGTATTCCAAGTTTCTAATTACAATTTTAGGGTTTTTAATAAATGAATAGAATATTCCAGATGCACATAATTCTACCACCATATGAACTAAAAATATTTAACACATTTTAAGATTAGAATCCCACCACCCAATATTCAACCACCACAAAATGTACATAACAAAATCACAATACCCTAAATTAATGATTATGAAATAAGTATATCTGAACACTACATTATAACATAAATCTAACAGTAAAAAATACATAAACAAAAATAAAGGCACAAAATTATACCTTTACTTGCATGATTTAGGGAGGAGGAGATGGAGACGGCGGTTGTCCATGGATGAACGATGATCCTTGTAGTGTTGAGGAGGAGACATAGCCAATGGAGTTGCAGTAGAGGTGGTGGAAGGGAGGAGGAGGAGGTAGGTCGGAGGCCTGGAAGGTTGGTAGGTGGATGTGGCAGAGGGGAGGAGGAATAGGCAGAGATGGGGAGTTGGAGGTGAGGCATAGTGCGTGTAGGGGAGGAGGAGGCGATGAAGGAGATGGAGAGGAAGATGTGGGGAAGATATGACGGTAAGGAGGTTGCAGTGGGGGTAGCTGGGAGGTTACAGAGCGGGCGACAAAGGTGGGGAGGAGGTGGTCGAAGTGGAGAAGGAGGTATCGGTGAGGATGTACTCAAAGGGGAGGAGGAGGTGTCGGGGAAGGTGGCAATGAGTAGGAGGGTGGCGGAGAAGGGAACATGAGGTGGGGAGGAGGAGCCATGCAGGGAGAGGGTTTAGGGCGAATAGGGAGGAAAGTTAAATGTTTGACGCTTGAATTAAGCCCAATTATTCTTGGCAGCCGCACAAAGCGTCGATACTACATTTACATCGAGATTAGCTTGCTGAACGATTTCATACCTGACATAGGTACCTCTATCAGTCCATTTGAAATTGCCATCTTTCAATTGCATCAGGTGTTACAGAAACCACTGAAAATGTATTGCATTTTCAGCGGCTACTGTTGACTGTTGAGAATGGCTCGACTTAGATACCAATGATTCTAGAAGTGAAATTAATATAATTTTATTTTGGAAGAAAAGAATATTAGCGGGTAATTTATCAACTTTAATTTTAATTTTAATTTTGCATTCTACAAGTATAAAATGCCCTTTTACTTTTTGTATTTTTTTATTATCAATTTTCTTGATAAGTATATTTTTTATATCGTAAATAAGAATCATAGGAATTACAAAATTTAAATCAAGCGATAAGAGTTTATGAATGAATAATAGGAAAATACGAGAGTTTGAAATAGTATACTATGAAGGTCAAACTTAATTTTTCATCCATCTACCTTGGATTTTTTTAATTTGATACTTAAGTAATTTAGTAAGATGAAGTTTATATTGAGTTTTAACTACTTTGATTAATAAATAAATAGATATGAGCCACCAAATCTCGAATTTATTTGCATATAGAAACGGATCCAAAACTCAACTTTCACAATTCAAGTCCTTTTATTTTCACAACATTTTTAAGATTTAGAGTGATTTTAAGATAGAATTTAAAATTGAATATAGGAGATTTGGTTCTGATATGAATAACTTATAGATATGCAAAATTGATTTATTTAAAGAATTGTATTTAAATTTATTCATCATTTATTTTTACGAGAAATTTAATAAAGAAAACTTTATCTCATATTATTCTGGATTATAAAAAAGAATTAATCCAATCTTGATTTAAGAAGAGAACGATAAAAATAAATGAAGTTTGTCCTTATTATAAATGACAATTGTGGTTTTTTACAATAGGTACAAAAGCTAATCCTTTGTGTTATCATTATGAGGTCTGTACTCATCAAGGGGTTTCCACGGTTAAGGTTTCGAGCATCTGTGATTTGTTTTGCAGAGCTATAATGCATCTCCTCCCTGGTAATCGTTTGATCATACAGATATTCTAAAAACTGTGCTAGACAGGATATTACTTTTGTAGCATCTAATTTAAGTTGATAGGAGGGTGGGAATCAAGTTTTATTTAAGAGTACGTGAATCATTAGATTGTATTAAGGTGCATATTATCTCTTCTTAGAAGGAGATAATAACGAAGGCTTGATAGGTCAAATGGAAAACTTCATAATGATTATGGCACATGGTATTCACTTAACCTCGAAGTAGTATTATCCTGGAGGTATGTAAAGTAGATTATTTAGTCCAATGTACATTTGAGTCAACACCATGTACTTTGGATACCGTTGAAATTGAGGCGTAATGGTTAAGAGATCTTCTCATACTCATAGATAATTCAATTCCTACGGTAACTATGTAATGCGATAATAAGTAACTAGAAGAACATTATTAGAAGTCAAGAAAATAATCAAAGGTTTCGAAGACACGTACAAGTTAGACTTTAATATGTAAGAGAACTTGTATCTTAAGGGCTTATCCCTTTTGAGTTTATTAGATTGAAAGATAATACAAGATATCCATTTACAAAAAGACTCGGTAGATCTTTAATCCTTCTGTCAAGGCTTGGTATGGGAATAAAACCGCTGACTTTTATTTTAACTACAACTCAACCTAATTGAGTGCATATCTCATGGAATGTGTTCAATGTGGTAACAAAAGCATATGAAAAACGGGTCGGCACTCATAATTTACATATGCCACATATGAGTATAATATTGAGAAGCCTACACTTAAGGATGGACTTAAAACTTTGAATCAGTTCAAATCTTTTTTAGGTAGGACTTGAGCAGTGTATTCTTGGAGAACCTAAATTATGTGGGTTTCTTTGTGAGGCTAAGAATTACATAATAAATTTTTTCTGATAAATTTCATGAACTAGGATTGGATGCATGATCGTTAATAGCACCAAAATCAAAATATTATCGCCATTATGTCATTTTTCTTTTGCCATTGTATACCCCACAACAAAGGTCAAAAGTTACTGGTGCTTAATTTGATTTTTTTTGTTATCTGGTACTTAATTTGTTATCACCGATGGAATGATTTTGTTATCTGCTACTTAATTTGAATTTTTATGATTTCGTATTCGATTTTCATTTACATGTTAATGTTAGTAGTAAAGAATGCCGACAATGACAACATAATCCAATATATATAACATGATAAACGAAAATGCATTATGATATCTTTTGTCATTAAGAAATCTATTTCCATTTTCCTATGAGAACCGGGCAAAGCCTGGTAAAGACCTGCTGCAGTAAACAGCAGGAAAGCAGAATAAATTCATATTTCACGGCGCATATATAATAATATTTAGATCTGGCAAGATGACAGGCATAAACTTTGATATCTTCTACGCAGCTCATGGGATTCTTTTGGTTTTTTTCCCCATTGTTTGAAATGTCGTGGATCTTTATCCACATAGGCATGCAGCTACTACAAAAAGGTGGCAGTCACATGTTACATAGTTAAATATGTTCTACGCTCTTTTTTAATATAATCCTATCGGAATAAAAGAAAATAAAGCATTATCATTTAACTAAATATTCATGTAGTATTTTATGGGAATTTTTGAATCCCTTCTTCACGTATTTTCCAATAAAACGGTAGCGTTAATTAAACACTTCTCTCGTAAGGTGTAATCATTCCAACAACTCTGCATTCACGGGTTTCATTAGGTGGGTACTCAATCTATTTTGATTGCGATTTATCCGACCCATTGTTATTGGGTCATGGGTTGACCCGTCCATCCAATGACTATCGACTGTGACAAACACCCGATTAATATCAAGAGATTTTTCCAGACATGTATGGTCCTATCTGAAATTCCCGATCAGGGCGTGGCAGGGATAAAATTTCCCTATTAGGGCATCAACCGGTGAACGGTTCGCCGATCGGTAAATCGTTCGCTGATCGATACATTCTCTGACACAATCAACGTCATATGAATTTTATACATATTACAAATAATATATAATATTATAATGTAGAATTTGTTTGAATTTTATGTTATTAAAAATAATGTATAAAATTATCATTCGACACTACATAAATTTTATATTTTAAAATTAATATATAATATTATTTCGATAAACGTGTTATTTTATATATTAAAAATAATATAAATTATTCCGAAATCTAATTTGAATTTTATATTATAAAAAATAATATATAAAATTATCTCCTTCAGCACCGCTTAATTTTTTATAAATTAAAAATAATATTTAATAATCTTTAGAAAACTCATTTAAATTGTACATTATAAAAAATAATATATAAAATTATCTCATCGACACCGCTTTAATTTTTTATAAATTAAAATAATATATAATATAATGTGATAATATTATATATTATTTTTAATATATATAAAATAATACATTTATCGAAATAATATTATATATTAATTTTAAATATATAAAATTGATACGATGCCGAATGATAATTTTATACATTACTTTTAATAATATAAAATTCAAGCAAATTTTATTGAATAATATTATATATTACTTTAATATATATAAAATTGATACGGTGTTGATTCTATTAGAGAATGTATTGATCGACGAACGGTTTGCCGATCGACGAACTGTTCGTCGATCGATGCCCTGACAGGGAAATTGATCCCTGTCATGCTCTGATCGGGAATTTTAGACAGGGTCATGTCCTGTCTGGAAAAAATCTCTAATATCAACATGTAATGGATACTTGTAGGTACACGCAGAAGTACTGTCTTTATCAAGAGGAATTACATATTTATTGGATAAGTATTAATCAAGGTTCAAAATAAATAATTGTATTTTTTTCCATAAACACGATTTATCAACTTTGAAATTCATGATATATTTTTGTTGTCATTAATGTGATCTTATCTATTCAATCCAAATCTAAAATGGAAATTGAACCTTATATATATATATATATATATATATATATATGGATTTTGAATTTTGTTTATTTCCTAAAATATTGATTTATATATGTATAGGCTATCGAAACGACATATCAGCTCCTATGTCAGTAAAATATCGCTAACATTTTGCGAATTCGGACTCAAAGTAACAGTGGGCACCGAGAAGGCATAGGATGAAATTCGTCGATGCCATTTCTCCACATAGGTGAAATCGATATTTTAACGATACAGAAATTAAGTAAAAATTCGAGTTATGTTTTTTTATTTGAACCATTGTTTTGCATCATTCAAAATGGATACATATACGGATATGTCACGTTCGAGCTATGAACATGGAAATTTAATCTAATCTGTATCATATTAATTCCTATTATTTTTGTATATATTCATTTCATATCTGTATCCATTTTAACGATTCGGTATTACATTTTCCATATTCACCAATATATGTATATGCATCCATGTTTATATTTTAAAAGAAATAAGAACAATATTTATATATCGACATATGTATCTAATAGTTTGCATGTTTTTTGAATAAATTGGGTAGTAAAACCTTCTACCAGGTACTGTGGGTACCCGTTAATCCAAACAGATTTTTTGGATGGGGCATGGGTCATGGTATAGCGGGTCCCGATCCATTATTTTCAAACGGGTACATGGAAGTTTAAGATAAAAAAATGAGCGGTTGAGGCTGGACACCCTCTAACTCAAATATATTTGGACAACCCTACTCGTAACAAGTCATGTGGTTCTATCATTTTGAATGAAATTGATGTGATATCAAGACATCAGATAATAGCTTAAATTGTCATGTTATGACAAGGGGATGCAAACAGACATAATACAAATACACACACACACACACATATATATATATATATATGTGTGTGTGTTATCATATCATTATTAAATTTTAAATATGAATACGGATGCATAAACCGATATCGAAGGATATGAGAAGTATGGCATCATATCATAAAAAAAATAAATTCAGATGTAAAACGGATACAATCGTATATAAAAAAAATAAAAATACTCTATATATTAGCTTAAATGTATGTTTATTTGATGGAATAGAAATATATAAATATAATACTTTACTATATCGTAATAATTATACCAATAAAATGTATAAAACTATACTATTGATGATTACGAAATAAATTTACAACTATACGTACATATGAAAATATATATACAAATATGGATACGTATGTTTGCGGATATCAAAGTGTTATCCTTATCTATGCCTATTTTAAAACCGACACGGATGTCAAAATTTATATAAAATGGATATGGTAGTATATCAGATACAGATATATTCTTATATGTTTGCGTCCCTACATATTGCATGTTATGTATGCTGAAAGGACCCCTGCATCAAAAGAGTATTACCATTGTTGTAAAAATCGGTCGACTAGCCAGTATGACTAGTCGTGTCGGGAGGGCTACGAGATTCAATTATCCCTAGTCAGCCAATAGTCTGTCAACCTGATTAATCGAGTCGATTAGGCAGTTGTTAATCGGCTGATTGTTGCATTAATATTTTTTTAAAAGCAAACTTATTCTAACATGCTTACTCTTTTATTTAAATTCAATTACCTCTTTTATTTTATTATGATAGTATAGAAAAGAGGAGTGATCCTATGAGATGAGATTTGGTGAGATTGTGAGATGGGTGATTATGGACCACTAATTTCAACCTTCTCTCTCCTGGTTTCTCTCTCCTGACTGAAAGTAGTGGCTCAGAATCTCCCATCTCACCATATCACAAAAATCTCATCTCATAGGATCGGCCCTCGTATGGAAAATATAGAAATATATGTAAAAATAAAATAATATATGTGTAAAAAACAGTATATATATAATGATTAAAAAATTTTCAAAACTGACTAAAGATCAATTAAATGAAATTAATCACTGACTAATGACTAATGATTAAGCATAAGTCAGTGAAGTGATGGATCAAGTACCGACTACTGATTTGGATACACTTTAGTATTACAGTATTACTGGTAATACGACTGCATACTAACATCATTAAAAGATGCATACTATATCCGAATTGTACAGACTCTAATTACCAACGAAGGCGGAAAAAAGAAAAGGAGTGGCCTTGGAAGGATGAGAAGGCATCGTCAGAGTCGTCATGGGTGGTCTTGACGTTGACAGAGACCGGACCAGAAGTGTCAGCCCACCCCCCCCCCCCCCCCTCTCTCTCTGTTGCTCCGTGCCGCGCGCAGAGTTGTAGGAAAGAGATTTCCAAATAGGTTCATGTAATACTGACAGAGGAAACCTGAAACAAGAAGAGCCTACAACCGCAGCCAGACCTCTGCAATCTTTGTTAGACATAGGCCTTGTTCTTAGGACATTTAAACTTTTGGACTTTATTACACAAAACGAAATTTAAAACCCATTACTCTGCATGCATCCACAAAGCATTGCATAGCCAGCACGTGTCTCGTCCGCTGTACGTAAAAAAGATGGCTCCTTTTAGCAAAGCCAACGGCTTATTGCAGATAATGTGATCCGTCAATGTTTTGTTATTTCACGTGGCTTTCCACAGGGACATAATTGCTGTCTTCAATTGTTTGCATACATGAGTTTTTTTCCGAAACAATATTATATGAAATTTAAGTGAAGATACCTTCCCACCTGAACGGTAGTCACAGTGAATTAACGTGCTAAAAATGCATTTCACGATCAACATAGTAGAATAAAATTTGTCATTATCTTCTTAAAAAAAGGAGAAGTATGAATACAACAACAACAAAGCATTTTCCCACAATTAAGTACGAATATGATACAAAATAGACGATTACAAGATCTTAAAAATTTGAATTGACATAAATGCCGAAATTATATTCATATTTAAAGATGGCGTTAAATGAAACTATTTTCATGACATATGAGTATAGGGAAGAGCATGGGGCTCCATCCGCTCCCGCTTGAGAAAACCTGGCCCTGATCCATCAAATTTCGAGGTCCGGATTTTTTGCCAAAAAATAAGTTGAGACTGGCCCAACGTCCATGGGTTCAGTTCAGCCTCAAATGATGAATCTCAGATTCATCACTCTAAAACTCATTAATTAAGCTCTAATCCCTAAAAATCATTGGCATTTCTTCATGTATTCTCCATAATTAGCATTCATGTATATTTTGATAAGAATTGCATTGTATCACTTATTTTCGCACAAAATAAGAAGCCAAAAAATCCCAGCCAAATTGACATGTAAATGGCCTAATTCCCCGATTTTTAACTGATTCATGCTAACTCCAATTGACCCAAAACCACCTCCTGTGTGTACATATCACTAACAAGAATAAATAAAAATACAAAAAATCACTAATCTAAATAATTGGACGAAAAATCCAAACCCTAGTTCTACAATTTTCGGACTAAAACCTTCATATCTTCCACATCCAACGTCCAATCTGATCCACTCATTTTTTGAACTAATGTACATTCAATTAACTTCAAAATAAGACCAAGTTCAAGTGAATCGGAGTTCATATGTGAAAGTTGGGTTTCGGGCCTCTTTTGTACATTTTGTATTTTAACAGTTTTTTACCTATTATTTTATGTACATAACTGACTCATTTTATTTTATTTCTTTTTCATTTGTCTTCTTTGATGAAAGTTTTATTAAAATGCGCAAAAATCCAAATCCAAGCTGAGCTAGAAATCAAAGAAACGAACTAGGACCGAGTTTTGACTAATTGATTGTACAAAAATTATCTTTTTCGTCTTTTATATTATTTCTTCTTTTTCTTACTCAATAAAAATCCAAAAAAAAAGATTAATGTGTAATGATTTTATCATATTTTTTCTGAATTTTTATCTTGTTTAAAAATAATAAAAAATTATAAAACCAAAAAATCAATGTATTCTATGTACATGGGATACCCCAAAAATATCACTATATGCAAATGGTCGATTTTGATTTTGGTCCCTTAATGAAAGTTGTAGATCTCATCGAGACGAGCAACTTTCGTGAAGAAACTTTTTTGATATGAGCTAGTTTAGTATTTATTCTAGATTTTTTCTTTGTATTTATTTTTTGATTTTTGTGGGGCTGACACGTGGCGGCTCCCAGAGCTGCCACGTGTCACCCATTTTTTACCTTCTATTATTTTGTTTTTATAAAAGAAAAACTATGCACATGCAGCACACGTACCGATCACGCATGGCACTCCACGTGCCCGACTCCAGACGTCTCTTCTTGCTGCCACGTGGCGCGATTAGCCCGTCCGATCTCGGTTGATCGGACGACAACTGTATGTCGTCTCGTTCCTCGCCCTTTCCCAATTGCGCTGCTCCTCCCTGCGTATCGGGCGGTCGATCTTGCAATTCTTCGCCGCCCCTGTGAAATCAGGCAGCCGCCTCCGCCATCACCCCCGGGATCTCGTGCACGACCTGTATCTTCTCTCCACTCCATCAAATCTCCTTAAAATCCCATCGCCTCCCCACTTCCATCTCTGGCCTCCCGCACCCTCTGCTATAAAAGCCATCGACGCCCCCTCATCTCCCCTCATCCGCTGACTGCATAGCACTCAGGTGAGCGCCGTTGGTGACAGCTCAGCCTCCCCCATTCTCACTAGACGAGATCCAAAGCCCATCGGCTTTGCTGCAGCGCGGCCAAGCTCCGCTACTGCTGCCTTGCTCCGGCCCCTATCATCGTTGCCGTTGAGCCAACCACCATTATCACCTTCAACCAACGATACCCCCTTCATCAACCACCGTCGTGCCTGGGAGCTCCAACAGCTCCTCGACCACCAACCGCCTTCGCCATCGACTTTAAGCTGCAACGCCTTCTCCAAAAACCTCCAGAACACGTCGAGCCCGCACCACCGCATCAACTTCACTCCTCCGTCCTCACCACCTTCTGGCCGAAGCCAGGAGTCACCCCCCTCGACCACACCTCGCCTCCCACCAGCCGTGCTCCTCCGACGACCCCTAGCCGTTTGTTGGCCCTCGCCTCCAGTAGTTGGTGAGCGGCGAGCACCAGGTCTGAGACCCCTGCCCACACCTCCGGTAGCCAGCTTTCCCCCGTCCCCACCCTCGCCAGCCCTCAGTCGGTAATCGCCAGGAGACCCCTCTCTCACCGCTAGAGCACAGCCGGGCACCAGGTCCGAGACCCCCGCCCACGTGCTTGGCACGTGCATTGGGGGGAAATCTTGCGAAGATACCCCTGAAGACCAGTTCAATTACGGAGGAGTTCAACGACCCAGGGTCACGTGCGACGCACGTGACCTAGTGGGCAATTTGTAGAATCCTCCCAGAAAGATCGCTAAATTACAATCCGCCCCCACCGCTCAAGGGTCACGTGACCGCTTGAGTTTTTTGCAGAAATACCCCTAGGGATATAGGTATTTACACATCCGTCCCTCTATGCATATTTTTATTTAGTATAATTACAGTTATACCCATGTGATTCCCCTCCACTTTAAACTACTTTATCACATCATTTTATTTATATAAAAATAGCATTTGTTATTAAACTAATTATCTACATCTTGGCATATGTTTGACATTTTTGTGATCTGTAGTTAATTATTAATTAATTATTTTGAGGTAAATTACATATTTTACCCATTCTTTGCTCTAAAATTCATAAGTGATTAACCATATCTCTAAAAATTGCCAAAAAAATAACGGATTGAAGATTTAGTTGTATTGCACATCATGCACAAAAAGTATTGCATTGGCATGCAATGTTTGCCTTCTAAAAATCATTTTGCATATTTCGAACATTAATTTTTTATAGGTATTAAATCTCATATTTTCGAAGTTTAAGATTTTTTTGAGATCGATCACCTAGTGATAGATCTTGCATAATTTGTCTCTTGAAAATAAATAGGTTTTGGTATTTATTATAATTAATAATTGAAATTTGCATCATTTGCATTCATAAATTCATAAAATATTTATTTTTGCATCCAAAAATTACAAGAAAAATACAGTGCATTAATTTCATCATAATTGTCATCTTGGCCAATTTTTATATTTTTCGGATATCGTTTGATTAATATTCATTTTCCAGTCCTTTAAATCGATCTAATTTGCATTTTGTACCCCAAACTTGCATTAAAAAATACAAAAAAGACTGCCTCAAAAACCGTGTACGAACTTTGATAGACAAAATTCTAGGTTGTTCCTTTACCTCCTTGAGTTCGACCTTGGGACTTGCCCAAGTAAAAGAAACATAAAACCGCACAGATTAAAATTGACTAAATTTCTTGTGGTTAATTTCTTGATCAATTCCGATTTCCCGCCTACAACGAAATGACATTCTAATTAAACGCACAAATTAAGTAGGGTTATTTCGCAACTCGTCAGATGGCGCCTTTACCAAGGATGCAAATGGCTTAGATTTTGTCTAATTTTTTCGATTTTCTTTATTCGGGTAGTCTGACCCCTGAATTTTTCATTGTAAATTTTCCATTTTTTTCTGCATTTGTTTTATTTTATTTTCAGCATTTATTTTCCTGTTTTATTTTTTTATTTATTTTTATGTCATTCTCTTACAGCCTCTCTCTTATTTTTCGTGTGAGGTACCCGACGTACGTGGAGCGGTTTTTGGAAACCGACGCATCTTCACCGACTTCCGAAAAGCCGCATTAAAAATTAACATCGAGTCGAGTCATGAGAGAGCGTAGAGTCTAGGATTTATTTTTCTGCAATTTTTAATTTTTACAATTAATTTCTCATTTATAATGGTGTCTGTTTGGACACTCGCGTGTGTAAAAAACCCTTGAACTTTTTCTGTGGTGTACCGTGGCCTGTTTCACTCTCCGGTGAGGGTGGGGCTCGACTTTAGTAGCGCTTAGGATAGACATGCACATATGGCTATTAGAGCTTTTAAATTTTTTATTGTCCTTGTAGGATCTACGAACACACTTCACTTTAATCAAGACGCACATTAGATCGTTCAATTTAGTCAAAAATTTAACTCATTTCTTCCCGGCTAATAGAACTTTCTGCTAGGTGCGGGTTTTCATCGGTTTACATTCATATAGATTAAAATTTCAATTATTATATTGCATCTCACATGGAGATTGCAAGGAATCATTGTAAGTCTTCTAACTGAGCATACATCATCATTTTTCGTGTGCATCGGCTTTTCCCGAATTTCTCCCTCCTATTTTGACACTTAATATTTAAAGGAAATTGGGACTGGACGGTAAACGTACATTTGTGCTCACCTTAAATTTTCAGTGATCACCTAATTAAAATTGGGACTGCTAAATATAGTCGATTTGAAGTAACCCATAAAATCAATATTTTTTGCTGGAGAGTAACCCCGACCTTGGATGCATTTATTTTTCTGAGTGAGCGAGAGACGACACTTAAGGTTTTAGAGCCCAGCTCCAAAATTTTCATTCAGACTACTGATTCTAAAAATGATTAGCTACTTCTCAGTGAGGATCTACGGGTAGCCGATAAACAGTCCGGATTTCCTTAGCAGAGTAGGTGGTTTAAAGGACACTACGTAAGGCTCCGTCCTTAAGTAAAACGGGCAGCCGTTTTACGGTCCGTACTTACACCTATACGGGCTGAAAGTAGGTGCAACTAGTCGTAAGAATTCGAGACAGTCTATAAGAACATCTTCAACACCTAACAGCTCGCTAAATATTTTCCAAGATTGTCTTATCACCAACTAAAATTGAAAAGGTAATTATCGAACTCTTATGGCTTCATTGAGTGAGTTGGTGAACTGAGGTTTGATTTATGTTTGTATTGGTGTGCGTGAACCGTTTTTGAAGATCAAAAGCCACACATTTGTGTCATTAATCTCCTTGAGAATTTTTTTTGAATATCCTCTGCACTTGCATCGAGGCCAACCATGTCGATTCATCATCAACCTCCTTTGACAAAAACAGGACAATGGTCCAAGTACCCATCTGACCTATATTATGAAAATGAATTTGTCTCGATTAGGCCCAAATCGACTAAACCCGCTTCTTTTAATAATCCTCCATCATTTACGGGGAATTTTCACTCTCAGATGAATTCAGCCCCCTCCATAAATTCCAAGCCACTCTACTTGAATCATTCGATCAAAGTCACCACAACATCATATTCTCCCACTCCACCACTTGTGACCGCAATTCCATCTTGGGATGACCCGACTTATGCCAAATTTCTTTCTACAACCCAAGAACCATTCGAAGAGCAAAACATCAAGAATCATGATTGGCCAAGAAACCAAACCCAACCACCTTCTTTCTTTACTCACAATCTTGTTGGGACAGGTCCACTATTCACGGAAATACATTCAGACTGGATCATAGAGAATAATATGATGGCTCGATCAAACCACAAGGAGAGTCTTATACTTAATGATCATCAGCATTGGATTGACCGTGACGATCAAATCCCTATTGACCAACCCGAGTACCACTCCTTTGATCAGCCTATACATACAGATGACCAGACAGACGATATCGACACATATGAACCCTGTATGACTCCATTATTTTAGGATACAATCAACCATGACCATCGAAGTAGACTCTACTCAAACCAACATTACATGCCTGAGTCACGGCATGCTAAGTATGAGACCTACAAATTCCCGAAAAATCCTTCCACTAAGCAGCCTCCTTCCATAAAATTTGAGGAGAAATTTTCAGAAAATTACGATCATATATTGAATATTCCAAGAGACTCTTCTCCCAGCTCATAGGAAACATGGAAGATGAAATTACTGAATCACAAATTCAAAAAAAGAACATACACCGACTGCTCCCATGATTGATCATGAAAAGATTTTTGAGGATGACACGAGGATAAATAAGAGATATGAATTAATGGAGGAGAATTTAGAAAGCTCACCGACTGAATAATTTCATTCTATGGTAGCTCAGATATAAAAATCCATGATGGAAAGATTGGATCTCCTGTTGAAAATTTTGAGGATATTCAGAAACCCAGATATTATGATCACCTTAGGGACGACCATGACAGCGACACATCTTCCTACTACTCCCCTAGAGACAACTCTGAATCTGACTCAGCATATCTAAGCTCATCCTCGTCTATGGAAAACACCACATCCACACACCACACAGAAAATACCCAAAAAATTGAACTATTAAAAAGCAACCAAAAAAATCAAAAATCCAGAAAAATACATAAAAATTGAAACTGAATAAGATCTGAAGAATTTGGATCATGCTTTACGGGAAGCACTGGAGAAAAGATTGATTTTTGAACTTCCCTTTATACAGTCCATTGAACACTTCCCCGACCTTAAAGGATTTGTAATGAACAAATTAATGATGAAAAAGTTGGGCAGGATAAGAACAAAGATTGAAAGACATATATTGTCAATGGCCTCCTCCTTGGTGTTGAGGAAAAAACCAAGAGCCGCATAGTGAAGCAGTTGCCCAGATTTGACTGTGGAATCAAAGACAATTTTTACCCATGCTCGAATTAATGATGACTCACCAATTAATATCCTCCCTGCCTCTGTATTTCACGAGCTCAAACTCAGACCTATTAGGAAGATACGAGAGATTGTTCTACTAGTCGATCGATCGATAAAGCGGCCGAGAGGAAAATTTCGGTCATCATTACATTTCAAGGTGTTCTGCTTAAAGTGGACTTCACGATCATCGATATTGAGCATCAAGGAGAATTCATCCAGTCTCCAAATTATTTTTGGAAATCCATTCTTAGCATTAGCTAAGGAAATAATTTAGTGTGAGACTCGGTAAATAAACTTTACAGCATTGGGACCACTTCGATCTCAACAAGTCTTTGTGGAACCACGATTTTCTGAGGCAATCCACGAAGTCCTCGATAGCCGTAACCATCAAATGGTAGAAGAGCCTTACCCCATTGCTACATCTGAGATAGCGGTTGTTGATGAGACTATTGGTTTAGAGACTTCCCCCCTTTTCCATTCTCAGATGCTCTCACCATGGAAAATTGAATATATGACTCATATGATCCTAAGACTTATGCATGGGTACACCCTGAGTCAGTCGAAACCTTCTCTGACTACCTTGATCAAATCAACTCGACACAGGAATGCTCCAACATCAAGACAATTGAGAACGATCATGTAGATACTCTCCCCACTACTTCATTTCCCGCGGATCTCACCATAGAAAAGTGTTTCTTATATGATCCTGAGACATATGCATGGGCTCACCCTGAGTCAACCTTCTCTGACTACCTTGAACAAATCAATCCAACTCAGGAGTGCACCAACATCACGAAAACTACGAACAAACACACAGGATGAACATCGACCAAGGAGAAAAATTTCAATGGTTATTCATCTGGATACTCAAGTGGACCAACACCTTCACGAAACAAAAGGACTACTCCTGCATCTAAAAAGAAAGTCGCCTTTGACCTCTCGGAAGAGGAATCGTCTGATGGTTCCTCATCAGGTCCGGAAAAGGTAATCTACATGAGTGAGGTCTGTTCGGCAGTCCTAAAACCATATCTTTGAAAGGATCCAAACTTTGATTCCCGTTGGACGACTCCTGTTCCTCACTATTATTCATCCAAAGTTGATTCTCCTGGTCTAACTAAATACACTGGAATAATTTCTTATGATCTGACTGAGACTGGTGCTTCAGAGTATTCATTCGAGGACGAATCGGTTGATCCCAAGAAGGAACGAATTCTGAGAAATCAACTTTATAAGCAACTAAAAGACAAGAATATATGGAATGCCTCCACTTTTAGATACTATATCTCCGAGGATAACTCTGATGATGGTTATCTTTTATCTGGCTCATACGCGTCATCTACTATCCAGCATGATTTCTCTGAGGATAACATTGATAATAGTTGGGAATCATATGCTTCATCTCCTTCTTATCATTACGATCTCCCACTACATGCTCACAAAAAGATCGGTTGAACACCGTCTTAGTCATCGGCTACCCACCCTCCCTCCCGACCCCATCGGTCTCCTTGTACATCTTCTTCCTCTACTTAGGTCAAGGCCTAAGTATGGGGGGACCGATGCCATCTATATATACCATTTTCCTCATCAAATTCCTTCTCATGATCGCCTCATTTCCACCCTTCTTCCGTACTTAGGCTGACCAGAGCCTAAGTATAAGGGGGGGACCGATGCTCATCTGTATATACTCTCCTCATTCAAATATCCTGACCACCTCATCTTCCCTCTTCTTCTATACTTAGACTGTTCACAACCTAAGTATTGGGGGGCAGACCAATCTATCTTTTTCTTTTTCTTTTTCACTCTCTTATGCTTAGTTGAAGCTATGTCTTCTCCACGCTTCTTGTGCTCTGAGGACACAACACTCGCTAAGTATAGGGGGTGTATATATACTGTGTATATATTTTACCCATATCTCGTACTTTCATGTAAGTCTATATGTATTTACAGGTTGGGTAACTAACTTTAAAAAAAGAGAGAAAAAAAGTTATGCTACTAACACTGACTGTGTCCAACCCAAAATTTTTGAAAAATGGATTCTTATTCATTTTTGCATTAAAAAACTTTTCAAAAAAATAAACAATAATAAAAAAATATAATAAAAAAACCGAAAAAATTATGTCTGCGTTTCACACACCTGCACTTCATCCAGCATTACATTCATTACACTTGTGAAAGGACTTTGGGTTCTAAACCGAGTTATGAGCAGAAACCGAGAGTGATATGGACTTGACCTTAATCCACCTAATTTTTAGAGGAACTTCACCGAGAAATTGGATTTTAGAAGCTCCAGGTCTATGACTTAATTCTTCGAATTCAACATGACAATGTGCAGCGTTTGACTCTTAGTGTCTAACCTGATCTCTTCATTCTGGGTATGACTCTGGAATAGGGAATTAATTTGTACTCTCGCACTATTCACTTAGCTCAACTCAGACGGATTGTTGGAAGACTGTGTGAGTTTTTTTTGGTAGCGTCGAAATTTAAAGACTGGAGTACGGGTTGAAATAAAGCTTTGGAAAAGGGATGGACGGGTGGGCACAAGTTTTTATAAGACCCCAAAACATGTATGGAAAAAAGATTCTATATCCATAGGGCCACAACAAAGATCCAAGCAGAACTACCAAAAATCCAAATACAAAGAAGCCACTACCAAATAAACATTTGACCAAAATGGTCCAAGCTTCAAGAAAACCTGCAGATCTTGGTGGAGACTTGGCTAAAATGGTCGGCTTCACAAGGAGAGGTGACTACACTGGCCACCCTCCAGTTCTTTTCTCCTTCTTCTAACTTCTCCCTCATTTCGATTGTGAACACAACGCGACAGACCTTAGAAGGAAATACCTGACTTCCCAAGGACGAGTTACTGGAGAGGAGGCTAGCATGGTAGTCTGGTATTCTAGATGGGAAGAGCTAAAACCTTTCACACACATGAGTCGATTTTTCAATGTTCATGAGGTATGCTTTGGAGGAGGATCGATCTAAGATGACTTCTAAGCCAAAACTGTGACAATGATGTGTAGAACTTGATGGCAGTTGATTTTAAAATTATAACTCTCACAGAAGTTCTGCCACACTAATAATCCAAAGGTTAGATCTAATTCATTTTCACCTTCTGCTCATGGTCTTGGTATGGAACCGAATCTCATTTCACCTCATTGCATTGCTTTTGATGCTCAAGGACGAGCATGGTTTAAGTATAGGGGGATGATGAATCTCAGATTCATCACTCAAAAAATCATTAACTAAGCTCTAATCCCTAAAAATCATAAGCATTTCTTCATTTATTCTACATAATTAGCATTCATGCATGTTTTGATAAGAATTGCATTTTATCACTTATTTTCGTACAAAATAAGAAGCCAAAAATGCCAGCCAAATTGACCTGTAAATAGCCTAACTTCCCCGATTTTTAACTGATTCATGCTAAATATAATTGACCCAAAACCACCTCCAGTGTGTACATATCACTAACAAGAATAAATAAAAAATACAAAAAATCACTAACCTAAATAAGTGGACCAAAAACCCAAACCCTAGTTCTAGGATTTACGGACTAAAACCTTCATATCTTCCCCATATACCATCCGATCTGATCCTACTAACTTTTGAACTAATGTACATTCAATTACCTTCAAAACAAGACCAAGTTCAAGAGAATCGGAGTTCATATGTGAAAGTTGGATTTTGAGCCTCTTTTGTGCATTTTTTATTTTAGCGGTTTTTGGCCTATTATTTTATGTACATAATTGGCTAATTTTATTTTATTTCTTTTTCATTTATCTTTTTTGATGAAAGTTTTATTAAAATACACAAAAATCCAAATCCAAATTGAGCTTGAAATCAAAGAAATGAACTAAGTTCGAGTCTTCACTAACTGTCTGTACAAAAATTTTCTTTTTCGTCTTTTATATTATTTCTTCTTTTTGTTACTCAGTAAAAATCCAAAAAAAATGATTAGTGTGTAAATATTTTTCTTCGATTTTATCATATTTTTTTCAGATTTTTATCTGGTTTAAAAATGACCAAAAAATTATAAAACCCAAAAATCAAGGTATTCTATGTACATGGAATACCTCAAAAATATCGCTTTGTGCAAATAGTCGATTTTGATTTTGGTCCCTTCATGAATGTTGTAGATCTCATTGAGACGAGCAATTTCGTGAAGAAATAGTTTCGATCCGAAGCAATTTACTATTTATTCCAAATTTTTCTTTGTATTTATTTTTTGATTTTTGTGGGGCTGACACGTGGCAGCTCCTGGAGCCGCCATGTGTCATCCATTTTTGAGCTTTTTATTATTTTGTTTTTATAAAAGAAAACCACACACGTGCAGCGCACGGACCAAGCACGCATGTGCCCTGCACGTGCCAGACTCCAGACATCTCCTCTTGCTGCCACGTGGTGCAATCAAGGCCGTCCGATCTCGGTCGATCAGACGACACATGTACACTGTCTCCTTCCTCGCCCTTTCCCAATTGTGTCGCTCCTCCCCGCATATCTCACAACCGATCTTGCAATTCTCTGCCACCCCCGTGAAATCATGTCGCCACCTCTACCATCACCCCCACGAATCTCGCGCATGGCCAGTATCTCCTCTCCACTCCGTCAAATTTCCATCAAATCCCGTTGCCTCCACGCTTCCATCTCTGGCCTCCCGCACCCTCTTCTATAAAAGCCATCGCTGCCCCCTCATCTCACCTCATCCTCCGACTGCATAGCACTCATGGGAGTGCCATTGGTGATAGCTCGGCCTCCCCCATTCTCACTCGATAAGATCCAAAGCCCATCAGCTTTGTTGTAGCGCGGCCAAGCTCCGCTATTGCTGCCTTGCTCTGGCCCCTGTCGTCGAGCCAACCACCGTTATCACCTTCAACCAGTGATACCCCCCTTCATCAACCACCGTCATACCTAGGAGTTCCAGCATCTCCTCGACCACCAACCACCTTCGCCATCGACTTCAACCGCAATGCCTTCTCCAACAACCTCCAAAACATGTCGTGCCCGCACCTCTGCATAAACTTCGCTCCTCCGTCCTCGCCACCTTCTGGCTGGAGCCAGGAGTCGCCTCCCTCGACCACACCTTGCCTCCTGCCAGCCGTGCTCCTCCAATGACCCATGGTTGTTTGTCGTCCCTCGCCTCCAGTAGCCACCATTCCGCCGCTCACCTTTGAAGATCGGAGTCTCGTCCCCGCCCTCATCAGTCCTCAGCCGGGCATCTCTAGGAGACCCCTCTCTCTCCGCTAGAGCATAGCCGGGCACAAGGTCTGAGACTCCCGCCAACGTGCTTGGCATGTGCGTTGGGGGGACATCTTGCTAAGATATCCCTGAAGACTGGTTCAATTGTGTAGTAGTTCAACGACTAAGGGTTACGTGCGACGCACGTGACCTAGTGGACAATTTGCAGAATCCGCCCAGAAAAACTGCTAAATTACAATCCACCCTCGCTGCTCAAGGATCACGTGCCTAGCACGTGACCGCTTGAGATTTTTGTGGAAATACCCCTAGGGGTATAGGTATTTACACATCCGTCCCTTTATGCATATTTTTATTTAGTATAATTGCAGTGATACCCCTATGTTCCCCCCTCCACTTTGAACTACTTTATTGCATCATTTTATTTATATAAAAATAGCACTTTATTCTTCAACTAATTATCTACATCTTGGCATATTTTTGACATTTTTGTGATCTGTGGTTAATTATTAATTAATTGTTTTATGGAAAATTGCATATTTTACCCATTTTGTGCTATGAAATTCATAAGTGATTAATCATATATCTGAAAATTGCCAAAAAAATCACGGATTGAAGATTTAGTGATATTGCACATCGTAACCAAAAAGAATTGCATTTGCATGCATCGTTTGCCCTCTAAAAATATTATGCATATTTTGATCTTTAATTTTTTAATAGGTATTAAATCTCATATTTTCGAAGTTTAAGATTTTTCTGAGATCGATCACCTAGTGGTAGATATTGGATAATTTTATCTCTTGAAAATAAATAGGTTTGATATTTATTATAATTAATAATTGAAATTCATAATATTTGCATTCATAAATTCATAAAATATTTATTTTGCAGCTAAAAATTCTAAAAAAATACAGTACATTAGTTTCATCAAAATTGTCATCTTGGCCAATTTTCATATTTTTCGAACATCGTTTGATTGATATTCATTTTCCAGTCCTTAAAATCGGCCAAATTTGCATTTTGCACCCCAAACATGCATTAAAAAATATAAAAAAAGACTGCCTCGAAACCCATGCACGAACTTTGATAGACAACTTTCTAGCTTATTCCTTTGCATCCTTGAGTTTGACCTTGGGACTTACCCAAGTAAAATAAACATAAAACCGCACTGATTAAAATTGACTAAATTTCTTGTGGTAAATTTCTTGACCGATTCCGATTGCCCGCCTACAACGAAACAACATTCATAATTAAACACACAAATTAAGCAGGGCTATTTCGTGACTCATCATCAACCGATATGTATTGTGCATACTTAAAAGTTGGAGTCTGAAGTATGATCTGTTAATGACTCAAACCGAAAAGGTCATTCGATCTATTATATTTTCTACCACCAATTTTGTTTACTCCAACCACCCAATGCTCCTCTTTAGACTTGACATCTTACCCATCATTGATGACAACTCTAGCATCCTTGTCCTACTAACATTGCCCTCCCCGCTACATATCATCTCCTCCAACACCTCCTTCTCTATCTCCACTTCTACTAGCTTCTTCCCATTGTACAACAGATGCAATGCCAGCCCATCCACAAGATTGAGCATCACCATCCTCCAATAAGTGTTAAGCCTTATTGACACATCAAGGGCATGTTCCACCCAATGTTTTAAAATCAAACTAGAGACTGAACTGTAAACCTCATGAAAAAGATTGGATCAGATTGAACAATGGAATTAAAATCAGTTCAATCGGATGATGACAGCATCATTTTTTAAATCGGAATAAATTGAATCAATAAGCAAAAAATGGTTGAACCAACACATAAAATCGTAATGAATCAAAACATATACAAAATACACGCTTAAATGCACTTGAAATAGATATAACATAAGCAAATAATGTAAATATCTTACGCTGTACATAATATACTCTCTTCTATATGCAACACTAAATGTTATTCGTATATATATATATTATTTAATTAAATACTTTCTGAAATAATAATAGTATAGCTATATTTTTTTATTCAATCCTTTTAAGAAGTTGAGGTGGAGTAATTTGGTTAGTATTCTTTGATGGATAACTAGATGTTAAGAGTTCAACACCCATCATTGCATCATTATTTTAAAATAAAATCAATTTCGAATTCTCTTTCACTGAGAGCTATGATTTATTAGAGGTTGTTGTGAATAACCATTAAAAGCCTACACTGATGCAAGTCCCACTGATAGGTTCGAGTGTGGCACTTGAGATGGGAGTCAGCGATGATAGGGCAATATTATTGAAATTTAACTGGTCGATATGACTGGCTAGATAGGTGAACTAGGCTTGGATCAGTCCAGCTAACTAGCTTTGGTGGTTCGCTTCGAGATGGTGTCACTATAAGAAAATACGGGATTGGAGTGTGCATAATGGCTCGCCATGTACATGCCATGAGCCTTGGCGAACACATGTGCTTGCCTAGGTTATGTTAGCCAATCACCTAGATGCAAGGTCAGGCGGATGAGCACACGTGATCGTCAGGTGCTCACCAACCTTGTGAGCATGCACTTTGTGCTCATCTAAGGACTCTCCCATTTACATGCGGCAAGCACCTGTAGTGCACCTGGCGAGTATATGTGCTCACCAACCTATCTACCTTCAAACAATTATACAACTCTTGTGGGGTTTTAACGCCCTATCAAACATGTAAAACCTTATTAGAAACCCTACATGTGTTTATTAGAGTTGCAATTAGTACACGTTATATGCCATATATCCCACATCTTGATATACATGTAAAATTTACTTTGAATCCACATTATAGATATAACATGTGTAGCTAATATAATGGAATGGTTTAAGAGAACTAGAACTTGCTATTAAGAATATAGATGTTTTAATAGTTCTACAAGTTTAAAAACATAATCTATATGAAACAAATATAAATGTTCCTACAAATGTAAAAACATGCTAAATTCTACAATTAATCATCTATAATCCACAAATCATGTCTTGTTGGATCTAAATATCTTTAATCAAACTTTGTTATGATTTCCTCTTCTCCTTTTCCTTCTACTTGAACCTTAAGTACATGTATGCTTCTTCTTCTGGGTCATTCTCCTCCTCATCATCATCAGATTCAATCTCTTCATACTACAATGCAAGCCTTTGTGACCTTTAAATAAATAATATGTAAGAGAATTGTCTGAAATTAATCATCTATAATCCACAAATCATGTCTTGTTGGATCTAAATATCTTTAAATCAAACTTTATTATGATTTCCTCTTCTCCTTTTCCTTCTACTTGAACCTTAAGTACATGTATGCTTCTTCTTCTGGGTCATTCTCCTCCTCATCATCATTAGATTCAATCTCTTCATACTACGATGCAAGCCTTTGTGACCTTTAAATAAATAATATGTAGGAGAATTGTGTGAAACTAAACAATTATGAATCTATTGCAAGTTAGAAGGAGAACTCTTACATGTAAGCAGAGAATTATTCTCGCAGCTTGGTCATTTGCTCCACCATCATAGCTATCTAGGACTCCATATGCAGTGTTGGTTGATGTGATATTTGTAGCTATGAATATGATTATTGTCCATAAATAAAATAGGAAAGACGATGTTCCTCCACATAGTATGAAGGAAGACCACCAAACATCTATTTCCGATTGATGACAACATGTCTCTCCTCCAATACCTATAATAATTTGATTGTAAAATCAATATATAGTTTTAAAAAATATTTAAATACATGAATGTTTTAATATGCATGTTTCCAAATTGCTTTATCAAAGGAGGGTCGATCCGTCTCAGGAGTTTCACCCTATTTGTCTACACTTAGAGCCATATATCGATCCTGAAACATAAGTAAGAAATAATTATAACACACATTTATAAAGTAGCTTACAAATCACGTTATTTTAAAATACTAACAATTATTTCTCTCGCTTCAGAAGAAGACCATCTAGACTCTCCCTCATTCCAACTCATGTGGGTCATGGACCACTACTCATGGTCAGATGGCTCTCTTTTTAGCTTAGCAACCTGAAAAAGAAATTTAATTTGTTAGGAAAAACTTATTCACAACTTAGATATACAAATAGATGATTAATTTTTTTGGAAAAGACCAGCTCACCTCTAATCTCGTTGTGGCTTTTTGAGACACTAGTCGACCTAATTTTCTGCTTTTGATGATTTGCCCTTACCATCGTTGACCTCTTTCCAAACTCAGCATCAAAATGAAGGCATCACAAAAATCAACCCACTTGCAACAAATATAAAAGGAATATAAAGTAATGGAAAAAGTACATTTCTATATATAAGAAATTCTTTCCTATGCGCAACTTGTGGGTGGGTATCTCTCCATCTCCTCGAAGTCCATCTCCTTACGACACATCTTTATATGTGAGTCCCTCCTTGCCTTAAAAAAGGTGTCACTCATTCTCTTCTCCATCAAACGGATATAGGCTCGACGATAAGAATCTTTCCTCGGACCAACTACAAAACGATACGTACTTTGAAATTTTTAATAATAAAGTTATCTATCATCTAATTCTTTAAAGTACTATTCTTACTAAGGATATCTCGAACAATCTCTCTTGCTCAGTAGTAGGAATGTGAAACCATCGAAACTATGTGCTAGTTAAATGCGTCCTGATAATGTATGTTATCTCCTTAGCAACCCTCTTGATATTAAGAAAAACCCTACAACATTTTAAATTATACTTTGTATGCAAATAATTATGAAAAAATATAAATGTTATTACAAATAATATTTACCTCTTAGCTACAAAAATATCCAAGAGCGTGAAGTACTCTGAAGTCTACCCACCCCTTATCGGTACATGCACGTAAACGCTAAGACGTGTAGAAGAAGGAGAATTTGAATCTATGGATGGATGTGTAGGAATCGGGGTAGGGCAGGGCTCGGGTAGGGTTGAGGAAGAGGGCTCTTTGTATACACCTCTCTACAATGGATGAGGAGGATAACTAAGACACTCATAGGAGGCTATGATCAGGTGAGCCTCCTCAAAGAGGTCCTAAAGAGCGGGAGAGGTTGGCCTTTGATGAACAAGTGATTCATCACTCTAAAAGTTGAAAATAGAGCTTCGTTCTTGAGTAATTGCTTGCATTTCCCCATTTATTTGCATTATTCTCATTCATGCATTTGAAATTAATACTTGTATTTTAGCATGCATATTTGCTTTAAATATGAAGCCAAAATCCTTTGTAAATATCACATGTATATTCACCATATTTCTCCTATTTTTATTTATTTATTACTAACTTAGAATTGAATAAAATCAACTCTATAGTGTACATATTACTAACATTAATAAAGGAAATATATCAAAAAAATACTAACTTGTAAAATTGACCAATAAAACCCAAACCCTAGTTTGAGACTAAGATCCTTGAAAAATGAATATCTCTCTCATACAGTCTCCCATGGACCCCTAATCATTTTTAATTAATGTATAGACAATTATCATCAAAACAAGACAAAGTCAAAAGAATTGGAGTACGCATGTGAAACTTGGGTTTTGGGCCCCTCATTGCATATTATACATATATCCCTTTATTTTAGTTATTTTATCTTTCTATTTTCTTAATTATTAAATATACAAAAAATAAGATTAAGTTGTAAATATTTGTTATATATTTTTTCTAATTTTATTTTGATTTTTTATCTTTTTAAAAATGACAAAAATTACAAAAGACAAAAATACGATATTTTATACCTATAAGATACCACCCAAAAATACTTTTTTGTCCAGATGATTTATTTTGATTTTTGGTCCTTCACAAAACTTACAGACCTCTTTAAGACGAGCAACTTTCATGGTGATCACTTTAATCTGACCCCTTTTGTTATTTCTTTTTATTTTTCTTTACATATATTTTTTATTTTTTTGGGAGCGACATGTGGCAACTCCTAGAGCCGCCACATGTCTCCCCCTTTTATTTTTTTAATTTTAGTTTATTTAGTTATTATTAATTTTTATCTTTATTTATTTTTTATATCTATTTTATATATTTTATTTATTTATATATTTTATCATATTTATTTACTTAATATTTTAGTGGTTTATTTCTTTATTATCTATTTATTTAGATATTTTATTTTATTTTATTTTATTATTTATTTTTATTATTACTTTATTTAATTATTTCTTTTTAGTATTTATTTATTTCCATTTTTTACTTTATTAATTTATTTTTAATTTTTAATTTTATTTTTTTCTTTCCTACCACGTGGCTGCTTGCCCGCGCACCACGGGGCCCCCTCCCCTTCTCCTCTCTCCTGCCTCACGTGATGGCGTGGTTGCACCCCCTTCTCTACACGCACCATCCGCAGCTGACCCGATCGCTGCTCACCCCTCGATATGCAACCGACCTCCTGCAACTCCCTCTCAGCTGCAGCTCCGTGCCTTGCGATGCACGGCTGCAGCTGCAACTGTTTCCTCCCAGTGTGCATTGTGTGCTCGACCCACTCCCTCTCAACCATGTTCAACATCTTTGCATGACCTGCTCTCGCCCAAACTCCTTCAAATAGAGCACGCTGGCCTCCGTGTGTTGTATACACTGATGGAGAGATAGAGGGTCCAGCTCGCTCTCGCTTGCAAGTGACAACCGCAACCCAGTTTTGGAAGTTGACGACGACCCGATCCTCTCTTGTCGATGAGATCCATCGAGGCTCATCCTCCTTGTTTCAACCACTGTCGTGGTTGTTGAGCTTAAGAGCTCACTTCTAGAGCTCCTCGAGGCGAGGACCGGCCAAGGACACTCTACCCCAGGCCACCCCTTCGACCAACCTTTCTTTCTCCCTACTTTTCTTCTTTCTCAGTCATCTCCATCTATTTCCCTGAGCTACACTCTAGCTCTGCCTTCTCCTTTACCACCTCCTTTCCACCTCCACTGATCATCCTTTGCTCCGCCCTTCACCTATGCTCTGACCATCTTTTTCAACTGCACATCGCCTTCCAACGACCATCTTCATGCACTGTCGCTTCCGTCGGCTTGTAGGAGCCCGCATGCACCATCGCCTCGATCTGATCGCCCTTCGCCTAGCGCCATAGAAATACGCCCTTCAGGTCACTGTCTTCCTCCTTGCATCTCTAGCAGCCACGGAGCACAGTCCTCCATTGAGCAGCGAGCCGCGCTTGCCACCCACACAGCCTGCGTGCCACGTCCACTTGCTCTCTAGTAGCCGCTCTACATGCTACTCTGCCAGCGGCCAACCGTTATCAACCCAGACCCTTTCCTCTACTTGCCATCGCTCGCTGACGATGTTCGACTGCCCTTGGCGTGCCTCTCATCATGTATCCGACTCCGATAGTTGTGCCACACCATCTCCTCCTCTACCCGGCCTCCTCTACCCTGCCACCTCGGGCAACCTACCCCTTAATCTCAACCCCTCATCATGTGTAGAGCACATGAGGGTGGGAGATGTTTGCACGAAGGCGCCCCCCACAGTTTCCTCAATAGCGTGCAGATCCTTACTAGACAAGGCCACGCACACATCACGTGCAAGGCATCGGAATTTGCAGTTAGATCCTCCCATTCTCTATGATTTACAAGGAAGTCCCTGCTAGCCAGATGCGTGTGCCACGTACGTGCGTGCTTGGTAAATTACGCAATTCCCCCTGTAAAGCTAGGTAATTAAAGAAGCGCCTTTATTGCGCTATTTTTTTATTTCAATTTTATTCCGTATTACATTTAGATCCTTGTCTTCGTATCATATTTTGAATAGTCATTTTGTGTCATATTTTAATTCCAGAAGTTGCATATTGTAGAACCATTAATCCTCTATCATGTGGATATTGCTTGGATTTTTATGAGACATGGTTGATTTAATATAATTAAATAAAGAATTTTGGGTGTGATGTATATATTCCTCAAACTTATTTGAAAACAATTTTAGAAACTATAGTCCAAAATAATTTTACAAAGAATCTTTACAAACATGTACACATATTTGAAAAACATTTTGCAATGGTTTTTCAAATAGTATACAGATTTTTCAAAATAGTTTTGCAACCATTTTCCAAACATTTGCAAATTATTTTTCAAACATTTTATTTCACACAAACAAAATAAATTTTACAAATCAAAACAATTTTTACAAAGGTTGAAAATATTAAACAAAATGTTTTCCAAATATTTTTTTGTAAAAGATTTTCAAACTATTTTTCAAATATTTTACAAAAAATATTTTTACATGATTTATTAATCAGTAAATATAAAAAATATTTGCAGAATAATCAACATCTTTTATTAGATGTTTTTAATTAATTTAATAGTATTATTATTATCCATAATTATTAAGAAAAATACGAAAGTACGAGTTATGGCTAAAGTATATATGCAGTATATACAACCCCCTATACTTAGCTTGAGCTATGTCCTCATAGATCAGAGAGAAAAGAGATGACATAACTCATCCTAAGTATAAGAAAGTCTAAAGAATAAATGAATGGAGAAATAAACAAACGAATGAGAAGTTGACCATCCCCCTATACTTAGGATCAAATAATCCAAAGTATAGCAGACTGTACATAAAGCAGGGAGGGTCAATGGTGGGAATGAACAGATCACACACAGACTATCTCCCCCTATACATGGTAAGAAATCCCTAAGTATAGATAAGAAGAGGAGACAATGGAGAGGATCGAAGAATGACAAAAATTCGAGGTGCACACATTTTTGGTAGAAAAAGAAAAATGAAAAGGAAAAGAAGAAAATTCAGATAAAGATAGAAGAAGAGATCGTGAAGAATGTACGCATCACTCTCCCTATACTTAGGGTAAAAGAAGTCCTAAGTATAGGCAACGATAAAAATGATGGAACGGAACGAAAAAGAACACTTGGCTCGTCCACCCCCTATACTTAGGTAAAGTACATCCTAAGCAAGGCACACCTGAGAATGGGGTGGATGAGCAGTACAATAGATAGACAGAGGAAAACGATGATGAATATACAACATAGCGAATGTACAAAGGATCAAGTAGGTCGAAAGCAAACCTTCTTGCGGGACCGCTGAGGAATAAATCTGACATGGTATAGGTCGACATCAGGGTCCTCAGATGACACAAACCGATCATGGTCGACATGGGGATGGTCCTCAATGGTCCTAGGGTGGGGAGGCAGAGACGGGTCAGTGGAAGTAGTGCGGCTAGGTCTGGCATTGGGTGTCTCGCTGATATCGAAGTGAAAAGGGACGAACTCATCATCATCGGAAGAAGAGGAGTCAAAGTCGTCCTTTGAGGTCTCTCCTAGGTCAAGACCAAAAGGAACGAACTCATCAGTAGAAGTAGTCGAATCATGTTCGTCCTCTACAGTCTCAACCAGATCATCATCTACATCAAAAGGCCAGAATTCATGGATAAAAGCAAAAAGATCAAATTCGGCCTTTCCAGTCTCATCTAAATCTAAGTGAACAGGAACGGACCAGTGGAAGTAGTCGAGTCACGTTCGTCCTGTCACATCTCTTAATCTGTCCTCCACTCAATAGTTTCAATCATGTAATCCTGCAGATGTCATCAACTCATCGCCAAACACCAGAAGAAGGAACTCTGAGGTCCATGCTTTCTGAATCTTCCTCCATGGGGAGGAATTCTCGGGTCTCAGTGGAATACAACATACAGTAAAAGTCTCTGATCCTCTCGTCAAGTTCATGGTCCTCGGGGTCAGCTAGAATAGGTGAAGTCACATCAGGTGTAGGTCTCTGATCGGTAGTAGGTGCAGTGATGATCACCTCGCTCTCGTCAAGAAAACAGAAGCGAATCTCTCCTGATCCATAGTCAATAAGACCCTCACAGAGGTGAGGAAAGGTCATCCCGGGATGATTGAAGAGTGATTCGCAGTGGAGGTCTCCATGGGTAATACAACAAAATCAACATTGTACCTCATGCTCTGAATCGAAATGACATTTTTTTTCAAGGATACCCTTCGGCCTCTTGATATATCCATCAACAAATTGAACTATCATCCTGGTTTTCTTGAGAGGCCATGTGTGAAGAGACTGTACCAATGAGAAGAGTATGGTACTAATCGAAGCACCACCGTCAAAGAGAGTGTGATTACAAGTGTAGTTAAAGATGGTGCAACTAATGAATTGAGTAGTTGTGTTCCTTTTCCTAGGAATAGGGCGGTATGTGTTACCGTGTGCAGTGGCCATGGTTAGAATACAATGCTCTGATCTGCTCCTCTACTTTCTCTTCTTATGATGAGGAGCAAATAATTGGGTCATGGCGTGCTAAAGTGGGGCTTGGATTATCTCATTAATAGTGGCTACCACTTCGGATTTAGTCAACATTTTTTAATTTTTGGACCTCCTCCATACAAAGGAGGAGATCAGAATCATCATATACACGAGGACAACCAAGAGCAGTCTGTACAATGGCATCCTCGGATTCATAGATGGGAGTAGATGTGAATGAATGTGTGGGTGAATGATCTGGCAGTGGGGCTTGGATGATCTCATTAATAGTGGCCACCACTTCGGGTTTAGTCAACAATTTTTTTAATTTTTGGACCTCCTCCATACAAGGGAGGAGATCAGGATCATCATTACATGAGGACAGCCAAGAGCAGTCTGTACAATGGCATCCTCAGAGTCAGAGATGGTACTAGATGTGAATGAATGTGTCGATGAATGATCTGGTAGATGGTACCTCTCATCACAGTCTGAATCGATCATAGGTCTCCCAAATTCTTTTTGTGTTTTAAATTTTTTCTCATTTTTTTGTGTTTCGGGCGATTGCAAGCTCTCATCATTGTCCTCAAGTGAATCTGTATCCTCAAAGAATGGAGCGTCATTCTAGCTCTTACTCATGCAAAATAGATCACTCATCCTCGAGTTCATATGCTCCATTATCTCATTCAAGGTCTCAAGTGTGGAAATCATCAGAGGTGACTCCAAAATCTTAGGATCGGGTGAATGGGATGAGGTTGGTGGTTGCGGACAAAAATCACATTTTGGATCAAGATACTCAAGGAAGAGCGGGTTGTCGAAATTTATGGGAGATGGTGGTAGAAATGATGGGTAAAGATCAAAGTCTGGATCCTAAAATAGTGGGTTGGTCGGCTATGTACAAAAATCAGGAGAAAAGTCATCCTGGAAAAAGGGAGGTGGACCAGCTGGAGGGTATCAATGATCCGCAAAGTTCGGATAGACATAGCTCCAGTCAGACATCTTGAAACAAAAGAAAACAATCAGGAAAGCATGATGGTGAAGTCAAGAGAAGTGAAGAAGAAAGGCACAAATGAGTAGAAGCGATCTAGAATGCACACAAGAAAACATAAAAAATGCACACAAAACAACACACCCCTCAATTCACCTACTCAACTCAGTAAAGATCACAAAAGTGCGGTCTTTTTATCTTGTCTGTTTCAGAGTTAGGTGAGAAGTCAAGAAGTTGTACAAACACTTAGGAGGGCTGAATAGGATTTTGGCACTAATCTTTAGTGTGTACGTGAGCAACGTAAAATGAAGATAATGAGGGGATTACTTGCCCCAAACAAAAATTTTCTTTTTGGTCTTTTTTAGGGTCAAGTAATATTAACAATCCTATTTTTTCTCACTTTTTTTGATTTTTATAAGAAATGCACGAGCCTATTGGGGGATCAAATCCTTTAAGAACCTAAGTGATCAAAATCAGAGGGAGAGTCGAAAAAGCAATGCAAGTGGTAAAAATGATGATGAATGCTAAAGCGTAAATGCTCACCTTGCCTCCAGCACTCTACATGCAAGGATGCTCAGAAGAATTGAAACCTATCTATATGTAATGCAAGCCGATGAAATCGACCTAGGATGAGAAACTGCTATTAACGTGAAGAAACGTGTGCTAAGTATCTAGAAGTTAGATCGGAAAATCCAGTCTAGGAAGTGCATCAGTGTCTGTCACAGCGGATCCTGCAAGAGTTGTATAGAACTTCTCTCGGCGCTCGATCTCTAATCCAAATAAGAAGCAATTTATAATTTGACTAGATCCAAACGTATCTATAGGAACATGCAATGGTGATTAAGTGTTTCGACCTAATACCATCGACAAGAAGTTCCTAAAGCTAAGGGCTCAATCACATAAAATAAAGAAAACAAACCGGAAAACAAAATAAAAAATGCGAAGAAAACCATGAAAACCAACGAGGCCCCCAAGGGAATAATCCCTTGGGAACTGGACCTCGTGAAGTGTGTAGAGTGTGGTAGAGTCTTGAATATTACAATAAATGTCTCTCCCTTACTTTAAAGTACAACAAGTAAATAACTAAAATAAAATGATCAAAATAGCCTTTTCTTCAAAAACTCCAAGTTCTTCTTTGATGCTTGGTCAAACTCACCTCACGTGGGTGCGCAGGTGCTCCAAGAAGAGAGTGCCTCCCTTGATCTGCGTTCCTCACACAAATCCAAACAAGGAGAGTGGTCAGACAATTCAACAATGTATATCAAATAATAAAGAAAATAAATGAAGCAAAATGTAGACAAATAAAATCACAATCAAATCAAAGTCAATTTATACGCAATCGGTCCCCCGGCAACGGTGCCATTTGTTTGACCCAAAAATCAAGCGATCGTACGTTCCACACAAGGTGGGAACTCAGTTCAAGGTGACCGACACGAAATCCAGATTAAGACAACAATTAACCCACAACAGATGATAAAATAATGAAAAGCAGATACGGAGTTAAAATTTATTATAACACTACAACAAGGATGTGTATAAGTGCAAGTATGTAGAAAACGAACACAAGGAGCAAACAACTAGATTCGGGTAATGAAGCATAAATGATGATTTTGAACTATTTGTCTATATTTTTAATGTGGGTTTTTAATTTTTTTTTGATTTTTTATGTTTTTTCAATTTTTTATATTTTTATATTTTGATTTTTTTCTAATTTTATATTTTCTTTTTATATTTTTATATTTTTTAAATTCTTTTTCTTTTATATAATACGCTATATATAGGATATATGTATAAACTATAAGCTAGGGTTGAGATAAAAATTCACAAAAATGTTCAAAAATATGAGAATAACATATTTTTGGGTTTTTATTAATGTTTTATTATTTTTTGTGATTTTTTTGGATTTTTTTGCTAATTTTTATATATTTTAAAGTAAAAAATACCCTAAAATAGGGAATAATTAAATACCTTAAATTAAAAAGGAGACCAAATATAGAAAACAAAATCAAAATTTCTCCAAATTAATTTTAAAACAATAATAGTAATATAAAGAATATTCAAAAATAGATTATGTAATTTTTAAATTTTTTAAGAGTTTTTAAGTTTTTTATGAAGGTTTTAAGGGTTTTTCTATTTGTTTAAGTTTTCTTTTATATTTTTACTGATGTTTGTTCTAGAGGTTCTAAATACACAAATACAAAAAATAATTTTTTTTGAGAATTTTTTAAGTTGTTTTTATATTTTTTATGTATTTTCCATTGTAAATGGGGAAAAGATATGTTTTGATTTTTAATAAATAATAATAATAATATTTAAAATGCAAAATAAAAATTTGTTCGAGTAAAATTATGCAATCAGGAAGCTACAACTATTTTTTTGAAATTTTTTTGACTTTAATTGCTATATAAAATAAATAGAGACAACAAAGAGAAAATGCAATACTAGCAGGGTAGTAATGTAAATAGATGAAAGTCCAAGGGCTAAACTGCAATTTCACCAAAACTTTGTAACTGAATTTAAATATTATAGTACTTAAGCGAAATATGCAAAGCTGTGAGGGCTTGCCTGCAAAAACACCAAAACATAATTATCAAAAAGTTAGGGGGCTTCATGCATTTTTTGCAAAATATATAACTGAATATATAAGTTTATAGACTAATTATAATTACCAAATGTCCCAGGGGTCCCGCTGCAAAATCGCCACCCCACGTGATGCGTCACATGAGGTGATGTGGCACAGACCGAAATGTAAATACTATAAAATGTGGGAGCCTTTGTTCAAATGTTACAAAACTATAATATCTGCTTAGGAAAGTTTCTAGACTAATATTAAAATACAAAAATAGGCTGGGCTAAGTTGCAAAATGCCCACCCTTAGGCGCGATCCAATGGACGCGATGCACCTGCTTATGCCACGTATCGCGTTGCTGTACCCCGATGACGGTTCGCGACAAGCGGTTGAGATTAGATGGTCCAGTAGAATTGGACAACCCTGGCTCGCATGATCTGACGGTGTTTGGATGATCTGGCATGTCATCAATCAGACGGCTAGGAACTCCCTTGGAAGAACAGGGATGAACCTGACCGTGTCCGAGCTTCAATCGCTCCTATCGTCCTCCTCCAGCAAGAGCAACAGCCTCTCCAAAGCACAAAAGCTTCCAGGAATCGTGCGCACCTGCAGGTGGGCACGGGCAAGAACAAGGAGGTCTCCGGCAGGCTCCTGAGGTCAGGGAAGGGACGGGCTCCAGGTATCAACTTCTAGTCCAAAAATCAACCCCTTGGGGGTCCTTTAGCCTCCGAACCCTGCAGAGAAAGCTCCAATGAGAAAATAGGGGTATGTGAGGCTCTTTTGGTGAGGGGGGAGATGGCTGGTGGCATGGGCGTACTCCCTCAGGCGAGCAGTGGAGAAGGAGGGAGTGGTCTCCCGATCCACGAAGTATCGGGGGGCTGGTGGTGCCTGAGGTGAAGGGAATCGGAAGGGGGAGAAGGTGGAGGTGGTAGCGAGGTGAGACAAAGGCAGAGCACAATGGAAGGATGAGGTAGAGATTCGCAGGAGCAGAGCACCGACGAACTATGAAGGGTGGCGAAACGGGCTATTCACGCGATTAAAAGGTAAGCTAGAACTAGAAATCAAATGCAGGAGTTAAACTAATTTAAAAATCAATGAAAATGACCTCGACTCGTCCAGGACCGAGGAGATGGACCTAGTGGCGGAGGTGGTCGCCGGAGATGATGGAAGCATGCCAAGGATCACGTCTAACGCCACCACAACTGGCTGGAGGTGGTCCTGTCACCGCCATCGGTCCGGAGCACAAGAAAGGAGGAGCTAAATGGGTTAAAAGGGTGGTCAAAGGAGAGAGGGAAAGTCAGAGGGGGTTTTGTACAAGGTCTGGACGACTCCAAAGAATGAAGAAAATATCGTGAATCGTGGCTCTAATCCTCGATGCAAACATAGGGCATGTAAGATCAGTCCTCAAGAAGAAACAATGATAAAGGAAGTGAAGCAATTTGGTGAAAGGTTTGGCCTCGAAAAAATATGAGAAAACAGGAAAAAATGAGGCTCTAACATGAGGCGGACCTCAGTCAGAGAGTTGACCAAGGTCAACGAACGGGAGACGCTAATTGGTCCACGTGGACCAACCAGAAAAGTCTCTAGAATAAATATTTAGAAATTCGATTAAAAATAATAAATTATTTTATTAATTTTGAGTTATAAAATGAAAAATATTTATTATATTACAAAGTATTTTATTATGATTTTTATTTATTTTTAGGGTTTTATAGTTACAAGTTCCTTTTTGAGGGTTATATGTAGGTATATTTATTTATATTTTATATCTTTTATTTTTATTTTGTATTTTTTATTTTATTAATGTAATTTATTATTTTATATATTCATAACTTATTTTTATAGTCTTAGATATATTTTTATTTTATTTTTCTGATGTATTATATACAATTATTTAAATAGATGTGTTATCTATATAGGTATAGATATAGGTATTTTAGCTATGTATTTTATACAAGTATTTTATTTTAATGATTTATTGATATTTTTATTCCAGTTTTAATATGCACATATATTATAAATAATATTTACAAAATTATAAAAATGTGAATTAATAAAAATAATGAATAATAAATAAAATGAACATTTTAATCGATATAGCTATACAATAGGGGTCCAAAGCCTAACTTTCACACCGTAACTCCAAAAAATATGAAACCACCTTCATTAAATAGATTAATAAAAGTTATATACAATTAAACAGATTTTGATATATTTTGAGTTTTTATTTGAGAGATATGGGTCTGGGAAGTTGGGATTTTGGAATCTTATTCTGAGTATAACTTTTTATCGTATATTATTTTTATATGAAATAAATTTTGTATTTTTCTATATTTTATAATCTACAACTTTCAGTACAAAATTTCTTTATTTGAGGTATAAAAAGTAGAACTAAATAGGTCCCAAAAATGAATAAAAAATGGAGTTTTATTGTATTTTGGACACTTATCTCCCCCTACTTTATTCCTAATCGACCTAGTCATCAAGATGCCTAGGCCTCGGACTTTAGGGTCATAAAATATTTTCAATATTTTATTCTTTTTCTTTCCTTTTTTTATTCTAAATTTTAGCATTAAAAACTGTATTTTATACATTATTTAAACAACAATTCATGAATGTTAAAATGCATGCATTAAGGGTATTTACACGCATTTGCTAGGATTTTTAAGGCCAAATGGTAGAATAAAGGTGATAAAATGGAGATTCATCATAACCCCGTTGGAGAGTGAGTATTACCAGACAAGTGTCATGTACTTACCACTTCCTTTTAACATGTAGCCTGTACTTTGTTAAGAATCATTGTGATTGGTCTTGATCCACTACTGAGCCAAAGAATAGAGGAGGAAGCTGATAAATGAAATCGATACTTCCCCTTAGTAGGATACTCGACTATGGTACGATGAGATAGGGACATGTCATCGCAGTTCCCCTATGCTCTATACTTCAGACTAAGCCTGCAAGTCGACTCATACCTACTCTCCCACGCACCGATAGAAGTGCCAATACTTAGTGAATCCAATCAATAAACAAGGCAATATTCAAGCTAGAATTTTGGCTCTATTTCTTAAGGTTATGCCTCACTCTGTCTGGAAAGAAACTATAAATAATGTGGGCTGTATGAACCCAATACAATGAAGTCCTTTATAGGTTTTAATTATGGTCGAAGTTTATTTAGTAGCCCCCTTATTTTATATTTTGGGTTGTCACCTTTTTTGAGTGTTTTTCAACAATAACCACTTAATGAATTTCCCAATTCTTGATTTATTTCTGTCCAAGAAAACAGGGGAAGAAGTTGGAAAAGATGATGCACGAGAAAACTATGAATGCATGCACATGATAGAAAGCGTGCCTTGCTTTGACACTTTACATGCAAAATGATCCGCACATAAAATTGAAACTAACCTATATGCAATGCAATCGTTGAAGTCACCCTAAATAGGAATTGTTATTATCATGAAGAAGTAACTGATTTGATCTAAGTCCAAATATATTAGAGACTATATGCACATGAGATAATTCGGGATTTGGACTTAGATATCGAGCAAGCAACCCTAAGTGTCTAAGGGCTTAATCAACGAAGATGTAAAGTAGAATAAATGTGAAAAGCACAAATCATGAGAAATGAAAATAAACATGTTGGAAAATAGGGAGAATAAAAGATATAAGGTGAGAAAACACGATAAAATTGTACGGGCCCTCAAGTGAACCATCACTTAGTAAAATAGGCCCGTAATGTTCAAGTGTCCTGAGAGTCTTTGTTCTATATTATTAAAATAATAATAATGCCTCACTCTCATCAAAAATAAAGAAAAAAATTGCGTTAATTCTACACTACTTGCTTATGCTCCTCTATCTCTTGATCTTCTTTTTGCTCTCTCTCGACAGCTAGGTCAGAAAAGTCGATCTTCACTTCGTGAGGTTGCTCACGTCCTCCTATGAAGTCCTTCCTAATATGTGGGCCCCAAGATGATCAAATAAATAATGGTCAGAATAGATCAAATAATTGTTGAAAATAAGAAGTAAATATATAAGAAAATAAACATGTTATATACACTAGCTATAGTACGTGTTGCTCCCCAACAACGACACCATTTGATAATGATAGATCTGTCAAGTAATTCGACAAATCATACAATCAAGTCACTGCTCGACCGATCAGTGCAATTAGTCAACAATCAACCATAATATGAGAAAAAATAAAAAATGCAAATGTGAGTAAAAGTTCATTATAACTCTAGTAATGTTGTGTATATGTGCAAGTATGGTAGATTATCGAATAGAAGGAGCAAACGATGTGTAGGGTAATTATTAATTAATTAATTATAATTAATAATAATATTCTTTTATCTTTTTCTTACTTTTTTGTTTTATAAGGCTTTTTATTATATACATATTTTATGGATTTTTAATTTTTTATATAATTTTATATTTTCAGTTTTTAACTTTTAGATTTTCTTTTTAATTTTACATATTTTAATTTCTTTTTAATTTTAAAATAAGATATATATATTTATATATAATAATAATGATATAATTTATAGTATAAGTAATATATAAGATATATATATATATAGCATAAGTAATATATAAGATATATAGTATATATATGGTATTATATTTTAAAATACATAAATATAGTCAAAATTCAGAAAATGAAGTATTTTTTTAGATTTTTCTATTTTCTCTATTTTTGATATTTTTATAATTTTTTTCCTTTTTTGTATTTTTAAAATAATAAAATATACAAAATAGTGAACAGATTAATTAGCCAATATTGTTTTAGGTTTGATAAATATAAATTAGTCCAAAATTAACCAAAATCTATTTTAATATATAGTATATATTACATAAAAAATTCAGAAATAAAAAGTTATATTTTTGTATTTTCTTCAATTTTTACTATTTTGATACGTATTTTAGGGTTTTGTAATTTTTAGGTTTTATATTTGGTATTTTTTAGGGATTTTTTGGTATATGGTAGAATTTAGCATAATATAACTAATATATTTTTTGGGTAATTTTTATAGATTTTTCCTAATTTTAGGAGTTTTAATATTTAGGAAGGGAATAAAAATGTATTTTTTAAATTTTAATAAATAGAAAAATTAATAAAATGTTAAAAATTTTTTTGATGAGGTCAAGCACAATATCAAGCACTAACATTAATTTTCCTACAAATTATGAAGTAGTAAAAATATTTAGTATGCACGAAATAAACAAAAATAAAGTATTATAGTTCAAAAAGGCCAATTTGCATATATAGAAACTTTAAATGCTTTTAATAATAGGTCCAACAACTATAAGGGTACTTATGCAAATTTTACAAAAAGTGCTTCACATGGGGTACCACATAAGGTGACGTGGACTGGACCAAAGTGCAATTAAAATAAAGTGTAGGGTTCCATTATTACATATAATATTTAGTTTATGACATATAAATAACAAAAAGGGTGGAGGGGTCAAGTGTGATATACCTTGGAGAGCCACATGAGTGGGGTGTAAGGTCTGATTGTGCATATGGGGTCATGTCATATCACACGCTACTTGAACCAGACGGTCCTAAGGGAACAGTTCGACTTGAATCAAGGGCCCAGATGAGATCAAAGCTTGCTCCACTATGGGATGGCGGCTGGAGGCTCATGAAGAATATGGAAGAAGGCCCTCCCTATTGAACTCAAATCAACTAATGCTCCTAGATGTGGCGATCTCTTTCGCTCCTGAGGGGCTTAATCCTCTCCTGGAGCTCCTCCACACATGCAAGGCCACTCAAATGGGTCCATGTCTCAGCAATATAGACTTGGAGTCTTCTTCTTCAGCGACCTAGAACTCAGGTTCATCCTCTGATTCTACTTCTAGGTGGACTGTCTAGAGTCCAATCTTGCACAAAAAGGATGACGGGTTGAAGGGCTATCTCCTCGACCCAATGACTGAAGCTGAAAGCATCAAAATGGAGGTGGACGATGAGTCTCCGACGAGGGTGGCAGAGCAAGACTCGATCCACCAATTCAGAACGAATCAAGTTGATCAATATGAATGTAAATGATGAAGAGGTGAAGGGCAACGAAATGGGATGGTCAAGTGGGTCTAAAACAAGTCGGAGTACTCTAGAATAGTGGTCAAAGCTCTAAGCTCTGGCGAACTTCAATATCAAATTTAAGCTATACTACACTAAGTCAACAGGAAATAAAAGTATCATTACACTAAGAAGTAAAAAGCGATCATGAAAACCTAAGGCTAGCAGGTCATACTTGCCTAAAGATATGGTGCCGAGACCATCGCTAAAACTTGAGCTTGACGATAGTGGATCGCACCTCAATCGTTGTTTCTCCTTACCGACACTTCAGCTGACTTTCGACTGTCATCAGGAAGCTTGAGCTCTATGAGGATTGGGGTTACATAGGGCATAAGGGGATGAAAAAGAAAAAGGATGGAGATGGGGCTTTTCATATAAGCAATGGAAGATACCATCTCGTGAAGGGTGTTGCCTACGAACGAGAAGGGGTTGGTGGACCCTACGGGCATGGTGTGGAAGAGGGTTGAGGGAGTTGAAAAAGGGTGAAGGTCTCGAGTTGTAAGAGGGTGTGGGGAAGCGCGAGAAATTAGAGAAGTAGGGAGGTTGCCTCTTATAACAAAGTCAAAAGCTAGGAAGGGTGCAGTTGACCTAGAGTCAACAAACCCTAAATCATGATTGGTCCATGTGGACCAAGTCAAACAAAACATGGAGTAAATCCCTTATTAATTCAAAAATAAATAGTGAATGATTTTATTAATTATATTTCAAGACATGAAAAATGTTTTTCATTTTTCAAATTATTTTGTAGTTATTTTTATTTTTGTACAACCTTATTTATTAGGTGTTATTTTTTATAAGTATATACATAGGTATATTTACCTATATTTTAGGTATTTTATTTTTATTTTGTATTTTATTTTTGATTATTCTATTTACATATTTTATATTTTTATAATGTAATGAAATACATATTTACATATTTTTATTTTATTTTTTTAATTTTATATATATACCTAAGTAAATGTATGTATATACATTATAGGTCTAGTATACCTATATAATTTAATATATTATTTATTTTAATGTAATTTTAATGGTTTTATTTTGTATTTATATTGTTAATTTGTTTTAAATAATAATTACAATTATTTAAAAATATCATAAGAGTAAAAATATAAAGATTAAAATATATAAATAAAATATAAAGATACATAATGCAATGGGACCTTAGAAAGTCAGCTGTTGTATCTTAACTATATTTTTTATGAAACCACCTTCATTGGATATATAATTTCATTTTGAGTATAATGATGGTGAGTTTACTAATGTTGAGTTCATATGGAGAAGACATTGATCTGTGAAGTTTGATTTACGGCTTTTTCGCCTCTATGTCCCAAGTGCATAGTGCATTATTTTTGTGTGCAACTTTTTTTATAAATTTCTTTGTATTGTTATGTACAAGTTTCATACAGATCATTTTATTATTTATGGTGTATAAAATGAAGAATAAAATAGAGTAAAAATGGTTATTTTTCGGGTAAAAATTAGGGTTTCCTATGTAAGGTATTAGACTTGATCTCCCCTACTTTATTCCTTATCGACCTAGTCAAAAAAGGGACTTGGTCTCGGGATTTAGGGTCATTCAGTATCTTTGATACTTAATTTATTTTTCTTCTCTTTTCTTTATTCTTTTATTTTGGATATATATATATATACAATATATAGAGACTAGTTTTAGATGAATAATAAATGTTAACTTGTGCAAGTTATTATTGTTTACGTGTGTTTTGCTAGGTATTTAAAGACAAAATGGAAGAATAAAGGTAGACGGATGGTTATTAATCAATGTGTGTATTACATATATACTGTATCCATAGCTTGCACTTTGAATGTTTTTAAATTACATAATGGGTTATGGGTATGAGATTTTGAAATTTATTTGCTAATTATTTTGTAAAATGTTTTGAAAATTTTAGTTAATATGTGGTATGTTTTATAAATTATTTTACAAGCAGTTTGTAAAAGGGGTTTGAATGGCTTTTGAAAAAAATTGTTTTCGTAGAGTTTTATATACACCTAAAGCAATTGTTTAAAACAATGCTAACTAATAGGTGGTTTTATCCCTGACAAATTAACATTACACAAGACTTGTTGATGGATCGATAAATACATGATATAATTTGTACTCGTTATAATATGGGTACTTAGCGAATTATGCATAACCAAATCAAATGTCTCTGCAAAGAGGACTCGACTTATATTTATACCCCGGACAAGTCCGAGGTCGAACACAAGGACGCAAAGAAACAACTTCAAGTTAATTCAGAGAATTAGGACTAGGTTTCCAAGCGGAATTTTTTGGGTATGTTTTTATAAGCAAAAAGGAATTCGAATGCAGATATGAAAATGAATTAAGTTAAAGAAAACACATAACTTAGCTAAATTAGTTTTAATGAGAAATTAATCCAATTTAGCCAAATTCTATTTTTTTAGAAACCTAATCCAATAATGAATGCAAAGAACTTTTTTTATATAATTTTAAGGGTTAAATTAAAATACAATAATGAAAAATGCAAACATTTTATGGATTTTCACGTAATTTTTGGTACAAACAGAATGCAAAAAAATATGAAAAATTTAGTGGAAATTAAACATGATGACATGACACTACATATTTATTTTTGGAATTTTTCGATAATATATGATTCTTTTATGATTTTTTAATGAAAACAGAGTGACTACAAATATTTAATTCCTAATAAATCCATAATGTCAATTAATCCAAGGAGCTAATTATCTCAAAGAGGTATTTATATGAGCAATTCAGAATAGTTGAAATTTTACAAAAATAATATGTGTGGATTTAATTAAAAATCATTTACAAAAATCACTCTACAATTTATTTAAGGCACAAGACAACTCTAATTAAAATATAATTTGGAAATTAATTTAAGCACATTTCAAGGCATCATTTCTAATTTTTATGAAAATTTTGTAGTAACCATGAATTAAAAATGAATTTAAGACCACAAATTGGACAAAATATGCAATTTTCACTAAAATAATTTTAATTAAAAACCTAAAACTCACAAAAAATCAAGTAAATATCCAAATGATAGAGGATTAGTTGCTCAACATCTTGATATTTTTGATAAAGTAGTGATACCAAAATAATATCCAAATTAATGCATGAACATAAGGGTATCCGTGCAATACAGAAATAGAAAGTGACAATGCAAACTGTGCATGGGGGCACTTTTGAAATTACAAAAATGTACAAGAAAAACATGCAATTTTTTCAATAAAAAATAAAATAAAATCAACCTCCTTCTTCTGTAGTTAGGGCATGACGGAAGTGAAAAAAGGGGTGGCAGCACACGCGACCGCGGACGATGCTGCGTGGGGTGGCTACCTTCCGTGCAAGGAGGGGCGACGGTGGTGACAACGGCTGTGGGCTGCTTGCAGCGGCGGGTGACCTTGGTGGCGAGGGGGTGCGGTGGCGGTACTATGCAATTGCTCGAGGGAGGAGCCGCAAGAGGGGGCGGTAGGCCGCTGGCGATGGGCAGAGGAAGGGACTCGTGAGTTGCGATGGCCAAGGGGAGGAGCCGTGGCTGGGGAGGCAGCTGGCGGCAGTGTCGTGGCCGCGTATGGCAGTGGGGGCGAGGTACAGGCGGCTGGAAGGCGGTGCCGCCCTCCGTGGAAGAAGGGGGGTTGCGTGAACCTGCTTGTTTTTTAAAATTTTTAATTTTTTTATTTTGCTGCTGTTGTTTTGGATTTTTTTAATTTAATTTTTTTAATTTTTTTGTTTAAAACTAGGAACAAATATAAAAAAGGTGGTAAATGTGAATGATGAAGAAGATGATGGAGGTGATGATGTGGTGGTGAGATAAAAATGATGGTGAGGCAACACAACAAAGGAAAAAAAGTTAGATAAAATAAATTACAAGGGAAATGAGAGGGAATACTTACCTGAGGTTCACCGAATTTGCGGAGCAACTACGCTAGACTCCTACCGTGGCCTCGATCTGATTGGCGATAAAAAATCAGAGAAGCTATGCAAGCTTGATGGAAAACTCATGTCGCGGGGTCGGTGGTTATCGTGGATGTCTCCAGAAGGAGGTCATCGCTTGAGGAGGATGCTCAGCCATTGTCACCGACAAAACACTCCAAGCTCTCTCATTTTTCTATAAGAATGGCGGATGTCGAAAAATAAAGATGAAGAGAAGAATAAAAAGAGAAGAAGAATGAGAGTAAGAGAGATGGTGGAATGGTGGAGTTGAATGGGAGGTTAGGGAAATGGTGGAGTTGAATGGAGGTTAAAAGAAGAAAATAGAGTTGAATGGGAGTTACCGTAGAGAAAGGAAAAAATAAAATAAAAAAATAAAAGAGAAAACGTTGGCTATAAAAAAATAAAATAAAATAAAATAAAGAGAAAAGAGAGTGGAGAATTTACAAAATACAACAAACAATATGTACATATTGTTTTGTTTTTTTACTTTTCTAATTTTATTTTTCTTTGTATTTTTAATGAAAGATATTTGCAAAATAAAAATAAAATAAAATACTAGAAATAAAATAAAACACAAAAATACTTTTTTAGATTTTTTAGTAATTAAGAAAAGTAAATAAAAAATGAGAAAAGAAGAATATGTACATTATATACAATGTACACGTAGGTCCGAAAACTCATATTTTGCAAACGAGTTCCGATTTTAATGAATCCACTTTCATTGGATAGATAATTTTCTAACTTAAACTTTAAAAGTGAGTTTGGTGAATTTGGAGTTCATATGGAGCAGGAATTTGGTCGAGAAGTTGGACTTTATAGCCTTTTCTCTTTGAAATCTAGGAGTATTTATTTGAGATGAAATTTATTTTGTATTTTTGTATTTTTCCATACATTTTTATAAGCAAATTAGAGAAAGAATTAGACAAAAAGGAGTTGAAATGAAAATACATGAAGTTTGGGCTATTTATAGGTGAAAAACCTTTATTTTACGGCTTTTTATTGTTAATTTATTTTGTACAATATAATATACAATAATTAGTGTATGAAACTGGCGTGCATCCTGGCTCCCGAGACTCTTTCATAGAATTCCAACAATTTCTCCCGCACCTCAAAAGCCCAAAGGAAGGGAGTTAATGCTCCCACATCCATAGCATGAGTAGTTAAAGCAAGTAAATGATTTAAAATTCGAGTGATTTCACAGAATAAGACTCGTATATATTGAGCTCGTAATGGTACCTCGCAATTCAAAAGTCTCTACCTTATAACCAACATCTTTGCCTGAAGAAGTTCTTCGCTATAAAATAGACCGAAGAACCGGGAAAATCAGACTACCATCGAGCTCGGGACCGAGAGTCTAGTCGCTAACTCCGCTGCCGCCGTTTCGCTCGGGCTTATCCAAGAGAGGAAGGCTTTCTCAAATGTGATAGAAATTTCCCCCCAAGGAAAGGGGTGTCGATCTGTTCCACTGAAACTTCGTGTCAGGTCTTTCAGCCCAAAGGTGCCGAGCACAATCAGAAAGAACAACAAAAAGGGAGGGTACTTCCAATTTGCGAACCAGCCGGGCGGAGGCCGGAGTGCGGAAATGAGATAGGGGAATACATCACCCCTCTACACTTATACTTTGTTAGTCTTTGAGCAAATAAAGAATGAAAAAGTTGGAATAGTCCTTGACTGTGCATGTGAGTATAGGACTTAATTTGTTGAAGAACTCTTGGTTTTAGTGGTCTTAAAATTCTATGTTGAACCAAGCTCTAGTCAAATGGTATACAATTTCCCTAATCATCAGACTCTCTCTCTCTCTGTATATATATATACATATATAATAGGGATATGACTTTAAGTGTGAACTACAGCTATAAGAGTAAGAGTCGCAACATCATCCAAGGTTCCAGTCCAAGAGTCTCTCCTAAGAACCCGATCCTCAACACTAGAGAATAATCCATTTCTTGCATCCAATCTATCGTCTCTTTAGTTGTTAGACGTAAAAGTGTAGATGGAAGGCCAGTTGATGGAGGGCATAGGATTGTGTCATTTCTTCTCTCCCTCTCTTTGGAACAAGGATCCTCTCGAGTGCTTTATTAACTCAACACTTGTATTTTTTTGGTTTGTTGATCAGTGTGTTTGTCAAGAGAATTCAGAGTTGTCTGCACTTGTTTTCTTGGGAGTACACTCGGGATTGTCTCTTTTGAGTATCTAAGATACCTTCGACACCTAGACTTGTATCACTATACGATGCAGAGCCCTTTTTGGGTGCTAGCCTGACTCCTTGGTTCTAATAGAGGTGGCCCAAGTGGACACTTTGAAATGGTTGGGAATGCTCGCCTTTGGTGGAAGCTCTTTGATATTTGACTTTGTATGGTGAGAGCTTTTCTTTCAACATTTCTTTCTTCTCTTTTTTCTTGAAATTTTGGCTACCTCCATTGCTTTTACCAAAAGTTGGCACACATTGATCAATAATTTTTAGATTTCATCACAACCTAGAACATAGGTAAATGTCAAGAGATAGTACAAAAATGATGTTCTCATACTGGCTAAAGGTGCTGACACTCAGGTTTCATGAATACTTTATTGATTTTACCCCATCCTCGAGCATCATAAAATCAAGTCCAAACTCATATCCCTCATCCCAGTTCCTCAAGTAAAATTTCAACTCATCTCGTCATAACTGCAGTCGTGTATGAGAGGTGCTTATCATATTCTTAAGGTAGAGACTAAGCATGCAATATAACATACAAATCTTTCAAACTAGGGAAATATGAATAATTAAGTCAAAGATCCTAATGACTCAGGCTGGTTAACTCAAAATCTCATGACCTCATAAACCAAGTATTCTTGAACATCACTAGTCTTGTGTGAATGTGAAAGTGTCATGGACTAAACCAACTCATTAGTTAGTTTTTTTTTGTTTTTTTATTTTTTTTGTAAAAGAAAGGATTTTTTTATTTTTTTTTGAAAAGAAAGGAAAGAAAGAAAGAAGATTTTTTTGAAAAAGGTTTTTGCTCTTTTTTATCAAAAGGTTTTTTAAAAAGAAATGTAAATATGAAAGGACACTCCTTTTTTTAAAAAAGATTTTTGTTTTGAAAAGAAAGAAGAAGAGAAAAAATGTATAGTTTTTTTTTAAAAAGATTTTTTTGAAAATATTTTTGATTTTTTTTCAAAAAGTGTATATATATTTTGAAAAAGGAGAGTTTTTGGTTTTTTTTTAAAACATTTTTTTATGAAAAGTTTTTTTTTATTATTCCTCTTATTTACAACAATTTACCCATAACCCCTTATCATAATTACAAACAAGTCAAAGTACAAGCTATAGGTAAAGTATATATGTAATATATACAAACCCTCCATATTTAGCATGTTATATGTCCTCATCGCACTAGGTTACAAAAAGCCATAGCTCGTACTAAGCATAAGTGGGTGAAAAGAATAGAAGAGAAAAAGAATATAAGGGCATTGGAGAATACACAACGAACATCGATCCCCTATACTTAGGCTCTAGTCAGCCTAAGTATTAGAGAGAACACAAGATTGGGGGACCGATGAGGATCGGAAAGAATATACAAAAAGAAAATAAAAGAATAGATGGAGCAATTCTGGCCACTCACCCCATATACTTAAGATCTAGCCATCCTAAGTATAGCCATAAAATGAAAGCGATACGGAACTGGGGTGCGTGATGCAAATCATGGGGGAGGGGGAAATAAAAGAAAGAAAAACTATACAAGAAGGAGTAAGAATATATAAGGATCAAGAAGGTTTGTGACAAACCTTCTTGCGGGAGCGAGGGGGTGAGTAGTATACACATGTGTCGTTGTCAGAGTCGTCCTCAGAGGAATAATAGTGAGGGGTAGGGAACATCCAACGAGGGTCGACACACGGCTGCTTGCTCAAATATGGATAAAGAATAGCGGAACTGAGCTTCACTCATATAGATCACCTCATCCGGACCTGAGGAAGACTCCTCAGAAGATTCCTTCTCTAGTATGTCGAAGGCAACTTTCTTAGCTGATTTTCTAGAACCTAGATCATCAAGGGGAAGAGGAGAGTGATACATCTTGAGGAGTTCGAGGGAACACCTTGAGGAATCAATACTCTTCTTATTCTTACCAGATGACCGACTAGATGATGGAGCAACCGATTTATTGAGATTGGTCAATTTGGTCTCGGTTGTCTCTTTTGGTGTAGGTTTTGGATGTAGTGTATGTGAGCTACTGGCCAGAGGTTCATCATCAGATGAGTCACCATATGCATTGTAATACTCCTGCAGGGTCAACACACATCTCTAGTATGGTATAGTGTTCCCAGTAGGCTTGGCATTGGTCGGCTCATGCGTCGGATCATCTGAATAGCCAAGGAAATTAGAAATGATCGTATCTGAATCAGGGACAACTTCTAGTTGTGAGTCCTCTCTAGATGTTGTCACGATGGTGGTGATGCAAGCAGTGGGTGATGTGGAGGTGTAGGGAGTCTCTGAACCAATGATCATCTGGATAGTCAGTATCCAAGGTGTAGTAGAGATATGGGACTCAACTGTCTCTCGGAGTTCACGGTTGTCTGCAACTTTATGGGTTGCCTTAGAATATCGTGTGTCCTCAATGATCGGGTGAGGTCGAAGTGCTCCCAATGCAGTGAAATCGATCTCCTAAGTCTGGCAATCTATAGTTGCCTTAGCCAAGGCTAAGAACGGCTTCCCGAGAATGATTGGAGACTAGATGAACTCTCCTCAGTGCTCAATGTTAATGATCGTGAAGTCTACCTGTAGTAGAGCACCTTGGAAAGTAATGATGACTGAAATGGTTCCTCTCGACCGTTTAATAGACTGATCAACCAACTAGACGATCTCTCTTGACTTCTTGGTAGATCCGAGTTTGAGATTGGAAAACACGGAGGTCAGGAGGATATTAATCGGTGAGTCATCATCGATTCTTGCATGGGTGAAGGTAGTGTCTTTGATTTCACAATCAACCCTAGGCAATCGTTTCACTCTACGGCTCTTGGTTTTTCTCCCTATCACCAAAGAGGTGGCCATAGACATTATGTGTCTCTCAGTCTTTGTCCTCTTATTACACTACCTTTTAGGCGTCAATTACTTATCACAAATCTTTTGAGGTCGGGAAAGTGTTCAATGGCCATTATTAATGGAAGCTCAAAAATCAACTTTCTATCAAGTGCTTCCCTAAGTGCAGGGTCCAATTTTTTTAGTCTTTTCCATTTTCAATTTTATGGTGTTTTTTACTTTTTCATGGTCTTTTTGATAGGAGGAAAAGAATAATGTAAAAACTCTAGTTTGGAAGGAAAGTGGTTAGTAGAAGAGGGAGGTAGAAGGGACTCCAGCTGTACATGACGTGTGGTCAATCCTGTGTCTTCCAGGTTTTCTAAATTCAATCCACGAAATCCACGATCCACTTTCATACCTGGACTCTTGATCTGTCTGGAATTATCATCCTCCAATAAGTTCTCATGGCGCATCATGAGAGAAGTCTACTCAATTGGAGGATACGGCTGAGAACTCGGGATCTTATACTCAATACACCTTGACTCAGGCATGTAATGTTGGGTTGAGTATGGCCCATATGTATGGCAGATATTGGTTGGAGCCTCATAAGTTGGGGTGAGTAGACAGATGGTCTGTAAATTGGTCGCATGAATCCATTCCCCTGTATGTGTCAGCTCTCCGAATGGGTGATATGAAGGCAGGTCAATGTATCAATCACGTCATGAAGATCATGTAGTGCAGGCCTCTCCATTCAGTCTGTTTGGCCGACCATTTTGTACCCTGAGGTCAAGTCGGGATATGTATAGGTCAATTGTTGTCCGGTCCCAACTCGAGGTGAAAATGAGGTCTGTGGGGGCAACTAATTCTGCCAATCATTCATCTCAACAGTGGCTTGCTCTTTGATTTGTTCCTTGGTTCCAACAAGCGAACGAGAATATGGTGAGTCAATCCAGGGTGGATGTGGGTTAGGGGTGTAAGAATGTGGGGTAGGTGAGAAGTACGAAGAAGTGGAGAAGTCAGTCGGAGTTCTGACTTCGCGGTCGGGGTGTGGGTATAAGGATGAATAAGAGGGTGGAGATGGTCAGAATATGATCGAAGAAGAGTGACCTGGATATGATGACCAATATTCTGACATCTTTGAAGAGAGATAGGAGAATGAAGCAGATCGAGGAAGAAAGCATGCAAGTGCACCGAATAACACACAAAACAGACAAACACAAGAACAAACCCTGAGTTCACCTACTCAACACTGTGATGGTTGCAAGAGTTCGACCATTTATCTTTTTTTTTCAATTTTAATCAGGTGATAAATCAATATATACGTCTAATTACGTAAGGCTTAAAAGTAGGTTTTGGGCATTATCCTAGTATGTGTCCTCACCTCTCAATGATTACAATAGCACAAGCATAATGAGGGTTTTGCTCTCCCAAAAACAAGTGCTTCTTTTATTTATTTTTTGTCAACTCTGATTAGCAGTCCTATTTTTAAGTTCGTTTATCACTTGATTAATCCACCAAACACGACAATATCGATTTCCTTTTAACCTAAGTTTCAAAAACCAAGGGGAAGGGAGTCGAGAGAAATTGATGCAAATAGTGAAATCAATGATGCATGCTAGTTCAGAAGACTTACAATGATCCTCGTGCTCTACATGCGGGATGCAACGCAGAATTGAAATTTTATACTGTATGAGATGTAAACAAGAAAAACCGTTCCTAGAAAGGTAGTTCTATTAGCGAGTGATGAACAATATAATTTGAACTAATAGCTATGCAATGTAAGAGTGTTTCGTTAAAATTGATGTGTGGTCCTAAAGATTACGAGCACAAGCAATAAAAATATTCTAGTAAAAATTCTCTAATAGTCACGAGTGCAAGCCATATTCTACATCAATCAACCACACAACCACAAATGGGTCAAATGTCCAGTCCTGATACACATGCGAGCTCTCAAACAAGAGTCATTGTAAAGAGCAAATTATCTAAATTATTACAACACAATAAATAAATAAAAAATACAAAAATGAAAAATGCTCTTGAAAATAAATTCAAATTTTCCTTGATCTTTAGCAGTCGGCGCGCGTCACGTTTGTCGACCTCCGATGTACTCCAAGTTCACCGGGTCCTCGTAAGGAAAATAAAATTTATATTAGAGATATTAACAACAAAATATATACAAAAAATAAGAAGAAAAATAGATGAAAGAGAGAGAAAATAAATGGATTAATTACAAGATGGCTCGGGGATCAGACTACCCGATTTAGAGAAAACCTAAATCTAATTTTTCTAAATAAAACCCTAAGTTGTTTGCTTCCCCAGCGACAGCATCATCTGACAGATAGCTAAATACGCGATTTAAATTTCTACTTGTTGTAATACAGGAACTTAGCAAATCATGCAGAATCGAATCAAATGTCCTTGCGAAGAGGACTCGGCTTAAATTTATATCCCGGGCAAGTCTGAAGTCAAACACATGGAGGCAAAGAAACAACTTTAGGTTAACTCAGAGAAATTAGGTCTAGGTTTCCAAGCGGATTTTTTGGGTATTTTTTTATAAGCAGAAAGGAATGTGAATGCAAATATGCAAATGAATTAAGTTAAAGAAAATACACAACTTAACCAAATTATTTTTAATGCGAAAGTCCAATTTAGCCAAATTATATTTTTTTGTAGAAACCTAATCCAGTGATGAATGCAAAGCACTTTTTTGAGAAATTTAAGGTTTAAAATGCAACAATGAAAATGCAAACTTTTTATGGGTTTTCATGCAATTTTTCATGCAAACAGAATGCAAAAAATGTGAAAAAATTAGTGGAAATTAAACATGATGACATGAGACTACAATAAATTTTTTGGAATTTTTCGATAATACTCTTTTATGAATTTTCAATGAAAATAGAGTGATTGTAAGTATTTAATTCCTAATAAATCCACAATGTCAATTCGTCCAGAGAGCGTATTATCTCAAAGAGATATTTATATGAGCAATTCAGAATAGTTGAAATTTCACAAAAATAATATGTGTCGATTTAATAAAAAATCATTTATCAAAATCACTCTACAATTTATTTAAGGCACAAGACAACACTAATTAAGATAAAATTAGGATAGTAATTTAAACATGTTTTAAAGCATCGTTTCTAAAGAAATTTTTGGAGTAACCATCAGTTTAAAATGAATTTAAGACCACAAATTGGGTAAAATATGTAATTTTTACTAAAATAATTTTAATTAATTACCCAAAAATTACAAAAATTCAAATAAATATCCAAATGATAGAGGATTAGTTGCTCAACATTGCAATATTTTTCATTAAAGTAAATGATACGAAAACAATATCCAAATTAATGCAAGAGCATAGGGGTATCTGTGCAATATTGAAATGGAAAGTGACAATGCAAACTGTACACCAGGGAACTTTTGAAATTACAAAAATGTGCGAGAAAAACAAGCAAATTTTACATTAAAAAAATAAAATCAACCTTCTTCTTCTGCAATTAGGCACGACAGATGTGAAAAAAGGGGGCAGCGGCGCGCACGGCCGCGGACGATGTTGCGCGGGGCGGTTGCCTTGCGTGCAAGGAGGGTGGCGGTGGTGACAACGGCTACGGGAGACCTTGGTGAAGAGGGGGCGCAGTGGCGGCACTACGTAACTGCTCGAGGGAGGAGCCGTAGGAGGGGGGCATGCCATTGGTGGTGGGCGGATGAAGGGTCGCAAGTTGCGGTGGCCGAGGGGAGGAGCCGCAGTTGGGAAGCTAGTTGGCGGCAGTGTCGTGGCCACATACGAGCGGCTAGCGGGCGACGTCGCCCTCCTTGGAAGAAGGGGGTTGTGCGAACATGCTTGTTTTTTTATTTTTTAAATTTGTTTATTTCGCTGCTATTGTTTTGAATTTTTAATTAAATTTTTAAAATTTTTTTGTTTCAACCTGGGAACAAATATAAGAAATGGTGGTAAATGTGAATGATGAAAAAGATGATGGAGGTGATGATGTGGTGGTGAGATAAAAATGATGGTGAGGTGACACAACAAAGGAAAAAGTGTTAGACAAAATAAATTGCAAGGGAAATGAGAGGGAATACTTACCTGATGTTCGACGGATTTGCGGAGCAGCTATACTAGACTCTTGTCGTGGCCTTGATCCGATTGGCGATAAAAAATCGGAGAAGCTACGCGAGCTTGATGGAAAACTCGTGACACAGGGATGGTGGTTACCGCGGATCTCGCCTGAAGGAGGTCATCGCTTGAGGAGGATGGTCAACTGCTGTCACCGACAAAACACTCCAAGTTCTCTCATTTTTCACTAAGAATGGTGGATGACGAAAAATGAGGATGAAGAAAAGAATAAAAAGGGAAGAAGAATGAGAGTTAGAGAGATGGTGGAATGGTGGAGTTGAATGGGAGGTTAGAAAAATGGTAGAGTTGAATGGAGGTTAAAAGAAGAAAATGGAGTTGAATGGGACTTATTGTAGAGAATGGAAAAAAATAAAAGAAAAAAAAAGAAAAGAGAAAAAGTTGGCTACTAAAAATAAAATAAAATAAAATAAAGAGAAAAGAGAGTGGAGAATTTACAAAATACAACAAACAATATTTACATATTGTTTATTTTTTTAACTTTTCTCATTTTATTTTTTTTGTATTTTTAATGAAAGTTTTCTGCAAAATAAAAATAAAATAAAATACTAGAAATAAAAATAAAACACAAAAATGATTTTTTTGGAGTTTTTAGTAATTAAGAAAAATAAATAAAATATGAGAAAAGAAGAATATGTACATTATATACAACGTACACCTTAGTCCCAAAACTCATATTTTGCAAACGAGCTCTGATTTTAATGAAACCACATTCATTGGATAGATAATTTTCTAACTTAAACTTTAAAAGTGATTTTGTTGAATTTCGAGTTCATACAGAGTAGGAATTTGGCCGAGAAGTTGGACTTTACGGCTTTTTTCCTTTGAGATCTAGGAGTATTTATTTGATGAAATTTATTTTATATTTTTGTATTTTTCTATACATTTTTAAAAACAAGTTAGAGAAAGAAATCATGTTTGGTTCCCTCGGGGGATGAATACATATGTAATTATAGTACCATTCGCGAGAAAGAAAAAGTAAGGCCATTCCATTTCGACAAAAGACCCATACCCAAGTTTGCGTCTGCGACCCCAATCATTTGGGTGGTCTGCGATGCCGGGTGGTGCACGAAGGGAAGTGAAAAGGCCACTAGTTATATTCATATGGATTTATAGAAAAAATTCTATCATGGATAGTAACTAAAAACAAGATATCAAAATAGTTCTGATGATTCAGTAAGATTATCATTTCTTGGGGTTTTAGTTATTTCTACCAGATTAATAAATTTTAGTGATATTTAGTTATAAAAAATAAATAATAATTCATTGGTTGATTGTATCATTAACCATTTCTTTCTTTTTTTTGTGCGAAGAACTTAGTTTACTATGAATCCACTGATTTCTGCCGCTTCCGTTATTGCTGTTGGATTAGCCGTAGGGCTTGCTTCTATTGGACCTGGAGTTGGTCAAGGTACTGTTGTAGGACAAGCTATAGAAGGTATTGCGAGACAACCAGAAGCAGAAGGTAAAATACGAGGTACTTTATTACTAATTACTCGGATATAGCTGGCTCTTTGAGGTACCTGAATATTTCCCAACAGTTCTGGCGCATTTACAGTTATTGCTTCTGTGAACATAGCAGCTAAATAATCCTAACGTGTTACATAGGGGAGATATTTCCCCCTTTTTTTTGACTGAACCATAAGAAATTTTATGATATGGAAAGACATAACATGTAACTAAAAGGAATAATAAAACTTTCTAGTCTCTGAAGCAAGTTGGGCACGAAATAAATAGAAAATAAAGGTTTTATTTCTTCAATAGATTGTAGGGCACTCTTTCTCTGTGCAGAAGGTGGTATCAACTACTTTCGACTCATCACCAGTTACACAATTAATCTATGATTTAGAATTGTAGAATAAGCCAGTGTCCTAGTGAATAAATCCCTTTTTTCCTTTTTTTGTCTATTCCATTTTATCTTTGTTAGTGTTGTCTATAATGACGGATCGATCAAGAGCTTTCAGTTGGTATTTTTTATTACATTACGATCCTATCTCGAGAAATTGAAACTTTGGTAAGTGTTTTATCAGCATATGTAGAAAAAAACATATTTCATTTAGTTTTTTCATGCTTACTATAACTAGTTATTTTGGTTTTCTACTGGTTGCTTCAACTATAACTTCAGCTCTATTCATTGGTTTAAATAATATACGACTTATTTGAAATGAATTGAAGGAACAAACAACTCATAAAAATAAATATTTTTCTGGGATTCCAAGTATTCCATGGTTCCTTTTCATATTAATTATCAACTTTGGGTCATTGAGATTCAGGGAGGATTCTGATTAATATTTAGGAATATATCTTACCTCTTTTTTATCTCCTCAATGAAATCAAAATGATTGAAGTTTTTCTATTTGGAATCGTGTTAGGTCTAATTCATATTACTTTGGCAGAATTACTCGTAACTGCATATTTATAATACAGACGCGGTGATCAGTTGGATATTTAATTGAGTAACATTTCTATTTTTGATTGACCTTCTGCGGAGAGGAGGTCAAATTCGAGTTGTAATTCTATTTTATTAAGTGATTTTATTGTTGTTCAGCATAACAAAGAAGAGAATCACGCTCTGTAGGATTTGAACCTATGACATCGGGTTTTGGAGACCCGCGTTCTACCGAATTGAACTAAGAGCGCTTTATTTTTTATGTTTTATGACAGAAAACACAACTGGAAATAAAAAGATTCTTTTTGTACCCTGAAAAATATATTTTCAAAAGATATTTTCAAAATATATTTTGAATGAAAAATTCTGGCTAATTTTAATTGATCTCAATTATCTCAATTAATATTTATTATTATTAATATATTAATTAATACCTCGTTCTGAGGCAGAATTTCAGACCATAGAGGAAATTAGGCTATGGGAAAAGGGGCGCTCGTCACCTACATCTCATTTCCATTTTAATTCACTTCTTTTGCGTTGTAGGGTGAACTATTTTAAAAAATGGAAAATCGTATAATTATTCGACTGTTCGCTTTGCTTTATTCATCAAAACTGTCTATGAAAGTAATTAGATATAGTAGCTTGTTTTTCTTTCTTTTAACCTTTGTTTGGCAAGCTGCTGTAAGTTTTCGATGAAATTTTTAATACTCTTCTAAAAAAAGCATTCAATTCATGATTTATTTGATAAAAAAGATTCTAAAAATCAATAAGATCGAATAAGTCTTACATTATGAAGTTTCGATTCCAAAATAAAATAGAAATTCTTGTATATTGGATAACTGTAGCACTTAATTTGTATTAGTCTTTTACTTGTTCTATCCATCCAATTACAAAGACTCGATTGGGTTCCCGCACAATACCTAATTGTAAATATGACAAAAATATTTTGGTAACGAAAAAATCAGTATCATATACACCACCAAAATAAAGAGCTTTATATACTAGA